>JAVSCE010013911.1:0-666018 GCA_032199065.1 Smutsia gigantea
AGGAAAAGAAGCTACAGGGTGGCAAATGGGAGGACAAGGACAGAAAGGCAAGGAGTCTGTGGTGTGGAGAATCTCCACGCTTCCACCCAGTATGTGTGCGGCGTCGGCCAGGCTCCTTCACTTCCGTATGCCTGAGCGTCTCAGCTCGCAGAGGACACTAACAATACTGCCTGTCTTGGGCTGTGGGAAGAATTTTTAAAACCAACACATACAAAGCATAGCAGTACCTCAATACTTACCTCAGGCACTGGACGCCACAGTGGTCAGGCAAGACCAGGACTGAAATGTCTCCCCCAGACTTGGAGACTGGAGGGAGCCAGGCCCGTCCACAGACAATCTGAAAGGATGCGGATGGAGACAGATGGGATGGATCAAGGGGTGGGGGTAAGGGCACAAGAACATGGTCCGCTGTATTTTTTCCCCCTTGGCAAGCAGTACCAGTGGATATTTGTTGCTTATTCATCTTAGCTGTGATTTGTGTCCCCACTAGCATGTGAGCTGTCTGAGGGCAGTGATTGCATCTGTCCTACGTCCTCACACTGTGCATTGCTAGCATGCCGAGGGCACAGGGGTATAAGGATGCTCAGGGGCCATCTGCTGCATGCTAGGACAGCTGGACATGGTGGCAGTGGTGGGACAGGAACCAGAATGTCGGTGGCAGCCCTCCTCCACACACACACTGCACACAAGAGGTTCTCATATAGGGCTGCACATCCCAGTTGCCTTTGAAGTGATTATTTTTGTGGACAAAAATCCGCAGGGCTCCATCCCACACAGCCTCTGAATGGACCTCTCTGGTTGGGGCAGGGGGGGACTGAGGCCTGGGGAAGCATTTTTTTAAAGCTCGCCTAGTCATTGTGATACACACCCTTGCCTCAGAACTACCAGCTTATACCGCAGTTTGATGCGTGACTTCATATGAAAATAAAAAGAAACAATTACTGAAACCTTCAGTCAGTGTTTCTCCCTTCAGGATCTGAGTCAAATTAACATATTTTTTTCAAGGGTGTTCATATTTGACAGTTGAAAAATGTAATAAAAAATTCCACAGGAAACAGCTCAAAGGAGTTCTCTAACAAGGAAGTCCTGGCAGAAGGAATGGTTTGGGCCTCTGGCAGAGAAGAAAATGCACAGCCAGCAGGTTTTCCCTGTTGCCTTGTAAACCAACCATCAATCACTGCTCACACCTGCCTTTCTACTCAGCACAAAAGAGCCAATTGAAAGGTGCCCACACCCCCCCAGGAAGCACAGAGGCCTGGACAACACAGGCTAGACAGGCAGGAAAGCGGACAGGCAGGAAAACGGACAGACGCGACAGAATTACACCAAATTGTCTAAGCAGCTAACAGAGAATTCTCAGAAACATTGGGCTAGTGTCTGATTCTAAGAACGTAAGGACTCTGAGTTCAAAGGCCGGGCAAAATGGGATGGCTCAGGGAAAGAAAAGAAAACATTCTGCTAGAGGAAATCAAGGATTCTGGTCACTAAAAATAGAACATTCTGGAATGAAGTGAAAGAGATCCATTTTATCAGGAATCCATCTTAAGGCTCCGCAGCCCATCCCTGGATGGACTGAGCTCTTCGGTTTGTCTCTCACTGAGCGCCCCTCCCACCGTGGACACCCTCCATTCTAAACACACTGACCTTCTCACCTTCCCCAGAACGTGCCGCACAAGCGCTTTCACGTTTCTGTGCTTGAATAATGTTCCGCATCCTCCAGCCAGCAGGACTTTACTCACCCTCCCACACCGGCTCCGGGACATGGAGCCCCTTTGGGGGGTCGTCTCTGACTCCTCAGGCATGGGCGCTACTCCCTTGCTCTTCTCCATGCCTCTGCTCCTTTGCACAGTATCATTTTTGTGCAATATCGAAATCAATATCAAGTTATATTGTAATTATTTGTTTGTAAATTTGCATCCTCCATTGGGATGTGGCTTTTCAAGGATAGCAGTTACGTGTTAAGATACACACTTTAATGGGTACTGCCTATGTGCCAGACAATAATACCTACATCATTTCTAGCTGTACAATAATCCTTCAAAGCCCAGAATTCCATCTTACAGATGAGGAAACTGACGCTCTCAGTGTTCAAATACATTCCTCAAGGTCACTAGCTCATCAGCTGTAAGATACACAACTTCAAAGTCAAGGCTCTTTCCACTATACCACCCTGCCTCTCTTTTGCTTCTTTGTATTTTCTAGCATATATTCAGTACTCAATAAATGTCATACAAATGGATGAATGTTAGCTCTACTAATTATTAGTGCCTTGAGAGCAGGACCATACAGTCTACTTTGAATTCATCTCTGGAGGTACTTCAAGGTATGTACCCTCTCATCTCTCCATGAGATGGTTCAAAATGTGAATAAATAGATTCTGTGCTACAAAGCCTATACAATTATCATGTGCTCATGAGAAACAAGCAGACCTGTTAACTGACTGCTACTACAGAAAAAGCAACTGCATCCAATACATCTAAAGGAAATCACTACCCTCCCACATGCACAGCATTAATAATGTGTCATAACAACCTTATCCAACAGGTGAGGCCTCCCGCATCCTAAGAGTATATTTTTCAGGTATCAGACTTGTTACGATATGGCTCTGCTTCAAATCAGACAGCCCACAGGACTACAGGACTCTGGTGGAGAGGGAAAGTGTAAACCTACCTTAACAATTTTTCATACTGAAGTAATCTCTTCAGCAGTGGCATGTGGAACTCCAGGGTCTTTCGAGTTGCATGTGAGAAAGCCTGGTAAGAGTCCATGATCTTTTGTGAGGAAAAGACTGACTCTAACACTGTCTGCGAGCCTCTCCATGCTGGTTATTTGCTGTCAATTTAGCAAATACTTACTTAGCTTCCTATTCTTTCTCTCTGGAAAATATAAGCCCAACTCCTAAAGTTTCAAAACCAAATGACAGTTTAGCTCCCATACACTTAGATACGTGATGTTTGTACCAGGTAACTGGCCCATGGGCCCCACAGTCACCATCACTGTGTTGTAGATAATTCTATCATTTTAATTGTTTGTGGTTCTTCCGTGGCCTGATTCTCCATGAAGCCTTCAGTCTGAGAGCTCAGGGAAACTGTTTAACGGTCACACGTGGGGTTCACTCCTATTGTTCAGGTCCTGTTCCCTATTATTTTAGATGATCAGAAAGCAAAATTCTTGGGTTGGGTTATCATCAATAATTCACTCATTCATTTTTTCAACAAGTGTTAGGAGCTCCGATTCCGGAACCAGATGGTCTGAGTCCACCTTCTACCTTGACTCACGAGCTCTGTGACCTCTGGCAACTCACGGGACCTCAGAGTCCCGCCTCTCTCACTCATCTGTTAAAGGGGGGTGAGTGCAGCTCCCCCTCCATAGGGCTGTTCTGAAGCTCACATGAATCATTAGACATAAACACTTAGAAGAGTTCCTGGCACTCAATAATTTCTAGCTATTTTATCATTATCGTTGTTACTGTAAACAAAATGACCAGTGCATAAACACACTATGTAGTGATCTAAAGGCAGGGTCCTCAGCACTCTGAAACCCTCTCACAAGGGGCCAGGCCACAGCTTGTAAGAAGTCTTCCCCAACGGAAACTGGAAGGAGGAGTAGGGTCGAGCGGATGGCGCACAGACGGCTAGGAAGGCCGTTCTGGGCAAAAGGAACAGCCTCTGCTAAGGCACATGCTAAGTGAGAGGTCAGTGCCGCTCCAGGACTGAGAAGTTGTTGGCAGGAAAATGTTATGTGCGCAGACTTCTCTTGAGATTGTTGACAGCATAACTATATTTCAATAGAATCTTCTTAAACTATAACCTTTGAAAATAGTTTAGTTCTTCAAATAATTTGGTATCTTAGTTGTTCTTTTTTGTTTGTTTTTTCTGTTTCAACCAGGCAATGAGAGTTAGGGAAGCAACATGCACTCACTGCCTTTTGGTCTGACTGCAAAGTCAGGGTTCAGCTTATTGACGAACTCTAAGAATTAGGTCATCCCAGGTGCCTTGCGACAGCTGATCCCTTCCTTATTTTATACGGTTCTCCCTTCTGCTTTAAACCATTATTTCCTTATTTTATGTTGAAGCGTTAAAAGGCCATTAAATCCTTTTGGAAGTTGGAAGGATATGAATTCCAAATATGTAAAATAAAATATATTGATTATAAACAGCTTCATTGTTTGGAGCCTGCTTCAGGAGAGAGAATGTGAGGAGAAGTATTCCAGGGCCCCAACCAGGCAGAAGAACTTTGAAAGAGATTGTCCACCACCTTTGGAATTGCTTCCCGCATGAAAGTCCTAATGCCACGACCCCCTGGGAAGGCGCTGTGGAGGAGAAGGCGTCCAACATAACCCATTTATACTGACTTACTTTGCTTGAATGTTGCCATATTTAAACGTAAACAGTTTATTAGCCCTTTGGAGCTCCCAGAAGAAAAGAATGTGTATGCTGAGCCTCCAGGCGCATTTGGCTGCTCTGTGTTCTGGGGTTGCTTGTTCGAATAGCTGATGCATTTGTATGCAAGACAAAGAAATGAACACAACAGTGAGTTTTGTTCGTGGGCCTGGAAGCCTGGCCTCATGGTTCAGCTTGCAGAGCAGTCTGACCTTAGCCTGTCTGGAAGCAGTAGGGGAAAGAGCTGACTTCTCCAACCATACTTGTTGCTTTTCCACCAGCTCCCCACATCTGGTCCTTCTCCCTGCCACTAATTCCCCACAACCGTTCATTCAACAAGTACTCTCAAAGCACCTCTTACAATGCCAAGGATGTCACAAAGGTCTGGGGACAGTATGAACTCTAACGTAGGGGGCCTTCTCCTTCCCTCCCCCACCTTCTTCCCACATCCCCTAAAGTGAACCCCTGGGAAAAGCCATGCTTGTCCAGTACTTCCTGCTCAAGCAAAAAGGAGACCATAGCAGATTTGCTCAGCTTGAAAAGGAGGATCGTGCAAAATGTCCTACAATGAAAAAGCCCCCAAATACACTCCTGCAAGAAGGAGGTAGGGAGGAGGAACGGGAAGCACGCCAGCATCGCTGACTTTTCTCATCTTCTGCTCCTCATGGGGTAGAAAATAGGGGTTTTATGCTGAATTGGAAAAGTCTAAATTAAGAACCCTAACTTGGAAATAATGAGATTGATTCTAATAATGAGAACTAACATTCATGCAGTGATTAAATTCAAAGAGGGAGCTTGATATGCATAATCTCAGTGAATCTTCAAGCATCCCCACGAGGGGCGTTAGGATGGCCTTTTACAAGACAAGGAATGGGTGCTCAGGGAGACTTGGTCCCAGTGTGAAAATTAACCGACCGGAGGCTTTAATGCAGGCCTTTCTTTCTCCCTCCCCAATATGGGACTCCGTGCGCGAGACCATCGCTGCCACAGCTGGGGTGACGCTGCTGTTCTCAGACTTGCAAATATCTGACTCAGTCTGCCTTTCCACGCACTGAGGACGCTATTCTTCTTCAGTGAAGAGAAGGGCCATCCTGTGAAGGGGAATCATGATTCTTATCAACAGAAGAAGAAATGGGGGTTGAGAAAAGTTAAGCAAATTGCCTCAGGCCACGCAACTCAAAGTAGCAGACCTGGAATGTGAGTCTGACGCCACCGTGCAGAAGCAGGGGCCGTCCTGCCCAGCCACAAAGGGACGAGGGAGCCTGGGGCTGCTGTGTGGCAAGGGACAAAATGCCTTGTTTAAGCCAAAAAGCCCAGGGTAGGAATATTATTTATGCCATCTTCTGGCTGTGGGACCTTCGCCAAGTCAGGAACCTCTCTGACTCATCTGTAAAATGAGGAAAACAAAACTGTAATGTGGATTGAATAAAATAATATGTGTGCACACGGTACGCATGCTCTCAAACTCTACACAGGGTGTGGAGGTTTCCGGAGGACAGTGAGCTTCTGCCCGTGGAGGAAGAACACAGCAGTCAGCGCAGACCCTGCAGACAATCACTGTTTGGAACAGGGAGACACCCACTGAACCAAATCGGAAACTTCCATCCTGGGTCTCCCCGACTGCCTCCGGCCGTGAGGAAAAAGGGAACTTCCAGGGACCAAAGTGGCCGCTAAGCTCCAGGCAGCCAGCGATTCCTGACCC
This sequence comes from Smutsia gigantea, assembly GCA_032199065.1. NCBI lineage: Eukaryota > Metazoa > Chordata > Mammalia > Pholidota > Manidae > Smutsia > Smutsia gigantea. The sequence goes on from JAVSCE010013911.1 coordinate 6,085, forward strand.
ACAAACACTGCGGGTGAGGGAGAAGTTGCCCTTCTTCCCCTGGGACACAAGACAGCCACCGGGCCTCATTCCCCAACAGCCGCTTACACGTTCCATGTGCTGACCCTCCACCCAGTCCCTTGTAGCTCACTTGTTCGACTTCTCTGATTCCCATATCCAACTATTTTCCCTGCATATCAACCTAAACATTCCAATCCTCTTTCGATTATCCAGTACATCAGCAATCCATTCATCCCCTTCCACAAAACATGCACTGAGCACCTACTAATGTTAGAAAACATTAGTACGTGATGCACTTTAAAAACCACCAAAGACTCACATTTGATTAAGTGACAGAACACGAAGTGCGGCTCTTTTGGGTCTTCTCTTTGCCAAAAGCATAAACAGTCCTCCTCCGGGCTTGCGTGTTCTACATCTGGATTGAGTTTATCATTTTGCCTGGCCTTCGAAACTTCCCTAAAGTCTAAACTTGAATTAAACCCTTTTCAAAAACAGCTTCATTTTCCTATTTCATTTTAGAGAGGAAAACACTAGAGAAAATCTCAGGTTTAATGTTTTTTTCCCCCAGAACACGGTAATAGGTAGTACCTTCATAGTATCAACATAAGTACATACATACAATTAAATCACACTGGTTGAAACAGTTTGACAAAGTGCATTTTGTCATGCAGGTGACTTTGTTTTTACATTTTTCCACTTCTTTGTATAAATTCAAAAAGGCAAACTGAAAATTCAGTTAAGGGCTTCCATCAAGAAAAGGCCTCTAAGTGCTCACAAAGTTCAAACTGTACAGGATGCCCCTTTCAGGAGTGGTGCGCTGTGCTTTTAACAGCAGTGAGGCTTCCCTCAAGAGCACATCTTGTACCATGTTCACTGAGCCTGCTAAGTAAACCAAGAAGGAGGAAAAAAAGAATTAGCAAAAAAAACGTCTATTACAGAGCTAGGTAAGCTCGAACATTCCAAACAGCCAAGTGGCGTTCAGCCCTTCCCAGGGGCCGGCCCCTGCCTTTGGGCCCCGGCCCTCCCCGTGCGAGCAACAGCCTCAGGTCGCACTCGACGGCCACCCTCCTGGGCACCTGAAGGAACCACCGGGTCTTAGGGTTCTTATCCTCGGGGTCATCTGAGATGCTCGAGTCCTCTTTCTCAGGAGCTCCTCTGATCAGAGACCTTTGAGGTCTTCTCTCCAATACGATCCTAACCAGCTTTTCTCACCTCCCATTCCCTTCCCGCAGTGACCCACTATTTGGGTCCAGTTAAACTAGTCAGTGTTTCTTGCCCAAAGTTTGCTGTTTCTGATTCTTGTTCTTGCTCCTCCCTCTGGAACATTCTTCATCCACATTCCTGGCCATTGTGCCCATAATATCCTATCCATCCTTCAAAGGCTGTCTCTGTGCTACATTTTTCACAAAATCATTTGAATTTCTATGTCATTGTCACACCCCACCCCTAGCATTTTGCCTTTTTAAATGACATTTCTCATTCTACCTGTGATTTCACAATCTCCTTAGAGTAGAATTCCAGGTCTAACCCAAATGTTTAACCCCTTTAACATACGGGCCAGGACAGAGGTGTGATTCTGTGAAATTATCTATTGAGCTGCTGCACAGCTCTCCTGTTAGAATATGTACAAAAACTTTGTTTCTCTGCTCTCTGGTCCTGCAGGGAGAATAAAGATTTATTAAGTAGGAGCTCGAGGAAGTAATGCAACAGCCTTGGATGAGTCAGATTGGAGAAATGAGGATATATGGAGCCAGTCACAACCTCAGAGTAAACTTGTGTCATGCAGATGTGCCTACATGTTTATAGAGGGAGGAGTTGCTGGGCATGTGGCTCTGCTTGCACCCACGGGATGCAATATTTTAACAATCTCTTGGCCACACCAAGAATTTGAAGTCAGTGGTTTCCAGGCCTTCTGACCAGGAACAGGAGTTGGAAGTGACTTCATGGAGTGTTTTGCTGAAAAATGCCACCCACAGTGATGTTCAGGACAGACACATGAGAAGACACCGAAATCCTCATGATCTTGAGACCCACGCCAGGAAAGCTGCCTAGACTGGCAGAGAAAAGGGAGATGCTGGCTCTGCCTCAATCTGCCGGGAGATTGAACTTTTCTTTACAACATCTCCAAATTCCCAAATATCTCAGGGCACAGACGATGGCGATTGGAACTGTGATGTAGAAGACCTGGGTTGCATTTGAGACCCTGCATTTAAAAGTTAGGTAACCCTGGGAAAAATCACTTGGCTGCTCTGGGCTCCATTTCTTAGCCCTAGATTCTGACAACTGGAGAAAAATTTGTGAAACAATTTTCACAACCTAAGAACATGGAGATGATACTGCATTTTCAAAAGGTCTACTTTGATGTATTGCAGTAGGGATGCATTTAACATTTAAATGAAACAAATATTTTTCAGGTGTCAACAAATAACTAAAAGAAGGAAGAAAAAAAGCACATGACTTTGAGGTTCATGAGAGTGAGTTTTTTCTTTAAAGAAGTAATTGCTTTATTATGGCTTTTAAACATTGCAAAAGAAAGTAAAAGGGCAAGCATTAACCTTTTGGGGATGTCGAGTTGCATGCTCAATCTCGTGATAATTGCTTTTGCTATCTTACACTATTTAATAGCCACAAGAACCATATTTTCAACCGCATTTTAAATTTGGGGAAATTAAGACTAAAACACACATTCTAACGCGTGCCTATCTGACTTTGAATCTCTATTCTTTTCCCACAGCATATTATAAATCCAGAATGTAGCCTTGAAGGTATGAGATTTCAGCCAACTGTCCTTCTTCCTACATGCTCACCGTGCCTAGGCATGGCTGTTTCTGCGACATCATCGAGCTGAGCTCTGTCCTTTCCTTATATCCTGCACAGAAGACTTTCCATTATATTCGTTGATAACCCACTTCCAGGGCTAAAAGCCTTTATGAAGAACAGGAACTTCCCTAAGAACCTAAATCTCTTTTGGTGCTGTTTAAACTCAGTATTTTTTTACTCCCAGTTGTGATTCATTTATCCACTCATTCATATCTGACTCAAACATACTTCCCAACTTTAAATCTTATAGCTTCCTTTCATGAATGTTTTGATGAAGATTCTTTGCTTTGAAATAGCACAGTGAATAAATTAATAAATAAAATAACACAAGAAATTCTACTTAAAGTGGAAAAGGGACATTTCTCTAAGCACCCAAGGGCAGGAATCAGTCAAGTTTACGGAAGGTTCTGGATCCAGAACAGAGCACTCTCTGCACTCCTCCTCTCTTGTTTTTCCTGGCTACGTGCTTCCTTTGTCCGTTTTTCTATAGGTCACTCCTGCCTTCCAAGCCTCACGGCTGAAAACAGGCCTGTTCACAGCCCCTGTGTCCCCACATTCCAGGTTCAGTCACCCAGAGAGTCTAAATGCCTCATGGACCAAGTTCTGACTTCCCAGAGATGGGCGCGGTTTCTATGAACTGTATCCAGGCAGGGGAACCTGTCCTGGCCCAGCAACCTCACAGGGCGTGCTGGGCCGGACTGGCAGCCCAGGGGGCTTCTAGGAGCCACTCTGCTGTGAGCGGAAGAGGAGATGCAGTAAAGAGAGTCGCCGTGAACCGGGCCGATGCACCCACATCCTCTGTGCTGTGGACAAGATTCATCTCTCTCGTGACCTGCAGGTCCCTGGGCCTCCCCCTGACCCCAAGGCCCCCACGTCCCTCCACCCGCCCGAGGCCTCAGAATCCTTCCTACCCTTGCGGACCCCAGGCGGCTCCAAGACCTGCAGTGGCTGCAACTTCCTGTCCCCGGCAGGCCGGTTTCGGGGGAACCGAAAGCGTGTCTGATCCGCCTTTGGATGCGTTCACCATTCAGTAAAAATATTTAATGGATGACCGATGAATAAATAAATAATTTCCTGGATGAAATGATGTTTTGTCCTCTGTTAAAAATTTAAAGATAGTTTTGATTTTACTTTTCAGCTTATTAACCTTCACTTTCCAAGACAAACGTATTCTTGTCCCTTTACATGTCTCTCTCTCAAATTCAGTTTGGAAAGATTATGCTTATTTTCTGTGAAACTGAAGAGACCTGGTATCAGAGTAGTGACTGGAGAAAAGAAAGACACATTTAATCTGGATAATTTGAGGAGACCTCAATAAAGCGCAATTCATAAGCCTGAGGACGGAGTTCAAGGAGAGTGCCGTGTCCTGAGGCTTGCCTTACTAGGGATCCTTTGCCACCCTGCACCCTGGAGGCACAGGGGAGGAAGCTGTTCCCCGAACCCAGAGAGGGCAGCTGTACTGTGAGAGGCACCTTACAGGAGCCTGCAGAGGCAAGGCCAGTTCTTGGTGACCCAACAGGGAGGAAGCCACAAGAATATGTACCCCAGACTTACTCTCTTCCCCCTCTCTGATCACCAGCCAAATCATGCCAGTGACCAGACCGCACTTGAACACACAGGGCAGAGAGAGCCCATGGATGAAGCCCACCCTCGGGGCGGCCTCCCCAAACTGAATGGAGCAGGATGGAGACTGGGTCTGGAGGGACAAACAGGCCCTCTCCATCCTTCTTAAAGAATAGATTCTCCAACTAGGGGTGGCCATGTAGCTGACCCAGCTCAACTACCCTAGGTCATGGAGAAAGATTAGTGCATTTCATTTGGGGATTGCACTCTTGTAAACTTTTAAGGAACTTAAATGTCCTTACTCATCCAGCCTGGCTATTACTTTTCCCGATTGCAATTTTGTGTTAAAACTGCAAGAGAACTAACGCAGCAGAAATGCCTATTTCCCCACACTTTGAGGTCACACAAGCAACCTCCATGTCAACTATGAGCCTTGCAGTAATCTGAGGATCAGGAGACACCAGTCCAAGTCTAGGCCCTGCGACTTATTTCTGGGGGATGGCTGTGTGCAGGTCCCCCAACCTGGGGCTCAGTTTTCTTCCATCTCTAAGACTGCCCTACTCTTCCAACTCCATCATTCTGTGTTTCTAATTCCTAATGTCCTTCGCTTCAAAAGAAAACCAGACTTCTGTGCGTAGGTGGTGATGGTAAAAGCATCACAACATCCTGCCAGGGTCTCCCTGGGTATTTCAGAACACTCATAGAATGTGAGGGTTGTTAAGGTCAAGGGCGATGTTTTTTTTTCACATTACTTCTCGACTCACTCACTCCAGTGGTTTGCATATTGCCAAGATTCAAGGTCTTTATTTGATTTTTTATTCTTTGATTCTTTCAAAATTTTTCAGAATAAACCACAAAGGGGAGAACAAGCAAAAATAGAACAAGAAGTTATTGATTGTGACTCAGTGTCAGTTGGTTTGAGTGTGGTAGCTCTTTTAACCCTCACAGTAACCTTTTGAGATGGGTTTATTTTATCATTTTATCAACATGGAAACTGAGAGCTAGATGAGGTAACCTGCTCAAAGCTAGTATTTGAACGACAACTTAAACCCCTGCTATTGTTGAGTCAAAAGCTCACGTTTGTTTTTTCTTTGCAACTCTGCACATGGTGCTTAATTTAGATGTTTGTGGAATGAATACCCAATCTTTAAACTTTGTCTTGCCAGGCAGGACATCCCAGTAACCTTCATGAATCCTGCGTCTTTCCAAACCTGCTGCCCGCTCCCACCTCCCGGGCACTCCAGTCCCACCCACCCTACATGCGTGACCTGCATGACAGAAATGCTGCAGGGATTGCTGGGCCTGGGCAAAGCCTTCCACATCTTAAAATGGTTTTCTTGGCTTTTTAATGGCATTTCCTCATGAAACCTCAGTGCCATAATTCAACATTCTGCTCCTCAGGGCATAGATTAAAGCCTGGAAGGAAGCCTGGAAAGGTTGTGACTCGCCCTCTTGTCGGAATGCGACTGGTGGCAATGCCTCCTCTCCGTTCGGGCCTCAGCAGGCTGAGGTGCGCCCAGTGCTGGGCTGGCCGCAGGGCTGGGGTGGGCAGGCTACGCTAAGGCAAGGGAGGAAAGAGTGCAGCAGCCAGGCACGTAAGATATCACGGAAGAGGGCCAGGTGATTCTTGAAAGGGAAACATCTAAGAGGGGAGACCAAGGAGAGCCTTTCAGTGAAAACTGCTGGAAGGAATAATCTAGAAGCAGAATAATAGGCGCAGTTCAGCTGCCATGGTCAACCACGCGGACTGCAGAGAGTGGAGAGAGGCCGACAGCAACTCTGGCTCCTGAAGGTGCAAGGGTTGGGATGGTTCAAAGCAGAAGACTCTTACCTCTTACTTCTGGATTGAACGCTAGCCGTCATATGTCACTTGACATGACATATATTATGTAACCAAAGTATCTGCTGCTTTTATAACATCCACCACATGACAGCAATGCCTCACCCCACCTGCCCTCTTTATTTCCAAGAATCTCTGATAGGATGCCTCACGTGCCCACAGCCAGCCTGCCAGCGCCCTTCCTCTCTTGCTGACACTTCCTTTGGTCCGTGCTGCGGTCCACAAAGTGCCCACGAGAAGCTCACACCTACCTCCGCCCAGGAGAGCACCAGGGGCCATGCCAGGGAATGTGTCTGGAGTCTCCCAAAGCCTTTAGCCTGCCAGGCTCCAGACGGAGTTTCCTCACCAACATTGTGCTGTGCTTTGTCACCTAAGCCCCCGTGGACGTCTGCTTGTGCCAGAATCTCATTAAGCCTGCCTTGGGTGGCATCCGATGGCTTTGTGTCCACCTGCAAACCACAGCACCCAGACCCAGTGCATCAGAACACAACGAGATGCCAGCGACTTTACAAGAGAAAAACACTACTTGATCTCCACATATTTATTTAATAACTACTGTATTCCAGCCCTTGAGGCAGTGTTATCCCAAGAAATGAAAACGTTAGATCAACATATTTCAATTTTTTCTCCATTTCAACACAGCTAAGGGCTGTCCCCAAGCACCCCTACATGTAATATAGGTTCACTGTGGGTGCAGTAATTCTCAACTGGAGAAATATTCCTCCCAAGAGAAAGGAGGTGTGCGCTAATTTGAAGATGCCTCCCAGCCAATTCTAATAAGAAAGGATGCCCCTTCCTTATGGCCTAACAGCCCCTTTCACCATCATAATACTGAGAATCACATTTCCCATAATCAAAAGACCATTTTCAAAGAGATGCATGAAGCTATCCATTCATAAGTGAAAATAATGCAAAACCAGCGAGAGCTGGGGCATGGTCGGCAGCGCACAGTCCTTCCTTCCTATCGCTCTCTTCACAGAAAACATCTAAGAAAGCACAACCTCCTTCCAGGGAGCAAGGGATTTCAGAAGCGCATGTGAACACCCATTCCATTCAGTCCTCCACAGTGCACGCTTCACACCCAGCGCCTCGCAAAGAGGAATGATAGAAAGAGAAGAAAAGGCTCATGTGGCACCACAACTGGGCTCTCCTGCCCACACATCACTTTAGATGACTCCCCGCGTTTGCAGGAGGCTGAGTGTGGTCACTAGTTCCCTGTGCTCTGAGATGATCCAAGAGAGATTTTCAGTATGTGGTGTGATCACTTGGAACAGAATTTCATCTTCTCATCCCACAGTGTAAAACTCCTGCAGAGCATGCAGAAATGAGGGAGATGGCACTACCATCATTATCAAACAAACAGTGGGCTTAGCCTGAGTGATGACACAGAAGGCCAGACAAGAAGAAAACACAGTCTCTTTCTCTGACCTCCTAGGTATCTGAACTCACACACATGACATCATCAAAGCACTATGGCCTGTGCCAGGGCCTTACCACTAAAAAGCTAGACTACTAGGTCTGCAAAATATTTTAGGCATAAAACAGTTTAAACGTTCCTTAAATTTTTTAACACATTTAGCTTGCCTTTGCTGCTACACTGATGGTGTGCTGGTGGGAAGTCAGTTGTAGAGAAGCAATTCTATCAGTCCATCCCCAAATTCAAAATATGCCAGGGAAAGGAGAGAGGCTTTAGATTCAGGCAGATGTACGCTCAGCCCTCAGTAGGTCACTCTCTAGCTAATGGTCTCCAGTACCTTGGTTAGCTTCTGTGTAACACTGTTACCAATATCTACCCTGTAAGACTGTAGAAGCTAAATAGAAATAAAGTTATTTTGTGGAAGTAAAGTATAAATAAAGTAACCTAGCACAGTGACTGGCATACAGGAGGGAGGGACTCAGTATATCTTAGTAGTTACAGGAGAAGGAGAAGGAGTCATAGTAATTGGGAATCAATAATCATAGGGGTAGTTACAATAACCTTGCAGGGGAGACAATGTCTAGGCAGAGATAAGATTTAAATGCAAAGGAAAGGTGAAATGCACCCTAAATTCCTCAAGCTACATCCTGAACTAGAAGGGAAAATATTCACCCAAGATTATCCAGCTAGAGCTGCATAGCAGAGCCTTGAATTCAGGACAGTCGTTCTCCAGAGCAAGTACAGAAGCTGCCAAGTAAAGATGTAGTAGTAGTAGAACTACAGGCTCATGCAAAAAAACAGTATAGGCTGCTGATTAGACTACCTGTGGAGTCAGACCTACTTAATGCCTCAAAACCTCAGTTTCTTCATCCCTACAATCAGCTTATTGACTGCCATCGACTGAATGTACATGTCCCTCCAGATTCAATGTTGGAGCCCAAACCGCCAGTGTGACTGTGGAGTAAGGAAGTAACTAAGGTTAAATGAGGTCGTAAGGGTGGGGCCCTGATCTGATAGGATTAGTGTCCTCATAAGAAGAGACGCCAGAGAGCCCTCTGTCTCTGTCTGTCTGTCTTTCTCTCAGAGCTCTCACACACACAGAGATTCTCCCCCTCCTCCTCCCACCATGTGAGGGTACACGGAGAGGGCAGTCATCTACATGCCAAGAGAGGAGGGCTTAAGATGGAATCTACTAGGGCAGTACCCCAGACTCTCCAGCCTCTGGAAGTATGAGAAGCCAATTTCTGCTGCGTAAACCCCCAGCCTCTGGTAATTTGCTATGGTAGCCCAAGCAGACTAATATGCTGAGTCCAGACAGGAAGGCCCAGGCCGTTTAACGTAGGCCAGCAGAACACACTGCGACCAGGGGGAGAGTCCTAGCTGTGGCCCACGAGAGGAGCTGCAGGTCAGAACTGGAGGCCCTTGTAGGAGCTTAAGTGGGAAACAGGACAAGGAGACAGACGGCAGGAAGATGAGGAGTGAGTCAGGGAGAGCACCTGAGCAGACGGGCAGGGGCTGCTCTAAACTTTGCAGCTCCTGTGGGTGTGTGAGAGCTCCATCTCTACATGCGCCGCCTGCTGTGCGGTGCAGGAAAGGGCTGACGGCTTAGAGGCAGCCCGCAGGACAGAGCAGGGCGGGATCAGCTCGGAATAGTGCTGATGGGAGCAGGGGTAGCCACCTGTCAGAGGCACACAATTCCCAGCCCACATCATGAGGAACGAGCTGCGGACACAAGGAAGCAAGGGCATTGGAGATCTGTACCAGCTGCTCAAACAGGAAAACTGGACATTCAAGGACAGACAGTATGAGGCACTCCAGGGTCCCAGCAGGGCAGCAGATAAAGGGAAGGAGGGATTTGGGAGAACTCGAGCTAGTAGTTTTTTACCTGCTTCCTATTAACTGCTCCCTCTAGGCTTCTGTGACCAGGCAAAGGAGGATTCGTTTACTTAGCCCCTTAATAAATCTTTATTGGATAACTTACTCTGGTGCTGGACAGTGATCGAAGCACTGAGGATACTGGAAAAGAAGGACAGAAACAAAATCTCACTTTTAAAGAGGAAATGTAGACAGTAAGTAAGCAAACAGAAAGGTAAAATCATATCAAATGCGGCAAGGCATATAAAGATAATTAAACAGGGTAATGTGGGAGAAAGTGATGGAGATGGTGGCAGGAAGGCTTCTTTAGACAAGGTGGCCAGGGAAGGTTGTCTGAGAAGGGAATAGTTGAAGCGAACCTCAAAGACTGGAAGGACATGGCCCTGCAGGGACCTGCAGGGACCTGCAGGAGACACATGCCAGCCCCTGGCAGTGGTCCCCTTCCCCTGAGGCTCCCTGACGTCAGCACCAGAGGATGTAGCAGAGAGCACCATCTCTGCGGCCTTCCTCCCTTCTTAGGTTTTCTCCCAGCCTTTGTCTCAATCTGGAAACTATTTATCCATTTGTCTCTTAATTTGTTCAACGTGTATTGAGTGCTACCATATGCCAGACACTGGGCTGAGCACAGAGAATGCAATTCCATATAGACACTGACACCTGACATGGACCAAGGAGGCATCAGTGGATGAATCCAAATTTTAGACCAAGAACAGGATTTGATACGTAATGGGGATTCCAGTTGGATCAAATGAAACTAGGGAGAGTGTGTGCGTGCATGCGTGTGTGCGTATGTTTATCCAGACAAATGTGCGCCTGGCAGCACACGAGTGCACAGACCAAAAGCACAGTGTCCACTGTGTTTGGCCAAAGCACACGTAAAGTAAATCTTTTTGCACAGTGAAAGTGACGTCCACACACTCAGCCAAAACAAGGCTCGCTACGGTCTGAAAAGCGAAGACTGGGTCTGAGATAATCATCCTGCTGCGAGCGAGGCTCATACAGAGCTAAAAATACAGAAGAGAAAAACAATGATCTCAGCAAGGTAATTGCCGATAGGTGAACAAATGAAGCAGGCGGTGTAGGAAGAGCAATTTGGCTGTCCTCTGGGGGAGGGCACACGTGGGTAAGGCCTATGTGGCCATAGTTACAGCCCAGCAAACAGACTGAACACGTCTACACCACTATTCCTGCCCCTTCCTGCTCCTGACCTTCTGGAGGCATTCCTCGAGGAGGGAGAGGACAGAGGGGTGAGAGGGGGGATGAGGGCATCTTTCTTCCACCCCTTTCAAGAGCCCGCAAGGCCCTGCTCAGTGGACATTCCCTCCTGTGTGGGTTTCATGCGTCCGTGGCAAGCAAGGTCCCAGGAAGGAGGAGACTTCGCTGTTGTTTAAGCTTAGCCAGGATCTCTGGGCAGCCAGCTTGTTGCTTTATTTTAAGAAAGCAGCTGTATTTTAGCTGAGGAGCATTTGAGCAGAGATTTTAAAGCGCCATCTCCCAGAACAGTTCAGTGCAGGCAGGGAGCTGGAGGGAGCTGGATGGAATGAGAGACCGAGAGGTGTCTCCCCCCGAAGTCTGGCTCCGTGGAAATAATTCAGAGATGGGTCTCTTTGGCATCTCTCCATCCTCATCTATACAACGAGGGTGCTAATACCTAAAACCTCCCATCTTGCTCAGACTGGGAACTGATCCAGTCACCATGAAAACCACACAGGTACAGGGCTGCAGGCTTTCAAAGGATTCCGCCCTCAGAAAGCTCTTGGCCTGAGCCCGGAAAGAACACTACCACATTTTTCTTGGCTTTTTATAGGATCTGTTTTTACATTTGAATGCAGCAGTCAGCTGTAGCATAATAGATTGCAGACCTTTGTGAGAAATCACTGTGGAGGCTTCAGCAGGGAACTGTGGGCTGCTGCAGAGAACTGCACAGTCAGCAGGTTTGGAACTGGGCGCTGCTCCATGTTTTCCCTATTTTTAAAGAAGTCATTGACCTTCCACAGGCCTGTATCAAAATGGGGCAAAGCACAAATGCTGCCAGACACGGCAGGATTGGAAGGCACTTCTTTCAAGGGCTGGAAAGGGCTTCGTTTGGTGTATTTACTGTCATGGAAATTCTGAGTGTGACTTAGAGGCCTCCCTGGCTCTGAGCCAGGTGGAAAGGTTTGGAAGAAAAGCAGACTCAACTTGGAAGTGAGTGGGGTGGGAAAGCAGCTGCCTGGCACAGTCCCCAGAGCGGTGCGGGGAGCCCCAGAGCCTAGTGTGCAAAGGCAGATTCTGAATTCCATGCACGTCTGGATGGAGGGGACGGCCAGTGTCCCTGCTCCAGGTCCCCGGCTCGGTGAGCATGCTGGGAACTTGTTAAAAGTTGTTCTCTTTATATGGGAGGTCACGCCCAACATGCCGTTCATTCCTTCATTTCTCTTGTGCTCAGTCCTTAAGGGCCTACCCGTTTGAGACTCTGCGCTCAGCCCTGAGAATGCAGAGGTGGCGAACACAGTCTCTGCCTCCTAGTCTGGAAGAAGACTGTCTAGTAAGAGCTACTGTGCCACCATCAGAAGCCAGAGCAGAGCTGCTGTGGGGGGATAAGGCGGAGGTCTGCCTCAGATCTTCTGGGCATGTGCCCTCTCCAGGGAGCGCCGCTTAGTCTCAGTCATCGCCACAGGCATTCCCACTAACCCTGTTCGAAGATGGGCCTCATCCCTCCGCATCCCCAGCCCACAGGTCCCAAGGCAGTGGGTGCTCGCCCAGGTTCAGAAACGCGCTCCCTCTCACGTGCAAAGGACACGTGAGCAGCAGCTGTCCCCTCTCCCAGGGGGATTTGCGTCCGAAAGCGGACTGGCGCCTCAGCTAAGGGCAAGGCTCCCCGGCACAGGCCTCAGGCCCGAGCAGGACTGCGAGGGTGACTCAGGGAGCCGAGGAGAGCCTTCATGGAGACACAGAGTCACTCCCGGTGGGCAGGCTGCCCGCACTGGGATGCAGGCCCTTCTGGGCCTGAGAGGGGGCTGGAAACCGTGGGCAGCCCCTGGAGCCGCCTTCCCTGCCCCCCTCACTTCCCAGCTGGCCCTCCCAGGCTGCCCGCGAGCATGGGCTTGTTCTCTGCTAAGCTCTTGGGTTTAGGTGAGTATGTGTGTGCGTGTTGACAGCAGAAAGACAAACAGCACACGGGAAGCCTGGGAGATGAGTGGGTCCGAGGGAAGATGCAAAGCCAGAGGGAGGGAACCGGCTCTGGCAGGCTTCCAGAGCTGCTATTATTTTCGTGGTGGATGATCACTGAGCTTGAATGCCTTCAGAGTTGGGGCAGGGCAGGGGCCTGGTTCCCTGGAAAGGTTTATTAATGCCAGGCAAACGGGATTGTAATTAATCATCAGGGTGAACTTGAGCCCCTAGGGATAAGCCTCCAACCCTTTAAATGGTATCTTTATTTCGGGAAATTCTAAAACTGAAACGTTCTTCTCAAAAATATTCCCATCACCACTGCCCTCCATAACTCACATGAAACTTCTGGAGTGAGGCCTAGTGACCGTATTGTCATGTTTTCAACTTTACAGTTTTATTCTAGAGACTGAAATATTATTGACTCTGATGTAGCAGCTCTGGCAGAGACAAAATGAAGTAATTCAAAACATCAGACAAGTTATGAGTTTTTACGTATGCCAGTATAAATATATATTTTTTTCTTCCAGCTGCTATACCTTTCTTATTATTGGGATAGAGTTAATAGAAACAATTCTCATGAAAAGGAAATCTTTTTCTTTTTTTGATATATGCTGATTCAGTTATTGTCTGGGATAAAGATCAAGTTTATGCCATCTGCGAAGACAAGGGTTACTAAGTAAATGAGGACAATAAACAAAATCCCAGTCCAATTCTTTTCTGCTTACATGAAGAAACACATATTTTAAGAACTGTAGGAGTAATCATTTGCCTGTAAACATTTTTTATGCTACTTACAAATTATTATTATCTTTTCTTAAAAGCTGGTCCTCCAGGAACCTCTAGTTGATAACACTTTTTTAACCTAATCTTCACTGCCCTACACCCTATTTGACATTCATAAAAATGCTTTCTTTGCATGTGTTTCCCCCAAAGTTAGCTTTAATTAATGTCAGCACAATTAGAGTTTGTTTATAATCTGCTATTGCTAAATGGGTGGGTGAATGGCTGGATGGGAGAATCTAGAAGAAAATCCACCTGATTTATGTCCCTATTTTCCTCAGATATAGGCCTCACATCTCAGGAGAATTCCCCGGGTCAGAGAAAGAATGTCCACGCCTCTCAGGAATACTTCACTATCCAAGACGCTTTTCTACCCATGATCGAATACCCACACTCACAGTTTCAGGCCAGCCTCAGGGTCCTCTGGGCGGCCTCTTTTCTGTCCAGCTCTTCTGCCTACTTGGGCTTTTTGGCCCATTACCCATTTTGATTTGGCCGCACTTTGGGGTTCACTTCCCCAGGATTAGGAACAAACAAATTGGTTTGCAGACTGATTTATGATTTAAAGTCAGCTTTGAGTTGTAACAACCCCTCTTGGCCTTGACAACCTAGTCTTTTCCCACAACCTTTGGCAGCACTACTCCCCCGCCCTTCCCCCAGGCCAGCTCTTCTCCCCCTTGCCCTCCTGCCCCACCCTGCCCCGCCCCCAGCACCGAGCCCAGACCGCTTGGGGAAGCAAGGTTGGACAGTGTCCTCCCAACTCTCTCAGGACTGCTCATCTCTGATGTAGGTAAACCCCTGGCTGCGAACTATCTGGTCTCAAATCTACATAGCTTTAGATTTAGTAGAGCTTTATTTCCAAAGGATATAATTAGTACTCTTTAAGGAAACATGGTACTCTGCCACTTGGTTGTGAAAGCTTCCACTGCAGAGTAAAATGATTGATGACTTCCTTACTGAAATCTGTGTTCTTCGGCTCCCGTTTTCCCTTTGAAACAGCAGCATTTCTTTGATTTACCAAGAAAGCCTCTTTACTTTTCCCCTCGACTTTTCAATAGACACAAACATTCTTCATTAATCTAATTTTGCCTTTAATCTAAAACCTCCCCAAATTTTCCAAAGATTTCTCTTGAAAGTATTTTTTACATTTTATTTACAAAATGCAGGACAAATAAAAAGCAAGCATTCAAATGGCACCATTTTTAAATATAAAATATGAAGTACAGCATAAATCATATTTTTGTGTATAAAGTATGAAGTGAAGCCTCTGTTCTTGCCACAGCTCCCAGACATAAACCCTGATGAAGGTTTAGTGACTTTCCTTCCAAACTTTCTCCAGGCTTACACAAACATGCATAAACATTTTCAAACCAAATATCAGTTTTCCTTGATTCTGCATTGCTTCTCACCACATTTGAATTCCTAGAAAATTCTGGTGGCCTGTCCTCCAACACCACTGGAAGCTCCTGGCACTCCTTAGCACCTGCACCCCCACACTCAACCCAAGCCGCCAACATTTTTCGCTGGGGGACTGTGCAGCCTCTAAGCAATCTCTTCGTTCTCACTCCTCCCCTCAAAACCCATCAGCATTCTCGACTGCAGGCAAAGGACAGACCCCAACTCCAGTTTAACCAGAAAGAGGACTATAGGCAATCTCTTGGGAGGCTCACCGAATTGTAGAACTGGTCTCAGAAATCAGCAGGAACCCAGACAGGCTGAAGAGCTGCCACCGTCCTGTCCCCTTGGCCTGCTCAAATCTGCCTTGTCCCAGGTCTTTGTCTCCCTGGACCTGGACTTGGAGTTCCTTGTGACCCACCCCTGGCCATTTTTTAGCCGTCAGAGCTGAGCGCGCAGTCTCTGGCCTGCTCAGCTTCTGAAGGAGCTGGGGGCGGGGGGTGGGGAGAAGCGTCCCACCCAGACCCACAAGGTGGGGAATTTCCCAAACAGAAGGCAGGGGGCTCAGAGGCCTGTCAGCTGAGAATAAGCGTGACGGCACTATAAACACCTTCATTCCATTTTCCACACACCAGCCTGAGAAAGGTTTTAAACCTAAGTTGGACGAGGCTGCTTCTCTGTCTTAAGCCCTGTAAGGGTTTCCCATGCCCAAGAGAGAGTCCTAAGCACAGGCCCCGGTGCCACATGTGCGGGCGGAAGATCCCCACGGCCAGAGGGCCGAATGGGGTCGGCGAGAAGTCAAGCTTAGCCGGTGGGACGCCCTCCCCCTGTGCCTCTTCCTGGGCGAGGACGGTCAGGAAACGCGTTCAGGCCGTGCTGCTGCTCAGTGACTCAGAAGCATTTTAAAACATAAAATTAATGGGCTAATTTAAATTCTGTTCAGTTTATCGCGTATGTGCCACGGACCCCGCACATGTCCGGGAACCAGTGACCATCGTCAAGAAAATCACTAACATTTGCACAGCTGTTCATGGCCTACAACATGCTTTCATATACTTTAAACCATCTGATACTCACAGTGCTTCTGTAAGACAGGATCACCTCATCTTAGCAGGAAAGAAAACTCAGTCTCAGAGGTCAAAGGCACTCATCAAGCCCACCAGCTGTAAGGGAGGGGGAACCCAGATGGAAATCTCTCTTCCTAACTCTAGCTGTCCTTCACGACCATCAGATTCAGCAGACAGCTAGGTAACTGAGGTTTCATCGGTATGTGTGAGGAGCTGAAGACAAAAGGTCATGGGACCCTAGTTCAGAGGCAGGTCGGGGTAAAATGAAGAGAGCTGGGTTTTTCATGGACTTGGGACTACCCAGCTGGTGGGCACTCCCAGGCAGGTGTTAGGACCAAGACCATGGGGCCTCTCCCTGCTCACAGCCCACCATGCACATCATCGCCATTTCATGGTGGGTGGAGCACATTGAAATAGTCACCAGGGGAGCCTCAAAGAGGCAATTAAATATCAAAGAGACTGGGGAAAGGAGGTGAGGCAGGAAGCACTGGTGATTGTATAAGGCCTGGTGTCTTAGGAAACCAGCCGCTTGGACCTCCACAAAGCTATCTCCAAGCCTCTGCCTAGAGACAGTCCGCTCCCACGGAGCAGCAATGAGGGGAGAAGTCAACAGCAGCCTGCTGGGCCTATCACCTTCTCTACCAAGGCACCAGGGAGAAGCTCTACTAGATCCAATCTAATGCTTTGAGAACTTTTTTTGCAAGTCAGAAACAAGACAAGCCACAGCTCCCACTTACTTCAGTTTATCAGAGAGTAAATCTCCCAGCTGAGGCAACTTCTCTGCACCGTTGGCTTTCCCCCAAGGTGACAGCCTACAGACCCTTGCTCCTGGGACGTGACATTTAGTGCCTGTCTCCTCCCCTGCTCTGTCCTCCATTCTCCCACTGTTGGGCCAGGCCTGGCCTCAGACAAGAAACCAGAGCGTCTCATGACCCAGTGTAAATCACCAGCACAATGTCTCTTTGTAGTCTGTTCACAACTTTCATCCGAGACTTTCAAAGCACAGTGCAAATGTTAGCTTGTCCTGAGCCACCCCAGGAGAGGCAGGTAGGTGGCATATGCTATTATCGTCTTGTTTTATAGAAGCAAACCAGGTTCTGAGACACGAACAGTCTTACTGGAAGCTTCATAGTGAATAATTGTATGTCCTGGGGACCTACATCCAGGCATTAACTATATAATGTTACTGCCGAAATACCACAAATATCAGCTCTCTAATTGATAACCATTTTCTTCCCTCACTTTCTTTTTCTTTCTTCCTTTGGAATCAGAGCTCTCCTACAGCTTTATAGGTAAATCCCACACACTGACAGACACCAGCCATCTTGAGTTGTCCTCTTAAAAGAAGGTGAAAGGTACATTAAATCAGCCCCTTTGCTACATATGTGGCATACACGATCACTTGCCTAGGGAAATAGGTCAGGTTAGTGTGTTCTTTAGAGGGGACAGCGGACTAATTGTAGTGCCCATCCTCCCCACTGTCTCCTTGTAAGGGACCCCCGACCTCTGGCTGTGGCCGAAATGGGGCCGCCATCTTTTGTGCTACAGACCGCACTCCCATCCAAGCCACACCTGACTGGACCAGGGACCCATGTGTAACTATTCCAGAGGCTTGTCTGTGCCTTACAAAGGGGACTGACTGGTGGCAAAGCTCTGTTCAAACAGGGAGTTTGGTGGGGTGTGGGAATGGTGAACTTCTCTTAGATGGGCAAATAGAGAAGTGGGCCGGGTCAGAGAGAAAAAAATCTCCGGAGAGTAGTGAATCATGTTAATGACAGAAAACTAAAGAGTCTGGAACTTCTGCTATTATGAAAATAAGAGTTTAAAGGAGTCCTTGGAACAGCTGTGGATTGTGAAACGGCTTGAAGTTCTAGGGTCTTGAGTCCTGAATATACCATAGTCCCATTTTTCTTTATGCATTCCTACCTCCTTTCTTACTCTGCTTTATAAGATGCCCCACTCTTAGCCTCAGATCAGACATACCCAACTAAGGATTTCACTTAAGTTCTATGGCTTAATGCTTGAGCCAATATGAAGTTGAGCAAGCCACTTGCATTTTATGCTTCAAAGTTTTTATCAGCAAAATAGGGATAATTATCTTTTTAGGCCATGACTACAGAGTTGATTGGACTTCATAAGTATCTAGTTGATTTGAAGTGAGGTTTTCTACCCATTATAACATCCGGTCACTAGGCAATACTGAATGTCTACCTGATTTGATTATTTAGAAATTTGAAGTAATGACTAACCTTTTAAAGCCCTGTCATACAGTCCTCTTAAGAACAGGATAATGTTGGCTTTGCCACACAGAAGTTTTGACTGACCAATCCCTAATTGGCACACCCGTAATTATACTTGTCCTAATGGCCCCATAATCCCAGGCTCTTCAAATACTTGGCTATGAGTTGCAAGATCGATTACAGAAGACATCAATTATGCTGCCTGAATGGTACAAATAAATCTCATCTAAGAGAGAGGGAAATTCAAATAGACACTGCGTGCTTAGGAGAAAAAATACAACTCCCATACTGTCTTTTAGAAATGAGGGAGTTGACATTTGATTAATCAACCTTAGCTATTAAATGCCACCATCTCTGCCAAGTTAATTACCTGCAAATGAAGGGCCAGCACTCTCCAAGGGCAGTGCCACCAGCACCCACTCTGCAAGCACACGGCAGGAGGGAAACCCCAGAAACTAAGGGCAGGCGGGGCAGAGCCCAGAGAAAGGAGACCTGCTGAGCATGCAGGGCAGTGCTGCCCTAAGGATGATCTTGCACCCCTGCCCCCTGAGGGAACGCCGCAGGCAGAGGAGGGGCCCGGATGTCTGGTGAGCTTGTCTCTCTGTCTCTCCACAGCCAGTCCAGCCAGCTCCTTACTCTGATGGCCGCTCCTCCACACTTCATCAGCCATCCCTCCCTCTGCCCGGTATCCACGCCTGCTGCAGGGGTAGCAGCCCAGAGACCGGGGACCGGGGAGCTCTGCTGCGGCTCTGAAGCTGCCCCTCATGGGGAAGGGAACAAGGTCTCTCCATGTAGACGGGGACAAAGGGGCAAGCTGAGCATGCTGGCTTTATGTGGGTGTGGGTAGCCAAGGCTTGTGACTTTGGCAGGGCTTTGGGGAGGCAAAGCCAAAGTATATGAAGGGGGTGGGAAATCCTTTTATCCCATTCTCAGTCACAAACACCGTCCAAGTATTTTCTTTAGAGGCAGAGCAGATCCTGCTGTTAAGGACCCAGATTTTATATAATTTGAGGGAAAGTCCTTTTAAAAAAAAAGAATACAAAATTAATTATAGGCTCTTAAAAGTTCTAAAGATTAAGTTTCATTAGCTTCATGGAAAATCTGTCTCGGCTTAGAATACATGCGTTTTCTGTCACTCTGTCCCCGCCTCCCTCACTTTCTCTCTCCCTGTCTCTACCACTGCAGGTTCATTTGCCTTGACAGGGGCAGAAGTAGGGCCCTGTTATATGAATGTTCACCTATGTCTTCTGGAATGTTCTTTAGCATCTCTTCCTCTGAGATTCTCCAGTAGCCCAGTGAAGCCTTATTGGCCATAGGGATGGACTCAAGGCAGAGGGATGGACTTCATTGAAAATCACCTCCACTTCTGTTATTCCTGCTAGACAGGCTTTATGACTCTGGGTTCTGAACTCAGTTCAGCTATCGATTCACTGGGTCGCTGTTACGGGTTGAATTATGTCCCTCCAGAAGCCATATGTTGAGGTCCTGAGCCCCAGTAGCTCAGGAAGTGACCATTTTTGAAGACAGAGTCCTTACAGAGGTGATCAAATTAAAATGAGGTCGTTTGGAGTGGCTCCATGATGGAAGTGGAGGCAGACGCACATGTAGGGAGGATGCCATGTGACCATGAAAACAGAGGTCGGGGCGATACTCCTACAAGCCCCGGAGCACCACCAGTGGCCAGCAAACCACTGGAAGTGAGGGGAGAGGCTGCAGACAGATCTTCCTGCAACCCTCAGGAGCATCCAAGCCTGCCAACACCTTGATTTTGGACTTCTAACCTCCAGAACTTGAGGGCATACATATCTGTTGTCTAAGTCAGCTTGCGGTCCTTTGCTATAGCAGCCCTTTCAGTCTCATACTATCAACCCTGCGTACATCTCTCCTCTATGTCATTTGCCATAAAATGAAGACCAAAACAGTTTCTTCATCATCTAAGCTGCATGGGAGCGACCAGTACAGGAACTTGAAAGGGCTTTGCTCTATACTGTTTATCAGGAATAACTCATAACCAAGGAGTTTCTCTAAACACTTCTACTGAAAGGGCCTCTTTACTTGCTTGATTGTATTATTAATGATTTCACTCAAGCCATCAGTCATCACATGAAATAAAATTTCAAGCAATTTGAATGTACTCAAAAATCATTCTTGTAGTACCAGGCCTTTGTCTCAGGAGAGGATAGCCTTTGTTCATGAAATTTCAGTGAGCATTTATTGAGCAGTTGTTACCCAGATGCTGGGCTGGGGCCTTGGACATGAAACTTTATAGGACAGAGACAAGCTCTCAAGGAACTCTAGTCATGTGCGAGAACAAACACAGCAAGAGCCTTGACACAGCCTGACGAGTGCTGCCCTGTGATGTTCATAAAGCGCCGTGGAGGCTCGGAGTAGGGAGCTTCCCTGTAGGATGGTTTTAGAGGAGGTGACATTAAAGTTGGGCTTTGGAGGATGAATAAGAGTTTGCCAGACAGAGAAAGGGAGGAAAAAGGGAAGACATGGAATGTTTTAAGTATGTTGAATGAGTCAGTGTGGCCCTGGTGCAGTGCTTAGTTGAGAGAGGAGCATATTAAGGAAAGGGCAGAATGAGTGCATGTAGCAGGAGGAGTGGGTAGGAAAAGGGCAGGACCTGGGGACAGAAACTCTAATGTCACAATCCCCCCTCTTGATCTTTCTTGTGTCCTGATGTTGATAGCCACCCCTAGGAAGCCTGACTTGGCTATCGGTCAAAATGCAAGAAAGGTCCGTGCCAAGGCTCTGCTGCTGGCTGCAGTTGGGACTACTCTGTAGTGAGAAGACCCTGCGTGTGGAGCTGGAGGAAGGTGGGAAGGGAAGGAGAGCAGGAGAGGCGTGGCTCTGTGCTGCGCCCTTTGCATCTGGCCTCTGCTAAGTGCTGACTGTCCGATTTTCCCTCTGTAATTTGTTGCAACAGTTTCCTTTCTACTCTGCTTCAGAGCAGAAGATGACCAGATAACCAGAGACCTCAGCCCTGGCTCTTCCTGCTTTGGCCACTTACCTGGGTCACACAATGCAGTCGTTTACTCAGCCAACACTCCAGGCACTGTGCTGGGCACCAGCAGCAAGCGTCATCCTTTCCTCCCAAAGCCAGCGGCAGGGGCTGTGGCCCAGGGGCACAGCGCACACAGCGGGGAGCCAGAGGCCCTGGTTTGGAGGTCTGGCTGTGCACTTTTACGCTGTATGACCCGAGGCACAATCACTTAGCCTCTCTTATCTTTCATTTCCTCATGTTTAAAAATTAGGCTTGTGATTTTTATCCGTCTGTTAAGAGGGGTGGAATGAAATAATGAGTATGAAAATACTTTCTCATCTGAGAAACCCTAGACAATGCTTTTTGTTACTGTGACCAGACCGGTTAGGTGAGCAAGAGCCTAAGTGTATTCATCAGAGCTCTGTGTGTGTCAAGGAACAGGAAACCTAGCCACGCTAGCCAGAGCAACAAAGCGCTTTATTGACTCGTTTTACCTGGGAAGATCCTGGAGAGGCTCCGAGACAAAGGAAGGGCCACAAGATCTACGGCCTCAGGATCCAGAGACGCGGCGCTGTGTCTGACTGCTTAAGTGCCCACTTGTTTCTGCTTTTCCCAGCCCAGCGGCCTCCTCTCTGTCTAAGACCTGCTTTCTCTTTGTAAGAGGCAACATGGGCACCTGTAGCGTAGGCCTGGGAAGAGTGGGTGAGGTGGAGGGGAGAAGGGAAAGCTCCCAGGGCGACAGCAGAGACAGGAGCACCACCCTGGCTGCCGACTCCCGCCACTCAACAGCCGCTCCCTCAGAGAGCATGGTTTGGGGACCTGTTCTGTGCCAGACGCGGACCTGTCCCATTCCAGACCCTGAGAATAGGAGTCTCCCGCTGTGCCTGAACTCTTCAGTGTATTTGCTCATGTCCCAGGGGCAAAGCGCAGGGGCGTGGTCACCACCCCAGGAACGTGTTTGTGGTTTCCTAGCAGATGCACACAAGACCCTGCGCTTCCTTCACAGAGGGAGACAGAAAAACAAAGAATAGGCATAAAGCAGAAACTACCCAATGTCTATCAACTAATGAAAAAGGAAATACTGTGTTGTGTATCCTTTCAATGAAACCAAATTTGGTACCAAAAAGGAAAGAAGTGTTGATCCATGCTACACCGTGGACGCACCTCAAAAACATCACATTAAGTGGAAGAAGCCAGTCACAAAAAGCACATATTGCATCATGCTATGTATACGAATAATCCAGAAGAGGCTCATCGATAGAGACAGAAAGTAGATTAGCAGTTTGCAGAGACTGGGGGTGTGAAGCAGTCATGGGAGGGACGGGGCACTACCCCACCTCTAATGGGCACAAGATTGCCTCTTGGGGTCCTGAAAAATGCTCTAAAATTAGATGATCGTGATGCTTGCACAACTCTGTAAATACACTAAAATCCACTGAATTGTCCACTCTGAGTGGATGCATTTTATCATAGGTAAAGTATATCTCAATAAAGCTGTTCTAAGAAAAGCAAACAACGCTAGGTAGAAAATGTAAATACGGTGATGAAATTGGGAGTGGCTTTGTGGTTACTCCAGGGTAGATGGGGAAGTCGCACTGCCCTCTCCGAAGAAGTGACATAAAAGCTCAGGTCGGAATGACAGGAAAAAGCAGCCCTGCTGAGAGCTGGGGGAACCTCCCTCCAGGCTGAGAGGCCACAGCTCAGTGCTGTCAGCGAACCCAGATGGGCTGTGGGCGAGGCGGGCAGGGGCCAGATCGTTGGATGTGGTGTACACCAGTGGGAGGGGTGGACTTTACTCCAAAGGCAGAAGAAAGTCACTGAAGAATTTAAGAAGTGGAGCAGCGTGACCTCAGTTATGTTTTTGAATAATCATTTCTGGCTTCTAGGAAGGGAATGGATTGTCAGGGGCCAGTACTAAATTTTCTTCTATTGATTAAGTGCAAAGTATTGAAAAAGAAGAAAAAATAAATAGGATTGAATCTCTGACTTAAAGGAGCTAATAGTATAGTGGGAAAATGATACATACAGACGCCTGTAAATCTCAGAAGAAGTGGAATGTAGAAAATGCCCAGAGAGAGGTGTCGAAAGGGTTATGGGGACTCAGAGGCAGGTGCACGTTACGTGGTTGGGGAAGAAGCTTGTAAGGAAGATATGTAACTGGAGCGTAATGTATAAATAGGACAAGATAGGGGGGTGGTGTCCTGGCAGCCAAAATAGCATCTTCAAGGCACGGTGGTGAGAAAGCAAGTGTGCTGTCCAGCTAATCTACAGAGAAGAAGATTAAATAAGAAGTGATAGGAGAGAATACTAGTAGTTAACATTTATTAAGAGCTTGCTATGTTACAGGCACTGTTTTACATAAAGTATAGATTAAAGCATTTAATTCTGAAAACTGTAGCCTGAGGTAGTAACTATTATCATTCTACCTGGCTTCAGTCAAAGCCCCCAAAGGAATGGCACACACAATTCAGAGAAATTCAGGGGGTTTACTACGTACCGTGTTGTGGGCAGAGAGCACACAGGAGCGCCACACACAGGAGGCAAGAAGCATGGTCAGCAAGATACAGCCCTCAAGGTACCAAGGTCCAGGGGTGAGGAAGGAGGGAGACGGCCAGGATCTGGACAGACAGAAAGTCATATAGAGGCCACCTCAAGATCGCAGTGACCCTCGGCCAAGGGTCATCCTTGAAGGGCACAGATAAGAATGAGGTACCTTGCCATAGTAGGTCTGGAATTTCAGGTGAGGAGTATGGTATTAACTCAGTGTGAAAAGAACAAGCACTGAAGATTTTTGATGAATGGGCAAAGAAAAGGGCCAGAAACAGGAAAGCTCCTAATTGATTAAGAACTAATGACGTACAGGAGATGGAAAGAATGGGACGAAGGGACAAATTCCAAAGCATTGTTTTTTCATGAGCAATACTGAAGGTTGACTCCATGGGTTCCATTAGGTAACGGGTTGTGATGGAGAGCCAGGATGACATAAGGAAAATGCCAAAGATGACACGAGGGCTTCAGCCTGGGTACTGAGAGAAGAGAGTTCTTACTAGTTAGATTAAGAGAAATTTTAATGTGATGAAGGCCCAGGTTTGAGAGTATTACAAGCAAGGCTTTATCATTGAAGCCCACTTAATGCTGACTTAAGTGGAAAAGGGAGAATTTATTATAAAATTCTCAAATCTCAGGATTACATCTCGAAATGGAAGGACAGAGGTATAGCCAAACCGCACAAGGGACCAGGATCACGAATGGTCAGTACACCAGAGGCTGTGATTCTCTGGGCAATGCTGAGTCATCCTGGGTCTCCCACCCCTGCCTCTCCTCTTATTCCATTCGTGCCTCCTTTTGCAAATCAGATTTCTCAACATCTCCATACACATGTTGGGCAATAGATAACAGCCTCACCTCCGAGGATGTATCACTTCCCAGTTCAACCAGAGCAATCTTTTGCCCATGTCCTTGGGAGACTGAATCCAACCAGCTATGGCCAACAGTGCAGGATCATGTAGCAAGCCCACCTTGGGGTGGAAGAAGTTCCCAGAGGATGTCCCTGTGCTGGGGGAAATGCCTAAGAGGTGGGGGAAATGCCTAAGAGGTGAGGGAAAGATGAGCTCAGTATTGGGTCTTTTGAGTGGGAGGTACATGCAAAATGTCTTAGTTGGACTATCTAGAAGCTATAATGATAGCAATCTCATATGAGGAGCAGATTGGCAGGAGTGCAGGGCTAGTGCAATAAAGGGGATGATGGAAGGCCAACGCTGGAAGAGGGCATAGAAAGCAAAGGGCCAAGGCAGGATCCCTGGTGAATGCTTCCATTCTCAGGACAGGGTAAAGAACAGTAGTGAAGGATAGCAGTAAAGACTATGAAAAAGGATCCACTGTAGAGTGTAAAAAGGAAAGAAGATAATGTAGCATCCTGGCATCAGGGAGGGGAGCTGATCCGCAAGGATCTGTGAGCTTCCGGAGGGCAGCCGCTGCAGCTCTCTCTAGGAGCGGGTGCAGTGCCCAGGGAGGAGCAAACGACCTAATAAATACACGGGGGATTGAATAAAGATGGCAAAGAAAGAGGAGAGTGGTAAGATACAGCAAGAATGAGGTCCTTAGGGACTTTTAAGAAAGCATTTGCATTGAAGTGTAAAAGCAAAGTCAGGGCAAAAGAAAGGAGTGTGGACACCCTTATCATTTAGTATTTTGGTGATAAAAGGGAGAAATGACTTGAAGAAGAAGCAGAGTTAAAGGAATAGTTTATTACAGTGATGATGATTATGATTATTGCTTTTATGTTTCATTTTTAGGATGGAAGAGATATACGTATTTGGAAAAAATAGTTAAGATACATGCATCAAACATACATCCAAGAAATGAGCAATTAATGGAACTACCTTGAGAGAAGAGGTAAGGGGAACTTCACAAAGTAGACAAGCTCTTCTCAGAGACTGAGAGAGGAAAGGAGTCTAAAAGTACAAGGACAATTTGAGATAGAGCAGAGTTGAGGGAGCTTCCGCACATGCCTTCAGTTTCCTGGTGAAGGAGGGTTCCTCCTGCAGGCTTGTCTGGGGCAGGTTGGAGCTGGGGATAAGGAAGGAGTTTGGAACTGTGGTGAGGCAAAATGCTGCAGGTAGTCCTCAAGAAACAGGTCAAGGAATTAGCAACAGTAAGAGGCAAACTAAAGTCAGCATGGATGTGTAATGGCCTCAGTTTGTACAACTGCAAGGCGTGCTTCAGGGAAGTCAAGCAGGGTGGCAGCTGGAGCAGAGGCCGTCAGTGAGCTCTGGAAGGAGAGGGGTGGACGAAGCCAAGGTGGTGGCCAAGAGCCTTGTGGACAGACTTAGCCAGGGACCAGAGGGCACACGAGGCTGGTGACTGGAGAGCCTGGGACACTGGTGATCAGAGGGAGGTGGAAGCACAGAAAGGGAAATAATAGAACATTATCTCAGAAGAGAAAATGTCCACTCTCAAACTCATGAGTGCACCCATGGTAAGAAAACCAATGTGCCAAGGAGTAGCTCCAGCTCTGAAAAAGCAGTTCAAAGCACGAAGGAATAAAGAAACATTCAGTAAGCTCCAGCTTCCCGCACTTCCTGAGGGGCTGCTGCTCCAGAAGCTTCTGATCTCCAGGGCTCTTGGTTCCCACAAAAGCCAATGGTAGGAAAGTCGACATTAAAGTTTGCCCTCACATGGGGTGAGAAGCGAAAAGGAAATACTGAACAAATCTTATATACAGTGTGATTACAGCTACAGGGAAATACTTCACAGAAGGAAAAGAGGATGAAAGGGGGGAATGAGGAAAATCACTAAAAGCTAATACTTTTGGTCTTGGGCAGGTGTAACTGAGGATGATCTGATGATTTTCTTTCTTTTCTTTTTCTTTTCCTTTATTCCCCCATCTTTTCACATTTCTGTGAGAGAGGAATTGTTGTTCCAAGGAAGGCTCAAAGGTTTTGGAGTCAGCCACAAAATCATAATCGCTAGCAGTTATGGGCCACCCACCAAGAGCAGGGCATTGTACCCAGTGCATTACATATATTACTTCTAATCCTCACGACAGGCCTTGTAGTTACTATCATTCCCATTGCAGATGTGAAAAGTGAAACTCAAAAATGATAAGCTTTGCCAAGTCCGCAATCCATCTGCATTCTATCTAATTCATAGCCCATTTTGAGTCTCTCTTACTTTCTTACTAGATGTCAGACCTTAAGCAAAATATTCCACCTCTCTGAGGCTCAGTTGCTTCACCTGTAAACTGAACACTTCAAACACACATATACACACACACACACACACACACACGCACACATGAGGAAAATAAATTTACCATAAGCTCAAAATCTGTATCAGAGTCACCAAAGAAAAGGGGATTAAATGAGCTCCTAGAAGTGGACCACATTTTCCAGACCACTAGAAAAGGAGAAGCTTAGTTCAGTGGCTATGGTTATGCTCTTGGGCTCAAGAACCAAGAGAGCCCAACGTTTGAAAATATTCTCTTTACTAGAAATACAAAGGCTGTTAGCTTAAGTTTTTCTAGGATGATGTTGTAAATCCAAACATAGAAGGACAGCAGCGGTGCAAGAATTCAGCTGTTTTCCCAACTCTGCCAGGGCCTTGCTTGTGCAGAGACTGTCACTGGCAGCTGAGCAGCCCATGGAAACTTCAGGGAAAGGAGAAAGTTCACCAAGGTGGGCTGGACCTGCTCGGGAGGTTCGGTTCACTCCTGTATCCAGCGTGAACGTCAGGCCGTGCAGTGCAAGTGTGCACAGTGACCAGATCAGGAAAATGTCCTCCCACCATGCTGTAACTCACCTGAAATATTACAAATGCCTACTTCAAAGAATTGTGCAGATCAAAAATAATATCCTTAAAGTACCTGGTGGGGGGTCCTCACTAAATGGTAGCTTTTATTGCTGTTTTCCAAAATTTCTATATTGAACTTGTATTACCTTTATGGGTAAGGAAATGAATTTTTAAATGTGTTTACATTTCAGCTGCAATTATAACTACAGAGTAGAATTGAGATGAGTAGAATATTGAAGGAAATATATTCACCTTATACTTTATACATTTTTGTTTTATTATACATTGAGCCTATATGAATTATTTGGGTTTATTTTTCCTAAAATAATTTTTCTTTCATGTAAAATCATTAGCAAGATCATCCTTAGTAGGCTGAGATGCTTCTTGGGCATTCCCGTCCACCGGCCACACCAGAGAGATCTGGTTAAAATGAAATGCAGGCAACAGAACTAGAATCCCAAACACCGGGCACAACAGTAGGTAAAAGTGATGCCAAGGCTGAACAGCCAAGAAGTGGAAGCAACTCAAATGTCCATCAACAGATGGATGGATAGCAAAACAAGGCATTACATACATTGGAATATTATTTAAACTTAAAAAGAAGGAAATTCGATCATATGCTGCAATATGGATGCACCTAGAGGACGTCATGCTACGTTGAATAAGCCAGTCACAAGAAGACAAACACCATAGGATCCATTTATATGAGGTTTCTACAGTAATCAAATTCATAGACACAAAGAGTAGAATGGTGGTTACCAGGGACCGCTGTGGAGGGGGAAAAGGGGCATTGTTTAATGCATACAGTTTCTCTTTTGTAAGATGTATTAGTCAGGGTTCTCCAGAAAGGGAAAGAGAGAGAGAGGCAGAAAGAGACAGAGAGAGAGATTCATTAGAAGGAATCGGTTACACAATTATGGAGGCTGAGATGTCACATGATCTGCCATCCGCCACTACAGACGCAGGAAAGCTGACGGTGTAGTCGCAGCCCAAGGGTAGGAGTGAACCAAAGTCCCCCCTCAAGCAGGCCGCAGGAAGGGGGCAAACCCTCCTTTCTCTGATTTTTGTTCTGTTCAGGCCCTCAGTAGACGAGATGACGCCCACCCACACTGGGGAGCGCAGTCTACTTTACTAAATCCACCAGTTTAAATGCTAACCTCACCCAGAAACATTCTTACAGGCACACCCAGAAATGCTTAATCTGGGCACCCAGTGGCCCAGTGAGGTGGACACATATAATCAACCACCGCACAAGATGGAAAAGTTCCAGAGATCTGTTCCACAATAAAGTGAATCTACTTAACACTAGTGAACAGTACACTTAAAAATGGATAAGGTGTTAAAAAAAATGTTCATGGATACAATTACCAGCAAATCATGTCAATAGATCTTTGCCCATAAGAAAAGAAAGGAATGTCCTTAAATATGTATAAAAATAAATTTGAATTTCAAATTTGAATTCAAAAAAATGGATGTGAAAGGAATGAAGCCCCTTAGTGGTAGAAGACATCACAAAGGCAAGGGAGGGCAACTGGGGACAGAGCTGGGCAGACAGCACGAGGCCTGGCCACAACTCACAGATGACGGCAGAGGAGCATGTGTGGGGGCGATCGGCGTGCCGGCCTCGTTATGAAACTTAAGGCCTTTTTCAAAACAGTCAGCAGAACGACCTGCCCTGACGGCCGTAGCCCCAGCTGCCTGGCTGGGGTCTGCACAAGGTGACCTGCAGCTCTCCAAGCACATGCGTCAACCAGCCCCGCTGCAACGTCAGCCCACAGCCATGTCCTTTGCCTAAACAGGTGCACCACGGTCCTGCTTCTGCGCATCACTAACGTGCCTCCTGCTGCCTCAGACACGGGTCCATGGCAAGGCTGCCTGCACCCTGAGAATCCGAATTATGAGCCTCGATCACGAAAATGACTAAATAGGCCAGTGAAAAACTTCATGAGAAAGTTCATTAGCCAGGATGCTTCAGACTGCAAATAACAGAAAGGTCTGGCTGAAGTTAGTTAAAAAGTAAGGGAATGCGTTATTACATGATAAGAAGGCGAAGTTTAGTCAATAGATAGGATTGGCTCCAGGTGTGGTTAATGAGAAACTCAACATTATCATCAAAACCTGAGATTGCTTCCGTTTTTACGTTGCCACCTAGGTATTGGCTTCATCCTCTGGCCGGTGACAAGTCTCCACAGTTCCAGCCATCATATTCAGAAAGAATATATCCCAGAGGAAGAAGAGCAGCTGTCTCTCCCTGTCTCCCTTTCTTAGAGTGAGAAACCTTCCTCTAGGCCCTTGGCATTACTTCCCCTCTCATCACATTGGCCAGAAAATGGAGCCACACGCCCATTGCTAAACCAATTCACTGCGATGATATTTTTACTATAATTGACAGAGTTCAATTACTGGGGAGACCACAGGGCCCACTACACAATGTAAATAAGACCAGAAAACAAACAAAGCTATTATATCAAAAGCTTGCCCCAGTATCTTTCAGAGCAAAACTCTTATACTCCCTCGGACCCACCATCACCCCCACCCCCCAAGTCAACTCGGTTACAGTGGTATAAGTTCTCAGCAGTAAAACCGCTCGTCTGGGAGAGATGGGGGCACAAGGGTTTTGTGGTCAAGTATGATTGGGAAATGGGCACTCCACATCTCTCCTAGAGATTCATGGTTATCACTGGTGTATTTATGAAAAGCTATGTAGAGTTCTGCAGGTTGCTTGATCTATTGTTCCCCAAATTTATCTGACCAGCTCTGCTATTTTCCCCCAGGGAAAAATTAACATCTTATGGAAATAGTGCTAAAACTTTAAGAAATCTCGGTGAAGACATGGTCCTTCTTGGAAACAGGCAGTACTTTATTCGCCCTTGTCCTGTAAGTCTCAGCTCACACAGCCCCTCTCCTTGGAAGCCCTGCAGCCGCCTGAGGGGACCAGAGCACTTATCCCATCGCGTCACACCTGCCTGTTCTTTGAGTTTTCTCCCCAACAGTCTGTGAGCTCTTTAGTGTCAGGAACTGTGTCTGCTTATGGCTATACATCCAACACTCAGCGTGGTGGCTAGCAAAGAGAAGAGACTGAACATGTATTGAAAGAATCCCATGGCCTACTTATGGTTTTGTCCACAAGTAAGGGAGTAAACTAGACCAAAGCCAAGATAGACAGATACTGACTTCAGCTTTCCTGGGCCACCTGCCTCTGTGTGGTCACTGAGCACCACTCCAGGACGGCCAGGAAGCTGACTTTCTCCCAGTCAGCACAAAGGAAGCCTTTGTTAACAGACCACACCTCTGCATCCAGAGGCCTCTGTGGAGAGTCTTGGCCCTTCAGGCCTGTCACTCCTGTTGGAGCCCTGAGAGGTGGATGCGCTCTGCCTCCAGGTTGGGCCTTTGGGACTGCCTCGTGACCCTCACACCACCTCCGTAAATGGAAGATAATAAGCCTCTGGACAGAGGCTGCAAGGTCTATAAAAGTGCCTAGAGCATGTTGGAAGAAAGGCCTTTCCTAGGTACAAAAGTTATAACTGGCATTAAAAAAAAATGCCTCCAGCTGGGGTAGCCCAAATGAATCAGATGTGGGGGCCTCAGGAGAGCGCTGAGTAAGGGAAGATATGAGGGTGAGTTGCTTCCCCTCTCAAGAGGGGCAGATAACCCTGAACCTGTGGAAGCCAGAAGGTGAGCTGCCGAGGACACTCGTGGCTGCCTACCTACTCATCGCCCACCTTCTTCCTCTTTCCAAAGAGACATGGATTTGGGTTCAGGTAGCCACCCTCTTTCACTCAGCCATGTGCTTCCGGGGGAGCTGTTGCCACTCCAAGCTCCAGATGGTGGCTCTGGTTTATCTGCAAGACAACCGTGGTCACTCCATTCCACTTGACAAGACTTTGTTTCAGAAAGGGCACGTGGCCCCGTTCTAACCAATTAAACGTAAGGGCGAAATCTGGTAGGAGACTTGGGGGAAAGTTCCCTTGTTTCTCAAAAAGAGAAAGGGGGAAAAGGAAAATCTTTCTTTTCCTCTGGCCATGACTAGCCCAGGATTGATGACTGGGACAGCAGCAGCCGTTCTGTCACCAGTCTGAGGATGAAGCCAAAATCAAGGTGGCAGAGATGAAAAAAGGGAACATCCCAGATCTCTGATGCTGTTGTAAGTCCAGGTCGTATGATGATTGTAGCCCATTCCAGACTTCTTATTGTGTGAGCAAACATTTTATCACTATGGCATTTGTGGTTTTTTGTACTGTGGCCAACCAAAAGTGTCATAAGTTAAATGCAGAGGGCCCCGATCCGGGTCTTATGCATTCTGCATCCAACTAGTTTGGCTTTTCTCCCCAGTGGACCCCACCAACCAGTGTGAACTGAGCCATGGCTCTAGAAGAAGCTGGCTGGGATCTGTTGTGTTGCAGGAGAAACCCTCAGAAGGCAGGTCCCCAAGGCCTGCACAGTGAGAAGCGGGCACTCTTCCTGCCCAGGAGGAGAGCAAGATAAAAAGCTCATCTATCCATTCTGCTTGAGAAAAGACAAAGTTTCCACACTAATGTGTAAAATCAGTTCTATCCTCAACTGACTTGGGAGACAGATGTGGTCAGAAAACCTTAAGCACATGAGTTGACCAGAGCAGAGCCTGGTCTGGGCTTGAGGATGTGCAAAAAAAATGATGCATTTGGACTTAATTTACAGTTGATATTATTCTAGCCAATTTAGTTAACTTTGATTTTAGTTCATTTCCAGGGCAGCTAATAGTACAAAATATATAAACTAGGTCAGGCTTAAGGTGGGTGGACATGGCCCTCACTCACTGCCTTGTTTCTTATGGACCCTTGACTGAAATCTGGGGCCTGGCAATCAACCAGGGATGACACGCCTTCCTGGCCAGAGCTGCATAGAGCTGTGGGTGCGTGGCCAGTGTATCCCCAGTCACAGAGGCACTCAGGGCCTACATGTAGGCCGGATAATCCACTAATTGTGTCACTGAGGGAGCTGTAGCCCCGTCCTTGTATCTGGGTTCTGGGCTATAGAGTCCTTGTGCGCCAGGACCAGGCCGTCTTTCCCCTCTCGTGCGTGTCCTGCAAGGGAGTTTTCCACGGCTGTCTACTTGGGGGTGCCCGTGCGCTTGACCGGGGCCGACCACAGCAGGCACGTTGTGGCCTGCCTCCCACTCCAGCACTCACAGCCATGGGAACGTGCAGGGCACCTCATCTCACTGCGTTCCAGACCCTTATTTTTGGTTCCACACTCAAGTGGAAGCTCCACAGTGGCAGGGGTGGCTTCTCTGTGTTATTGACTGATATATCCTAGGGGCCTGAAACAGTACCTGACACATATCACTCAGTCAATAAATATTCAATGAATAGAGTATCTCTAAGGTGGGGATAAAAGTGGTATCTCTGCCATAGGATTGCTCACAGGACTGAATGGCATAGTGTGTAAAATCCTGGCTCAGTGCCTGATACATAGTAAGTGCTAAATACATGATGATTGTCACCGTATTATACGAACCGTTGTCTTTTCCTGTTGTACAGGTGACTTGTTCCGATAAGTGGTAATTCCAGATCTGTAATAAAAGAATTTATTGAGTAACTACTATGTGCCCTCATGGAGGCACAGACAGAACTAGGGTTTAAAAATTCAGATTCTCTATGACTGGGCTCCAAATGCAAATCTCCCTTCTAGACCCCAGCCAGAGACCCCATGAAAACAGTCCCACGCTTGACTGAATTCCATTCTATCTACCCCTCAACGAGCCCCAATTCCTGATGCCTTGGTGACAGGCTGACCTTAGTAAATAATGCATTAAGATCTCTTTTGCCTTCCCTCTAGGCCAAGGGTGTTTAACACAGGTTTCCGGTTAAGAAAATGGTGGTGTGTGCATATGAAGTTATTTAGAAAGAGTCTCTTGCTTTCATTAGATTCTCAAAACCACTCCTGTTCTAGGTTTCACCTTCTGGATCCTATCAACTGCTAGGCTTTTTGACCATTCAATGTGTCCCCAGTCCTTGCTCTTAGTCAGACTGTCTTCTTTCTAGACATTCTTTTGTAATAGGACTTTTCGAGTCTATCATACTGCACCCTGCCTTGCTTTACCCTGCCTCCCCTCCCCAACCCACTTGTCTGATCCTGACCTCCTGCTGACAGTTCATGACAAAATTGTCACCCCCAAGCCACACCCACATGTCACGCCTGTAAAGTGACCTTTGCCTTCTGTAGGAAGGGGCACAATCGTACTGCACACGATTAGGACAAGAGGCTCTTCATTACCATCTTCCATTTCTACAGGAAAGTACACTCCTAGCTCTTCATTAGTTTCCGTTGTAGACAATCAGCCCAGATAATTCAGGATAGCAAGGGATTTTTTTCCTTTATTTCCAGACTGATTTTCTAATACCCAGAAAAGTGGCACAGAAAGAGCAATAGACTTTGGACCAGAAGAACTTGTATTTGAATGCAAGCTCTGCCACTACCAGCTGGGTAATTTGGGGAAAGAGGTTTTAACTCTCTTAAGCTCAGTTTACCCATATGTAAAATGGAGATGATAACACCTACTTTGCTCAGCAGTTGCAGTGAGGTTTGGATAACCTGCATTACCTGCAAGCACCCAGCCCTGTGCCTACCCAGGGGTTAGCCTCCGAGGTCTCTGAGCAAACTCAGATAAGAAAAACCACTGGATTTGGAGATTTCCCTTTGCCGCATAGTAGCTGAGTAACCATGGGCAAGTGAATTATCTTAATCTCACAGGGGTTCAATTTCTTGATGTTTAAAATGAAAATAATGTCCCTACCCTGATTACCTAATATAGGACATTTTGATCTGAAATTGCTTTGTAAACTGAAGTGCACCATATGGTGATATGACAGTGCCTCTCCTTTTCAGGGGAGTCTGAACTGGGGAATTTTAACCAGATTCTCCCATCTGCCCCAACCCCACAGCTTTCCTGTAGGGAGTATATTCCCCGGGAAGGGGGTCAAACAAGGAAACCTTTACTGGCTCCTATCTCCGGGAAAGTAGGGCAGATTCTAGCAGGCTGGAGGGAGCTGGGCCTGAAATTAAAGCCTGAGGCACTCCCAGGACTTGGAGATGCCAAATCATCGACCTTCCATTGCTTGGTCTAAATGATAGCTAAGCTCCTTGAAGTCTTCCGGCGAAATTCAGCAAGAATAAGAATTTTTCATACCATTGTTTTATCTCCAGCATTTGTTTAAACTGATATGCTTAAAAATCGTTTTTTTTTCAACAATGTTTTCAACCCGAGCCCATCCACACAAGTGTTTTCCATTAATGCAGGTGGTATTGACCTGCCACACCCCCACTGGACACTGGAGCCTCTAAGGTTACAGTATTTCACCTTAAAAGCCGAGCGTAAACACAATTAGTGTCAGCCCTAACCCCAGGAGACAGGCAATTGGCTCAAATAGTAAAGCATAAAAGCTGCTTTCAGGAAGGTTTTCTTCCGAGCAGGAAAACACACACACATGCACACCTGTGACTCTCCGGGACCCCACCCAGACCCTGGACTCTGTCCCTCTGCAAATACCCAGTTCTCAAAACGTTCCAGAGCTGTCCAGTGGCATGTTCTCTGAAGAAAACAGCCTGACTTCCGCCCTGTCTTTATTTGGTTCAAATAAGCAAAGCCTTGCGTGTCACTGGAAAGTGCAGGAAGGGGTGGGAGGAGGAAGGGATCACGTTTTGTTTTCTGATAACTGTGCATTTTTCTTATTTCTTCTGGCTTTCAATGTTCATCAAAACAAGTTGTTTACCAAGATTAATGTCGGGTATAATAAAGGCCCCAGATAGTTCTGCCTGTGAATCAGGAAAGTCAGTAAGCTGTGCTCACATTACACTCTCTGCTTCCATGGGCAGCTTCGGCCTGTTGTTGTGAGCTGCTTTCTGTTGATTTAAAGTGAGATGACACAGAGATAGATCAGTGAAAACCACAGACATTATAAATTGCAATTTGGCCTCAAAAGATGAATAAAGAAGAAATGGTTTGATCTGTGATTCAGAGCTGAGCTGAGTATTTACAGAAAATCATGTCTTCAGGGAAAGAGTAAGAAACAGAGACACAGAGAAAGAGAGAGTTTGAGGCATAGAAAAGAGCCTTTGGATATTGAAAAGAATATTTCATCCGATTACAGATGACCTGAGTGAGTGTGGCTTCTTGCACGTTGCTGAGCCTGTCAAGGTTGATATTGAAGAAGTGCGCACTAGAGGACATCTGGTCTGATAAGACATTGCAGCACCTGATCCGATCCGCACCTGGTGATCCGGTAATGCAGGGCTGTGGAGAGACAATGGCTCCGTGGTGCATGGAGGCCCTCCTGCAGTTCTTTTTCCTTGCCTGCATCCCCAGCAGATATTTCATGGATGCTGCATGACCAGAGCAGTTGCCCTCTGGACCAACCGTCTGCCTGCCCTTCTCCCAGTGCAGGGCACACAGCCATCCTTAGGACTCTTGGGACTCTGAGACTGAAGACCACGACCCCAGCAGCTTCCTGACCTCATCCTCCAATGCCCTCTTCTTGCCCCGCTCCCAACTCAGCCCCTGACTGTTTAAAATTACAGTAGCGCCCCCTGTCCATGGTGTCACTTTCTAAGGTTTCAGTTCCTCAGGGTTGATCGCAGTCCAGAAGCAGAAATTCTGGTGATTCTCCTTCTGGCATCTGAAGGTCCATAGTAAGTAAGCCAACACCACATCACGGTGCTTACGTCATCCACCTCACTTCATCTCATCACGTAGGCATTTCATCATCTCACATCATCACAAGAAGAAAAAGGGTGAGTGCAATAAGATATTTTGAGAGAGAGAGAGAGCACATTCACATAGTTTTTATTGCAGCATATTGTTATAATTGCTCTATCTTTATTATTCTTGTTAATCTCTTACTGTGCCTCATTTATAAATTAAACTTTATCATAGGTATATATGTATAGCAAAAAAAAAGTACATATGGGGTATGGTACTATCCACAGTTTTGGGCCTCCACTGGGGATCCTGTAATGTGACCCCATGAATAAGGGGGGACCACTGTAGTGGCATCATGGAATATTAAAGTGGGACGTGCTGTCGGAAATCAGAGAATCAATCCTTCCAAGCTACAGGTGGGTAACTGAGGCCAGAGAGGGAGCCTCACCTCCCCAAGTTCACACAGCTGGCTATTATATTCCCCCTTGAAGAACAACAAAACGTCATAACAGCTGGATAGATGACAGAATACTGTAATGGGAAAAGTGCTTAAGAAATGTCTAATTCTCTCCTACCCAACTTCCCACTTACTCTACCTGTAGAGTAAAGACTGTTCAGGGATTCTCTAGGCATTTCCCTCTCATGGGTGGAAGGATGCAATAAACTTGGAAGCAGTTAGTGAAATGTCAAATTATGTATTGTATCTAATTACTGTTGCTGATATTTACTGAACATTTACTGTGTGCCAGGCACTTCTTATATATATGAACCCACAGAATTCTCACAGCGCCCTTAAGAGGTAGGTCCATTTATTATCCTCATTTTACTCATAAGGACACTGAGGTTTAGAGCTATCCCAAGGTCACACACCTAGTAAGCGGCAGAGGCAGGACTTCACCCCAGGCAGCTCTTGGTGAGTGCAGAGCCCAGGTTCTTTAACCAGGACCAGCAGATTTCAAACCTTGCTGCGTCTCTGCACTATCTGGGCTGCTTGTGAGCAAAGCAAACAGCTGGCCTCAGCCCTGGATTCCTCTCAGCAACTCCTGGCTCAGCACCCCCATCACTCAGTTTCTCCCCATCTTTCACCCTGAAAGCGTCCCCTTGCCATTCTTGTAGCTTATCTGACAGCTGATCACACTCCTCCCCACCACACCCTCTTGACTCTCCGTTTCTTTTGTGACCTCCCTTTAAAGCTGCTCTAGATCGCCTTTCATCACAGTCCCACACCTGGGCCTCCCAGGCTCCCACATCTGTCGCTCCCATCTCTTCCCTCCACCCCCAACAAATCTCCCTTTGATCTGGGATCTGGCGGCATTGCCTGCCCTCCCCGTACTTTCCCTAACCTGGACAATGTTGTTTTGTAGACACCAGTGTACACTGACACCTGTGCTACCAGTATTCTTATTCTGTTTATTTATTAGGGCGTGGGGACCTGAGACGAGGGAAATTCGAGCCAAAGTAGATCTCCTTTGAGTTATCTCCTACTCACCCGGCAAATACTCAGGACGCAATTTCTGTCTGCCGAGCACCGCCCTGGGTGCTCCAACACGGGGCCGAACAAGGCAGTCCTTGGCCCCAAGAGCTTGCAGTTCCGCTCCTCCATCTGGAGGGGGAGAATAGCACCTCCTCCTCTTCACAGGGCTGTTGTGCACGCATTTGCTCACTTACTCAACAGGCATATATTGAGCTCCTTCCATTCTGGCAGGCAACTATCAGGAGCTGCGAACTGGGCCTCCACTATCCAGGATGCTGCGGAGGGAGAGATTCAGCCGCGGAATATCCTGCAGCGTGACAGTGGGAGCCAGAGGAAGACTTGCCAGCTGCCTTGGGCACCTTGCCACGAGGCACCTTGGAGCCAGATCTTGAAGGACTAAATGGCTGGGTCAGGGGTGGAGAAGGGAAGGCCATGCGGGGACTGGCAAGGGGAAGTAAAGAGCTGTCAAAACTAGGCCGTGTTCAGGGGGTGTGCAGCGGCTTCTGTGGCTGTAGATGAGGCGTGTGAGGGGGAGGATGGGAAATGAAACTGGAGGGTTGGCTCAGGCTGAGAGCGGGAAGGCCCCCCCTCATCCTCCCCTACTGCCCCATGAGCCCTGCTTTTCGGCCCTCCTTCACTCATCCAGGACGCTCCTGCCGCCTCCCGCAAGCTCACAGGCAGGGCTGGCGCTGGCGCTTTCTCCCCCTCCTCTCTTATCCTGCATATCACTCGCCCATTCCTTTGACCACTTCCATGGCTATCCCTCAAGGATTCTTCTGCTTAGACAATGACCTTGACAACACCTTGTGCCAGGACCCCTACATGAATCATCAGCCCACCACACGGACTGCCCACCATCACAGCAGAAAGAAATCTTGGGGCCCAAATGCCATACAAGTGTTTAACTATGGTGCACAGATTAATTACTTAGTCCAGCTTTATATGACTGAATTTATAAATATAATTTACAGTTCCCTTGTTTCTTTCCCAAGCCATTTAGCTCATTAATAGTACTGACTTATAAGAGCTCTTCACTCCTTTCTTGCTGGGCTCCAGGCCAATGGTGTAACAAGATAAGGGGACGGGGGCAGGAACGGGGGAAGCATTTCATCGCCAGTGTTGTTAAGAATTTCAAGTGCATGGTGATAATAAAAAGAAGATCAACTTGTAGTTGATTTTATTATATTTTTTAAATCCTGTGAAACCAATACCCACCCTCCTCCCACACTACCCTTGCCGAGAACAGACCATGTCCCTCTGCCTCTGCTCTAGGCACAACCTTCAGTTCCACCCTGAACCCAGCTCTCTGCACCAACCTGCTGGGGGTTCCTTTAGGCCTTCCCAAGTAGCATTTGTTCATTCAACCAGCATTTTATTTAGTACCTACTACTGGGCAAGACATTATTAGCAATGGAGTGAAAAGCTGGGGTAAGCATATGCTACAATAGTTAACAGTTACTGCACACTCACTCTGCACCAGGCAGCATGCCAAGCTTCTGCAAACTTTGCATTTAATCTTCAAAACGGTGGAAACGAGGCTAAGGCTGTTTAAAGCAGTGGCTCTCCATCCTGCCTGCATAGTGGAGTTTGATGGGGTTTTTGAGGCGCACCAATGCCGATCCCGCCCTCTACAGTCCCAGGCTTCACTGATCTGGCATATGGCTCACGCGTCAGGATATTACATGAAGCCAAACAAAAAACCTTTCCAGGTAATTCCAATGTGCAGCCACATTTAAGAATCACTGAGTTAAGTAATTTTTCTAAGATTGCACAAATAGAGCAGGGAAGATAGGCACGCGGGCTGCATGAACCCTACTGTGTGCCAATGTGAGCGCTAGGTCCTTTCACTACTAAAGATGTAACAGATGGTGTGTGCCATAAAAAAGATAAAACACTATTACAGCTCAAAGGACAATTAATGCAGGGAATTCTTCATGAAAGAGGTAACGTATGGGTTCTTTTAAAGAACTTGCAGACTACGCAGAAGTGGTCAAAAGAGACATCCAGGCAGAAAACTGCATGACCCACAGTGTGCAGGGTGGGAAACATGGTGGATATACAAGAAACAGCAGCAGGCACGGTGTACGCTGGAATGTGGGGGGGAAATTAGGCAGGAAAGGTACGTCAGGCACAGGTTTGAAGGACAGTGCTTCCCAAACCATTCAGGTTGCAGCACATGTGGAATACGGATTACATTTGTAGCAAACACCAGCGTAAATGGATGGTCTGGCACCATCTGTGTCGGCCTGTTCGGGCTGCTATAACAAAATACAACGGTGGTTGAAAAACAAGAGATGTATTTCTCATAGTTGTGGAGCTTGGTAAGTACAAGGTCATGGTTCTCGTAGGCTCAGGGTCCGAGAAGGGCCCACTTCCTCATAGACAGCTGGGTTCTCACTATCCTTCACATGCCTGAAGGAGCCAGGGATCTTTCTGGTGATTCTTTTATAAGGGTACTAATGCCATTCATGAGGGCCCCACCCCATGACCTAATCATTTCTTAAAGGCCCCATCTGCAAACACCATCGTGATGGGGATTAGGTTTCAACATCATGAATTATGAGGGGACACAAATATTCAGTTCTAGTACGTCCTCAGCACTTCTGGGAACACCCACTGGGAAGTTTTCGCATAAGGCCTTGAATATGATCCAAGAGGTTTGAACTTTATTCTATGGGTAATCAGAAGCTAATATACTGGAGTGGGGAGACTGATAGGAAGTCGTGTTTTCAATACAAATTCAGGTATTGTCACAACGACTTCCTAAAGACAAAACCTTGACTTAAGGAATTTTCCACCAAG
Organism: Smutsia gigantea; assembly: GCA_032199065.1. Taxonomy (NCBI): domain Eukaryota; kingdom Metazoa; phylum Chordata; class Mammalia; order Pholidota; family Manidae; genus Smutsia; species Smutsia gigantea. The sequence goes on from JAVSCE010013911.1 coordinate 46,465, forward strand.
CACGACTAATAGAATATTTTCATAATGTATCATGATTAGCTACATAGGTGGTGTCCTCCCTCCAGACTCAGCCCTTCAATGAAAGGATGTGCCGTATGCTCCTTTGTTTTCCTTTCGGTAACTCCAGTGTCTAGCACGGGGCTCGGCGTGCAGGAGGCATACAGTTAGGAGCGGCCTTTGAATCACTCCCTAAGCTCCATTCGGCAGGCAGCCATCTATTCCAGGGTCAAGACGATGGGAACGTGTGTATGCCAGAAGAGAAAGGCGCCACAGGCAGAGGGCTGCACAGCGTGCAGGCCCTGGGCAGACAGACCTGGTTTCCAGGGATCTCTTCCCCCAGCTTCTGCTTCTCTTCTGCAACGAGAACAACAACAACAACAAAACAATCACCTCGTTGGAGTGTTGTCAACACGTGAGAAGAGCACGGGGACGGGCTGGCATGCAGCTGACACCCAGGGACATCCACTGGCTCCAGGTCCCTTGGCCATATTTAATTTTCAAATGCTTCAAATCCAATAATGAGTCTCACATTAATGGTTCTAATCTGTATGAGTTACATCTTCTAAATATCTGTCCTATTTGATGTGTGCATGTCAGGAGAGCTGGCATATAAGCCTGAAGCTTCAGCTGTTTATTGTCTGTAGTTAGCCTTCTGCACAATCACTAGGTGGGAATCACACCCACCACTTATTGAGAATTTACTGTGTTTTAGGTCCAAGGCAAAGTATTTTATATGTTGTCTCATTTAATCATCACAATAAACCTAAACAGGGGTCACCATATTTGGGCCTAAGTCTGCTTTATATAGTCCCCAAGGTAAGAAGAGTTTGTGCATTTGTAAAATGAAAACAATAAGGAATATGCAACAGACTGTATGTGCCGCAAAGCCTAAAATATTTACTACCTGGTCCTTTACAAAAAAAGATTGCCCATCCCTGGTATATACGTGCTTATCACTATGCCCACTACATAGATGAGAAAAAACTGAGTTTCAGAATGGTGAAATAATTACCCAAGGCCACACAGACAATAGTAAATGGCATGGCAGGTCTTGGTTCCAGATTTAATTCCATACCCATGGTCTTAAAACCAGCCTTATGGCTTTGAATTATATTAAAAATGTCCTTTCCCTTTAACTTAAACATGAATTTGACCCAACCTAGTTTGTTCCTAAAGGATCTGTGACATGTCCTCCCAGTTGCCTACATCCCCATACATGCTCCATCTCACCTCCCCTTATGTTTAAAAAAAAAAAAAGCCACAACTCTGTATGGAGTTCCTCTCTCACACTCCCCACAGAGTTTTCAAAGCAGCAGAGGGTCAAGGGCTGTGAGGAGACTTGCAATCCACCAGACAGCCTGCTGAGTAGGAAACACAATTCTTTATCTTCATGGAGTCTGGCTCCCACTGTGGGAGAAGGGGGAGATCTAGTGTTTTCCTTCCAGCGATGACAAGCATGGGCAGAGGTTTCCATGTAAGCACAAATCTGGGCCGCCTCCGTGTCCCTCTGTCTGGGCTTCTGGGAGAAAAACACCTGAGAACCACTGGAGAGTAGCTGCTCCCACTTCATCTGCTCCATATTCAGCAGGGCGATTAGTTTAAGGCTCTGAGCCCAAGGGAATCAGGCCCACAGTAAGAGTTCTGTTATCCTGTCCAGCTAGGAAGCGAGGTGCCCTCCTTTGTCAAATATGCTGGTTCATGGAAAGCTAGTTGCCATGTATACACACCGTCAGCAGGCCACCAGTATTCAGGCTCAGAACACATGAAATACGCTTTGTACTAAAACTATCCAGAACGAAATTCCATCTTTCTCAGAAGTTTCCGCAGGCACAGCTCCTGAGGGGCATCGTCACAGAAGAAAGAGTGTGCAGAAAATGAAATGCACACTTCCTGAGTTCTATGCTGCTAATGGTGAGTTGGATGCTTTAAGTAAATATGTCATTTCATGCTGACCATTGTCCAATGTTTGCTATCTCCTCTTTACAGAGGAAAAACACTGAGGCTTGAGAGGGGTTCCTTCATTCATATGATATTATTGAGTGCCTTCTATTGACCTCAGCCCTGGGAATACCTGTCCCTGGCCTCACAGAGCTTTCTTCTTATAGGAGAGTGTCAATTAAACTACGTCAAGCAATTTGTCGATTATAACAGGGGTGTGAGCCACAGAGGGCAGGTGAGGATGCGGTGGGATGTATCACAGCGATGCGGACCCTGTCTGAGGGCTCAGGAGGGCTTTGCGGAGGAAGCAGATGTGAAGCTGAGACGTAAGGAGCTGCTTGGGAGAAGGGACAAAGGCACATTTCCAGCGCCACGGAGCACCCCCAGTGAGAGGAAGCATGGCCCTTCAAAGAAGTGAAAACCCTCTGGGGCAGCTCATGTGGAGAGCGAAGAGTGGGACTGGCTCGGGTGAACAGGTGGGATTAGCACAGCCTGAGCCGCCCAGGCCAGCCTCACAGGCAGGGCAAGGATGCTGGACTTTATTTCAGAAGTCACAGAGGGATTTGAGCCAAAGAGAGACATGGCAGTCCTGCAGGAGGTCCAACTCGGAGAGGGAGCAAGAGTTCAAGTGCAGGTTGAGGTCTAAAGTCCATGTTTTTTTCCATTGTCCTCAGCACATTTCTAATGTTTTTAAAGCCAGGGGGTGTGATCAAGTGATAGGCTCTTCCAGCTGATGGAAAGGGCGTTCGGCCCTGGGTTAGGGGTCAGAAGTCTTGGGTTCTGGTTCTGCCTCTGCCCTTCCTTGTCATTCAGCTGAGCTCTAGTCTTTCAGGACTCAGTTAACTTCTGTGACTCTGAGTGCACTTTCTCAGAGCGCTCCCTAATAATCAATCTTGGTTATTTCTAGAATAAGGTGGTAAAATTATTCTTTTAACATAATCCTAGGATTCTCCAATAACATTTAAGAACTCTTGTCTTCCTGGGTTTTACATCACTTCAATATTCACACAATTGATTCGTCCCTCTTACAGGGTTTACCCACATAACCCACAGGCAGAAATTTAATTATGGTTCTGACTTACTGTTAATAAAATTGGCAGAGCATCCATAGGTTAAGTGATAATTAAAGCATAAATTCCCCTGGGGTCAAGCAACTTTTAAATGGGCCCTCTCCCACCCCATCCCAAACTCCAACAGAGGTGCTTTGGCTTTTGAAACAGGACGATACCAAAGAAGAAATTAGTTTTCACACCATATGTAAAATTGTACCTGCTTTTATTTGATTCCTTGATTTAATGGTAATAAATAGAATACAGTTCCCATGCTCTGTCTCTGTAGTGTATTTGTGGACGGTGGGAGGAGCCGCGAGGGCTGTCCTTGATTATTATAGCCAACATTCAGTCTCAGGCGCTCTCCTCCCCACTGCTCCTACCCCATCACTCAGCAAGGCTTTGGATCCTTGCTTTTCTTTGCCCAGCTGGTGTGTGCTTTCTCTGGGAATGCAAACTCATTTTAATATTAGCTTGAGCAAGACATAATTAGGAATGCAAATCTGCTGCAAGAAAACAATACAGTTCCTTCAAAAGCCAAGAGTCGATGACTTTTGGATTATCTGCTGTCAGGCTTTTTTTTACATCCTCTTAGCTCTCTGTTCCAGTAACTGAAAGCTGTCTATATATTTAAGTATGCAGCTGTAATTGGCCTGGTAACATACTCTCTGAGACAAGCTCTTTTGTTTTGCAAGAACAAGAAATTAAGATTGCTCATCTCCTTTTTGCAGCTTGGTAGAGGAGGAAGAGGAGGTTCTTCCTAGCTTTCTCCTGTGACAGATGCAAGAATAGAACTCACTATACACTGGAGCTGAGTCACAAACCAGGGTTATTTTTTATACTGGGTACTATTTTCCATAATAATCTTTTCTTGCATTTTGTCCTCATGCTTAACCATCTGCCCTCTCCTTTAACAGATTCATTTTGTCTTGAGACCAGGTTGCTTCACCCTTTTGTCAACAATGCAAAGCTAAGACGAAAAACAACAACCCGTCCTTGAATTGTAGACTTTTTTCATCGGAAGACTTCATAATCTTCACAAAAGTAGACATGCCGAGTGCTCTCACCTAGCTGAGTGTGTATTTGTGCAGGGCTGTGTAAATTGGTCTGTTCGCAAAACCTAAAATCAAAAATGAGTTTGTAACACATCACAGCCAGAGAGTCACACCATGACTGGGCACCTTTCAGACAGGATCCTCAGCCCACTCGTCCTTATAAAGCACCACTGCATTGAGAAGGTCAACAAACTCCTGCATGATTTACCCCCTAATTATCCTTCCAGCCTCATCTCACACCATTCTCCACTGTGTTCTCTATGCTCCAGCCTTCCAGCAGTATCAATGCCTTGAAATTCACGATACTTGCCTCTTCTGGACCTTTACATATGTTTTCACTCTACCTGGAATCTTCTACCCCATCACTGAGTTATTTACTCCTTATCCTTCAGGTCTCAAGTTAATTGTCATTTCCTGTGAAACTTGGCTGCAGACCTGGATCCTCACGCCGTTTCACAGGTCTTCAACTACAGCAAACATTTTAAAACTTTTTCTTCAGGAAGGTGTGTATACTAGGCACCGGAGGCAGAGGGAGAAGAGATGGAGGGTTTCAGGGGATCATCCAAAGGTCTCCATCTATAGCACTTCCCAACAACTGATTCCTAAGACTCCAAGCTAATGCTAGTATCCTTGCATTATGATCCATCTAATTTGTTGACTCTCTATGCCATTTTATATAGCACACTAGCAATTCTAAACTCTAAATTCCTTATGGGCCAGCTCTATCTTACTTTAAAATGACCTACAAAGCCTTAGCACTGTAGTGGACATATAAGAAATACCCAACAAAAGCCATCGATTAATTGCCTACTGACCTGCTCTTGGAAGCCCATTGACCTCCTCATGAGTAATTCAGCAACAAGGTGAAGTGCCCAGGAGACTGTAAACTGCATGAGGACAGTTTCTCTACCATGTTCAGCATTTTCTCAAGTCCTAACATAGTGCCTGACAGACCACAGGTACTCAATAAATATTTATAGAATAAATGGGTGAATGAATGATGATACAAAGTCAGTACTGAATGCTGATCCTGCCTAAGGGAACTTCTAGACAATGGAAAGAGACTTATACTTACATGTGCCTCTTTCCTCCCCAGTTCTTGTCTTCACTGAACATTATTGATACTTTCTTCCTCATTTCTTCTTAGAAATGTCTTGAAATGGAGTCCTTACTTTTTTTTTAGGTAGCCCTTGTAAGGAAAAAGAATCACCTCAGCAGAAACACATAGACAGGAAACTTCTTTTGAATAGCTTTGGGAAATACCAAGGATGATCCTTGGAATGACTGGTCTACTCCACAAGTCTTCTCAGAAGTGAAGTCAACACAGTCCTTCCAGTTTATGGCCTTCTTTTCATCACACACAGTCAATGACGATATGATGATCATTACAGATCATAAGAGCAAAATCTGCAGTTTAATACAAACCAGCAAGTGTTTGATCTGTGTTGGGTATTGGAGACAAAAAATTAAAATGATGATTAAGACTGGAGTGGGATGAGAGAAAATGTAAGAACTGCCGTACAACGTGGTAATTAATGTGCTAGAAGGATGGACTGACGGAGCATTCAGGGAATGATGGAGATGGAGCAGTGAACTCTGTCTCAGACCACAGAGGAAAACTTCACAGAGAAATTGATCACTGAACCAGTTCTTCAAGATGGCAGGATTTTACAAGGAGAAGTGAGGTAAGCATTCCAGGTATGGAGAAGAGAAGAAGGCATGGACCACACTCATGTTCCAGCTGATTAAGGCAGTTTAGTGAAGATGGGTGCACAATAATTTTAACACCGAAGAGCTTCATTCACTGTAATAAAAGTAGTTATAGCTTTAGCATTCATTGATTGAGAAAGCTCTTCACAGCAAAATCTACTACCCGTTTAGTAAAGCTCTTGAACGAATATGTGTTCTATCAATCACTAGAGCATCTGCATGTAGTAAAAAAAAAAAAAAAAAAAAACAGCAGCACATGAAAGCTCACGTATACCTTCCCTCCCTCTAAATGTCCCATTGAAATTAAGATGGAGAATTGTTGTCTAAAAAATATGTGATCTTCCTAGAAAATCCTCCTGGTGGTGAGGATATCAAAGCGTGAGAGAGTAGACCAGGCAGGGCTTTAACCCCACCCAGATAAGCAATAATGAGTCTGGGAGAGGCATGGGCAGGGAAGGAATGGGACCACAGAGAAGGAATGACTGCTGTGCCCACAAGTGAAATACTGTCTTCTCAAATCCTCTATCATCAAAGTAAAGCCACCCCCCTTTGCAAAATGTAGGGGTCCCCAAGCAGACTTCTGGAGGAAATCCTACTTACAAATAGCCCACAGGCAGCTCTTTAATCAAGTGGTCTCTACAGCTGCCAAAAAGAAAAGATATCCAATGGCCTAACCCTCACTCACAGACAGCTTGTGAATTATCAACATACACTGGAAGAAAACCCACCAACAACAGAGAAAACAGATAATCCAGAGAACATAAAAGAGATTTGAAGTTTTTTTTTTAAGTAGGGTCATTAGAGATTCAAGATTTTGCATGAGTTAAATAAGAACAGGGTGTTATATGAAAAGAGCAATCAGCCAAAATCAGAAAACAGTTCTTAGAAATTAGGAATGACAAGATATTCAATAAGTGGGCTGAACAGCTTAACTAAATACAGAGGCAATCAAACTGGATACTCAGAAAATAAAGTCAAGGACAGCTCCTAAAATTTATATCAATAAAGTAAAAAAATGTGCAAACTATGAGAGGAAAAAATAGGAGACAAAGAGAAAGGAGAGTGTGAATAGGCAGTAATGTGGCGTTCACTTCCTGATCTTTCATAACAAAGAGGCAGTCTCTCCAGCTGATAATAACAAGAAATAGAGGCTTACATATATGATTTAAGGTATATGGTTACCAGCTAAAACTAACACTAAAAACACAGCCTGTTAACATTGATTGCCTCTAGGAGATGAAACTGCGTTGAAGAACTGTTTCTGAGATGGAAGAGTTCTTTTGTGGACAGTTTTCTGTGAAAAAAAAATTATGATATAGGGATACATTTTTTCTAATAGCTTTTGTAAAGTTATCCTTAGAAATTGTAACCCATTGGCAGGATTGAGATACCATCCCCATTTCTCCAAATCTATTCTCTGCCAAAGTGGGGGCCCTTTGTAGTAACAAGAAGCGCCATTATAAAGAGCATATTCCACGTATTCACCCATTCAATCACCAAGCAATCATTAATCAAATGCCTCCATGTGTCAGTGTCTGTTCTGGGGCTCCAGGTGAAGCAGTTAATAAACAGCAAATAGTCCATGCCCTGACAGAGCTTACTTTCTTCACTAAGCACAGTAATGACAGGGTTATTTCTTGACAACTAGTAGACTCAATGTCATTTTAGCGGAGGAATGTATTTCTCAGGTGAAAATAGACCACATTATGTTCAAAAGAAAAAAACTAAATATTTCACAATGATGAGGTGTTTACTGTTAGGTAAATTCGGGGGGAACCCACTGGTCCCCTGACTCCATACCGAGAAGAGACCTTTCCAAGGGAGTGTGGGACGGGTCACCAGATGTGAAGAATTTAAAGGGCAGCTTCAGATAGAGAACAAGATCAAGGAGGTGAGGTCAGACAATGAGGGGCTTCCAGGAGGTGCTTTTGTATGGTACATGGGAGCAAGTTAGCAAAAGAGCCTCAGCTCCTAGTCATCAGGCTGTATGGTATTTAGGGATGTTTAAATGAACCCTTGAGTCAAAGAAATGCTTGCCCTTCCCTCAGAATTCACTTAGGTTTGGTTCTGGGGAAGACAGACATGGGTATCCTCAGGAGCAAGTGTGCTCAGGTTAACAGAAGGGAAGACCAACACCCCACACATGAGAGCACGTGATGGCAGCACAGTTCTCTGCTCTGTCCCTCAGTAGGCCTCCTGGGACTGGTCCCCGTCCCCAAACCTGACCACAGAGAAGGGCACCCCCTACATAAGTTAATATCTATGCTGCTACCAACAGATTGGGAAGGGAGTAGAGGGGATGATCATAAGAGAAACTACATTGGATCTAGACAAAATTAAGAAAATCCATTTTCTCTGAAGATCCAGGGAAAAGTGTGAGTTAAGTTTTGTGAACCTACAGCATATGTTTAAGTCACATTACTTATTCAGGCTACAGATTTCTTGGTGTACATATGGTTTTTCTGATCTTTTGATATAATTCCATAGGACCCCCAGAGTACATAATTTGGAATCATCGGTGCTAGTATGAAGGGTGTTGCTTGGAGGAAGCAAGAAATGAGGCCAGAGAGGCAGATTTTGAAAATTGCCTCTTGTGCCATACCAAAAATTCAGAGGACAGCCAAGAAATATATAAAAGTATGAAATGTACAAAGAAGAAAGGAGTTAAAGAAGAGAAGGTTTTTAAGAAGGGAGCGATATAATCAGATCTGGGTTTTGGAAAGATAATTCTGGCAGTATCTGAATAGTGAATTTGAAGAGAAAGATCTGCAGACAGGGAGCATAGTTAGGAAGCTACTGTGTTATTCAGACAAGAGATGCCCTCAAGTAGGGCAATGACGTGGAAAAAAGTTCCCTCTTGTGCCCTACTTCACATCTCTCCAACCTCCCCTTTACTCCAGTCACTGCTGGGGACACCATTTCTGCACAGACTTTAACTATCTCTAGGCAGGAGCAAACCGAGAGTGCATTCCCCCAGCCACAGGCCACATACTCCATGCTTACCAGCATCTTCTCTGATGTTGCTGGCTGGGAGGTGCCAAGAACCCACTCTGCAATCTTACCCACACAACGTAGAAGTATGAAGGTGGTAATGTTCATGGCACCCTGCTTGAATGACAGTGGACAGGAATCTCTCGAGTAGACAGTTCTGAGATGCATTTCATAAGCCTCCTCAAAAACTCCTGCAGGATCAAGGATCCGCAGCAGTGGCCAGTTCAGCAGCATGACCTTGACTTGACTCCAGTTCTTGCCGTCTTCGCTCCCCATCCTTTTCACCGTTCCCTGGGTCACCCCCAGATGACCCACTGTACACAGGCCTCAGTTCATGTCCTTGGTAGAGCCCAGGCTAAGGCAAGCAGACACAGAACCTGTAACTCACACGAAGCCCGGCTCAAGGAAAGGAGAAGATTCTAAGATGGGGAGAGTTTCCGCTGAGGGTGGGATGGAATTGGCACGGGTTGGGGCCATCCGATGTGACTGTGTCCCTCCCCAACACGTGCACATATGGTTCTCCTTTCATTTTTATGTGGCTGGAGTCTGCTCCTGGTTTGTGAGTAGCTGCTCTACGTTCCTTCAGGCTAATGTCTTCCTCCATTTTCATGTTGTTCTTGTCTCTCGCCTCCTCCTCCTCCTCCTCACTGTACTCTTTCCTCCTCTCAAAACTTTCTTTTTCACTCATATGACACAATCCTTTTGCACATTCTGAGGTAAGATTATGAGCCAAATTTACATAGAGAAAGAACAAATAAGCACATTTTTATTAAAGATGGGAAGGCAAGAGCAAAGGCTATCTTCACTTTCGGGGCGATTTGCCGGCACCTTCTGGCTATTTGGGGTTTCCTACCTCCATTCTTGTGGAATGTGACCGTGACTTGCTTTGCTCTGCACCCACCGGGTGTGGAGGAGGTCTCTGTGCAGGCGCAGAGGCAGTGTGGGCCCTCCTTCCTCCGAGACCTTATGCAGCATTGTCCTGAGCGCAGGAGGGGGCTGCAGCCATGTGTGATTCTAGTTGTCAGGGAGTCACGTGGCAGTGAGACTGTATTTCATGTTTTAAAGCCACAGTGACAAAAAAAGGAGCATGGAAACGTGACCATTCAACAAATACTCAATGAGCGATGCTTCCTTTCTCTGCCTGATGAGACTTGTTGGGAAAATCCCAGGCATTTTTGCTTATGCAGAGAAGCCACTGCTTTGTAATTCATACTCAAGAACGTGGAGTAAGACACATGAAAACAAAGGCCAGTGTCCTCTGTGCAGAGTCCCCATGCCCGTACAAATGGCCAGAAAGCTCCACCTCCATCCATGCTGGCCTCTGCTGCACACCCATCCCTTTCTCTTATCCAGGTCACAGATATCCAGTCCCTTTCCCATCATCTACAGGGTACACACCAAAAGAAATTGCCATGTGAAGAACCAGACTTTTAAAAAAATGTCCTATGTTACAAGCTCTCATTTTTCATTTCCTTCCATGTCAGACACCACCTCTGAGATCTACCCCTTTTCCCTGATGTCAGCAGTAACTGACCTCTTTTCCAGCTGTCCTGAATCCCTACTGTCAGTTTGTCTTTGTCCAGAAATATCCATATAAGCAGAGAGGGAATGAGCATTTATCTCTTTAAAAAATTTCATGTCCTGTGTTCAAGGTCAGTTTCTCAAAAATCCACTTTGGAGAGTGGGGGTTGGGGCTTTGGGGCAACCAGCCAACGGAGCTGGGTAGAAAGCAGCTGGATGAGATGCCATGTTTTCACACGCGAACAGTGGCAAAGAGATCTGTTTATGCCCTGTCCTGACTGGACAACCAAATAACATCACGCCTGCATCACAGGCCGGCCTGGGGTCTGCCACTGTCAGTCCCTCAGACATTCAGAGGAGATGCTGGCTCAGGAGGGCCAGCAGAATTTAATTTCCAAATGCATCTGAAATCCTTTAAGCCCTTTGTTGGAGCCATTGCAAAATCATCGTGGCTATAAGCTCTTTTTCCCTGCAGTGGTTGCCTCACAGTCAGCAAGGCAAGTACAAGTGACTCTTTCTCCAGAGAAACATTGGCATCCGTGGTCCAAAGGTTAAGCATGCTGGGGCCTGGCTGGTTGAATCGCATTTCATTTGCGAGCGGGAGGGCAGGCTGAGCTCAGCGCCCGCTGGGGATGGGAAACAATTGCTGGCGGCTCTTTCTCCAGGGAAGGGGGCAGCATATGGTGTTCTGCCTGTGACACAAACGGTTAATTTCTACCAGCTTTTCTTTGCTTTCAGCAACTCTGGGATTAGAAGGGATAGGTTCTTTACAATTCCCTCCAAATCTCTCAAAGTTACTTTCCAAGTCTCTGCTTTTGTTCTGCTGATTTTCTTTCAGTGGCTTTGTTTGGCAGGGGAGGTAAACACTTGGCTTGGGATTGAGGGGGAGTAGCTGCTTTATTTCCTTTCCTACCCAGGTTCTCTGAAACAGTTATTTCAAATTTTGAGATAATCTTAAATGTTTCTACCTTGCAGCGTAAGCAAACACTACACTACACACACATACACACACGTTCACCCGCTCCCATGTAATGTTTATTGAGGATTGTGAAACTATGTTGGTCCATATGGAATAAGGACCAGCTAGAGCAAAGACAAAATATTTGATTGATGTGGTGGTGGGTGGGCGGGGAGAGAAAGAGAAACTAATAACAACAACAGCTATAATAATAGCTGCTACTTAGGGAGAATTTTCTATGCATAGGGTGCTTCACCTGTATTCTTTTATTTAATTCTTTCCAAACCTTAACTGGCAGAGGGCTTATTACAATTCCCATTTTACAAAAAAGAAAACTGAAGCCTAACTTGTTCAAGACAAGATCCCAGATCCAAGCCAGGTTTTTCTGACAGAAAAGCTATGCCTAAGCACCATGCTATAATGCCTACCAAAAGCACCTCATTTTCTCAGAGTTCTGTTTTATAGAAGATAATTGTATCGTTGCTTTTTCATGGTAACATGAAAAAGTCTTGAGAACAACAGCCATAACTATAATAGCTATAATCATTGGTAAGTTTGTGTATCAGACACAATGCTTGGCTATTTATATACAGTATCTCTCCTAATGTTCACACAGACTTGAATATATGTAAATAACAATACATATTGTTCCCACTTTACCAATGAGAGAACACATGGTAAGACTTTTTAAGTAAGTAGCTTGCTCCAGGTCACACAACCAGTAAACAGCAAATTGAAATTCAAACCCAAATTAGTTGATTACAAAGTCCTAAAACTTCCCAGGAATTGTTCCACTTTTTTTCTTGTTTTCTTGGGAAATGAACTAACAAGAGCATGTCGTGTGACGATTTTCCAATTTATTGGTGTATGCGTGACAATACCACATTTTTAATATATGTACAGATTCATGCATTCCATACACGGTACAAGTAAATTTAGAAAGCTAAATGATTCAGAAAATAAGAAAAAAATTAACTGTATGTCTATGATACATCAGATCAATTTATTGAACTACTGCAATATGTGTTGGGCTCTAAGAATACAAACATTCAAAGAAACTCACAGTATCACAGAAAAAGAGACTCTTAGACAAATAGTTTCAAGAAAACAGAGTGAGTATAGTGAGGATTACAGATACCCTGCCAGATGAGGGGCATTTGGTACAATTGAGGCTCTGGGAGGCCCGCTATCATATACTCACTGTTTTCAGATGCTCAAGTATGCACAATGAACACACCTTTAGAGGGTAACAATGTTATTAGCAGTTCATGAAACTGAGAAACAAAACAACCCTAGCAACAAAACAAAGTAAGTGAACTGGAACTTCTCACTCAGAAAGTTTCCAAGGTTCCCTCCTGCCTCCTGAGGAATGGAGCTCCTCAGCCAGGCCAGCGCATTACAAGTCCCAGCCCTGCCTGCCCCTCCGAGACCCCCTTCCACGCACACACCTGCACAGAGCTGGCTGAGCAGGCAGCAATGCTCTGATGCCTTCCTTCCCGTCACTGGGACTTGACTGGGGTGAGCAAGTTGCCTAAAGAAAGCCAGTAACAGTCTCTCCCTCCAAACTTTGTACCATGAGACCTAGAGATGACTGTCTTGCTCATAACCGGATTTGAAAGACAAGCAGCTACACAGCACTGGGCCGTGAAAAATAAGTAAATAGAAGAAGCCAACAAGGCAAAGAGCAGAGTAAAGAAGACAAAAAAACAAGAAGAGTCGAAACCTCATAGGCCCTGGGAGATGCAAAGAGAGCCCTTGAAACTTCCTAATTTCCTACAAGGTTCAGTGGGCCCTGTTGTACTTCCCTTCTTGAATTCTGTACATTTTCCCTATTTTATTTTAATAAATATTTTTATGTGTTTTAGCTGGAATGGCTTTGGTTTTTTCCTACCAAAAATCCTGGACAAGAATACCTTCAAATCTTTCTCTAATGAGTCGTAAACTTTTTTTTTTTATCTGCTATTTCCCCTCAGTGATCAGACCCAACCAGAGATACTCATTATCCCACAGACGCATTTAGTCTTTTGATGATCTTGATGGATAAAATCTCTCCGCTTGGAACACCCATCATGTATGTACATGCCCAAGTGTCCACATCCCAGCCCGCCTTTGAGCCCAGCTGGAAATTTCCTCCATATGGCTTCTTGGAACCTTCCTGGTTACAAGTCATTTCTCACTCCTCCACAGGGCCTTGTCTGCACGTTTCCTGGAACTAAAGCTTTGCTCCTTACGGTAGAGCTGTTAGCGTATCCAGCTTATTTCTCCCGGCACACTGTAGACTTCTGGGCAGAGACTGTGATCTCATCCTCCCGAATTTCATCAGAGCTTAGCACACAGGACACGTTCAAATGCAGTTTATAGAATTAGTGAAAAACGAACGAATTCAAATGACCAGAAAGCATAATTAATTGAAAAGTATCAACACTCCAATTCTGGAGGAAAAAAAGAGAGAAATAGAGAATTTACAGCATATCAAACATATAGTCAAAATACAAAGTACAGTATGTCAGAGATTAGAACAAATTCAATCAAATTTTGAACCTGATCTCTAAGGTTTCTTCCACTGCAAAAAAGAAAAAATAATCTATACCTTTGTGATTCTTTACTACATGTATATGTTCAGTACTCCATAGGGAAACCGGATAATAGGAATCAAGCCCCAAGGTACTGTACATTTTTGGTGATTAAAAGACAATCCAAACTTCCGGGAAGATGGCGGTGTGAGCAGGGCGGCAGAAATCTCCTCCCAACACTATATTTATCTACGAAAACACAGCAAATACATCTATTCCTAAAAGAGAGACGAGAATACACAGGAAAGCGCACAGCATGCAGCTACACCCGAAAGCACTCGGCACCCCAAGAGGCGGGTAAGATACGGAGCCGCGACCTCCCCCACCCCAGCGCACCGGCGGGAGGAGAGGATTCAGAGCCGGGAGGGAGTGGAAGCACACCCCGCGAAGTAGCCAGCCCCGGTGATCTGCGCGGGGAGCGCTGACCCACATTGCGCAGTGCAGCGGAGATTGGAGAGACAGAGGGGCAGGATCTGAGCGGGGAACGCGCCAGGGTGCTTGCAGCCGGCTCCCGGAAGGAAAAAAAAAAGTGCGCGCTTTCCTCAGCGGTCTTAAAGAGACAGGAGCCCAGCGGAGGAGCCGGATCGCCCCAGCACACTCAGCCCAGCAGGCTGGGAGTCCTGGGGAGTTTCAGACGCCTTAGCTGGTGACTGAGGAAGCGTAGCCATACTTAACACTTCTCACTGAGATCAACAGCCTCCTATTCGTTCCCACCTCTGCCAGAGCGATAAAGGGCCCTGTGGAGCGGCACAGTCACAGCTGTGGAACAGTGGGGCAATAGCGCCACCTAGAGCATTCCCACAGAATCTACGTCCGGTGGGCATTTTTTTTTGTTTTTTTTTTGGTTTGTTTTCTGTTTTGTTTTTGTTTTTTCTTTGTTCCTTTTTTTCTCTTTCTTTCTTTCCTTTTTTTTCTTTTCTTTTTTTTTCTTCTCTTTTTAAAGTCTTAAAGAGCCCAACTGACATACGTGGCAACTATCAGTGACCAATTATATAGCCATGAAAAGACAGAGGAATATGGTTCAGACCAAAATCAACCAGACAACCCCAGAGAGGGAGTCTGAAGGGATGGAAATGCACAGTCTTTCTGAAAAAGAATTCAGAATAAAAGTCATAACCATGCTGATGGACCTACAGAGAAATGTGCAAGAGCTGAGGGAGGAAGTGAGGGAACTGAGGAACGACAATGCAGAAATCAGACAAGCGATCGACGGGCTTAACAGCAGAATGGATGAGATGCAAGAGACTGTTAATGGAATAGAAAACAGAGAACAGGAGTACAGAGCAGCTGAGGCAGAGAGAGATAAAAAGATTTCTAGGAACGAAAGAATATTAAGAGAACTGTGTGACCAATCCAAACGGAACAATATTTGCATTATAGGAGTACCAGAGGAAGAAGAGAGAGAAAAAGGGATAGAAAGTGTCTTTGAAGAAATAATTGCTGAAAACTTTCCCTCACTGGGAAGGAAGTAGTCTCGCAGTCCACCGAAGCTCATAGATCTCCCAACACAAGGGACCCAAGGAAGACAACACCAAGACACATAATAATTAAGATGGCAAAGATCAAAGATAAAGACAGGGTATTAAAGGCAGCTAGAGAGAGAAAAAAGATCACCTATAAAGGAAAACCCATCAGACTATCATCAGACTTCTCAACAGAAACCTTACAGGCCAGAAGAGAATGGCATGATATATTTAACGTTATGAAACAGAAGGGCCTCGAACCAAGAATATTGTATCCAGCACGATTATCATTTCAATATGATGGAGGGATTAAACAATTTCCAGACAAACGAAAGTTGAGAGAGTTTGCCTCTCATAAACCACCACTACAGGATATCTTAAATGGACTGCTCTAGATGGAAGCACACCTAAGGCTAAAAAGATGTCACCAGAGAAAAAAAATCATAGCAAAGAAAGCAGACCATCCAAATACTAACTAAAGGCAAAGAATAAAACACCTATTACAGAAAGAATGGAGGAGGAGGAATAAGAAGGGAGAGAAATAAAGAAACATCAGACTGTGTTTACAATAACGTAACAAGAAAGTTAAGTTAGATTGTTAGATAGTAAAGAAGCAACCCTTGAACCCTTGGTAACCACGAATCTAAAGCCAGCAATGGCAATAAGTACATATCTATCAATAATCACCCTAAATGTAAATGGACTGGATGCACCAATCAAAAGACACAGAGTAACAGAATGGATGAAAAAGCAAGACCCATCTATATGCTGCCTACAAGAAACTCACCTCAAATCCAAAGATATACACAGACTAAAAGTGAAAGGATGGAAAAAGATATGTCATGCAAACAACAAAGAGAAAAAAGCAGGTGTTGTAGTACTTGTATCAGACAAAATAGACTTCAAAACGAAGAAAGTAGCAAAAGATAAAGAAGGACATTACATAATGATAAAGGGGTCAGTCCAACCAAAAGATATAACCATTATAAATATATATGCACCTAACAGAGGAGCGCCAGCATATGTGAGACAAATACTAACAGAATTAAAGGAGGAAATAGACAGCAATGCATTCATCTTAGGAGACATCAACACACCACTCACTCCAGAGGACAGATCAACCAGACAGAAAATAAGTAAAGACACAGGGGCACTGAACAACACACTAGAACTGATGGACCTAACAGACATCTACAGAACTCTACACCCAAAAGCAACAGGATACACATTCTTCTCAAGTGCACATGGAACATTTTCCAGAATAGACCACATACTAGGCCACAAAAAGAACCTCAGTAATTTCAAAAATATTGAAATCCTACCAACCAACTTCTCAGATCACCAAGGTATAAAACTAGAAATAAATTTTAGAAAGAAATCAAAAAGGCTCACAAATACATGGAGACTTAACAACACTCTCCTAATTAATCAATGGGTTAACGACCAAATCAAAACAGAAATCAAAGAATATATGGAGACTAATGACAACAACAACACAAAGCCACAACTTCTGTGGGACGCAGCAAAGGCAGTTCTAAGAGGAAAGTATATTGCAATCCAGGCCTAATTAAAGAAGGAAGAACATTCCCAAATGAATAGTCTAAAGACACAATTACTGAAATTGGAAAAAGAAGAACAAATGAGGCCCAAAGTCACCAGAAAGAGGGACGTAATAAAGATTAGAGAAGAAATAAATAAAATTGAGAAGAATAAAACAATAGAAAAAATCAATAAAACCAAGAGCTGGTTCTTTGAAAAAATAAACAAAATAGATAAACCCCTAGCCAGACTCATTAAGAGAAAAAGAGAATCTACACACATAAACACAATCAGAAATGAGAAAGGAAAAATCATGACGGACCCCACAGAAATACAAAGAATCATAAGAGAATATTGTGAGAAGCTATATGCTAGCAAGCTGGAAAACATAGAAGAAATGGATGACTTCTTAGAAAAATACAACCTTCCAAGACTGACCAAGCAAGAAACAGAAAAACTAAACAGACCAATCACCAGTGACGAAATCGAATTGGTAATCAAAAAACTACCCAAGAACAAAACCCCCTGGGCCTGATGGATTCACCTCTGAATTCTACCAGACATATAGAGAAGAAATAACACCGATTCTCCTTAAAGTTTTCCAAAAAATAGAAGAGGAGGGAATACTTCCAAACTCATTCTATGAAGCCAGCATCACTCTAATACCAAAACCGGGCAAAGACCTCACCAAAAAAGAAAATTACAGACCAATATGCCTGATGAATGTAGATGCAAAAATACTCAACAGAATATTAGCAAACCGAATTCAAAAATATATCAAGAGGATCATACACCATGATCAAGTGGGATTCATCCCAGGGATGCAAGGATGGTACAACATTCGAAAATCCATCAACATCATCCACCACATCAACAAAAAGAAGAACAAAAACAACATGATCATCTCCATAGATGCTGAAAAAGCATTTGACAAAATTCAGCATCCATTCCTTATTAAAACTCTCAACAAAATGGGTATAGACAGAAGTACCTCAACATCATAAAGGCTATATATGACAAACCCACAGCTAACATCATACTTAACAGCGAGACGCTGAAGCTTTTCATCTAAGATCGGGAACAAGACAGGGATGCCCACTCTCTCCACTGTTATTCAACATAGTACTGGAGGTCCTAGCCACAGCAATCAGACAAAACAAAGACATACAAGGCATCCAGATTGGTAAAGAAGAAGTCAAATTGTCACTATTTGCAGATGACATGATACTGTACATAAAAAACCCTAAAGATTCCATTCCAAAACTACTAGAACTAATATCTGAATTCAGCAAAGTTGCAGGATACAAAATTAACACACAGAAATCTGTTGCTTTCCTATACACTAATGATGAACTAACAGAAAGAGAAATCAGAAAAACAATTCCATTCACAATTGCATCAAAAAGAATAAAATACCTAGGAATAAACCTAACGAAGGAAGTGAAAGACCTGTACTCTGAAAACTACAAGACACTCCTAAGAGAAATTAAAGAGGACACTAACAAATGGAAATGCATCCCATGCTCTTGGCTAGGAAGAATAAATATTGTCAAAATGGCTATAATACCTAAAGCAATCTACAGATTCAATGCAATCCCTATCAAACTACCAACAGCTTTCTTCAATGAACTGGAACAAATAATTCTAAAATTCATATGGAACCACAAAAGACCCCGAATAGCCAAAGCAATCCTGAGAAGGAGGAATAAAACAGGGGGAATTACACTCCCTGACTTCAAGCTCTACTACAAAGCCACAGTAATCAAGACAATTTGGTATTGGCACAAAAACAGACCCACAGACCAGTGGAACAGAATAGAAAACCCAAACATTAACC
The DNA here is from genome assembly GCA_032199065.1 of Smutsia gigantea. Taxonomy (NCBI): domain Eukaryota; kingdom Metazoa; phylum Chordata; class Mammalia; order Pholidota; family Manidae; genus Smutsia; species Smutsia gigantea. The sequence continues at coordinate 65,099 of JAVSCE010013911.1, forward strand.
CAAACATATACAGTCAATTAATATTTGATAAAAGTGCCTTGGATATACAATGGGGAGATGACAACCTCTTCAGCAGCTGGTGTTGGAAAAACTGGACAGCTACATGTAAGAGAATGAAACTGGACTACTGTCTAGCCCCATACACAAAGGTAAACTCAAGGTGTATCAAAGACCTGAATGTAAGTCATGAAACCATAAAACTCTTAGAAAAAAACATAGGCAAAAATCTCTTGGACATAAACATGAGCAACTTCTTCATGAACATATCTCCCCGGGAAAGGGAAACAAAAGCAAAAATGAACAAGTGGGACTATATCAAGCTTAAAAGCTTCTGTACAGCAAAGGACACCATCAGTAGAACAAAAAGACATCCTACAGTATGGGAGAATATATTCATAAAAAACGTGTCTGATAAAGGGTTGACATCCAAAATATATAAAGAACTCATGCACCTTAACAAACAGAAAGCAAATAATCCAATTAAGAAATGGGCAGAGGACATGAATAGACACTTCTCAAAGAAGAAATTCAGATGGCCAACAGGCACATGAAAAGATGCTCCACATCGCTAATCATCAGAGAAATGCAGATTAAAACCACAATGAGATATCACCTCACACCAGTGAGGATGGCCAACATCCAAAATACAAACAACAACAAATGTTGGCGAGGATGTGGAGAAAAGGGAACCCTCCTACACTGCTGGTGGGACTGCAAATTAGTTCAACCATTGTGGAAAGCAGTATGGAGGTTCCTCAAAAAACTCAAAATAGAAATACCATTTGACCCAGGAATTCCACTCCTAGGAATTTACCCTAAGAATGCAGTAGCCCAATTTGAAAAGGACAGATGCACCCCTATGTTTATTGCAGCACTATTTACAATAGCCAAGAAATGGAAGCAACCTAAGTGTCCATCAGTAGATGAATGGATAAAGAAGATGTGGTACATATACACAATGGAATATTATTCAGCCATAAGAAGAAAACAAATCCTACCATTTGCAACAACATGGATGGAGCTAGAGGGTATTATGCTCAGTGAAATAAGCCAAGCCGAAAAAGACAAGTATCAAATGATTTCACTCATATGTGGAATATAAGAAGAAAGAAAAAATACTGAAAGAACAAAACAGCAGCAAGCTCACAGAACCCAAGAATGGACTAATAGTTACCAAAGGGAAAGGGACTGTGGAAAATGGGTGGGAAGGGAGGGATAAGAGGGAAAAAGGGGCATTACAATTAGCAGATGTAATGTTGGGGGGGCACGGGGAGGGCAGTACAACTCAGAGAAGGCAAGTAGGGATTCTATAGCTTCTCACTACGCTGATGGACCGTGACTGTAATGGGGTTGGCGGGGGGGACCTGATGAAGGGGTAGTTTAATAACCGTAATATTGCACATGTAATTGTAGATTAATGATAATAAAATAAATTATGTTAAAAAAAAAAAACTCCACACAGACCGCAGCTCACCATTCACTGCTGTGTGGCCTTGTGCAAGCCACTTAAAAAAAAGAATGTCCTTTCTTGTATAAAATGATGGTCATAGCAGATAGCAGTTATTTTTTTATAATGTCCTTACTTGGCAAAAATAAAAAATTGCCAGGCCCATGCCTGGTCTCCAAAAAAAAAGACAATCCAGTTAAGGAATATTGGAGCCAAAGAATGAAATTTTGCTTGACCAAAAAAAAAGGACAAATCTATTATTCATTTAGCATAGCACTTATCACTCTATAACATACTATGTAATTATTTCTCATATCTATTTGCTTATTATCTCTCCTCGAATATGAGCTCCATAAGGGAATGATCTTTATTTCACTCACAGGTATTTCCCAAGGGCCTGTGATAGTGCTTGGCATAGAGATGGCACACAATAAATTGCTAAATGCATAAGGGAATGATGAATGAATTGGAAATATAAAAACAGATAATACAGCCCTCAATAAGCATCCAGTTATCTTTGGTGTAGAAGACATTTTCAGTGCCCTGCCCAAATCCCCTTTACCAACCAATTCTCCTATTCCCCAGCTGTTCTAAATGGCTGCAGACAGCTGGAAGCTGCCTCCTTCTCCTGAGAATTGCCCTTAGTGGATGGGAACATCTCTCCCAGAAAGACCTGGAAGATTGCACACTAATACCAGAATTGCCTGTAGCCAATGACTGATAAAGGGGTCCAAGTAATATACCCTCTTGCCTCAGTGTGGGAAAGTCCTGTGGTGTCACTGACAGTCTAGAGTTCCTCAAGGGATCAAACTAAAGCTAGCCTTCAGCTGAATACACACCTTAATCTGGTTCTTCCTCATCTTGCATCTCTCACTCACTCCCTTACACATCTTACCTGAGAGCAGTCATGAAACAAATCACTGCCATAAAAATCCTTGTCTCAGACTGCGTCTCAAAAACTGCAAAGCCTGAGGCAAGGATTATTTATTATGTATTATGTGCCATGGACTATTTTTGAGGCTGTATAACCATTTTGAAATTTAACTTAATTTAACCTTACCTTCACAACCAATTTTCAAGATAGTTGTTATCATTCATAAATTATTCAAATTGATAAAGGCTAAAAATTTTGCTTAGTACATTCTATGCGATTAATATAGAATTTGAAGCCTGATCTTCCTACTTCTAGAATCTCTGTGCCTCATATTATACTACATTAGTTCAGGAGTGCACCCATATGTCTAAGAATCATTTTTAATGACAGAAAGAGAGAAAATGAGATTTTGTGACTGATTCTCAGTTAACTGGAATATGCAAGTAATCATAACAGCCCAATTCCTAAAATTCAAGATAATCAAGTAGTCTTCCCTTTCCCAGTCTGGCTCTCCATTCACATTCTGATGAGAATCTGACTTAGAAGTGGACATATTAAGGAGTCTTTCAGTACTTTTCACTACATCACACCTTTAAGTAAATTCTCATCACCATGGAAAAGCAGATACCTGTTGACCTATTCTGTTGATGGATGTAAGCCACATAACACATCTTCATCAGAACAAAGCATTTCAGATTCCTTACCCATGACTTTCATATGGTTATCTTGCACAAATCCACAGCTTTCACCATTACTGAGAGAGATGAGTCCCTGATAGAAACCTGTTCTAACTTGTTTGTTTCTACTGGTCAAGAATGTGGCAAAAATATGCATATGTGAAGAATGATCATCTTTCCAGGGCAGATTTACAACCTCACAGATAGATTAAAATGGAATTTTAATATGTAGAATTAAAATCTTTGAAGTATCTACAATTAAGAGAAATGGACAGTTTGAATATTTCTTTCCTCCTGGAGATACTTGGGCTGCTTTATTTCTGGAGCCATTTCTTTTGGAAGTGTATTATATTTTTATAAGGGAGATTTTGAACTTGTAAACACTTTTAAAAATTGTTTGCTGATATGAAAAAGAAGGGATAAATAATAGATAGATGTATTGCAGGCTAAAAGTGGGTAAGAATGATAAAACACAAACATAATACTCATTCAATGGGGAATTCCATTGAAATTATGGCTCATAGATGCTTCTAGTTCTTATAACGAAATTAATAAAAAGGAGTGTAAATTAGATATGTAATTCTGTATTCTTTCGATCACTGGTACTTTTTGTTTCTCTCGAGGCAATACTCTAGATTTTCAGAACCTATCTAGATTTGATTTGCACTTGGCAACAACAGACTTTATGTCAAAAAATACAATACAAAAAGGAGATTTCAAATAGGTCTTTAGCAAAAAGGAGAATTGCAGTATGATCCCCAGTATATAAAAAACAAAATTTGTAATACATCTTACTAATGGGTATGGCTTTTTTTCTTTATTTTAAATAACTCCATTTTCTAAAGCTGAATCTCCCAAAATACAGATCCTCAAACACATATTTTCATTATAACAATTCATTATAATAATGAATACTTGGGTATCAACATCCCAAATAATAATTATAATGTGAAACTCAAAGATAATGTCATGGAGTGGAGAGGTCAGTACTCTCAGTCTGGGGGACCTGAATTCTAGCCCAACACAAACCACCTTCATGATAGTGACCACTTCTGTCTTGGCTTCAGTTTCTTCAGTTGCATATTGAGGGTAAAACTAGATAAGCCCTAGGTTTCTTCAGGCTCTATCTATGTAAATTCCCATGTGAGAAATTAGTTGAAATACATTGGAGAAAATCTCAGAACCTCTATAATGTTTCTGGAATAAGTGAATTTTATTTCTCAGAGCATTTCACTGGGCTATAGTGATATGATAAAACCCACAGAAACATATGCTGAGTAGAAACCTGTTCACGTGAGATACATTGGTATTATATTGAAAGTATGTTGAGGGCAGATGTGTGAACAAGGAAAATATGGTGGACATAGTGAAAAGAAATTATACAAAAGCAAAGATCTGGGTAGTGACTCTGAAGAACTACTGAAGACTAAAAAGTTTGGACAGAAAATATCAATTGAGGTAAGTCCAAATTCAGGTCCAAACAGATCAGCCAAAGCAAGAAGGGTAGACAAGTGCCACAGGACGGGGCAGACTGAGCCCAGGGCATGTGATCAGAGAATGGATACAAATGGCACTGAAAACAAAAAACAGCAAGGAGAGATCAGATTTTTGGGCTTATTTATTCAGAGTTTATTTCTTTTCTGTGATGTTTCTACGTGTGCCTAGCTGTGCCTTAAGTGTTCATTGTAGTCAGAATAATGTTAGGGGTGACACTGTTGAAGTAAGATACTGCTCCGAGTAAGGGACTGACAAAGATTTTGAAGGATTACTTTCCAACAGAAATCATCAGAAGACGCAGATGATTTAGAGATACTAGAGCCAGGAGAGGAGATGAGATAAGAAAGCAGTATGTCTTTCTTAGACGCCTATTTTGTTCTGGCACTGGGGGGAGGGAAAACAAGCCACTCCCTACTTGCCTTTCATTCTCATACTGAGCTGAACCAGCAGAGCCAGCACCAGGGAACATGGTGCAGGTGATGAAGTCAGGGCCACGGGCCCGCCCTTGTAGGGGAGTCTGCGCAATAGCTGACATGACCTTCCCCTCTTTCACAGAAACCCCTCTTGGGGTGTCCGTAAGACTAGAGTATAAGGTCACTCACTCTACACAAAGACTTCTTATCTATCTTCAGCGGGCTCTGGGTGAAAACGCTATGACCCAGTCCTCTTTCAAAAAGAAACATGTAAGAGAGCGGTTATTATAGACACATGTGGCAACATCGAAGGTGCTGTGCACACAATGGAAGTTCCTTTGCAAAGGAGAGTTCTTCGGTACCCACTGACTAGTTGGAGACGGATATGCTGATTTAGATTTTAAATAAATCTTCTAGTTGCCGTATGGAGAATGTATTTCAGGCAGGCAAGAATGCAAGCAGAGAAACTAGTTAGGATGCTTTTTAGGAATCCAAGTGAGAGTTGGTAGTGACTTAGAATTCTGAAGTTTGTCTGGAACATGAACCTTCCGTGCACTTTCTTCACCTTCCACGCACATGGGGGATAACACTTCCTGGTCCTCTTTGCAGTGGGGTGGCACCAGGTGAGTACTTCTGGCGATGGATTTGGGGCAGAAATGCTGTGTCTCACTCCAGGCGGGAGTACTTGGTTGCTGGGTGAGGGCTTCCTACGCTCTCATCCTCTGCAGCGGTGGCTGGTAACATTCCAGATTGTTTGTTGGTCCTTTTCAGTGAGGGGCCTGGAGTGAGGAAGAAGTGGAGCAGGTCTCCCTCTCAGGTCCATGTACCTGAGTGAGAATAGACATTTGTTGTTTAAACCACAGAGATGAGGGGGTTATTTATTACAACAGCATAACTTAGCATATCCTAACTAATGTAGATTCTAATAGTAGAAATGGTGAAAAGTTACCGGATTTGGGATACAGTTCAGACATTTGGCTAACAGGACTTCCTGATGGATTAGAGATAAATGAGAAAAGACAGAAAAATTGGGGATAACCAAAGCACTATAATAAGTCCATATCTGGCATTTCTAATCAGTTACAGCTTTTGTTCGCAGCAAGGTCAACACAGCCTGACAATCCTTGTTAACGCGAGGCTGAAGCAGTGCAGTCGAGCAAGCAGGAGAGGGGACAGTGTGATTTGCCACCCCTTGGACTGCACGGCCTCTGGCATCTTCTGGTTCTAAGTCTTTGACACCAAAGGGCTCAGAGACGTTTAGAGTTGCTTATCATTAGGATGAAGCAAACACAATCAAATTCACTTTAATCTCCCCAAAAGGTAAAACTGAGGACATTTCTATCCTAACAACAGAGAAAGTCAGGAAATAACCAAAGCATTAGAAAAAAATCTATCTCAGTGAATATTTATGATAACCAGAAGTCAGAAAGAGAGAACTAACTATTCTTGGGTAATAGCTGTGGGTAGGTTTAAGGTGTTCAAAATACCCTGAAACTAGTATTTGACTGGAGTAAATTTAAAAGAGAATTTCAAAAGGTTTTTGTTGAAAAATCTTGCTTTCACACAGGACTGTGGCTCTGACACTAATTGTGTGGCTTTGGACGAGTTCCTCTACCTCGCTGAGTTTTAACTTAATCAGGAGTAATCGTGAGGGTTGTTCTGAGAATTAAATTAAGTAATGTGCATAAAACTCTTTGTAAGCGTCACAGTGCTTGTCTAAAATAAAAAATTATTAGTATTTTTTAAAAGTGAGCTACAAGGGTTTCTCTTTCCCTTATTTTTGAGCCCACGTGTAATCCTGATGAAGCCACAGAGGAAACACGAGATTAAATCAGTATAAATTCAAACCATGACACAATGGCATTTTCAATATATCACTGGCCCTCTGATCCCACATACCTACTCATGTGGGAGAAATTAAATCACTATTCACTGTGCACATTATTAGAACTAATGAAATCAGCAGAGCATGCTCTCATTAATTCAAGTATTTGTTAAGCAGTCCATGGTCATAATTACATAGACTCATCTTAGCTGCGTTCTCCTCACCCGAACAAACCCTACTTCAACAGACTGGGAGAAAAAAAATGCATCTGAACCTAGCTCCCAACTCACTCCAACACCAATTTCTCAATTCCCTAGATTTTAACAATGGGATTAAAATATGGCAGCTGAACACGTAGGATACAAAGGTACTGAGAGAAGAGGGGCCCACCAGAAGGAATCTGAGTGATCTTTTAATTTAACACAAATACACAATAGAAATTTAATCATAAGGTTAGCAGACATGCTGTATCTCTAACATAGGGCTGCCATGAAAAACAGAGTAAACTTGTCTTGGTAACAATTTAGGAATGTGATTACATCCAATAATGAGTCTGATATAATTTTTAAAGTTTCTTTAATTAGGTTCTGAACAAATTCAACTACATCTTGACTTCCTTTTGTCATATTCAGTAACTTAGATAAGATGTGTAATGTCTATTCTCTAAGTCATTAGCTTTTGTTAACATTTGTTAACAGCTAATTGAGTCATTTTTTTATACCAAATTTCCTTGTTGCATCTATCTCCAGGTCTACACAGCACAAAGCAATTTAAAAAGCAGAACATTTTTATAGTAAATCTGGGAAAACTAACCGGTAGGGCATACAGGACCCTGGATCTGCCTAGAGCAGACTGTTTCGTTCAAAATTACCTGAGGGCCTCTTTGTGCAATGAATTAACATGATTGTTTCCAGTTCTCCACTGTGACAAGTTTTAAGAAATAGTTATTGAGCACTTATAATGTGCCAGACACTTGTGTTAAGTATTAAGAATGCAAAAATGATTTAAACTTCCCTGCCCTTAAGGTACGTAGACTCTAATGAGAAAGACAGACACGTAAACCGTACTGACACAATGTGATAAATGTTCAGAGAGATGTGCTTGTGACAGAACCTTCGGCACACCTAGGCTTGCTCCAAGAGATGGAGACTCTCGAGACGCATGAGACTTCGGTGTGTGAGTAAGGCAGGGAAGGGCACTTCGGTCACAGGGAACAGCCCCATCAGAAGAAAACTGGGAAGTATAGACTCAGAGGCAATGATGAACTGGGCTCAGATGTGCTGTGGGAGAATAGAGTAAACCTAGCAGGCATCTTGATATAAAAAAACAAAGATCAGAGGAGAATTACAGTCTGGGCATATAGATTTGGGAGTCATCAACTGACAGCGAGGAAAGGAAAGTAGGCAGACATATGGAGGGAAAAGGTCAGAAGGTGAATTGGGACCCTGAGGAACACCCGGGGGGAAGGAAGAAGAAGAATTCTAGAAGGGGCAGCAGAGAAATCAGAATGGCAGAAGAATTAGGGAAGAAATCCAGAATGTCGAAAGTTTCAAACAGATGGTCAACAATGACAAATAAATACACACGAAAAAATGCAACTACATCAGCCTAAAATAATATGCATCCCCTTAGCAATAAGAAGAGCCTTTGCAATCTCTTTAAAAAAACTCTGGTGTGGGGGTTGGTAAGTAAGGAAAGTGAGGTAGAGTTTAGACTGTGTTTCTTGACTAAGAAGAGGAGCACGTTAAAGGAAATCTAGGTCAAGAGGGGAGGGCTGGAAGCTGGAGAAATTAGAGGGCTTTATAGGATAAAGGGAAAGACTCACTAGAAAGTAAGAGATTGAACATGGAGAGACAGAAGATAGAGGGAGGAGAGGGAAAGATGTGAAGGGGTGGGGAGATGCCCCTTGAGTAGGATGTGCCCTAATAACCACGCCCACCAAGGGAAATGCGTCTCGCTCAAGACCCGGTTCACAGACGTGATTGTAGATGTAAAAGAAAGTTTAGGAGACAATAGTTCCCTCACTACATATGGTGTACCCTGAAGATTTCTTTTCGACTCTATTTTATTTCATTACAGAATTCTGGCCATACCCCACTAAATTGATTTCATGCCCTAGTCACCGATCTGGGCCTAAAGTTTTAAAGAATACTGGAATGAAAGGCTGTTCAATCTCTAAAATGCCAATCTTTAAGCCTCTAAATCTTCCAAAATTAGGAGAAAATAAAGTTAGGCAGAAATGAAGATGAATACAGGGTGATATGGAGGAAGCTGAGACATTTCAGGCTTCCTGGCTTCAGTTTCTCCAGGTAGGAGAGGGGATGAGGTCATGTGTTGAGTCTGGGAGAACGGAGTCAGGTTAGACGGTATAGTGAGAATGGTGAAGATTCGGAAAATGTCAGAGAAGAATGATAAGGGACCAGCAAAGGGAAAGACAAAGCTGCCCAGCAGTGCTGGGGCCCATTCAGGGCAGAAAACGGGTGTTCACTGTAGCACCAAATCCGTGGTTCTGCACGTGGGCCTCTCATTGCCACTGGACTTGTCGGTTTTATGTATGACTTACTCAGCGGAGAATCTAGTAAATTCTCATAAATTCTCAGTGAATAGTCACTGAAAGGATGTTGAATCAAAGACACTCTAGATAAGCTAGCTCACTACCTGAGTTGAAAATGTCACACTGACCACTTCAATTCCTTTCTTGTGCGCAGAAAAGACACAGGGCACTTTCCCTAGATTCTCCTCCCTACCACCAAGACTTGCCTCGGAAGGTTTTGTGATCAGAGAACCATTCACCTGTCAGGTCGACAGCACTAAGCATGGCCCTTGGTACCCTGTAGGTGCAAGTTGTTTATTAGTGGGCATCTAGTTTGCAATATATGGTGAAATTATGCTGTATGACCCACCTTTGTGTCTATACTGTTTTTTTCTAACAGAACAATACTATGTGGTGTAACTATGTGACTGTTGGAAACAATCTGGCTCCATTCACTTATTCAACAAATATTTATTGAGTACGGACTGCATGCCAGGCACTGTTCTAGGCATGGGGATAGTGTATGAACAAGGACAATGGCCCCTGCACCCAGGGACATTCTCTTTTGAAGAGGAAGAGAGATGACTTTGCGCTGTTTTTGGATGTAGTGGGGGTGGGGTAGACAACAAACACAGAGGAAGCAAGAAGGGCACGTGCCAGCTGGAGGCTGGGTGTGACCTGAAGCTGGCGTACTCCTGGAGCTGAGGCAAAGCCGATGCGGCCACAGCCCGTGGGGACAGGCAGGGCCCGGCCCGTGGGCCTGGGAGGCCTGTTAAAGTTGCTCATCTCTCTCCTAAGAGCGAATGATGAGCACACTGCCATCCCTGGGTGCGCCTCGGTGTCTGGATACTTACCCAATTGTTTATCCTAGTGAGGCAGCTCTCAGCTGGCAGATTAGTCGAAGATCTGGTTTCCGTTTTGTTGTGTTTTGTTCTTTCCCCAAATGCAAGTATTGCTGAGCAGGGTCTGCGATTTGAGCCACTTCCCTGCCATCCTCACATTTCACTTTTAATTGTCTGGGCCACTTCTGCTTCTATCTACTCCAGCTTTCAGGCCAAATGATGACAGGAGTGTTTGGGGGAAATGTATATGACTAGGAGCCTGGGGTTTGCAGAGCAGATGCCCCTGAGCAATTAGGAAGCGTTTTTAGAGGACAAGCTTCAATCTCAACATCACAATGTAAAGCAGCATGTAGACAGTTCTCTTTGTTGGAGTGGAGGGTTTTGTCTCGACTCTACTCCACAATGCCGACTTTATTGTAAAGGGGAAATCTTGAACTGCTAACTGGGAGCCTCGGAACCCATGTGAGCAGCTCCCTCTCCTGCCCTCAGCTCCACAGGTGCCGGCAGATCTGGGCTGGTATGCAGAGCTGACTGGGAAGTGCACCAGGCCAGGTGTGGCAAAAGAAACATAAGCATCTGTGTCAAACACAGGACTTCTGTCTGGTACCTGCAAATCCCCAGGCTTAAAGATTAATTAGAACGATAACAGAGTCCTGCTCAAGTTGGGTGCCCAGGATTCAAGCACTCCGGTGCCTCAGGGAGGGCTGGCAGTCCTGGCCCTGCTGCTGCGGGTATGGAACTGAAGCACTACGTGGATTTTATTTAAAATAGCTGCAGCCAGTCTGAAGCCACCACCTCCACCTTACTGTAGGGGAAGGAAGCTATTGTCACCTTAGGAGAAAAAGCAGGAGCTGTTAGTTTTGTCATTATCTCCACTCCATTTGCTGACCTTTGACCTCTGCCCCTGGTCCATTCTGAGAGTCTCCCTCCGCTCCACTAAATTCCAGGGTGTTTTGCATTTCCCTCTCAGTTCTTTGTACCTATCAAACAGTTTTCCTTAATTAAAAAAAATTTTTCTGCGATTGCATCGAAATGCAATTAAGTCAACAACCAGACCTGACTGAGTCCGAGCTCTGTGTTCTACTGCATCAGCAATCTAACCTCACACAACCTGATTTTCTCAATTATACAATAGCACCGATAGAAGTCACCTCTGGGTTATTGTGAAGATTAAATTGAGGGAAATAAGGCGGTGTCTGGCACATACTATGCACTCAGTACAGGTTAACTGTTGCTATTACCCTCCCCTAGGTCCAGGTAGGAGGGAATCATCTGGGGTTGGTCGCCTGTTAAAATCATGGACATGTGAAGAAGAGGCACAGGGTTGTGCCCACCACAGCTCAGTTCCGTGCATTCTTTGGTGGTGCAGAACCTAGGCAGCTTCTAACAGCTGAATTAGGAGGTGTGAATTGGGCTGAATGACACCTGCCAGGTACAGCTGTGCTGTGCAAATGCTCTTCGGGACTGTGTGCTTTCCCAAACAAACGGATTCATGTAATGGAAACACCAATATTCTTTTTTAGAGTCAAAATGCAAAGACAAGCTAGTCCCTAGCCAATAAACCCAGGGTTCCAAAGTCCTAATTTCCTAGAATTTGTTGAAATCCTCCCAGACATCACTGGTGGGTGGGTCTGGAAACAGCACTCTAATCAATGCCATGCTTCATTCCTTGTCTGTAGCTGATTCCGCAGCCGAGTCCGCTCCTTCCTGTGGCTGAGCCATCTTCTCCCTGGGCCTTCTGGAGGCTCATTCCTCAGCCCTCCATCACAGTGACTCACAGCTTGTTTACTGAAGCTTGGATGGGCTCCGAGGCTCTGTGCAAACTGTTCTAGAAACATAGTCCCTGTCCTTAAGTTCCCTTCAAGTCTTCTGTTTGTCAGTAAAATAGTACTTCTCCTTGTCCCTACACGTACCTGGTTCTTTCCTGCCTCCAGACCTTTGCTTGTGATGTTTCACTTCCAGAATGCCATCTCGATTCCTTATTCTCCCTCCCTATCCTCACTATCTCTACTTGTCAGTATTCCTCCTATAGATTTAAGCTCAATTCAGATTCTACTCCTCCCTGAAGCTTTTCACTTGTCCTCTCACATCCTTCTACCTCCTCTGAATTCTCAGCTTACAGTGCATATTTTATTCAAAGAATTACCTGAAGTACCATTTTCTATGTATACACTTCTTTCCCTTAACTCGGTGTAATATACTAAGGAGAGAAATCTATGGTATTTGTCTTGGTGTCTCTCACAACATTTATAGAAGTTAGCAGTAGACACTAAAGTAGACTGACTGGTTGAGGGAATTCATTCACTCACAAAATATTTATTTCCCACTCTGGGCCAGACACTGTCCTAGGTACAGGGGATACAGAGGTGGTTAGATAGACAAAGTCACCATCCTGGAAGAACTCACAGTCTATATGAATAAAGTCCACAACTGTTTAAAAGGAAAGACACAGGACATACTTTCTGAATCTGATGCTATCACGAGACAAGAAAGTGTTGCAAATATTTCGCCTTCTTGTTATTCCTATACTGACTTTCCCATCAACTAATATTTAAGTGAAATTACTACCATTTATTGTTTACTATTTTCTGAGAACTCTGCTAAGTGCTTAATAGAAAACATTTCATTTTATCCTCACAACAATGCTAAGAAGTAGGAACTATTCTCCTGTCTGAAGAAACCATGGCTCACAAAGGATAAAAAACTTACTCAAACACAAGATCATAAGTGGGTGAGAAAGCTAAGACCTGATACCCTCTCTAGCTGTCTCCAAAATCATACTGTCAACTACTGTGCTATAACCAACATAAACTCTGGGCAGTCTCAACACCAGCAGAGGAAGCATGTGACCCACAGTTTGCATTTGTTGGTCTTCTACTAGGCCACACTTTCCCTGACTCCAGATTTCATTGCCAAAACTTTGCCCACCCCTTTTGATATACCTGATCCGCATTTTCTCATAAATGTCACAACTGCAATTGCTACATTTAGAAAAACAGGACTCCAGCGATCCCTTTCTCCAAAGCTCGAGTGTGTTAGGAGAGCAGCCATGGTTAACCTGGGCTCCCCACGTCACATGCAGGGACAGCTTAACCTCTTAGCAGGATCTCCACACCCCCACTCCTAAAACTGCAAACTACTCACAATGCTTCCATTCTCCACACATTGAGATAATGATTAACTTGTAAATTACCTTCTAAAAATTCTCACGATTTCAACATAGATGCCCCTCCTGCAATTTGATATGACTTTGTCCAATATCGTCCCTGTGATAACTGTCTCCGAGCAGAATCAGCTGACCTTAGAGGCAGATTCACACAATTCTCAAAACAAACCAGTGCCGAATGAACCCCGTGAGAAAGACTGTCTTTCAACTCTATATCTTCACTGATTACTCTGTGCCTGGAATTCACACTTCATTCAGCAAATGTGTGTTGATTAAGTGAATAAATAAATGACTTACTTTTTTGAATCACTCTGAAAATAATTGAAGATGAGATGTATAGTGTGGCCAAAAGAACATTGGCCTTGCAGGTTTAAAAAAACTAAAAAAGAGTTTGATTCCTTGCTCTGCTACTTAAGACCTGTGGTGTATGTAGCATCTTGCAGGTTGAATTGCTTTACTGTAAAATGAGAATGATGTTATTTTACTTGACTGTTGTGAAAAAAAAGTTTTTTTTTAAGCTTGGTTGAGTACCCAACATAGTGTTGGTACATGGTAGCTCATCACTAATGTTTCTTTCCTCTGAAAAAGAAATTTTACTCAGTTGAATTGTACTTTTTTGTAAAACATCCATCAGAAGAGTTAGATTAGGTCTAGGATCCGCTCTTATTATCCTTGAGAATTCTTGTTATTTGGAAGCAGGGTTTATCTACATTTTAAACAGTCATTGATAGGCTGGTGACAAGTAGTGAATTACTCTACTGCCTGGAAGCTGGCCGTGCCACATTATCTCACACTGGCAGGTCATCCTGGTGGTTGAAATATCCGCAGGATTCACAGGAAGTCCATTTAGCCCTTTAGCTCTGCAAACTTCATAATGGAGGGAGCTTTGAGTAACCAGAAGTTCCAACTGTCCCACATAGGTGAAGGTTACTCTTCCTTCCCAGAGGCTTTTCAGTCCAGTGATCTGATCTGCTATCTTAAGATATCTTGGGGTCTGAATAAAAGGGAAGAAGTGAGCAAGATCTCAAGAAAACACTTGAAACATAAGAACGCAATGTCAGCTCATTTAACTTTCTCACCAATTTCCATGGGCTTTTCCATCAAGAGTAGCTTCAAAAGCTATAGGTAAAGAAGCTCCGGGTGCAATTGATACATAGCTGACTCTCAGCAAATGTTACTTCTGCTCACACTCCTGTGAGGGATCCTTATATCACAGCCATAGTATTTGGGCAAAATGTGAAAGCTGATCGAAGAAAGAGAAAGAAGAGAACAATCCAGTGGCTTTAGCAGCTAGGAAGCTATGTGGCCTTGAGCAAAGTTTTTCCACTTGTGTATTTGAGACAACAATTTGCAAGTTAATGATCTTAATTTTCTTTTTCTATTCTCTTATCAGTTTTGTGAAGTAGGTATTGTTATCCTCAAGGTTACAGATAAGGGCAACGATTATCAGAAAGGTTAGAGAGTGCCCCAAGATCACAGAGTGTGAGTGTTAAAGCATGATTGAACCCTGGGGTCTGTGACCGTAGATTATGGTTCTCTCCATCACCTCCAGATCTTCAGCTCTGAAGTTGCACCATTAAGATCTTTTCCCAGCTATAAATATGTATGCAATTTCTTATTTAATTCATTCAACAAATTTGAGGTTCTACTATGCTAAGTGTAGTTGAATGACATCAGGAAGAATAAAATGTGAAATTTCAGATCTAATGTTGACACATGCACAATACTCATTACACAAGCTAGAGGTAGGAACAGTCTCCAGGGGGTCGTGGAGAAAGAGCTCGAGGACTTCAGAAGAGAGGAGAATTGGTCTTTCAGAGCTGACCTAGAGAAACTTCCTGGTGGGGTTAAGACCGTGATCTAGACCTCAAATGTCCACTCAGTGTTCAAAGGCAGAGACCCTCCTATTTCCCAGGGCAACTGACTCTCTAGAGTTTTTTTCTGCTTCTCCATTGAAGTTGAGAGAACCCCTCTGTGGATTGAAAGCTTGATATTATTTTGGATAATTCAAAGGCAAGAGAACTCCAAGTGCCCATAATAAAGTACATTTCAAAGTGTTTGGCTTTAAAAGGTCATGACATTTAAGGTTCAGTTTATCCAAATTCTTTCAATTCATTTTTGTCGTTTCTTCTATAAATCATGTACACATCAACATCCAAATAATTCAGAAGCCTTTCTGTCAAGCTTCTCCTCTTGGTTTGTAGAGGGAGGGGGGAGGCTTTGGATTTCAGACCTTTACCACTGAACAGAACTCTGCTTGTATAGAAATCATAAGGAAATAGCGAACACAGGTACCACTCACCGGGTGTAGGCATGGTTCTAAGTGCTTTGCACATATTATTCCATTTAATACATGCAATCATCCTGTGAGATATAGATTATTAATATTTCTGTCTTACAGATGAAGAAATTAAGTCCAAGAGGTTAAATAATTTACCAAAATTCACCCTACTAGTAAGTGTCAGAGCCCAGGTGTGAACCAAGAAAGCCTGGGTCTAGAGAATATGTTCGTGACCACTGTTCTCCATGGCCCCCATCTATGCTTACCCAACTTGATTTACCTGATTTAAAATCAACCCAAGGACAAAAACAAGCATGACTGTCATATCTGGGATTAGACAAAAGTATTGTTCATTTTTTTTTTCACTGTAAACTTTTGGTTCAATACGCAGTCATAGTTTAGTAATCTAAATTTTATAGGCTTAGATTTGAAAAGTTATTCTTAAAATACATGTATTGCTATTTTCCTAACTATAAATGTGAGGGTCATGGTACAAAAATTTTAAATACAGAATAGATAAAGAAGAAGATAAGTCCCTCATGAGGCAATCACAGTTTACATTTTGGAGTATTTTGTCAGTTCTTTTTTCCATGTTTAGCCATGCATGTGCCTTCTAGGTATGCATACTGAGGACTACTGTATACCCAGGTTGGTATCTTGATCTCTGTCTGTATTGGACCTTGTTACTCAAACTTCTTCTAACGTATATTTTAAGGGCAGAAGAATATTCCACCAAAAGGATATTCTGTAATTCATTTAATCAAAGCCTCTATTTTAGGCATTCAGGTTGTTTTCATTGCCCTTCCTAAGAATAAATGTTTCACTAAACATCTTTGTACATTTTTATAACTGATCGTTACTTTCCTAGGCTTTGTTACGATTATATCTGATTTAATTAATTAATTAATTAATTCCACAAATATTTACCAAATATCTGTGTCATGCCAGCTGCAGTTGGGGGCAGAGGATATCATGGTGTTACTGAGCCAAAAGGGAGGAATATGGTTAAGAATTTTGAACTGCTTCGCTTGAAAGGTTGTTCCATAATTTATCCCACATAAGCTCTAAGAGACTTACATTTCACCAAATCCTTTATGGATTAAGAATCACTTTTGCCAATTTGAACGGTGAAAAGGTATATTTCATTGTTGCCTTTGTATTTCTTTTATTTCTAGTGAGATTATACCTCTTTACTATTCATAAATATTTAATTTTTAAATTCTGTTCAGACCTCATCTAATTGAAGAAATTTCTCATTTTATATTTCTTTGTAGCTGGAGAAAAAGAAAAAATACTCCCTGAAAGTCCTCATGTTGCCTTCTAGTTCTCATAAAAGTCAGGGTCAGACTTTTGGTACATCCAGCTCTCAAATATCTGTGTTGTTGCAGAACATTGAAATGGGCCACCAGGTAACTGAGGGCTTGAGCACTGCGCTAGGACGTAAGACAAACCAGGCAGAAGGTGTTAAATCTGTTGGGTCTCCGGGCTCAAGGAATCTGCACATATGCTGTATCAACATTTGGAGTTCTTTCAACAAAATAATTTTTAAATCCCAGGTTTGTTGCTGGAGCTAATTGTTGGTCAATGTAACTTAAAGTAAATGAATGTAGTGATATTATTACTTAATGTAACATGTGCACCTCACCGAATCGTATGTGCATAAAGTACTTTATAAAGTATATTTCAAAGTACCATAAAAAAAATGTTTGCATCCTATTCTCAGAAATGACATCCCTTCATTTGTGCCGTTTTAGCTAGGTTAGCTTGGTTAGCTAAGCTAGTTAGCTAGTTAATTATCTAGGTCCAGTTCTCACTCAAACGGTTGCGCAAGGGCATGAATATCAGAAGGTAGAGATTGTTGAGGAACATCTCAGAGGCTGCCGATCACATTCTCTGCCCTTTATCATATTACCTTTTTTTTCATAGAATTTATCATTAGCTAAAATTATTTGCCTATGTTTTTATTGTCTATCTCCCTTTCCCAGAATGTAATGAGGGCAGGGACTTTATCTGGCTCGTTTGCCACATTAACCTCAGAACCTCAACTGTAACTGGCAATATGGTAGGTTTTAAATAAATATTGTTCAGTTAATTTATTTTTTTATTAATCTGATAGACTACAATGGACTGGAAAAACAATATGTTTAGTGGTCAAGAGCAAAGTCTGTTAAGTCCAACAGGCCTGACTTAAATTCCTGTCTTTGCTGCTGACTAGCTGTGTGACATTGGACGCATCATCTCAATGTCCATGTGTGGAAAATGGGGATAATGATATCTACCTTGTGGAGTTATTAGAATTCACTTTAATAATATACATAAATATATCATATATTTACTTTATATCACCTATCAATTTCTATCTACAGAGAGAGGTAGAGAAAGCTTGACAAGTAACAAATATCCAATACCTGGTCATTATCACTATGATTTTTTTAATTCAAAAGATGATTTTCCTCACCTGGGTAAGACTAAACCTGGCAGCTGATGCATGGGACCTCTTTGCTATAAAACCAGCCTAGAGAGGAGTATATGTGTCACTTCCTTCCCACCCACATCTGTCCCTCCCCATCCTGGGACCTCGTTTGGCCAAACTTAGCCAAGAAGGAGAAAAATGAGCATGTCAAAGGAGAGATTCTCCCTACTACCCAGCCCCGGGTCACTGCCCCCAGGCCCAGCTGCTGTCCCTCACGGTGAGTTTGTGCTGACCCTTCTGCACTCTCTTGCTCTGTCTCCTTGTAATGGAGGGTAGGCCCTGCCCTGCAAGCTTCCCCAGTGCCCTCTGGGATTCGGAACCCAGCTGTGCCTGACCCCCAATAAGGGCAGACTCAACAGGAAGACAACCCTCAGCACACATTCTGACCAACTGACCTCAACTACTCTGGCCACTCTCTGATGAAACAAGAAAAGCTGATCAAATTGGGTGAGAGTCCCACTTACCACAGATGATTCAGAGTTTCCACTAAATAAACAAAAAATAATACACACAAACACTTGCCCATTATTTATTTGTCCATCTACTCCATAAGCATTTATTTAGGATTGATGTGCAAAACACCATGCCCACAACTAGAAGACTCATAGATAGGAGAATTGATACCCAAGTAGCCCTTCTCATCCAAGGAGATACATTCCCAGACCCTCAGTGGATGCCTGAAACCGCAAAGAATACCAAACCCTATATATGGTATGTTTTTTCCTATACGTACATACCTACAGTAAAATTTCTAAATTAAGCATGGTAAGAGATTAACAGCAATACCTAATACTAAAATGGAATAATTATAACAATATACTGTAGTGAAAGTTCTGTCAATGTGACCTTTCTCTCAAAATATCTTACTGCACGTACCCACCCTTCTTCTAGTGATGATGGGAGATGATAAAATGCCTAGATGAGAAGCAGTGAGACGAATGACAGAGGTGCTGTGGTGTAGTGTTGGGCTGGTACTGATCATCTGACGATAGGTCCAAAGGAGGACCATCGGCCTCTGCACTGTGGCTGACCCTTGTAACTGAAACTACGGCAAGTGACCCCAGCCAAAGGGCGGACTACTGTGATGGAATTGCAACAGTGTGGTGGTAGGAGTGGGGGAACCTAGTTCAGCTGATCCTTTGGCAAAAAAAAAAACACTTTGAAATGGGTCTTGAAGAACGAAAGAATGCTTGCTTCAATTCTTTACTTATCACACTCTTACTTTATGCTAAGGAAGGTGCTCAGTGGTGGAGAGATAAGACACGGTTCCTGCCTTCAAATTGCTCCTAGCCTTGTAGGAAATAAAAAGGGCATGAGGAAGTCTCTGGAGAGTAGATGGGTGCCAGATTTTAGAAAAGGGAAGTTCAGGGCTTGCTCAGGAGACAGTATCTTAGTGTAACTAGAGTATATGAAGTGTAGGGTGAGGAGAACGTGGTGGGGGTTGATGGGAGACAAGCCTGAAGGGAGAGGTTTGGTCCAGACGTGAAAAATCTCATGCCAAACCAAGAGTTTCGTCAGTGTTCTGTATGCAACAGTAGTCTGCTGAAGGGTAGGTAGGGGAATGATGTTATCAGAGCTAGGTCTACAAAGATCCCTCAGGCACTTGTGTTATATATAGGTTGGAGGGGAGACCAGTTTTTTAATTTTCCAGACAAGAAATAACTGGGCCCTGAACCTTCTGAGCAAGTGCAGATGGAGAGATGGGGAAGGATTTAAGAACTAGATCAGAGGAAGAAAAGCTGTAAAATATTGGGAGATGACTACGTATTTTCAAAGGATTTTAGTCTGTTTTTTACTCCACCCGTGTTTTTCAGATAAGAAAACTTTCTTTCAAAGAGGTCAAATAACCTGCCCAAGATGATCACACAGCTTCCAGCTTTACCTACTCTAGAGGGACATCAGTCATTTTGGTTATCGCCATCCTATTAGCTTCTTAGGGCCACTATAACAAAGTACCACAAATTAAGTGGCTTAAATCAGCAGAAACTTACTGCCTCACAGCTGTGGAGGCTAAAATAGGAAATCAAGATGTCAGCAAGGCCATGCTCCCTCTGAAACCTCTAGGGAAACACTTCCTTACCTCCTCCGGTTTCTGGTGGTTGGCTACCAATCCTGGGTGCTCCGTGGCTTGTGCATGTAACGCTCCAATCCTCACATGGCATTCTCCCTCTTTGTGACTGTCCTCACACTGCCATCTTCTTCTAAGGACCCCAGTGATATTGATAAATAACCTGTACTACTCCAGTATGACCTCGTCTTAACCTAACTAATTACATCTGCAATGAACCTATTCCCAAATAAGTTCTCATTCTGAAGTACTGTAGGTAGGACTTCAGCAATATCTTTTTTGTGTGTGGGTTGGCCTGGGGAGGGGATCCTCAACTCAATCCATAATACCACATCAAGTGTTCTCATACAAAATGGCACTCTCTTAGAATAAATTGGCTTCCCCTTGCCTAAATACAGGTAAAGATCTTTTATATGGAGGCAAAAATAGGCAGGTTTTGACTCTTGGTTAAATGTGTATCTGCAATTTTATGCACTTATCCACTTGAATTTTGATTGGTAGAATAGAGGCACTGCAAGGAGATCCCAACTCTGTTTCATTGTGTCCCTATTATGTGTAAGAAGAAGTGTTGTACGTGCTCTCTCTGTTCACTGAAGGCTTATTGCACCACAGAGAAGGGCCTGAGAAGCTCCTTACAGAGAGAGGAACTGAGAGTTTGCAGACAAGCTCAGGGATGTGTGAGAGACCACTGCACAGCAGGACAGCAGGATGGAGACGCACCTTTCAGTAGAACGGCCCAGTGGACAGAATACAATGTTACTTCTCTGTAGTCTTGGCTGCTGACTAATGAGGAACCAAAGTCTAAAATAGCCGATTCCGTCTCGGAGCGCATCCCCCACCACCGACTTCCTCCTGCCCTCTCCTCTGGGTATCACAGCTGCTCTGACCTCTACTCTGCCTTGGGGCTTTCAGGTCCCCACAGACATCCGTCTGTCCCAGTCTGCAGAAAGCTGTTTTAAACTCCTCTGCACACCAGGAGCACACCCCCTTGGAGGATGCACAGGTGCGGAAGGGGGATGGTGATCACAGGACGGGTTCAGAGACTGCACAGTCGAGCCTTTCTTGTGCAGAGGGCCGGGGCTTTATTGAAGCATTAGAAGGCCTGCTGCATTCATCTCACGGATCCCAGAAAAGTGAAACTTAGATCACACTAAAGCCACCCTCATTTGGAGTTTGGGGTCATTCAAACAGTGCATGAACTGAAATTTAATTTTGCCCTAGCAGTAAGGATTTGCTGAGCAAATTAATGCGAGAGTGTAGACAAGGCTCCCAAGTGTGCCTACGAGCTTGGAAAAGACAACCCGCTTTCAAGGCTTGGAAGCAGTCCTCTTACATGCTAAGCACAAACCCTTCGGTGTTGGTGAAAGCAGGTCCCTCTGGGATTCCTATTTGCCCACAAGTTATCTCCAGTTTAAAGGAAGTGGAGGGTCTATGAATTATTGAGTAGCTGCAACGTGTTTGGCCTGTGCTCAGTGAGAGATGATCTTATCTTCACAGCCATCCGGCGGAGCTCAGTGCTGTCCTGGTTTGCACCTGTGGAATGGCGTTTGGCCCAAGGTGCAGAGCTCAGTAAGTAGTGGAGCTGGGATTCAACCCCACATGAGCCTAAACAGAACCTGTGTGCCCTCCCACATTATCAGCCTTTGAATGTAGTAAATCTGCTTTTCTCTAAAGCATATTCCCCAAATCAGTCTTCTCCACGTTTCAGAATGCCCTGTCTCCAGTTAGCCCAAACTAGCTAGCTTCGGTAAACAGGGTCTTCATCTCCGTAGTGAGGAAAAAGAAGCACGGGTCCGAGAAGCGAGCTGTGGGAGGAGAGAGAGGCGGTACCGGGTCTGAGCCGGTAGCTGTGATGCTTCCTGAGCCCTACCAACGACGCGGAAAGAAGACAAGACGGAAAATCACTCCCTCTTTGTTATATATATATTTTTTCTTTTGGAAAGATGTTTTCTCCACTCACAGGACAGACTGTCTCTGCCCGGTACAGAGATTGTCCTCTGGGATGTAGGCTGGGTGAGGTGTAGGTGAGGACTTTGCTTGGGAAGTATAATAGACTGGGATGCTGGGTAGGTAGGTTTAATCTTTTTCCACTACTGCTGTCACTGTCTACTAAGGTCAGAAAAGCCAACAAAAAGTCAGGAAATAACTGCATGTTCTCAGAAGTATTACAAAGCCCCATGCTCCCTCTCCATAAGGTGATATCTACAAGTCACATCATAACTTTCCCACTTAGACTTATTTTTAAAGCATACACAAACACATTTTAGGGGAACTACAGTACTGGAGCTTTTGACCCAGAAATGAAACAGCTATTGGCTTCCAGACTGCTGGTTATTAGAAGACTTGAAACAGCAGAAGCAAGTTCAAACTGTAAGGTACAGTGTTGGACTTTCTATGTGGCTCATGTGCCCAGAGCTGCCCAGCAGCACATGCATGAAGCAAAATGGGTTTCAAACAATTATAAAGCACAACACATCAATCCAGCCTTTAAAATATTAATGCCGAATTTTTTATTGCAAGAAGATGCAGAAAAGCACAGATGTGACTCTTGCTACCCATAGACTGGCTGTTTGGACGCAAATAATTGTAACTGCTTGCACACTCAACGGTACCCTTTCAGCTAAGGAGCCATTCAGTCTCTCAGCTTCAAGTGCAGAGGAAGTGCAAATAGCGGCTGCACTTCAGAGTTGAGCTTGCTTTGCTAGGAGACCTTGAGCAAAACCCCAGTGTGCTCTGATTCAATTCTGCGTGCTGATTGGTTGTTCTCCTAGCCGCTGACGTCATCCTGTTGCTGGGTGGAAAACTTCTGCTACACCGCCCCTGATGCTGGCGTCAGGTTCTTGTGAAGGGACGTTGTACTCAGTGGCAGAATCAGATCATGGCGAACGTGGAGTGCAAAGCTTTTTGTGTGATATTTTCAGTTATCTTACACCTCTTAAATTATTGTGTTCCTCCTCCCACCCACTCCAGAATCTAGCAAATGCTTTTGTGTGACACTGTCCCCTCCAAGCCACCCAGCCCCCAACACCTTCTAAAATACCGTTTTTCTTTGAATGGAGGTGGAAAATGTTTTATGCATCTTCTAGGTGAGGCTGGCTTTCTGATTAGTTTGTGTTTGCCTTTATCAACAGAATTAAAAGGCTGGCCTTACTTGCTACAGTGAATTGTGAAGTAGTACTTGGGACTTTCTGTTATAAATGCCTTGCTAGCAGTCATTTATGCTCCCAGTATTCTGTCCGGCATTGATAAACGGGGAAGTGATGGCAGAGGCCAACTCAGCTACTGGCCTGTACAGTTCGCAAAGTCTTTTTTTTGTACCTTGTCTCATTTTTCCCTCACACCATCCTATGAACTACGTATAGCTCTCCTCCTGTTTTATAGACAAGGAAACAAGCCCCCAAATATTGAATTCTTTGACAGTCACACAGCTTATAAATGACAAGGCTCGGATTCAAAAGCAAGCTTTCTGAACCTCGTTTTTGAATTTCTCCCACTTGGACATAGTATCTTTCAACCCTGGGAGGCTTAAATGGCTTGCAAGGACAGCCCAAAGGCACCAAACGGGTGCCAGAGCCCAACAGCCTTGACCTCCACACAGAGCCTTTTCTCCTAACCTCTCGCCAACTCTCAAGACACCATTCTTCAGGTTTTCTTTAGAGATGTTCTCAGATACACACTTATTTTAGAAATCTCTAGGCTTTCACAAGCTTTTACTTATTAAGTGCAGCTTGGAGGGGAAAAAAATAGAAGTCTAATAGTTCAGATGCACATTTGCATACATTACATAAGGCTTCTATAAGGGGTAAGACTCTCTAGTTTCAGGCTTATTTTAAGTTTTCATGGAATGACTTTGACAGAGCAGAAACAGCAGGCTTGGTACCCAGCTCAGTAACTTAGGTGTCAGAGCCATTTCTGCACTGGAAGTCAGCTCCTCTGCATCTCCAAGGGGACACTGGATTTCTCTTGTTGGTCTCTAGCTGAGATGATTAACTGCCCTGTGCTTGCTTGGTACAGCTCTTTCATCTCATTCATGGCTCCAAACCCTTCTTCTCTTCAGCTTTTATTACACATTTGAAATATTTCAGCTTTCCTAAGGTATTTTTATATAAGCAGAGCAAAAAACCACAGAGTTACTCCATGGAGCCCACCACATCTGGTTTGCTCAGGTGAAAGCAATATCCCCCTTACCCACCCTTTTTTTTCAGATGAAACAGAACCTTTCAACAAAGGCTTAAGAAACTAGAAAGTCAGAGGAAGGGCTGAAAAGGTGAGGGATACAGATGACTCAGACATGGAAGTACAGGTTTTCATTTTCTGTCTAGGTCTTTGTGACTGCAGCCCCAAACACAGAGTACTGTGGCTTATGTCTCAAAGCCTTACAGCTGATTTTATGTACTGTGCATGCTTCAATCATTTTCCCAATCGTTGCCCCTTTTTCCCCCTTTGCAGACATTGCGGTGCTGTGTGTCCCCTGGTCCTCAGGTCTCATGCATCCTGTGTAATGACTTATGTGCACACAGGTCACTCTCAATTTCAGCAAAATGCTCTCTCTGAAACTAGCTTCATTTCAGTTGCTCATATGTTCACATTTTGACTGCCTATGAAAGTACACACACTGATTTTTCTCTTTCTGTGTGTTCTTAAGGGTAACAAGTAATTTTTCATATTGAAAAATAGAATCTTGTCTTATGAGCTCTCCAGAATGAACCTAGACTGTTCCCACACCTGATTCCCCTCCTATCTGAATCACACCTTTGCTTCTGTGGATCCTTTACCTGAAATGTTCATAGACAAGGAACAGAGTTATCACTCAATATGTATTTGAGGGGAAAAAAAAAGTATTTGGTCACATAGCTACTTGGAACAGTTAAAACTAAAATTAGATTTCAAACGCACTTAATAATTAAATAAATATTTTATTGATGGAGAAACACACTAGTATAGGCTAATAAATTTGTACAGTATCCATCCAGTTCCAAAGATCCAGACATGAAAGATTTTTCCTGGGATCCCAGGAGTTAGGATCACTCTGCCTTCTCCCATTCCACTCATCTCCCCTCCTCCACCTTTTGCTCTCCAACGGGAGATTCATTTTGCCCAGAAAGTGACAGAGCAAATGAGCTTCACCAGCACACATGGCGCTCTGAGCTAGGTGCCCCTGAAGGGCACTCCCAGCACGGCACTCCAGGTCTGTGAGCCCTTTGTAAAGCTCGTGTTCTGGGCTCTCAAATAAGGCCTCATTCAAACCGCAGCTCTGCAACACATCAGATGGAGGAGGCACAGAAATCAACATAAATGTGTGGATAATTTAACCTCTCTCATCTATTTCATTTTTGTTAAATTAAGGGTAGTCAGTCATATCCATACTTCTTATAGATGAAGATGAAATAAGATCATGACTGCGAAGTCTCTTATCATAGAACTGGGATGTGTGATGTAGAAAAGTTCCAGTGAATGTTACCAAGTATTTTTGCCAAACTGACAGAAATTCAGATGCAATAAGGGGGGAAAAGAATCAAGGTAATGAGGAATTAATGAAAGCAAATTTCAAAACTGAGCATATGTGGTACCCATAGTTCGGTTAAAGAAAAAGACAAGTGAGACATGCAGGGATAGTATGAAGAACTACAAATATGTTTAGATAGTTAACATCACATCACAGAGAAGGATTTCGTTATTTTTACTATTGAGCTTTGCCACATTAAACTGTGGCTTTTATTACATTTGGTATACCTGTTAACTAGAGTTTTGCTGGCAAAATTCAGCCCTTTTGACATATCGTGCTGATCAAATTGGGGGTCCATATGTACAGAGGGAGTACACACCTCTGTTCTCCTGATTTCACTGCATCAATTTCCCATCTCTAGGGTAAACTAAAGAGACTAAAAAACTTTGGCAAACTATCAGGAAATGTTCCCGAGAGCAAAGCACACGGTGCTGTGGGTCTGACTCAGGAATGAATGTCTGCCCTCACTATTAATTCATGCAGAGCTGAACTGATCACAGGCCCGGGAAGCCTCCGAAGGGCCGACCTTTATATTTTCATCCTTAAAGTGTATCAGATAGCCTGGCCATTTTGTACAACTTCCTCCAGTCCGTAACACAGTATGCAAGTTAGTCAGTGAATGACTGGGTACTGAGTGTCCACCGTACACAGTACGCTGTGCTGGGCGTTGGGTCTATGGCAATGAGCACGACAGCGGCCCCACACTGATGGTTTGAAATGTGACAGAATGAAACACAAGGTTGTAAGCACTGTGACCTGGGTGTTCACAGGCTGTGGGGTCCCCTCAATAAGGCACTTACATATCTTCAGCTACAAGATAGAGAGATGCTTCCCAGGAAAAAATGCTGTACGGTACCCAACAATCGCTCATTAATCAATCAGTTATCACCCAGAAGGGAATCTCTACAACTGCCATGCAGGGGGCTTAAGAGCTGTCTGAGCCCTGTCACCAATTTTTAAAGTAAGATTTTAAATTAGCAAAGAGAAGACATATTCTTCAGGTTTGCATGTGGCATGCACTGAGAAAGAGCACGAGTCCACTGACTAGTGAAGCAAGATTTGAAAAGATCTAGTAGGCTGGAGGAATGACCTGAAACCAGGAAAAATATAAAAATTTGTATTAAAAAATCAAATGTATAAAAACAGGAAGAGGGAAAGTTGGCTCAGAAACAGTCTATGTGAGAAGGCACAGGGAATGATTAACTGGAAGTTCTTGGTTTGACTATGAGCCTCTGTAACAAATCAGGTGTCACTATTGAACTGTAACGTTCTTAACCACAGATCATATCTTAATGGTTATGATATCCCTCCTCTGCCTAGCATAGGGTCTGATACAGAGGATGAGCCCAATAGAACTTTCTAGAACAGAGTCAAAGTGAAAAAGCCTAAAGCAAGGGGCTTCACTGATGAATGGGCTGTGGTCAAAATCCACCAGGGAGCCTGTTAGCTCTCTTCTTGACGACAGCCTCCTGATCCTGCTCTGGGCTTTCTCCTCCTGTTTTCTTCCTAAGATAAAATCAAAATACTCTGCATGCATTGGCGGGCTGACCTGAGGCTCCTCCTGACCTCCGGCCCTACATGACGTGACTGCTCTGGCTCGTACACTGCTCCGGTTCTTTCGGTTCCTCTGAGGCCCCAGCGTCCCTTCCAGCCGGAACAAGTGCTGGTCTCTGCATGGAACGCTCCTCCTCACCCCATCACGTACACACATTTTTCACCTGCTTTTCACGGTTCCCTCCTGCCTGTTGCTTTAACTTACTCTGGGAAGCCTCCCCCAAGCCCTCTCAGGCCCCTCCACTGCATGCTCTCCCAGTTCCTAATGTGTCCCTTTCTGGCACTTGTCACAATCATCATTCAATGCTAACCATGAATTATCTTGGTTACTTTTCAAATCTGCCTCCCCTAGAGCATGAACTCCACGAGTACAGAGCCTCTGCTGTCCTGTGTCTTCACTGGACCCCAAGTACCCATGCCAGTGCTTCTCTAACTTTACTGTGTCTCTGAATGATCTGGGGGTTCTTGTTAACCTGCAGATTCCAATTCAGCGGGTCTGGGAGGAGGGGAAGTTGGGATCCTGCATTTCTTCCAAGCGATGCTGATGCTACAGGTCCTCTGAGCCACGGAGAGTAACCAAGTCCTGCAGTACAGCCTGCCTGTGTGTAAATGCCCCCTGCTTGCCGTCCTCGCTGTCTCTCACCCAGATGCTCTGGCCTTCAGCTGGCCTCCCTGGCTCAGTTTCCTAGGGCTCCAGCCCCTGGGCCTCACACTTTCAAAGTGTCTTTCTACAATGAAACTTAATCATGTTGACCTTCCTTACAAACTTTAGAGACTCCCTGTCACCTTGTAGGAAAAAACCCAAGCTTCTCAGTGTGACACTCAAGGCTGTACCCTGCCTACATCTTCTGTTCCCACACCTCACATCCACTTTCCCACCCTGGCCAAGCCTTTGCAGTTCCTGGAACTCACAAGGCTGTTTTGTTCTTCCCTACCTTTGCTCAGGCCAATGACTCTCCCTGGAGCACCCTCTCCCGTCCCGGCCCCATCTGCCTGCCAGAAGGATGGCCCTCCCTATGTGGGAAGCATTCCCAGTATTCCCCTCCTCAGGGAGAATTGGTGGCTTCTTAGCCTGGGTTTCCCTACAGCTCCCTGTGCTGTGCTAGCTCATGCATAGGGCAGCCTTCCCCTGCAGGACAGTGAGTCCTCTGGACACAAAACCGTGCCTCCTTCATGCCTGGCACAGGGTCGGCAGGTAAGGAATGTGCTATACTAATGAACGGATGTTACCGTGCTTTGCTCCAGATGCCATATTTAAGGGAGATGCTTTGAGTCCCTCTGAGGAAGGAACACCAGCATTGATTGGTCTAGAATCCCCATGATATGAGAAACATTTCAAGAAAATTGTCTAAAAATAAACCCCGGAGAAAAAAAAATGTACCTGCACCCAGTAGGTGTTCAATAAATATACAAATGACTCATAATTGCCCTCTTCATATGAAGCTATCAGGCAGAAGAGAGATTACATCCATTGTGAGTTATCCATAGCTCCTGAAGCATGAACATTGTACCTAAGGCAGAGATATCAGTCCAATAAAATAATGAATTTCCTAATAAGACTAAGACACAGGAAGCTTCACACCCTTTAGGAGCCACCTAAGTGATCTTTCTTTTACAAATACAAATACTAAGTTACAGAACATAATCTCTGGACCAGTAGAGTTATTTTTGTAACAAATGACAGAAACAAAATTAGGTTGTGGGTGATTTATTGCTTCTAATACTGTCCTCCTACCCCCCCACCTTCCTCTCTGTTGACTGGAGTGTAAAGACTCCAAGAGCGCCAGCCCACTTCTCACGGCAGAAAGGAGCGGACATCCCTACCCACCCCCACCCACACCCACACCCCCCGGGCAGGGCCAGCAGAAGTGGGGCTAAGCAAGGCCCCTGGCCCGGGAGGGGGGTGCTCTGGTCAAACAGAGCGTCATATGCAGATATGGGCCCACTGTTCCAGAGGGAGGAGGACGAGGACAGGCCTGAGACTGAAGGAGGGGGCCGCCTCCTGGACTAAGCTGGCTGAGAGTTACCCGGAGGAAAGGTAAGCGCTGGGCGACAAAACCTGCAGTTTGCCACCACAGCCTGTACCCTTGTTCCGATTCTAACACTTACAACTATATTCAGTGTTACATTTGCACATAATATAAATTCAGATGACAATCACTGGTTAGTAAAACCTCCCAAGCAATTCAACCCACATTTTACCAACCTGGTAAAAATTTCTATACCACATACCAGAAGACTGATCTGCACTAACTTTATTTGTTACTTCAAAAAAATTGTATTGTATTGAAGGGACAATGATGAGGAAAACCATCCTCCAGAAGCCTATAACCTCACGGAGGAGGTGGCCAAGTACAAAAACAGTCATAGAGCAGGTGAGGAAACACTGTAAGAAAATACCTATTTCCATATTATTGTACCAGGATGTAAAAAGATAAAGCAGAAGTTAACTCAATTTCATCAGTGGCTGGGTCAATAAAGAGTAAAAAAAAGACAAAGTAAGGAGACTGGCAATGTCTTGATCCCCACACAACTCAATCCCTCTGTCACCTGTACTTTTGACTTTGGGCCTCAGTTTTACTTTTCTCAGGACGATGTTTTGAACTTCTATCTTGATCCCACAAAGTGCGTAACCTCTTAGGTGTCACTTTGGCTGGGGACATTCCTTTGTCCATCTGCAGTGACATGGCACACTATTCATCCTTCAGAGTCCGCAGTAAGTGAGAAGGTTCAGATGACACCCTTTTTGCAGGCAGAGAATAACGATGCTTTATTTTACTTGCCTTTCTAGGCTTGATTACGTATTTAGGTCCTGGATGATGACAGTGATAGCTTAGTCACAAAGCTTACCAGAATTCCGATCTACATGGAGTTAAAGAACATGCAGGAAACTGCTGAGGATTATTTTGTTACCCCTTTTGCAGGAAGCACAGATGTGCTATTCTCAGGTGATCTCAGAGGCAATGGGTCCCATTGTAATTGCTGGCCACACTGTGGGCCCAGCTGGGCTGACATTTCAATTTCTGTCTCTTTTGGGGCTTCCATTATCCTGAGGACCAAGGTATACACGTGTCTGGAATCATAACTTGAGGAAGGTTAGTAAAATTTTGAAACAGTGCCAGGACCATTCAGCACTTAGGATGGATTTCTTGGAGTCTCTCCAAATGTATGGGTTGTCCCTTTGTGCCATGTGGCCAGACTTGAATCTAGAGTAGAACATTAAAAAAAAATTATGCTTACTGCCACCTGGTTGTACAATGAAAAACAAACAAACAAACAAAACCTGGGGTGAATGGTCTGGAGAGGGTTGCTTCCGAGCTCAGTGGGCTGTTCCATATAGGAATGTTGCTTGGGTGTGTAAAGCTTAAAGATGCTAAGGAAGCAGTTACTATATAAATGTAAATGATGATTTAAAGGGAAAATGATGGCTAAGAAAAGGCCCTGGCTTTTGGCAAGTGTTCGGTCTGCTGAAAATGAAGGTGGTTCTCTACAGTGGGTAAAAGCATGGCGTCCTGGTCCAGCCTGTGTCAGTACCCCAGCTCCGCCACTTACCAGCTCTAAGACTCCGAGAAAGTTAACTTACTTCTCAGAAAAGCAGCAGTATTGTGAATTTAGGGCTAAATGAGGTAATACATATAAAATGTTTAGCATGATGCCTGACACCAGGAAGTGCTCTATCGAACCTTATAAGGAGACAATCTAAAATGTTATAGGATCCAGTGGCTTACAAGTTTCTGAGGTTTCAGACTACCTTGGGAATTTGAAGCAAACTATGGGTCCTTGCTCCTCAGGGAAAAAATGCACATATACAAAATGTTTATACACCATTATAGGGAATTCAAAGATACAAAGCTGTATAGCCATGGACTTTTGTTCTGGGCCTAGACAGACCCATTCCCAAAAGAGAGAAAGTCCTCAGTTTTATTTATTTTTTCACAATTTCAAGCATTTACAATCATAGTCTCATAACTTTTTAGATTTGGACAGGGGTTTTATCTAGTCTAAATCCTCTTTTTTCCTTTAGTTATAATACTATTAAGATCCTAAGAAATCACCTGGTGTTTCAGAGAAACAGAAAACTATCAATTATGCATTCCTCTAATTTAAAAAATAAATTTTCTCCTTATCAACTACCTTTTGCATTTGAGATATCCCTTAAAATGTACCACATTTCTACTCTGTTCCTAACCCTGTTCTCTAAGATACATTTAGAGTCCCCAGAAGCTCATGTTCATTCAAAGCCCTATAATGGATACAATGATTATTTTTTCTGTGCATTTTCATTAGCATATCAAAATCTACTCTGCCTTACCTGTTCAATATTGTGTTAATTAATGGAGAAGAGCCTTGTTAAATGCAATGCTAGAAAAATAACTTCATCAGCTAGGAATTCATACTAACAGACTTTTCAAGCACCCGCGATGGGGACAGGCTCCATTCCATGCTCCTAGGATAGATACGTGAATGAATGGAACCCAGAGATAGAGCTTACAATCTAAGGATGAAAGTGATCTTTTGTTTTGGAAGAATATGTCTAGGGCTGAGATTCTATTCATGGACAGGGCCAGATGTAATCCGCCAGTTTCCAGCCACGTGAATGCCACCAATGCCTCCCTTCCCATTCCTCAAAGACACTTGCCTCTATTTGCATAAACAATAGCTGACTCAGCAAGGGCAGCATTCAACACAGAATCGCTGAAGTGTGTCTGGGCAAAATCCTGCCCATCACTTTCCCCCACCAGGAGCAAGAACTACATCAAGGAGCAAAGAGGCCAGGTTTAGTTAAGTCATCTCCAGGCTTTTCACTGAAAAAAATATTTTTAAGCACTTCTCCTTTGCTTCCAGGATACTTTGGGTAACTTTTGAGATGAATGTGAACAAGAGAGCAAAGATACTGAGGATCAGCAGTTTGCTGTCTTGGAAGGGAGCAGGGAGTAGGGCTGACAGCATGGAAAAGAAGCAGATTAGTAAAAGGGATGGGAGACTGCAACATGAGCAATTGGAAGTAGGTCAGATAAGTGACGGGGCTAAAGGCAAAAGACATTTAAAGGCTTTAAAATCATGTAATCGTTTGAATCTGTTTCTGAAGCCCCAGAAACAGGGGCGACACAAAGTCAGCATGGCTTACATGTGGTTGGGATCCACAGGCTCTCAGGAATTCACCTGCTCTAACTCTGGAATTGGGGTAGAATGATGTTGCTGGAAGCCTGAAGACAAGAGGCAAAGACAACAGAGCTGACACGGCTCCAACTGGGCAGGAGCTGGCAGGCTGCAGCGAGAGCCTCGGTCCGTCCCAGCGTATCGTCCTATCCAGGCAGCAGTCTGCTGGTCTTCATTCCGAAGCTACATGCGGCAGCACTGGAGCCAGAGAAACTACGGCACGGTCACACCCAAGCATCTGCCTGCCCTTCTTCGCTTTTTTTACACTAGAAAAATCTTACCCTTTACTGGTATCCTCCACATCTAGATGCTTAACATTGTTTAGTTAAACATATTCCTTAGTTCTTTGAGAAAGGGGAGAAACTCTCCCAAATCAGACTTTGCTTCAGGCCCTTTGTACCTGAGATATTACTACGTAATGGACTGAGGACTACAGCGAATAAGCAAAAATTATGTTCATGACACCTGAGGACGGTGAAGTCAACCTAAATGAGTTGTGCCATTTGCTCAAGAGAACAAAATCATTTACTTGTGACCTGGTAATGCAATGACCTTTTTCATGTGCATTCATAGTTTGCAAACCACAATATTTTTGGCAGATGAATTGCCTATCTTTACTCCCAGTAAATGCTCTGATAGACAAAAGTATAAATATCCTGTGGCCTGGGTCCTTGGTTTTGTAAACAACCAGGAAATAATTAAGGCATTTTCCCTGATGACCAAGGGAGACTCACAAATGGGCTTCTATAAACAGAGGGCGATTGTAAAAGGCAAAGATGATGGAACCCGTTACTTGGTTCATGATTTATGTATCCTGCCCATTACACCACCCAGAGGATGTTCTCGGTCCACACCTATATTAAAAGAGAGAGAGAGAGAGAGAGAGAGAGAGAGAAAGAGAGAGAGAGAGAGACCTATTTATGATATGGTTAGGCTCTTGTTTGAATCATGCAGAATACATCAGGTATATTATCTTTCAGGATTTGTTCATATCACAAAAGGTAGTTGCCCCTACAGAGTAAAATGGAGAATCATCAGCCACTGACTTGTCGGCAAAGCTCTTGAAATATCCAAGGCACACCACCTCAGAATCCCAGCCCTTATATGGGAATGTTTCCTTTTCATTACCTGGAAAACTGCAGTTCTTCAGTTAAGAGCTTAAAGAATGATTATAAACATACATGTGTGTGCGTGCACATGCACACTCACCTATATACACACACACGGCCAAGTTCTAGAGAAAACCATCTTTCTTCATTTTGAGAGAGGTTAGAATGAGAGACACATTGGTGTCATTTAATTGTTCCAGGCAATTAGATTCTTCATTATTTGGCAGTATCTCTGACATGGAGTCCTCTATCTTGGAATGTGATTGGATAGACTATTATAGAAGACAAAAAATGTACTTTGCAAGCACAAGTGCAATAAAGGTGCTTAATGATAAACATTGCATGTTATCAAGTAGTGGATGCCCTTTTAAATAAAAATAAAGAGTGGTAAATGGTATCTGGGAACCCAAGACACTAAAATTCAGACAAATTTCAATTGTTTTGAAAAATATGTTATTGTTTATGAAATCTTTAAAAAATAGTAATATCTAACATTCACTGAGTGCTTGTAGGAAGGACACTATCCTAAGCACTTTACAAATTTTTTCCCATTTAATCCTCAAAAAAAATCTTACAAAGTAAGTACTAAAAAATGAAATCTGAAGTTTTTGAACAATAACTAGATTATACAGTATCAAGATAGAAAAAAGTTTCCAATCTCACCCTTACAGGCCTCTTCAAAGATACATTCCAGGTCACAGGTGAAGTTACACTTGTATAATATGTAAACATTCCCATTTGCTTCCATTCCTCAGCATTCTACTTCCCCATAGACGTGTGAATCTCTAGATATTCCCGTTTCCTCAGATAAATAGACAATGCCAAGTGGCAGGTCGTGTATATACAAAAGTAACAGTTATCTCAACAGCAAGTCTAACACAACCACAACCCTTCTCATATTGCCCAGGGAGAAGCACCATTTCCTTTTCTTCTCCATCCACACAGTTTTCAAAGGTGTGGCAAAGCGCACCCGCAGAGATGATCCTTGTTGGTAAGGGGAAGTACTTCCTTTATTTCCCGAGGGCTTAACAAATCCCCAAAACTATTCTACCTACCAAATAGAGAAGGGGTGCAAGTGTTGCTGAGATCAGAATGAGTCCAGAAGAAATGTGAGAGAGAGAGACTGAGAGACGGACTTAGAAATAGGAAAGAAGGGGCCATAGCTCCTGCAGAGACAGGGCATATGCGGCAGGAATGGAAAGCAGAAAGAATGGCAAGTCCAGCTCTATCATGGCTGAACTTGAGCTCCTCTACGTCTAGTGATTGGCTCTACAGAAACAAACCAGTTATTTAGGCACATTCCACATCTGACAAGTTGTGTCAGATTAAAACATTTATATGTATCTATATTTCCAAAATAAAATGACCTCCAAGTATATGCCTGGTCCCCTATAAGCTGATCCAATGGGCCATGACAGTGATCTTTAGCCTGCAAAGTCACACAAAGTTGCCCTTATTCACTATCTTTTCCTAGACTATTTAGTTCTTAGAAATCTGGGAGGAAATTTAACTTTGATTTCTGTTTGTTTTTGCCTTTTAAAAAATCTTTTTGGTTCAAAAACCCTAGGAAAGTCATTAAACTGGGCTGGCAGGCATGAAGTCTGAATGAAGGATAAAGAGCAGAAAGGGAGAAAGCCTTTTGTCTCCCCAAGCTTTCTTCCCAGACAGTTGCTAGCATAGACATTAGAATCACTTTGACATTAAACCTGGAGAGGAGAAGCAGTTTGGGTAGCAGATTACCAATCTTCATTTTCTCACTAACAACACAAAAAGTTTCTAAGTTTGAGGTTTTTGCAGAGCAGACTTTCTTAATGACACAGAGGCTGAAATAATTTTTTACGTGTAAGAACCAAAACGGGATTTTCTGGCCCAATGAGTTCTAGTTCTTTCTTTTGGTATGTCTGACTTTCACATCCATTTACTAATGAGAAGAGTAATACTTCATATTTGTAAGTATTAGACAGAGAAATGAAGGAAGATTGTTTCAGTCAGTCCCTCTTAGTTGAGGCATGCTCAGGTTACTCCAGAAAACTCACAGTGGAAGGAGATTTGGCCAGAGAAAAGAATTGTTTGAAGAATACACAGCAGGGCCTGGAACTGTACCAGAATTGAGGACAGTGCAAACCACCCACGTGTGCGCTTTCTTCCTGCACGTGGCCACGTGGCTCCCACCCTCCCCTCCCAAGCAGCTTTCTCAACCTCTACTCTCTATCTGTTCCGCACCTTCACAGTCTTGGCTTGCATGTGGCTCATGGCATCCTCTCACACTCTGATTTTGCTGCCAACTGGCTGACTGTTTTAGATTCCCTTTGCCAAATTTCCAAGAAAGTCATCGGATTTGCCCAGATTTTCATTTTAAGCTCATCCATACCAATGGCTGGCCAGGTTACAGAATGGCTGTGTTCAAGTCAAGTGTCTGTGCCCTTTGGTCCACTCATCTGAGACAAGAGGCAAATGCATGGCAAAGAGCATGACTATCTAGAATGGAGCCACAAGCAGAAAAATTTCTTCGGAGGAGGATGGGAATGGGACAAGCTGAGATAAATATCTCTGGTTTGCTGACACACTATGTGGAAACTAGTATGTTCATCTTCTTCCTTCGGGAGCTGATCTTGCTGTCCACGATGGATCTGGACCACCCTCGGCACCGCACGTGAGAGGAGCAACAGCACCTTCTTTTCTCCCCTTTTCTCTCGACTGTGTATCATCGACTTTATCTCTATTGCGCCCATCACTTTACCTCCAGGACTAACCAAGTGCCTAGGAATCTTCAGACATTTGGAATTTCAACTTAGAATGCCAACAAAAGTATTTTTTGCATCCCAGAATCTCTCAATTGTTTTATCTGAAAGTGACATGGCAGTGGGCAATATTAGAATAGAGAATAATAGATACTTCTTTACTTACTCCCATAGCATTTATTTCAATAGGAATCCAATTAATAGAGGTACCCAAACTGTATTTGGTGAATGTTTATGAGGTCTAAGTTAGTAGACCTCACAGTTAGGTAACCTAAGGCAGAGAAGTATTACAATAATGACTGATGAAGCCAAGGCAGGATTACATAACACTATAGACACTGCCATCAAGCAAATCTGGATTCAAATCACAGCTCTGTCTTATAATAACTGTGACTTTGACCAAACTTTAAATCCCTATAAATCACTGTAAAATGGAGATAGTAATAACCACTTCATAGGGGTTTTGTAAATACTAGGTAATACAATGTATGTAGGTTACTGCAAAATGACTGACACATAGTAAGCAATAAATGGTAGTAGTTGCTTCTGTTACTAAATCAGTTATGATTATAATATTATGATGGGCATTACGGGTATTAGAAAACATAGATTAGAGATATGAGGGTTGTCCTCAAATACTTTAGTCTTAAGGAAGACATTTTAGAAATGGTGCATGTATGTAACTTGCCCATACACACGGAGAACTCAGCAGAAGGATGGACTAAGTGAGAAGTGCTATGTGTGAAATAATGATGTTAAGTGATATTTTTAATAAGGAAAAAGAGGTTAAAATCCTGGTGAATTTTTAATAGGGATAGTGCCTCTTAGAAAAGAAAAGATTGCTCCTGGCATAAAAGTTTGTCTGTTATAATATAAAAAGCCAAGATTCCCAGTAGTTTCGTAGATGGAACATGAGCTGTATTAAAAGGGGGAATTGAAACCTTGAGAGTTACAAATGAAAAGGATCTCCTGGATGGGATGTGTGGGAGTCACTGTCAGAAACCAGGGTACAACCCACCATTTGGATTTACAGTTCACTTCCTTGGGGAGGCCTGGCCCAGGTGAGATACCCCTGCTGTTCCCTTCCTGAGTTTTCCCTACAATAATTATCACTATACGTTGGCATCGCTTGTTTAAAGTCCATCTTGTGTGGTAGGTTATAAGTGCTGTAGGATTCCGGCTCTCAGGTCACCACTTTATCTTTGTGATGAGTCAAGTGCCTGGCACATGGTAGGCAGTCCACAAACATGCTGAGTGAATGAATGCATGAATGCAAGAATGAATCAAGTAATGAACATGGAATGAAGGGGTGATTTCATCGCACACTGTTCTGTATTGTCCTCTAATATTAATAAGGGTTAATCCTATCTTCCTGTTGATGTTGTAAATTATATTAAGAGGCAGCAAGAATTCTGCATCACATGTCCACCACTGCCCTTAAGACGCACTGGGTTACAGGCATAAATAGTTAAAAGATCTTTCTGAGCCCTTTGCTAACAATTCTTTTTACCTTCTACTCTCATTTTCTATTTATTTTCTATATCAATGCAAAGATCATACTTCAGTCTCACTGTTAAATGCTAAGCCTGTCTTTTGCTGATGTTCATCGCCAGGACTTACTACTTGGTGAGGCTCCAATAAGTAATGAGTGAGTAAAGGAAGATGTGGACAGCCTATATTCCAAAGCATTCCCTTCCAAACCTGTAGCCTCCCAGAATCTCGGAAATCATTGTTGTGATTCCAAGCTTGCAGTTCATGTAGGAATGCATCATCTCCAGCCAACAATTCATCTTTAAAATTGCTGTCTTTGTTGTTACCATTCACGTAAATGTTGAAAGTCACTTCTTGCTAACAAGGCAAATTTTACCTTTGCAAGAAAATATTTTTAGATTTTAAGACAATTTGGGAACGTTTGTTAGTAAAAATAATATGTTCAGTTGCTTTCTAGTTTACAAACTCTAATATACACAGTCATTTCATCCAACAAACTTTTTTGAGCACCGCTTAGGTTCCAATTACTTGAAATACTCTGTTGAGTGAGACTCACCCAGAAGATGCTCAAAGTCTGCATGTAACACAGTCATATTTGGAGGATCTGAAAGTTGAGGTGCGGACTGTTCCCTACCAAGGGCCCTTCCAGTCTCACCTGTCTTATGTGTTGATTCCCTGCAAATCCCTCACAATAGAATACCACTGCCTCTAAGACCTCTGAATCTGTGAATTAGAACTCCCCTGCACTCCCATTAACTAGATCCTACTCCCAAACTCCCTTATTCTCATGTGGATTTTTCTATTTTATTCCTCTTTAACTATTATTTTATTCCTTTTCAATTCCTCTATTTCCTTTTTAACACCTAGGCAGCCAGCATATTTCACAGTGATCTTTCTATGAAATATATAAAATATTTCTCTTCTCAGTTTCCTCATCTCTGAAACAAGGATACTGAGAATTTGGGGCAGTGCATTTGGAACCTCAAGGAGACAAACAGGCTAACAGGAGAAACAGTCCCCAAGGGAACAAAGGAAAACCAACAGAACATGGGATTTTGGTGAATAGAGTTGCTTTTACTTTCTCCCCACCAACTTGAAGAAATTCTCCTCCTTCTCCTATAATCTGCACACACTAGATTCTTGTGGAAATACTAAGACAAAACAAATTCACAGAATTTCAGAGTTTGAAATTTTAGAGTTTGCAGTTCTCGGCTCAGATGTGGATTAACCACAAATTTAATGAAGTTCAAACTGGAGGGTCTGTCACTAGCTTTGGACCCTTCCAAGGCCCTGGAGAGGTCTGAGCAATGTGCTCACGTGGTCACAGTTTCAACTGCACAAGTAAGCTATTTTAACCATTGTTGGCAAAGACCATCGTGTCTTTGTGTCCAATTTACCTCCTTCAAACTCTCTCTCCTACTGGAGGAATTGGAGAAGCTATGGTACTTTTGCTGATCTGCTAAATGGAAATGGAAATAGCTTTAGCTTAGGTTTAGTGGGTTACATATATGTGGATCACAGTTATTTCGGTGTGCGGTTGCTGTTTTGAGTTGTCTCAATGTAAGAAAGCATTCTAGGAATATTCCACTACCCACTGGGCCAACTCACTGGCATCATGTCACAAAGATGTAGGGTTAGAGGCTGTTTCATGACACATATGTGTCTTAGGGCACTGTGCCCTAGAAATGAATGCTAGGGGAAGGATAGAATTGTCTTTCTATTCTCTCTCCATAGAAGATAATATTGCAAACATCATTGTCATATGAAAAGGATATCAGAATATACAGGCCAAAAAAATGGAGGGGAAAGAAGTAATGTAGGGTTGTGTCAGACAGTTAATTAAAATATATATTTATTTATTTGGACCTTATGTTTGTAGCACTTATCAACTCTTAAAAATTTATTGTGATTTTGTTGTTGATTTTAAATAAGTACTCATTTTCATAGCTAACTTGGCAGCCATAATTTTATATTCTTAAAGAAGGACTTTATATAAACTTCAGTCCCTCTGAAACCTAGATCTGGGGCTGACCCTATACAATCACCCATCTACATTTAACAGAAGAGGAAACTGAGGCCTGATATCACATAGGTCACAGCAACACTAAACTAAACCCTTGGTCTCCTGACTTTCTGTCCACCGTTATTTCTCCTATCACACAATATCTTACTTTTGAGAAGCACCTCAAAAATCAAAGATTTCCACTGGGAAAAGAAAATTAAAAAATATCCTGACACAGTATATACTTACAGCAAACACTTATATAGCATTTTGTATATGCTAGGCATTGTTTTAATGTGTTTTACATATAACTCATTTAATTCTCAAAAGAATTCTCTGACTAATATTAATATCCTCACCTTTCAGATGACAAAATTGCTACATAGAGAGGTCAAGTGATGCCCGAAGGTCACAGAGTGTGCAGAGCAGGACATCCTTTGTGGCGGCTGGCAGCCAACGTTTTTTGAGGGCTTACAATGTTCCAGGCGCTTTGCTGACTATAGTGGATTATCCCATTCGGTCTTTACAATCACCATGCAACATAAGTAGCATTATTACTGCATTTTACAGATTAAGAATCAAAGTAACTTAATTAAGTAACTTGCCCAAGGTCATTATCCAGTAAGGGGCAGTCAGTACTCAAATCCCTGTCTGACTCCAGAGTCAAGGCTTTTATTATCTCCACATGATAATGCCCAGCAAATAAAACACCCTCAATGTCCTTCCACTTCTGTCACATCTCCTGTGGTCCCTTTCTTCTAAAACTACAACTAAAATGGGTATGCGGGCAGAGTCAGAATAAGGAGAAGGGTTGGCAGCACAAAAGTCATAAGGGTCCCTTTACAGACAACTGTCCTCCTCACCGTGTCCACACACACACACACAGGTGTTGGGGTACCCAGCCATACATCACGTCAGTCCTTGCGTCTGACCCCTGTACTCAACTCTTTCTGTAGCCCAGGGATGATATTTATTAGTAACTCATATTCTATAAAAAAGTTAAGAGAGACAATCATCAGTAATGTAGATGCTGGAGAAAGTTTATAAAGGTGGCAAATCCCTCCAAATGTCAAGAAGATGATTTAAATTAACTAGCAAACTGTAACCCCCAGGCAGTGACCGAGACCCTGACAGTTCCTGTCCAAACCCAAATAGCGGGCACTGGGCTCTGGCAGACGGTGCCATATGGCCGTGTGAGCCCGGTGCGGCCAGAGCTGACAATTTTTCAAGAGAGAAACTGGATATCTAGATTTTTGGTGAAAAATATCTTAAAATAACTCCATGTTTTTAAAGCCTTGTGTGGGCTAACACTGTGCAGGCCAAACAGACAACAGACCCCACATCTATAGGCCTCTCATTTGTCGCCTGCTGTTTAAAGGGTTAAGTGCAGGAAACTGTGAAATGGAAGTTAAAAGAGAAGACTGACAGAAATTTTAATCTTGGCGCAATATTTGTTCTTTGAAAAATGAGCTTTGGTAAGAGTTTTCTTGGTGGCAGTGGGTGACTGAGTGGGCGGCCCGGGAATGGGCACAGAAGCCGTGGCCCTTTGGAACAGATTCTCTTCGTTTCTCCTTTGGGGTAGTATTGGTCTTGGGCCCTAGGAAAAAAACCAGCAGGAATCTAATTAACAGCTCAGAGGGAGCGATCAATTTACAATTGTGTGAAGTGCAAATTCCTTTGTGCACAGAACAAATTACAGTTTGCAAATTTGTAAATAAGGCAGCCCTTTCCCTGCACTCCAAATGCTTTGGGGGCCCCCGGGGAGAAAGTAAAAGAAGTCTGAGGAGGCAAAATGTTAGAAAATGACCTATTGTCTCCAGAAATGGAATTTAAAAAATATCTTTAGTAATTGATTTTTTTCAATTGAATCTTTATTTAGGAATTATAAAGGGGCCCAGTTCTTAGGTCAGTAGAATGAGAATATCTACACAAGTAAACAATTTCAAGTCCAAAAATCACAGCATGTTATTAACAGGGTACCTTCTTTCAAAAGTGCTGGACATAAAAATTCACCCAGCAGCCCTCCCTATACTCTTGATTTCTGGCAAAAACTTTCATTTTATAAAAGAGATGGCAAGCCCAGCCATTATTGTTACATTCAATGTCAGAGAAGGAAATGGTGACAGATAAGGATATGAATCAAATCTCTCTGCTCTGCAGCAATAGTTTTTTTTTTTTTTTAGCTATTCAATTCACAAATATTTATTGGGGCCCTTCTAGAGGATCCTGTAGGTATTATCAGAGATTCAAAAGAGATGCCCCAGAAGAATGTATCATATATTTAGGAAAGTAAGAGTGAAAACTCATGATTTTCTCCAAGATTTTTAAAGCAGATATCTTTGGGTTGGGCTAGGAATCGAGAATGCAGTGACTGTAAGTCCATCCTGGCTGTCAAATGGTTCACAGTCTCGTAAGAGAATAGAACTTAAATCAATCATTTCACTGAGCCTGATGCTAAAGAAGGTATAAGAGAGGCAGCATGGACACTTTGACAAGTGCTTGACTCTACCAGAAGGTCTTTTAATAGGAGGCCAGTCACCAGGCAGAAGGGCATGGAAGGCATTAGAGGTAAGGTAAGTGGAATATTGCAGTGGAACGGCAGATCAGGTTTGTGCTTTCAAATGATTCTCTCTTTGTTCTTATCCACTGTGAGGTGAGTGCAAATTGTTTGAAGCTTTCCACAAAATATTTTAGCAAATTGCACCAAGAACCTTAAAATATATTCATACCCTTTCAGTTTAAATTCCACATCTAGCAATCAGAGACCCTGGCAGAAATTATGTATGAGGGAGCTTATCACAGCATTATTTGTAACTATGAAAAACTGGAAAAACCCTGCATGTTCAATAATGGAATAATGACTAAATAAGTTACAGTACATCCAAACCATGTGGCTTTACACTACTTGTAAAAACAAAAATCACATTTGAAAAGAATATTTCAAAACATGCAAAATTTATTTTTAAAATCATGTAAAACATTTAATAAAATACCATCCTAATTCTGTAATAAAAAAAAATAGTTCTCAACAGTAATTGTAATTTTTACCTATATCCTATTTTTCTAAAGTTTTTTCTTGTTATAGAAATACCAGACAACAAAGGGATGGAGTGTCTCCTTACTTAAAAGAAGTGGCTTTTGTTCCCTTCCCTCAAACAGTGTGATACCAGGATTTGCAAGTCACTTGTTAAGTCCCATTCTCTTTATGATCTCCAGGATGGCTAGGAAAGGAAGGGAAGCCAGGTGAGGAGTGGAAGAGAAGTGAAGGATCCAGAAGTTGGATGTTACCATGAAAGGAGAGAACAATATGATGGGAGTGGGGGTTGTCAGAACAAGAGAGGAAAGGGTGGTTGCTGTGTACTGAGAATGAGCTACTGGATTGAGGATTTCAGGAGTGGAACATAAACACATATGTAATGGCCTATTTAAGAAGCATCACAATGGTTAAATGCCAAATAAATGGCACCACAGACAATTAACGTTATAAAAGTTTGGTGGAAAGAGCCATCATTTGGTCACATACATGAATCTAACCATTTATCAGTGAAGATATTCCTCCGAAACCTCCCTTTAGCAATCTTTGTTAGGGTATAATCATGTAGAGCTGGGCTCTCTTGGCCATCCTTTTTAGGGGATTTAGTTATTGAGGAACTTAAAGTAAGTTTATTGTGAATGAATTTTAGCTGTTTAGTAAAAGGAAAAGTTGTAAGAAGAATGGAAAAGAAAATAGGAAACACTTTGAAGTTAAAATACTATTTGAGAAAATTCAATCTCTGCCCCAAAATTCACTTCATCCTTCAATTTCTTCTTCCCTTAAAATGTATTCACATAAAATCTGCTTTACAAGACAGAACCAGCCAGGAATATAGCCCAAGAAATTTACCACTAAATGAGGACACATATGTGTTTCAGTTCTTAGGAAAACTGTGCCTTGCTGACTTTCTCCCTGGATTTCTTGGTTCTTTGCATTGAAGAGCATGGGGTAATTTCTCCCTTTTCGAATTTTCTTGCTTTTACAGTTTTTTTCTAACTGAATGTTAAGCTCTTCACCACACCATTGCTCTTCTAGGCTATATATGTCTACACAGCATCCAGCGACCTTTAGCTATCACTAGTTAAATGGATCATCAACACATTTACCCAACCGCACAACTTAGACCTCTTGGGGGTTTTCC
The DNA here is from genome assembly GCA_032199065.1 of Smutsia gigantea. Lineage (NCBI taxonomy): Eukaryota > Metazoa > Chordata > Mammalia > Pholidota > Manidae > Smutsia > Smutsia gigantea. The sequence continues at coordinate 108,933 of JAVSCE010013911.1, forward strand.
AGTCTATTTTAATCTATTTAAACCTGACACTGGCAGATTTCCATTTCCTTTGTTCCTTGTGTAGACTTGGTTTATGCGTGTTGGTCTCTAAAAAGGACAGCTAGGAGGCAGCTGTTGAAAAATGAGGAGATTGGCAGTTCCAACCACACAGTTTGGTCTAATAGCTTTGATATGCTAAACTTGCTAGCTCCTCCAAGTGTACCTTTCTGATTTTGCATCACAACACCACAATTAATCCCTAAGGAAATCATGGTAGTTTTTAAATGTAAAAGAAAAGGAAGAAAAGAAATGCAGACTAGTGAAACCTTTCTTTTAAATCATCTCCACAGATTCTGCGAATCGCAGGCCTTCACAAATCCTCGTACACTGGAAACCTTTAAAAAGGGAGAAGCCGAGAATACTGATCGTGGTCTAAAGAGCGAAAACAGGTGATGTCATGACGCACAGAGCTGTGTGCTCACAGCCAGGGCGGGTGGAGAGCTGGGGCTCCAGCGAGCGCGGAGCTGCGTGCCAGCCAGCGGGTGAAGCAAGTTGTCTCCAGGGCCGGGAAGACGCCGGTGAGGTCCGGGCACCAATCGGGTTCCAGTTCGTCGCCTGCCTTTGTTCTCACTGGGGAGCAGGTTTCGGGGCATCTTGCGTCAGGAACCCGGATTCGACCCCGCACGCGCGCTGCTGGCCTTTCCGGGGAGGCCTGGCACCCCCCAATCGCCTCTCCCCCCACACCCTGCCAGCCAGAGCTTTCCCCAATTACATCTGCCTTCTCTGTCTAGAGGGTGGACTCCAAAATCCCGACTGACCATTTTTAGCTTTGGAAGAGGCAGGTCCAGCCCAGTAGTTTTAAATTTGTTCCCTGAACCTTCTTTCCCAAGCAGGGCTCTGCTCTGCATGTCTGACCAGCTGTCTCAGAAAGGACTTTCGGTGAGAGGACAAACCTGTCCCTCTAGCCTCTTTCGTGCTGGGCAAATAAAGGAACTTTCATTGCTGAGGATTGAGTGCGAGAGGGGGCTTCAGATACAGCAAACCGCTAAACCAGAGGTTTTGTGTCTTTTTTTCACGCTAACTTGATAAATGGTGTAAATATACTTCAAACATCTATCCCCTACCTCCCGCGCAAGCCACTGGTCGTTTGCAAAACACGGCTCACGATAAATGATGCATGAAGTTCTTTGAGACTCCCTGGATGCAAAGGACTGCGTGACTGCAGTCTTCACAAGTAAGCGAAGGTTTTGGCTAGAAGAGAGCCTAACCACTGACCCCATGGTGTAAACGTTTTAGCTCCCACCTCCTCCTCCCCCCACTTCAACCTTTCTCAAGAAATCAGGAAATATTTAGCTCAGTTGTAGACCCTGTAGAGAGGATCTTGCTCCCAGCTATTTATCTCACACTCCACCAATTCGGCAGGGACCTAGGAAGGGGGCGTGGCTTGCCTGGGAGAGGCTGGGCTTCCAGTCTAATTTGCATATGACCACCCTCTCCTCCTATTGGCGGAGCAGCACAAACTGTATTCCCTCCCACCCCGCTACTTAACAACGCGCCATATCCCTTGAGTTCTGAGTCTCGGAGATAAACTTAACTTGCCCGGAGATTCGGGGCGGCCTCGGCTTCTGTGATTGGCCAGCGCAGCTCCCAGCCGGGCTCTAGTTGCTCATTGGTTGCGGGGAGCCGCCAGGGGGCGTGGTCTGGGCTCGCTCGGCGGGAGGGGGCGGTACCGGGGCGCGGAGGCGGTGGAGGCGGCGGCGGCGGCGGCGGAGGCCGCAACGGGGGTGGCGGCTCTAGCGAGCCTGGCGGGGCGGGAGGGGGGGGGTCTAAGGATGGGGGCGGGCGGAACGACGGACCGGTGAGAAGCAGCCGTCGCCGTCTCCGCCGGCGCGTCGGCAGCCGCTGCGGCGGTCGCCTCGGGCAGCGCCGCGCTCGCGCATCTCGGCATCCCACCCGGAGGTGGCTGAGGCTGAAGCGCGGCCGGCGACGGGAGTACGGCCCGGCTCCGCGGCCGCGATGAACCGGGGCAGCAGCGGCCCGTCGGCCGCCGCCAACTACCTGCTTTGCACCAACTGTCGGAAAGTGCTGCGGAAGGTACGGGCTGGGCTCGGGGTCCGCCTGGGAGCTGCGCTCTGCAGACGAGCTCCGGGAGCGCGGGCGCCTTCCCCGGCGAGACCCGACAGGGGGCGTGGGCCGAGGGCGGCGGGCCGGATGGGAGGGGGCGCTGGCTCGGTCCTCTGCGGGCTGCAGGCGGCGTCCGGCGTGGGAGCGGAGCCTCCGGGATTGCCCCGTGCTGCGCTCCTCCGGCGGCCGTGCTGTGCCTGCAGTTCAGGCCTGAAAGGAACTGCAGAGGCGGCTCGAACTTCATGCCCACGCGATGCCGTCCTACCCCGCGGCTCCGCAGGAGTCGGGGTGGAGAGCCGACCCGGTCATCGCCCCTTGGCACCCCACGCCAGCTCGTGTTAGTCCGCAGGAATCAGAGCGCGGGCCACCGACTGCTTTCCAGGGGCTGATGGAAGTTCGCTACGGTATTGTTCCCGTTTGCTTGGCTTCATTGCTCTGCTGAGGGGGAGGGGGGGAATGAAAAGATTTTTCTTAAGACTGATGAAAGCTTTATCAGACATTAACAGCCGCCACCCGGTGATATAATCGGTTTATTTTTCTCCAAACTCTTTCTGTTTCACTAAATGGAAACATTAGTTGAGGCGCTGCTGCTTGTCCAGTACAAATGAATTAAAATTGCTGAGCTGGGCAAATGCACTGGGACTGAAAGACTGAAATGAATACACCGTTCTTAGTTTCTCTAAATACCGTTCAGTTGGGATTGTTCTGTATATATTAAAAATAGAAAGAAAGCACGTAAATAAGCAAGCTCAAATATTTGCGCTCTTTGTCCAAAAACTGTTTTTCTTCCTCTGTGGGTCAGGCCAAGTGCCAATCAAAGTTGTTTTTCAAGCCTCTTTTCCCTGCAGTAGGGATGGTTTTTTTTTTCTTTCCTATTTGAGAGCCTGAAGAAAGCAAAGAGATTGCAGATTTGAAGTTAATCGAACAATTAAATGTGCCTTAAATTGTGTTTATTGGATATGTTTTTCTTGAAATAGTTTTTATTAAATGTGCATGTTGAGTATGTGCAGTTATTTTTTTTCATAAACTCTGGGATCAAATTACAGTTGATACTTGCTCAGCTCATTGTAGGGTAGCTTATGAGAAATGTAATGGATCAGAAGAGCAGATCAGCTTAGTTGAATGTTAACTCTTTACTTTCTGGGCCAGATGTCTGTCACTTGAACTCGGCTTTTTAGAAAATAATGATTACTGTTATTTCCTAACTTTAAAAGTGATTAAGTTGTGTATTTAACATGGAGAATGTTGAGATGTTTGGTTAAAGTCAGGCCTGATGAAGTAACAGCTAGGTTTTTTTTTTTAACTGAATAAAGGAAAAAAGAACTATGTTGACTTTTTTTTTTTAATGGCCCTGGCAATTTGGTAGGCCAGTGTTTGGAGGTGATATTAGGCTTCAAAGTCTATTTTGTCTTTCTTTTGCGATAACCATGGTTATGGATCCATCATATTTTGCTAACTTTCTTTATATCTCTTAGCTTTTAAGAAACTATTTCTATTTACCTAGAAGGAACATCCTCATTTCTAGCCATTATCGAAAGAAAGGTGTATGGAAAATGGATATTCACCATTTTCATATTTTATAATTGCTATGAACACCTCTGCCAGTATACCTGTTTTTAGTAACTCCAGGGTATTTAATATTGATTCATGCAGTAGCATGAAATAACTTTAGATGAAAATAGGATTGTTTGAGCCAGTTATGACATGACTTGGCAACATTTGTAGCTTTTTAAAAGTGCCATTCTTCAGTGCTCTTAAAAGATACCAAGTGTTTAGCAGTTTTAAATTCATCATTCTAAAAATAGCATGTTAGAGTTTTTTTCTAATAAAAATTTTTTCTAGTATTTTCTTTTTGTTAGAAAGTATGTAAGTCTAAAATTCTTCCATAACTCCCAAAATGCGATTCTGTGAATTTATCTGTTTTCCATTTAATGAACTGTTCAGTAATAACCAACTGAGTCAGAGCATTTTGAATTTTAGCTCAGTGTAGTTCATAATGGAAGAATGAAACTCATGCACACCCACTGTGAATTACACTTTGCTGTTATAATCTTCATTAATGATAGGGGAAGAGTCATCTTTATATGTGGCATAAAACCTTTTTCTTTAAGTGGCTTAATTTGTTGACTTTTGGGAGAACTTCAAAAGGAACTGATTCACCTTCAAATGAAATAATTTAGTTTAACCCAATAGGTGAAAAGTGAATTGTATATTGTATGAGAATCACATTTATTCCTAGAAGTGCCCTGACAATTTTGATTCAGTGTCTTCCAAAATAAAGAGACTTCTTAAACTATTGAATCTACCATATTTGGTAATCTTAAGTCAGTAGAAAGAACGGAGCGGTAAACCGTATAGGGGAACCAATGAACAAACAAAACTGTCCTCAGGTCTGTAACTCCCAGTAACCCCACCTGCTCTGTTATCACTGAAATAATTCAGTAACATTTTTAATAAAAGAGGAAATGCTTCTATTTACTTTGGAAAAGTTAATGAGTTTTGAAGTGGAATACATTTTACTTGTAAAAATTCCAGTAAAAACTTGATGGATTTCAAAGTGGAGTGCCAAACTGCATTAATAAAGGTAAGTAACTGCCTGGCCACTTATCCTCTGATAAACAAGAGGTGGCACTTTACAGTGTCCTTTGAGTATTGAGCAGCTGGGAGCTAATGGAGTGAAGAAAACCTGCATTATTAAATTAATAACCTGCATTATTAAGAAAACCTGCATTATTAACTTTTAATTTTAAAAATTCTTAGTATGTTTAGACGACTCTAGTGATATATTTTTGTTGGCTTTTGCACTTTTCCAGTTTGCTTATATAGTCACTTATTGTGACATTTTGATGGTTTCACAAGTGAAGACACTGAAAATGAAGTGGGAAATATTAGTTGAACCATATGAACCTCAATTTTCTAGTCAAAATTGTCAGTTAATAGAGAATTTATATGGTTCAACCAGTAGAATGGAATTGTTTTGACTGTGAGTTACTTAGCTATATTCTGCCTTGGTTAATCAGATTTATTATATATGTATTTTTTATTTCAAAATGCAGTTTTTTACTTAATTTCATATTAAATGAACTAAGCAGAGATCAAATAGTTAATTTATGAGAGCAAACCATTATGCACTGATTTTCAAGCAACCTTAAGATGTTTCAGTGTTCAAAAATGCTTGAGTTGGATTAAATTTTTAAGTACATAGTAAATTATTTTAAATTATAGTTTAAAAATACCCAAAATGTTTTACCAAACTTTAACAAATTGTTTAAAAAGTTATTTTTTGTTACAAGATTATTGTTCAGGCCTTGAATTAAAACTTGTTCTTCTAGCTTTGTACATATATTTGAATTTTTTTGTTAGTATGGCATTGATGAGAAAGTTCATCATTGATTTTGAAGGCCCTGACCTTTAAAAAAAATTCTTCTCTATACATCTATACATATGTATTCAGGTTAATTTTTTCTTGTAAGGAAACAAATTTATTGTTATTAGTAATTATTACTTTGCAGCTAAAACATTCTGCTGCTTCCACACCCTCCCCCCTCTCAAATACACTTCTAAAACATAACTGCTAATGCAGTGATACTGGAAACCACCAGATTGGGCCCATAGTGAGGCCTTTGATGGGTCTTTTAATTTGGGGCAAGTGAGTTATATTCCTTGAAGCCTAGTTTTTTTTTCAGTAAAGTGCAGATAATTTCTACTTATAGGTTGCTGCATAGCTCTTGAGGTAATGTGTGTTCAAGTGCTTTGTAAACTATAAAATACAACTATGTATAAGAAAAAGACAAGCCTGTTTTATTTTCTCTTTTCCCAGAGCACCTTCATTCTTTGTATGTTGTGGCAATATATTTCAATACATACTGAGTAATTTGTTTAGTTTTAATTTTTCTGTTCTTTTAAATTATTGCCTATAAATGAGAGGTGAAGATACTAAACTTTTAGTTAGGACTATCAACACACTGATTTTTTATTTGCATATTTGTTTGTATCTACCCCATCCCCTCTTAAATAGTAATTCAGTGTGTTGCTTTGGGTTTTTCCAATAATTAAATAAAATGAAATTTCCTTTTGGACACTTTAGCAGATAAAGGAAATTAGTATTTGGTTTGAAAGATGAACAGTTAAGGATGAGTGTACTTAATAGAAACTGGGCAAATGTTAGGATAAAATGAAGAATTTTTAGTTATTTTAACTTAGGAGAAGAATTATCGGAGTAGTAGTCTCTTACTCTTTTCTCCCTGTCTATTTATCCCTATCTTTTTTTCTCTTTTGAAGGGATTGGGTTATAAATCAAATTTGTCTAGGCTATCACATTTTTTAGAGTGCTTTCCCATTCTCTGTTGATTCAAAGAGAAAATTTAAGTGGTATGGCTTCTGTCATACAACTAGTAAGAAGTCCATTTAATTCTTAGTACTGCCTGTAATAAACAGAACTGTATTTTAATTGTCCCCTGCAGTATTGAAGCTTCCAGGGAATAGTTTTATTTCCCTCCCACTCCCAGTTTTAGCATTTGTGGAATGCCTGTAGATACCTAAAACTCTCCATCTGACAAATTCTTTCTGTCAGTGGCACTGAATATTGTCAGTTGTTTTCCTTGAATTTTCAGGATCACTTCACTCAGTTCTTGAGAAAATGTTTATCAAAATCCTGCGTTGGTAAAAGAGTCATTCAGAGTACAAACTAGCCACATAGATTTTAATGTAATAGAGTATAGGAAGTTAAGTTTACTGATAGGTTTTCAGATTCCACATTGCCTTTTGAACACTTCACCTTTAAGAAGCTTTACTTGACAAGTTTTGGTGTGGTATCAGAGAAGAATATTTACAATATCTCATTCATTTTCCAACTCTGTATCTGTGTAGGCCAGGTTTTCCTTACATACTTTCACCAAATGTATCACAAATTGAATGCAGAAGCAGATATGAAATTTAGCTGGCTTGTATTAAACAGACACTAAGAGATTTGCAAAAACTTAAACTTCACTCTTCTCACTATTTTTTGTTTTGAAAAATAGTTTTCATAAAAATAAGTGATGTTAACATGTAATGGATTTATTTTAAATGAAGTAATTTTAAAAATTTTGTTTTGATTTCTAATACAGTACATTTTTATTTGTATTGAGATACAATAAAGTGCATAGGTGATATTGTACAGCTTGATGAGTTTTGACATGTAGGCACTCATGTAACCATCACTCAGATCAAGATACCAAACATTCTTACTGTTTTTTCCCCATCACCTATTTCACCCATCTCCCCATCTCCCTTCCCCTATGACAACCACAGTCTGTTCTCTGTGTCTGTATGAGTTCATCTCTTTTATTTTTTCATTTGTTTTATTTTTTTAGGTTCCATATATAAGTGAAATCATATGGTAATACAGTCAATAATATGGTCAAGTTACAACACACACACACACAAACCAAAGCTACTTGGGGTCCCCATTAATTTTTAAGAGTGTGAAGGAGTTCCAAGATCGAAACATTTGAGAACTGCCGAGCCAGAGTTCCTGAAAGCAGTGTATATAATACATATAAATGCAATTCTCGGGAGTGTCTTTGGGAAGATACAAGGCTAATACTACTGACAGAAAATGTGGAGAATTCCAACCTAGTCATCTATGTTCTGTGTTTCTGGATTCACTTGCAGATGCTGACTAGCACTTTTTCAGTGACATTCTAGAAGCTTCTCTTTTACCACAGGAAGACTTAGGCTAACCAGGGGATGCTCTTTTCTCTACTTTTTGTGAACATCCCTTCACTTGGCAAAAACCAGGGAGGGGGGAAAAAAAAAGAATATTCTCCTCAGTACTGTGCAACAGGTGAAGAATGGTCAGATCCAAAGAGTACGTCCATTGTGCTTAAATTGGTTGGTTCTTGGCTGAAAAGGAAAGAAAGGCCTGAGTAGCATGCTTGGCCTTTTTTTTTCCTGAAAGCTGAGTAGTGTGGGAGAAGCAACAGAAGAAGAAGAGACAAGAAAGAGTCAGAATGAAGAAAGAAGTATCAATGTAGACCACCGATGATAAGGAAAAAGAAAACCGCCACTCTAGACCAGCATAGGACAGCTCCGAAAGTGGGAGTCCCTACCTAGTGCAGCCCTCAGAGGTACAGGGCATTTTCATTTCGTTGGGGTGGGGGCAGGGGGGACGCTGCACTATACACACAAGCTAGGGCAGAGGCCACTGCCTGCAGTTCAGTGTGGTCTTGGAGGCATGGGCATAAGGATTAATTTATTCTGAGTATGTCTGATGAGACCTACAAATAACTACCAGTATATAAATTGCCCCGTGGCCATCACTGATGGGAGTGAGGATAGGGTTCTCCCTCTGTGTATATTGCTAGGTCAAAACATGTAGTCATGTGTCTGGTAACAGTTATATTAAACCTACAAGTGGATGCAGTGTAAACTCTTTAAAAATAAATATTGTACACCATCTAAATCTATAGTAAGCATGTAGAATTCCTTTTTGTCTTTCAGATATGTTCTTCAAAACTCTTGTGACATCTCCTAAAAGCCTGAACTTCAAACTCCTTTCCTTTTCCCTCTATCCTCAGGACAGCCTTGCCACCAATGTTCTACTGCATTTATTGCACGTAGAACATTGAATTATAATTAACAATGTACATACATCTTTTTCCCCTACTGGGTTGCCTCTTAATGGATCTGGTTAATGGAAAGTTTATTTTTAGCTAAATAGTATTCTGATTTAAAGATATATTTGTTTTATAAATATTGGCAATATATTAATATTGGACATAGTATGAACTTTTTCACTTTCCAAAATATGTTTGATGTTTGTCTGACATATCTGTTCTTTACAGCCATATTTTGTTCTCTTTATAAGGAATGCTTTGAGAGATTCTGTAGCAAGAGATTATTTTATTGTCTTTGTGACCATGGGAGTATTTCTTTCAGTTAAATATCATACCACATTTTGATGGGAGTTCTGATAGGGAGCAAGAATGTTAGTCCACCAAGAAGGTCAGGACACTGGCCTTAGCTGTTGGTCCTTCTCAAAAATGTAAAAGGGCTACTATTGCTTTGATATGGACATATGTTCCACCTCCTGGCAACTGCTAGTGTTCTGTAATGGATGGCTATTTTAGAGTGGTTAAGGGCATACCTTCAAGGTTCCAACATTCTCTGTAGGCCACCAGTTAAGATTCATGTCACCATAGAATCCTGGCTAAGTCTTTTCCTCCTCTGGCTCCCACCAGGATGCCTCACTTTGGCAGTCTCCCAAGCCAGCTCTGATCTCTTTGGCCCGCAGACACTCCTTTGGTAACTAACTGAACCAGAGAATTGTTCCTAGGCCTGAACTACCCCTTAGCTGGTCTTTACTTTTTAGATCCACCTGGAAGTGAGTCATTTATTGGTCTATGGGCCAGGATATTGACTACCCCTTGAGGGAAACATGGGTATTATAGGATAGTCAATGGTGGGTTGAAATGCCTTGCATTTTGCTGCTCAAAGCTTCTAATAAAGAATGACAGGCATTTTCGTAAAAATTTTAATTGAACATAAGTGAGTAAGTATGCGCAAATATAAAAGTAGCTGATTTAGGGCCGTATTATTTCTTGCACCAGAGATTTCTTGAAATATATGTATTTGAATAAGACTTATTTTCTCTACATTTAATAGCTACTTGTAGTGGTGGTATATGTTCTCATTTCTAGATACATGTTTTATTTTTACAGCTTCCTGTGTTGCAAAGTTGGCAGTAGTCAGTTGAAGAAATGAAATCTTCCCAGCTATAGAAAGATGCTGAATATTTAGAAAGGTCACATTCACCTTAGGGGTAACTGAAACTGGATTTTGCAGAAGATTATTGTAATAAATATTTGAGAGTGTAACTCTCAAGTTTTGAAATACATCTTATAATATCAATAACAATAGTAGCTTCTGTTGAATATCACCTATGTGCCATCAACTTTGCTATTTAAGCCCTATCTATGTATCACATTTAATCATCACAATGAACCTATGAAGAATTATTACTCATACTTTATGGTTGAAAAAACTAGGGATCAGAGAGTTTTAGTTAGTTGCTTAAGGTCATCATATCATTAAATGGCAACTCAGGACTTGCGACCAAGTCCAACCCAAAGCCTGGTTCATTATACAAGTTCAAACACTGAATTTTCTTACATTTTTTTTAAGCAAAGACTCTTGTAAAATGTAAATTAATGAAACTTAATAGGACCTGATTACTCAAGAGGTGAATAGGAGTGATTTCAAATTTAGGTATTTTCTATATTTTTACAATAGAAATGCAAATTTTTTTTACCTTTATGCAATTTAATTAAGAAACAAATTGAAGTTCTCATTGAACAGTTTTGATCTAGTTAGCTCTTGTATCTGTGTCAATCTGTTGTTAATTATGTGACCATTCTTTCCTAATCCCAGGATATATTTCTCCTATTTTCCCAGCCAGCTTAACCTACTACTTTTACCAACCAGTCATTTCATTAATTCGTTGATGTTGATTCATTCAATACTGCTGGAATATTTGTGACAAAGGACATTGTCAAGAAATGTTTTGAGTTTTAAGTATTGCATCTCTTGAATAGGACCTGTAAGAAAGGTTCTTGCCTTTTTGGTAAATTTTTTACAATAGAAAATAATTATTTATGACAAGAAATAACATGAACTCATTTCCACCATTTTGGTTTTCTATGTAAACGCAAAAATGATGGCAAAAGGAGGTGAAGAACCCCTCGAACTGCTCCCCTTCAGTGGCATCCCCTGCCTCCGTCCCCTACAGTACTGTGTCTACAGGAGAGTTCCCAGTCTTACAAAAGGTTTTGGCTTATGTTGGGGAGAGATTTGTGGGAAGATAGGGCTTGCTATTTGGAAATTATAACTCTCAAGAGTTTGCCATAGAAACACAATAAGATTATCTAGTTAAGTTACAGAGTACTGTTAATATTACAGGTAGATTCAGTAGACATTTACTGATTATCGTGGAAACCTAGCTACTTGGTATAACATTGTTTCCAGGGAAAATACATCCTGAAATCTAAACAACTGCTCCACTCTAGGTTATTTTTCCTACGTTGTTTACTTAACACCAAAAACAAGTAATAATTTTTGACTAAAAATATTTTTTAGTATGTTTGCCCCAAAAATATATTTGGTCATTGTGTCTAGTAGGAAAACTGTGTTAATTCAGTTCCATCCACCTTTCAGGTAGTTGAAGTGAAGAGGGATAAAGTTTGGGTGATAATCAGGGCGCTGGGATGACCAAGGGCCAGCACTCAGCTGGCTTATGCTTGTTCGCTTTGTGCCAGCACAGTGCATTTTAAGCTGGGTGGCATATTTTTTTTTACTTACCCTTTGTTGTCTTTAAGGGAATATGAATGAAAAAATAATCAGTTTTAATTCCTCAGAAGTTTTCCTTTTATATGAAATTAGGAATTTAACTTGTGTCTCTTAGGTTTTTTTTTTTTGCTATAAATTAAGAAGGGAAAAGAAGCCCAGTAAATTTAATCCACTAAAGAAAGAATTAAAACAAATCGCCTAACCTAAAGGTACCTTGGCACTAAACCCCAAGTAATGTTCAAATTCTTTGATTTTATCAAAACTTTTTTGTATAATGTAACTGACATTTGTGAATGCTCAGCTGGGGTGGCAAAATACCTATTTGTGTTGTAGTCTTATTTTTTAATAGCGTATGACCTATATAGTTAATGATCTTGTGAGATGCTGTTTTATATTGTGTAGCTATTAAAAAAAACTACAAGGTCTAGGTTCTAATACTCTTTAGGCAGATTTTGTTGTTAAACACCCAAGATTAGCATGAACTCTTATTGTTTTGATTATGCAAGAGAACTCTTTAGTATTTAATGCTCTTAAAAATGAGGGAAAAATACGTGTAGATAAATAGGAATGTAGACACAATTCTCTTTTTTTGGTAAAAATACACGCATTGCCATTTTATGCTTCTTCTATATCTCTACATCATTACCCTTTCATGGCCTCCATATTCTTATACCAGCAAGAAATGTAAAGGCTGTTAACATTTACAAACTACTCATATACTATATGAGTATATTCATTCCTTTATTTACTTATTCAACAAACATTAAAGACACAGAGTGAGGATATCAGGGTTCTTGCCTAAGCAGTGTGTAAGAATTTTACCATACATCTGTATCTTATGAAGAGATCTTCAAAATTATGCCCCTTACTTGATGTAGGGTTTGGCAGGTTTTTTTCTGCAAAGATGTAGAGAATAAATATTTTACAGGTGGTTGTCTCTATGACAACTGCTCAACCCTGCCTTTGTGCAAAGAATTTGGCATCACAGGCCAGGTTAGGTGACATTTCTTAATTTGCTTGCTCATTATTGAAATATAGATAGTAATAGTAAATATTTAAAAACATTTTCTGTTATTCTAACTGTACTTTAATTGGTGTGAAAAAGTAATCAAAAGCCAACTATATAATAAACACTATATTTATAAAAATATTTAACTGGAATGACCTGTCTATTTAGTACCTGGATAGATACCATATAATTTACATGGATCAAGAGTAAAACTTAAAAAAATCTGTACATACTAAATATACCTGAAAAACACATTTGTCAGGTCCTTTAGCACACACAGTGCTTTCTACCTCTTTCGAAGTAACACTTCGTCATACTTTGTTTGATTTTAGTAGAAGTGCCAGTATGTATTACAGAGCCTTACATTTTAATTAAAGTTGCATTTTGACAGTTTTCCAAAACCTAATTTATATGAATAGTTTGGATTGACATGTCATAGTGCAAAACTAGTCACTAAGAACCTGAATGTATTTTGTGCTGGTCCGAGACCCCAGTTAGGGTCTCACAGCTGTTATTTATACTGTCCTTGAGATCTCAAGTAAAGTGAACATGTGGTAGTTCCATAGACACCCTTTATGGCTACAGATAGACAGTGCAGCAAGCATAGTAGTTTTTCTATAGTAAATACTTTTAAAGTATTGAACTCATTGTCTTATTCCATTAAAGTCATAATTCCCTACCTTTCTCAACCAACATTAACATTGGCACTCAAGAAATGTGTCATATAGTAAGTGAAATGAACACGTGCCAGAGCCGACAGAGGTAATACCTGAATACAGATATGCATGAGTTGTGGAAGTTGGGTAATGTGTGTTGGGGGTAGTGATTCAGAGGAAACAAACCTTTTCTCTGATGACCATTAGGTGATGGCTGTCAGTAATTTAAAAATGGAAAACCATTTTTCTTGAAGAATACTTTTTATGGAGATGAACTTGAAATTTGAAAATTAAAAAAATTAAATGTGCATACTGAGCATTTAGTGAGTATAAAATGGCGCCATTTATCAGGGTTGCACATTTGTAAAAGCATCAGTATATGATGTTTTCCATGGTTGACATCCAATGATACCAGGAGAATGGCTCAGCCAATGCAGAAGTGCAAGATTCGCACCCTATTGAGAATTTTTGAAGATTGACATCCATGCATTTTAATAATGTGTGCTTCAAACTAGATCAGGTAAGAAGTTCTTTGACCAACTCATTATAATGATTGTGTATTGTTATCATTATATATGGGGAAATTAAATGTACATAACCAAGCACTGATATGGATCATCATTCTTACTTCATTCTTTTTTGTCGTATGAAGTAGTCACTAATCTGATATACTTGGGGTTTTTTTTTAGTATAATGGACATACAACATTAAATTAGTTTCAGGTGTACAACATAAAGACTCCACATTTGTATACATTGCAAAATGATCGCCACAGTAAGTCTAGTTACTATCACCATATAAAGTTACAAAATTTTTTTCTTGTGATTAGAACACTTAAGATTACTTCCTTTGCAATATAGTTTTATTAAACTACAGTCACCAAAGTCATCATGCTGTACATGACATCCCCTTGACTTGTAACTGGAGGTTTGTACCTTCCGATCCCCATCACCCATTTTACCCACCCTCCATTCCTCTCTCCTCAGGCAACCACCAGTCTGTTCTCTGTATCTGAGTTTTGTTTTGTTTTGTGTGTTTGTTTTTCAGAATCCACATACAAGGGAAATAACGGTGTTTGTCTTTCTCTGGTTTATTTCACTTAACATAATACCCTCGGAGTCCAGCCATGTTGTCACAAATGGCATGATTTCATACTTTCTTATGGCTGAGTAAAATTCCATTATATACATAGCACATCTTTATCCATTCATCCATTGATGGACACTAACTAAGGTTGTTTCCATATCTTGGCTATTGTAAATAATGCTGTGATGAACATAAGGGTACATATATCTTTTGAAATTAGGGTTTCTGTTTTCTTTGGGTGAATACCCAGAAGTGGGTGCCATTGCTGGATCATTTTGTAGTTCTAAGTTTAATTATTTGAGGAATCTCCATATTATTTACCGTAGTGCTGCTCCATTTTACATTCCCACCAATGGCATATGAATGTTCCCTTTTTTCCACATCCTTGCCAACACTTGTTATTTCTTGTCCTTTTAATAATAGCCATTATAACAAGTATGAGGTGATAACTCATTGTGGTTTTGATTTACATTTCCCTGATGATCAGTGATGTCAAATATCTTTTTGTATGCCTGCTGGCCATCTGTTTATCTTCTTTGGAAAAAAGTATTCAGATCTTCTGCCCATTTTTTAAATTGGGTCTTGTCTTTTTTTTGTTATTGAGCTGTTATTTGTTACTGTTCTTTATGTATCTTGGATATTAACCCCTTATTAGACATGTGACTTAAAAATATCTTCTGCCATTCGGTAGGTTGCCTTTTGTTTTGTCGATGGCATCTCTGTGCAGGAGGCTTCCAGGCTGATGTCGTCCCACTTACTTATTTTTGCTTTTGTTGCCATTGCCTTTGGACTCAGGTCCAAAAAAATATCACCAAGAGTGAGGTCAAATCGCTTACCATCTATGTTTTCTTCAACAAGTTTCATTGTCTCTTGTCTTACATTCAAATCTTTAATCCATTTTGAATCAATTTTTGTGTATTGTGTATGATAATAGTCCAGTTCATTCTTTTGCATGTGACCGTCCAGTTGTCCCAACACCATTTATTGAAGATACTGTTCTTTCCTCATTGTACATTCTTGCCTCCTTTGTCATAAATTGATTGACCATATATGCTTGGGTTTATTTCTGGACTTTCTATTCTGTTGCATTGATCTGTGTGTCTATTTTTATGTCAGTAATACACTATTTTGTTACTGTAACTTTGTGATATAGTTTGAAATCATGGCAAGTGATGCCTTCAGCTTTGTTCTTTCCCAAGGTTGGTTTGGCTACTGGGATCTTTTGGGGGTCCATAAAAATTTTAGGATTGATGCACTTGTTTTTTTTTTTTCATTAAGGTATTATTGATATACACTTTATGAATGTTTCACATGAAAAACAATGTGGTTAACTACATTCCTCCATATTATCGAGTTCCCCCATACCCCATTGTACTCACTGTCCATCAGTGTGGTAAGATGCCACAGAGTCACTATTTGCCTTCTCTGTACTACACTGTATTCCCCATGATCCCCCCCACACCATGTGTGTTGCACTTGATTTTAAAAAACAAATTCCCATGATGTATAAGCAGCCATTAATAGAAAACATTTTACTTTTAACTGATGTTAAATTTTTTAAACATAAGTATATGACATCTATGTGTTTTTCTCTTTCTTTACAAATGATCTTTATTAAAGCTATTGCAGAGAACATGTTTGTCACAGTGACAGATGGGAGGGATTGATAATGAGTACCTTAATGATAACTCCATTTAACTTAGAAATTTATAGAAACAATTGGATTTTTAGAAATATTGAGTAAGAAACTTAGAATCCTGCCACCAGTGTACTACTAGGTGTTGCATCTTTTATTTAGGGTGTCATTGATATTTGAGCCTGTTGTGGCAGTGCTCATTTAGCAATTTTAGTTTTTAATAAACC
Organism: Smutsia gigantea; assembly: GCA_032199065.1. Classification (NCBI taxonomy): domain Eukaryota; kingdom Metazoa; phylum Chordata; class Mammalia; order Pholidota; family Manidae; genus Smutsia; species Smutsia gigantea. Next base: position 124,977 of record JAVSCE010013911.1, read on the forward strand.
ACTGTATTACCATTCACGAAAGGTACTCTAATGTCATAAAAACGAAGTCATTTGTGCTCTAGATCTCCTAACTTGTCCATCACTTTTTCTGTGGCAGGTTTGCATTTCATGACCATCAAACAGGAGAGGAGCACATTACTGTTATAAAAGACCGTTTCCTTTCATTCTATCTTTATAGTCATTTTAATGCATTTAGTGTTTATGGATAATTAACTGTTTGACAGAGCTGTAGAGCACTTGAAAACTAAAATGTATTGTGCTGCCAGTTGTAGATCAATCAATTCAAGATAATTTCTAAAATAAAGATGTAAGTCAGTGGGAAGTTAAACTGGACTCAGAGAAACTTGGTACATAACTTGCTCTGGAACATATGTAATGAATAATTTGTTATTTCTAAGAAAAATTTACATTCAAACACGTCAGTTCCACTTCACAAATTTAGGTAGATACTTGCTTTTCAGAGCCAGTTGAATTCACAGGGGACACACGCAATATACTGCTGGTCAGGGTTTTATCTTCCTGAATGTCATTGTAACTCACAGCAGTTATCCAACCACTGGATAGCAATTTTTAGGAATTAACATCCTTTTCAGATTGCTAGGATTGACTGTACCCCTGACTGAAGCTATTGTTTTATTTAAAATGGTTCATTTTGGGAAAGATTGAAGTAATTTATTAACAGGGAATAGCAATTCTGTAAACTAATAAGTTTGTGTAGTGTCTAGGACAGTAGTTCTTGAAGTGTAGTCCTAGAACCAGAAGTGTCACTGTCACCTAGGAGTTCATCGGAAATGCACATTTTTGCATCCCACCCCAGGCCAGCTGAACCAAGAATTCTGCAGGTGGGACCTTCGGTCTGTATGTCAACAAGGCCTCCAGGAGATCCTGATGCACTCCTAAGGACTAGGAGCTGCTGGTCTAGAATTATTGACCAGATGCTTTTACAAATCAGAATTGTATGCATCCATTTTATTTTCAGTATGCATTATCAGTTGTTTGAGAAATACGGTAAAAAGAGGATTAATTAATTAATTGTTTCAAATTAAATTACTACTGTATCTCTGATCTTTATATGTAATAATGGCAGTACCAGCTAAGAATCAGGAAAATTTCTCTGATTTATAGATTTGAGATCTTCAGGTACACTATGCCCTTACCCTAAGAAAAGTATGTCTTATTTTATTGTTGCTAGATTCTGAGCTTTGTCTTAAGGGAAAAAATGGAGTTGGGTCTTAGACCTCATTTATGATTGAAATAAAGTGAGAATATCTTTTGGAATTGCTTGTTTACATAAAAATAAGTGTTTTAGTGTTGACATTGTTAGACTGATAGGTTTTAACCATCTTAGATTATTTTTATTTCAAGGAATGTTGATGTATTAAGTTTTCATGGAGAAGAAGATTTATCTTGGATATTTTTTCCCTCAAACAGAAGGAGAAATAATATTTACTCTAAAGACAGTTTTCGGATTGATATCATTGGGTTTTTAAAAAATTGTTTTGAGTTGTTAGATAAGAGTAAATATGCATGTGAATTACAGGCAGTCTTTTTCATCTGTGAGTCGGTAGCTTACTCTTCAGTTACACATGGGATGTCAGAAGGTCATAGCAGGAAGCCTGAAAATTGAAACACAACAGTCATAAGGAGTGTACATTATACATGGGCTCTAGATAAATCAAAAGGATAAAAGATTGCTCTTTGAAAAGGAAAGACTATTTTCAGTTAGTCGCAGTTCTATCTACAATAGTGAATATAAATAATTTTGTTATTTGGTTGCATCTAATTTTGAGGTAATTTTCCTCACATTGTCTCTAGCTTAGTACTAAATTTAACCTATGGTGATCTTACTCAGGAAAAATAATGGACTGTTTTAAATTGCATGCCTCATCCCCCTCCCAAATTCTCTTACGCGTTGGCTGCCCCAGAAGCATATGAAATTACTAAATTCTAAACCATGGAGAATGATATTTTTCTGTTGACCACTTTTCTGTTCTCCTGTGAGGAAAGGACTAATATAGTACCTTAAATAGAACTGTCTCCATGGCAATGGGCAGTCAGCTTTTGACTCTGAGACTCATAAAAAAGGAAATTAAAAAAAGCATTTTCATGGTCTAAAATAGCAGTACAGCAAAAGCAAGGTATGAGAATATTTCCTGTCAGTTACTGCATGACTGATAAAGCTAGCATAACATACCTTTTCTTACTTAGCACTTTTTATCTGAGTATTTAAAAATGCTATACAGTAATTCCTTCCCTTAATTAATGAGTGATAATTATTATCTTCAGATTAATAGAAGACTTGAGAAACTTGGATGTAAGTTTAGGATTGGGGTCCAGCCTGAGAAAAAAGGAGTGCCTAACTCCAGTTGTAATTTTATTTTCACAAAGAATAAAAATACTGACTAAATCATGGGTCATTTTTTATCACATTTAAGCAGAATTACCTCTGGAACACTGGAAGCAATGACAAGATTAAAAATAAAAGCTTAACAATTTATGCCATTTTTTTTTCTAACTGGCTCCTACAAATTTGATTGTATGGATCACTTCTGTTAACAAGACTCCGCTGGCAGTCTGCCTCCCTAGTTGCCTCTTGCTTCCACGCCTACTCGAGAAGCAAAGCCCTTTTGTTCTCCCTGCTGGGCCATCTAGGCTTCAGTGAAAGTGACAGTGCTGTTAGGGCCCAAAGAATAAGATCACATTATCTCATGTAATCTTTTTGTTCTTTTCTGTATTTCCTCCTTGACTAAGCCTTATTTCAGTATAGGGTTAATTTCCAATTGAATTGTCTTTCACCTTTAAAGTATTACCAGTAAAATGCTCAACACTCTGAAGTTACTCTTAATGAGGGAATTAGTTAAGCAAATTATGTGATATACTATGCAGCACTGAACATCTCAGGATGTGGATCTATGTGTTGAAGTGAACTGATTGATGTCCATAATAGGTTATTAAGTTGGAAAAACCTGGGTTTTTTTTTTTAAGGACATGAAGCTTTCCATTTTCATTTTTAAGGTAAAGAGATACTGTAGGATGGACACCAAAATAAATGGTATTCATTTCTGGGTGATGGGATTACTAGAAATTACTTTTATCATCTACTTCTCTTCATTCTCGTTTGTGTTAATAAATGTATATTTCATAAAAACTTTAAGAGCTATTACCGTTTTGAAATAAGAGTAGAACAAATAATTTAAGTGAAGGATGGGGCAGAGAGCAAATCTAAATGTGATGGCAAATTAGAGATTCATTGAGGTAAAAACAAAAGCTCATAGATTTGATAACCATGGTAGCTGTGGGTAGATCTCCAGAGAAGAATAGTGTATGTGTAGGTGGCCATAGATACATCCAGTCTAGAAGTGAATGAAGGTATTGTAGCTGTCTGTATAGCATATTACTTTATTATATCAATCATTCCAGGATTTTTCTGAAAACTCATTGTGTTTATTAATATTTAATAAGAAAATTAGTTTTCCTCTTTAATTTTGAATTCAAGAGATGATTGCAGTTTTTTTGCTCTACTTTTATACTGTATGGTAAATAAGACTTATTGTGTGAATTTCAGGGATTTATCAGATATGTAATTTGGACATTGTTTATTAACCTAGAGATGTTACCTATTAGGACCTGAGGATAGGAAAAGGTGGTTATTTTAGGAGATACTTCAATTTACAGTTATTATATTAATAATTACATTTTAGAGTTTTTGAAGAATAAAAAGGTATACAGAATATGACTTAGGTATTAGAGAGCTTACTTTGTGGTTGGACAGGAAGATATTTTCTAAATAATTATGAAGGGAGATAAAATAGAAAACATACCCTTTGGCTTTTTATAGATATTAATAGATTGTGCTTATCTTTAACAATTAATGAAGATATGAATAAAATTTCAATCATCCAAATATGCTACTGTGTGGAAAAGGAAAGTGATTATTAAATATTAAATACTTTCAAGGCAGAATGATGTGGTCATGGTGACTCTGTAGTTTTAATAATTCTTTCAACCTAAATTTTAGTTCTTTAAAATGATCATCTGCATCAGGTATGCAATGTCGCTTGCTTAAGACTATGATGACCACACCCTCAGCTGCTTCTCTTCCATGTTTGCTTTCCCTCACCCTAGGTGGAAATTCTCAATATCCTGAAATGAAAGGAAAGCATATAGAAATTCAATGTTCTACCTCCATTTCTGTCTCATAAATAAAAATGAACTATCTCAGTGTTTCTATTACTTAATTGCCAAGGATTTCATCCAAGTGTCCTGGTGATTTTATTTCATTTCCTTTATAAGTCATAAACTCTAATATAGCTAAATACATGTTGATGTCTTGACTGAAAGTTGCTGGACAAAGTCATCATAAAGAGAGGTAATAGATTTGGTTTTCTGCTTCTAACAGCCTGTAAGAGCAGAATAAATATGAAAATAACTGGATTTTATTCTGTCTAGCATGGAGGGAGTGCTCTCCTCTTCATTTCTAGTTGCTAGTGCACCTGTGAGTAACTTCACTGTATTTTGTATAAACACATAAAATACCTTCTGGTTGGTAGAAATTTTGTTCGTTTACTTGATTATAACTTTGGAATTTGCAAACTTGATTCATCTTTACTGTTTATAAAAACATAATTTATATGTCAGGAAGCAATTGATTATTATCTGGTATCTGAGATATATATATATATATATATAAAATTTTCACTCTAATGATATCAGAACATTGCATTTTCTTGATAAAATTGTATCTTTTTTTGTGGATTTGGTTTTCAAATAATGCAAATGCAGTTATAAGTTGCCTAAATTAAGTCTGGTTTTAATTTTACTTTTGTTTAGTATGGCTAAATCTTTGATGTAAGGGAGACATTTATTTATTGAGTATTACTTATAATGAACTATGTGACATAATTAAAAGCAGATTTTCCACATTGAGTTTTTCTCATTCTCTTTATCTTGCCTGTGAGCTTTATCAAATTAACTTTTTAAAAAATAAAAGAATCTTGAGTCTAGTATATTGTTATAATACATTTCTTAAGTCTTTGTCTTAATAAGAGCTATGCTTCAGTGTGTAGTGTTACAATGCAGCATGACATCAGTTCTGCTGTAACACTTACACACATTTGTTCCAGTTCATGTGTTAGGGAATAATTTGAGCATAAAGAAAGGTGAATTTTGCCTTTGTTTAAACACAGTTTCATCTGTGAGAAACACTAGGTGAATTCAGAAAACTGCACCCTTCTGATCTGAGTAGCCTAGGAATACCCTAAACATGCACACACTTCAGACACCTACCCTCCTTCCACTGCTTCATCACAAGCTGCAGCCCTTCCAGCACCCACTTCCACCAGCCACTTTCAGGTCTTTCTCAAGGTAACATGTCATGTTTAATGTAATATTTATGTATTTTTTAACAGTCTGACATGTGCAGAACTGGTACCATTTTTTGTTAGGTTACTTTTTCTTTTTAATGTAAGACTGATGGAGTTTTTTCAGTGTTGTCCTTAACCTCATTTTTCTCGTAAGCCCTCTGGGTTTTAGTGTATGATTTTGTGTGGTGCAGTAACTTTCTTGGAAGCACATATTTTGTGTTATATAGCAGAATGACTGTAATTGAAAAAGTTACCTCTTTTTCTTCTTCTAAATTACCCTAAGACTTTAGTTAATTCATTGTAATAGGGCGATTAATTTAATAAATTTAAATATAAATGTGATCAATCAAGTACAGAAATTCAGTGGTTTTTAAAAAAATAATTAGATCAGTATGGGTCACAGATGTCTTTGAAGAGTGTCACTAGAGGGCACAGTTAAAAACTTGTCACCTAAATTCATAATTAAAAGCGTAATCTTATTGTGAGGTTATTAAAATTTGTGTTTTGGGGGAAATTATAGGAAAAAGGAAATTACAAAATTTTATAGAATTATCTCTAGTAAATTTGCTTTTATGTATATACGTATATGCTCACAAAAATATATTGGAAGGATAGAAACTACCATGTTAAGAGTGGTTATTTTCATATATTGAAATTCTAAAGAATTTTTATTTTGTACTTTATTTTCTACCTTGAATAAATATTACTTTTATAATCAGAAAAAAAAATATGCAGAGTAAAGGAAAAAGACACACAAGAGGGTATGTGGGGGAATATAGTGCTAACAATAATTTAATTCTTTTCTTAATGAAGACCATAGGAAAAATAATCCAGAATGGCGGGAAATTAACAAATCTTGCCAGAAATTCTATCTAAAATTTGAATACAGGGCTACTTTTTATTTTGTGCCCACTGTATTCTTGACACAGTACTAGGTTTTTCTTCATACCTTATCTCATTTAATCCTCATAACAGTCTTGCAAAGTTGAGATGTCATCAGTTTATAAAGGAATAATTTGAGGCTTGAGGAGATTAAATATTTACCTCATGCTTGGAAGCTACACTGTTACTGTTATAATGTATTACCTTTCTCTGACTCTGAAAATGTGTATTTTTGAAGCACTTGCATTTATTTTTTATTTCTGATAAGAAAAACAGTATCATCTTGTTTTCTAAATCAGAAAAAAGAAACACATATTTTCTGGGGAAAACAGGTTGTCCCCTTTTGTGAAGGACCCCGTTGCCTTACGGCATTCTAGGATATTGCCATTCAAGACTTAGGGGCCTGTATTTTGTGTTTTTCCACTATAGGAATAAATGTTACTTCAGTGCTTATCAATAAAGTTAATCTGGGTCTTTTCCATATAGCATTCTTATTTGATACTTTAATATTTTCCTCTAAGAAGCCAATTAATAGTATTAATGAAAGAATAAGAACAGCAATAATAAAAAAATTATTGGCCATCAGAAATGCAGAAGTCTGCTGGTACATTAAAAATATTTAAAAATATTTGCCAATTAAATTCTGCTGATTAAATAGTCACATATGTCTATTCAATCTGTTATTAAAAATAATTTTATTCGAATTATGGGTAAGAGTGATTTTGGTAAGTTCTACTCTTAATCATAACAAAATCACCATTTGGTTAGTCTTTAAATCCTCTAAAAACAATACTGGAATACTTTTATTGATTTGGAAATGTACTTTGTCATGTGAACTTAATCCTGAAGTCTTGGTACCACTCATGTAATTGTGCAGAAAAAATAGAGTTGTTCCCACTGTAATACTCACAGAAAAGATAATTTGGGGAGCAACTAGTGAAACTAAGATTCTTTGCTTTAGAAGGTGAAATTAGGTCTGGAAGGGCTAACAATGAAAACTCTCCAGGAGGAGCTGCAGCTTCAGCCACTGTGTCCTTTGGGTGCTTCGTTTTGGAACCAACTGCCATCCTTGGAGGGGACAAAAGCAGCCCATGTGCAGGGAAAGCCAGGCACTCCAGCCAGCAGCCAGCACCAGCTGCCAGCTGCCCGAGCGGGGCGCCTCTGGCCCAGCAGCCGGCCCACAGCACTGATGAAGTTGGGTACATGTTTGGTGTACTGGTGATCATGTGACTCTTAGAAGACAAGAATGTGTGCTCTGGAGATGGCATCCTAGTGAAGAAACACCTGTATTTGAAGACCTGTTAACGTTATATGAACTCCCTAAAAATAAGTTATGGAAAATTAAAACTCAATATGTACAAGCCTACTAATCCTTAAAGATGAAGTTAAAATTGTACAATCTTTTACTAGAAATATCTGAGAACAAGTCCACACGTTATTTTGTGAGGACTTTGAAAAATCATTTGTAATAATAGACATAAAAGATTTTAATCTTTGAAGACCACTCTCATCATTTACATAAAATATTTTATCAGAATCCCTTGATTTATTTTGGGGCTGAGGACTAGAGAAAGAAAATTAAGCAACATGGATCCTTACAAGAAATTGATTTAAAATTTTTTATTTTTATTTTTTTGGAGTGTAGTGTGTTTTCTTAATTGGATCATTTATACAAAGTATAGAGTGTAGAACATTGAAAAAAATCTTAGATATATTTAAAGTTAGTCATTCTGTTATAAAAAGTATGTAAGTTTTTATATAAGTTAATTTGATAAAACAGTATGGACTGTTTTCTAATCTTAGTTTTATAACATTTTACCAAAAACTCAAAATCTAAGTTTACCAACTTATTAATAGACTAAGTAAAATGGTTATTTTAAAAGCATTTATTTTAAACTAGTAAAAAGAATGAGAAAGCAATCTTAAAGCATTTTGACTGTTTTTCCTCTGAAAACTTTCTATCAGCATTTAGAATTTCTCACAACACAGAACCAGAGAATACTAATACAGAAAGGCTCTTAGAGGTCATCTCTTTAATTTTTCAAATAAGAAAACCCATGCCCCAGAAACTGCTCACAGTCAGTATTTGAGAAGGGAAAAGGATATTTGATACCCTTTTCATTATGTCGGCTTACCTGTAGCATTCAATTACATATCATTCTGTTTATTATTTTTTGAGGTATCAGTCGATGTCTAATTTCACCTACTTGTTTGTAAGCTCCCTTAGGTAGCTTTTATATTTTGTATATTCTTAAAAGAGCTATTACATAAGCTGTTTAACAGTGAAGAACTTTGTTAGTGCACACTGATTGGTTGTTTGATTTGAGTGTGTGTTTTTAACTCAGAATGCCTAGTGCAATGCTCTGGTTCCCATTAGGTGTCCTTTTCATGCTTAAAAATTGGTAGTACTTAGATCACATGAATGATTTATTTATTTAGAGTTAACTAGAAAACTGGATTTAGTATACTAATGTTGAAGCTTTAAGTACAGTCTATTCTTAGTTAAAATCTCAGAATACAGTGACAAAGAACAGCAAGGTGCATGAGTAGCATCTGATCTTAGCTTGCAAGCAGGTTAATCTGGAAAATGGGAGGAGGTATCAGGAAAATGACAAATTAAGGAAAGTCCTTTTTTGATTATTAGATAATTACTTTCACGGATTTTAATTGTAACAATTACAACTCTTTCTTTCCATCAGCGGCTACACTCTCAGAATTTTGTTGCCAACGCAGAAAGAAATTCAAAACCTTTGGATATTGTAAAATAATTCTATTAAGTTGTATTTCTGTGTGTGTGTGTGTGTGCATGCATTTTAGGACTAGCATGAGTCCAGGATGCCAATAAACAATTTTTAAGCTGGTTATTGTACAAAAATAGTTACTTAATATCACTAAATAGGCTCAGATATATAGAAATATTATGTGGCCAATCAACATTGAGAACCTGATTTGGATTAATTATTAAGATGGAACACTTCTTTTATAATCAAAATAGTGAAAGAAAAGATAAAGACATGTAAAGGTATGACCAGGTGTCATACAAGTGAGAACCCAGAAGGGACAACTCACTGTGGGTTTGAGCAAGGGTTTGAATTCTCAGTATAGAGCATGTAGGAGCTGAGCTGAGTTGGGCCTTATGAGATGAGTCAGCAACATTATAACAGATAGGAAGGAGGGATGTGGGATTCCACCTGAAGGCTCAAGGACAAAGGAGCAAAGGTGCAGAAATATGCAAAGGAGTGTTTGGGAGCTCACAGATCAGTGTAGTTCACTAGTCAGGAACACATGGAAAACACATTGGAAAGCTAGAGAAGGGTCAGAATGTTGAGAACCTACCATACCTTCTTGTTTCCACTGTTCTTCCCCCACCGCCACCCCTCACCCCACTGCCGCCATAGCTGGGGATAAAATGATGTAAAATGGAGTAGTGGTGGTAGAAATGGAATACACATTGGGGGCACTTGGTGAACAGGTAATAAGATAATCTAGCATGAAGTTGTTATTAAATGTTAGACTGTTAGGCATGATTGGAAATTTGGTTCTTTAAATGAGATAAAAATAATGAAAAAATTGACTCCTGCCAGCAATTTCACCTCCCTGAAACCCATATCCTTCTGTATACCTGCCTAATAAATAGATATCCCTGGATTATTAGAATAACCTAAATCCAGGCTGCCTCATTCTCTTGATTCCCTTTATATCAGTTGGTGTCCGCATTATTCATTCATCTAGTCATCCAATTCAGAATTCTTTGAGGCATTCTAGACTTCTCTCACTACTTTACCCTTGTACCCAATCACTCAACTCTCTCTAGCTCTTAACATAATTCCTTTTCTTAACCCATACCTTTGGATATTGTATGGGTTATTGTTTGGATTAGTTAATGCAAATCTTCTCTTTCCTAGATATTAGAATGGCCACCTAACATGTTCTATTTCCTCCAGCTGCCCCCCTACCTCAGTCCATTTTCTAAATGATAACAAAAATATTTTCTTAAAGGACAAATCTAATCCTTTTTAATATTGTCCATTGTTTATATGAAACTCTTCAGTATGTATTTATGATATGACTCTTGCCTGTGTCTCTAAGCTTACTCCCTGAGAAAGGTTCAGGGGTAAAACAGAAGAGCATGTAGGTACCCAAAGTGTTGTGCCTTTGCATTTTCTATTCCTTTTGCCTGGGATACCCACAAAGACCCATCTATTTTTTTCCAGGTAGCCTGACACATGTCTATTCCTTCCTAAAGATTTATCCCTCTGGAAGGCTTTTTTAATCCATTCCCTTGCAGGGAAGGTTAGGCATTCCTATTTTGGTTATCTCCATAATAGCTCCTAACATGTATTGTAATAGTCCATACATACTTATGTACCTGATGTTTCCTTGCAGTCAGCACTTAATGCCTTATGATCTTTGTACTCCCAGCACTTAGCCCAAAACCTTCCAGATAATGTCCTTAAAAAAGGGAAACTATCTGTTGAATGAATTAATAAAAGCCACCACTTAATTTTAATCTTAGTAAGGTTTAAATAAACATAACATGTTTTCTTTAAATTATTAATTACCAAACTTGTATCTTAATAATTGCCATTTACTAAATGTCAGGTGTTTTGTGAGGCACCTTTAAAAAATTATCATGAAAAATGTCAAAATACATAAATATAGAAAGAATAGTACAATGAACCTCTACAACCCACCACCAGATTCAATATTGGCGAGATTTTGCCACTCTCACTTCATCAGTCCCATGTTGTTATTATCCCTGAAGGAATTTGAATTAAATCTCAAAACTAATTTCCTTTCACCCATGCATTCATGAGTATACACTTCCAAAACATACAAACACGTTCTTGTATAACTACGATGCCAGGATCACATCTCACAAAATTTGCAGTAATTGCTCGATATCATGTGAGATCCCTTCTTAATTCAGTTTCCTTCCAATTGTTCAAATGTCTTTTTTGAATTGACTTTCTGAATTAGGTCTACCATTACGTTTGGTAGTTATGTTTTTTTCAGTCTCTGTAAAGAGTCATCTCTCCTCTTTTTTGTTTTTGTTGTTTTTCATTTTATTGTTGTTTTTCAGCCTTTAGCTGCTTGGGTCAGTTGCCCTGTAGAATTCCTGGATATGCTTCCTCATGGTGTCATTTAACGTGTTCCTCTCACTGTTTCCTCTCTTCCCTGTCAATTTGAAGTTTGGGCTAAAGGCTTAATTAAATTCAGGTTCAAGTTGTTTTTGGTACATAGTTTTTTTCCTCATCTTTTTTTTATGGCTGTATTAATAGGTTAGATTTCTAAAAGTAGGATTGCTGGGTCAAAGCATATATGCATATATACTTTTTCTAGACTTTGTCAAATTCCTGTCTTTGAGGGTTGTTTGATTTTGCATTCCCACAATTTTGCCTGTTTCCCTATAGTTTCGTCAATAAATATGTTGCCTAACTTGGATTTTTGCCAATCTGATGTATGAAATATATTTGCTTTTCTTATGAGTAATTTCTTCTGTTACTTGCTCATTCAATTGTCCATTTTTTGATTTGGTTGGTGGTTTTTTCTTCTTGATTTTCAAGAACTTCTTATATAGTTGGGGTATTAGCCATTGTCTGTGTTAAATTGCAAGTATTTGTCATCTGATTTATCTTAGGGTGTTTTTGTACCTGCAAAGGGTTTTTTTTTAAGTTGTGTTTAAATGTGTTTGTTTATAGTTTTTATTGTTTCTGTATTTTTAGTCAATTAGGAAAGTTCCATTGGTTTGTGACTCTATACATGTACCAACACAACTTTTAGTCACAGAAATAATGTGTCCTACTCTATGGTACAGCTAGTGCCCCTCCTACATTGCTCTTTTACAGGGTTTTCTTGGTCATTCATGTTTGCTTAATTGATTGAAAGCTTATTTTACAAGTAAGAAAATGAACACTTCCATAAAAGTTATATGAACATGGAGAAATGAGAAAAATAAAAAACTGTCCTTAAGGGTTTCTTAATACTTTGTCTTAATATGAAGGTTAAATGTAGCAATCTTTTTGCAGATGCTGAAACCATTTATAAGCATACAAAATTAAAAGGAAGAGAGACGAGAGTGTATTGGAAACATTTATTCCCCTCAGTGGTTCCCTAAGTGTGGTCTGTGGACCTGTAGCCCCTTAGCATACATCAGAGCAGTGACATCCCTCTGCAGTAGTAATCATGTTTTCCTCAGCATCGTATTCATAGTAGAACAGTGTCAGTTTCATCCTTGATAAAAGTAAAAATAATGCACTTTATTAAATCTCAACCTTATCTTTTGATTGAATACTTACCTTTTTAATAGTCTGTTTCAAAGTGGAAAATATGTACAAAGCTCTTACACAGGCCAAAGTGTGTGACCATCTCAGGGAAGGCAGCCTGTGACTGAGGTGAGCCAGACTAGTCACTTTTTATTGAACCCCATGTGTACATGAAAGAAGGACTGACTGATACTTGTGGTTTATTCAGACTTGGGTGTTTGGCAGACGTTTTCACAATAATGAACAAAGTGAGCCTGTTACTTTAAGGAAAACAACTGACAGGATTTATTGCCAATGATAAAATTTGAGCTTTCAGGAGAAAAGAATTTTGAAAAATTGGTACTCGCTGTATTGTGAGCCTGACACTTCTAAATACTAACAGATTTTTCTGATGTTATCGGTGGTGGTATTAGCAAACTTTAATTTTATACTAAGTGTGTTAACATTTGGAAGACCTGTCAAGTCTCAGGCCAACATTTTCAAAATGACCCAGTGGATAATAACTACAAAATGGCGTGTAGGTAAATAATCCATACAAAATTCAAGAGAAGCAAATGGATTTTATTTTAAGAGAAGTTTATTGATATTACTTCAGATTCCACATCACAACAAACTTAAAAGCTACTACTTGTCAAGTTTTAGTGTAATAGCAAAGAATGCCCAAATTATCTGAAAAGGTGACTAAAATACACCTTGCCTCTCTTTTCCAACTACATATCTGTAAGACTGGATTTTCTTTATGTTACACAATCACAACATGTAACAGCAGATTGAATGCTGAAGCAGATATGACTGTTCTTTTTAATTAAGCCAGATATTTGCATAAATGTAAAACAATGCTACTTTTCTTGGTAATTTTTGTTTTGGAAATTATAGATTCCCCAAAATTCATTTGTGTTAACATGTAATGGGTTTATTATTTCTATTTTTATTTTTTATATTAATTAATAAATACTTAAAATTTTTCTTTGGTTTAATTTCTAATATGGTAATTGACAGGTATTACCCACATAAAAGCTTTTGGGGTAAGTAATCTTTAACAATATAAAGAGGTCCTGATATCAAAAAGTTTGTGAATCATATTTAAATAAGCATAACAATTCATGGTTTTAATTTTGATTACAATAGGTTTTACATTTCCCTGTATACATTAGAGCATAGTTTTGTAGTCTTCTGGGTAAAGAGGTTGACAAAAAATACAGCAGAGATGAGGTTAATGAGAATTTGCTATACAGCTCAGATTATTTATTCTAGGCAAAAATTAAAACACAACTGTCCTTTTTCAAAACTAGAAACAAAAACTTCTGCTTTTCTTTTAAATTTTATTAAAACTGAAGTTTAATATAATTCAGTGTAAAATCATAGTTTAATTTTGCTTGGTTGTGTTCTCAGGAAACTGGGTGAAAGATACTTTCTCAATTTAAATAAAAGCATGAGTTCTTGTTATTTTTGACTACTCAGTGTGTAAAGAAATACTGGTTTTTAGATGGCTAAAATGCCATCTAGAGATTTTGTAAATCTCCAGAAATCAACTGTATCTAATGCTTTTTCCTCATTCCTTCAAGCTGAGCAAATGGCCTGTGTTTTGTTAATTCTTGTGTTTTGAAAGATCTGGAAACTGTCCTGTCAATCTGTGTTCCATTAGAGTATAACCTAAAGGCCTTTGATTTAGTTACAACCTAGATATTGATGCTGAGTATAGAGGTTTGATTTAAAATTCTACTTTTTCCTTATATACCAAGGGAACTACATTCACAGCATATTTTTTTGTTTCTCCAAAAGACTGGTAGTAATATCAAAATTTTATGTAGCTATAATTTTCTCTAATGGGAGTCTTACTTTCTAAAACTCCAAATTTTAATTTCTTTTGATCTAATTGGGGGATAATTTTAATAGATAAAGCTTTCTAAAATTCACTGAGAGTTTTTATTATTACACAAAACCGAACATTTATATAGAAGTAAAGCCCTTCTTAATACTTGAGACCTGGAGAGAGATCTTATAATTAGTGGTAGGAAAGTATATTATCTATATGTTAATGAAGGAACATTGAATTATGTAGTTACTATGGACTTGTATTATCTCAGGTACAAAGACTAGTTCTCTCTTCATTTTCTTGGGCTTTAGGCCAAATAATAGCGTATTCAACAATACTTGTATTTTGTAGTACTGTATCTCTAAAGAAAGGACTCAACATTTTAAGAGCTTATATAGGAATCTTTGTTGTTCAAGATTAGTATCACAGCATGTAATATGTTTTCCGGATTTCTCGGAAAACAGTACCAGTTATAGGAAATTGCAGATATTACTTGTTTTAACAACATAAGAAAATAAACAAATGGGGAAAAGTGAATATTTGTCCCATAGGGAACCCAGAAAGCACAAGGAAGGTAGTGAATTGATGTTCCAGAACTGTGTTCATTTTGTTAGTTTAATTTATTGGTGTCTCTCAGTAAGAGCACAGAGAACTGCATCAAGTCCACAGGATGCTCTTGCCCTGTTGAATGAAAAGGAATGGAAGAGCCTGTACCAGACTCCTGTCTCCCTAATTCAATTCAACAAATGTATATGACTATCTGTAATTTTCCTGTTGCTATACTCTAATGCTACAGATATTTTGTTAGAAATTGATCCTTCTCCTTAAGGAGCTTATTTATGGTCTGAAAGGAGTGATAAGATAATGATAATCTGTTAATAGCTATAAGAGAAACAAATGCTTGTGAATGCTAAGAAGAAAAGAGTTACATTCACAGAAGAGCTTGGGAGGTGGTAGGAGTGCAAGGACACCAAGAGACTGCATTTGAGATAGGTTTTAAAGGAAAAATGGGTAGAATTTCAATAGCGATAAAAAGGGAAAGCAGAGCCTCAGGACTTGCTGGTTCAAATATATCTCAATTCCATAAAACACAGAAGAAAAACTACCATGTTAGAACTACTGATTTTCAATTTACAGGTGATCTAACTTGATTGACTTATGCTACTCTGTGACATTACAAAGAAAGTGAAGAATAGAGGTGCATTCTTTGCTACTTGCCTCCAAATGGCAGTGGACATGAACAAGATTTTAGATTTACTTCCAGTTTAAATGATTAGCTAGTAGTATAAATGGCGAAAAGACTATGCTAGTCCCGTATTTCGTTCTTAATATTTCTGCCTTTGCAGGTTTGTGTCACTCTGTGTTTGTACAGGGCATACTTTAGTCCTTTTGCTTTCCACAGTTAGCGTGTAAATATAAAAACTTGCCTACACTTTGAATAAGTATACTATGTGTTCTAATAAGTAAAATTTAAGAGGTTTTGTACTTGCCAAGGAAAAGTTCATTTAGAAATTCATCTATACTATAGTGCAAATTTAACTCATTTAGCAACTCTTTGCTATATGGATATACATTTTTAAATCTTCTAGCGCTGGGATGGGGTCCATTCATTTTTGCATACTTATCTGCATCTACTATACCAACTCCTACTACTGATTTCTGCTAGTAATAGTAGTACTCAGGGCTACCTTTTCAGTAGGATGGTGTGTCTATCCATAGGCTCATGGTTGGTAAGACAAAATTTACCAAATGGCACACACAGTTTTTTTTTTAGTGTCAGTTGCTTAATCATAATATCTCATTATTTCTTGTAACTCATTTTTTGAAAAGTAGAATAGAAAAAAACCCTCTTATTCAAATGACTACCATGTAAAACTTTCAAAAATGGACCAGAAGTTTATCTCATACCACATACATACTAAAGTTGAAATACTTGAGGATGAACCAGGCACTGACCTAGCCCACCTGGCGCTGACAGCCAGAAAGGGAGAGAATAACTAAACTACAGCTGATAAATGCAGTGCTTTTAGTGGAGATGTTTTAAGATTTTAAGTTAAAGTTTTTCATCCGTTATGTGTTGTCTAAGAAGGCTGAAATTCACCATGTTAGTAACAAGATCTTTGCAATGTTTAAGTGACTACCTAGAGCTGGAGCTGTTACAGAAAAGGCTGGCTAGTCTTGGTTTTAATGTCTCGGTTAAAAGGAGTCCACTCCTCAAGTTTCAGTCCCTTAGAGTGAGACAGGATGGCCAACTTGTGAAGGGGTTTGCATGTTCTTTGGAGTGCCAGTGAATTTCTGCCACACCCTGTAGTTCCTGGTTGGGCTCTGATGCCCAGTGGTGCCTTGCGCCACTCTGGCTGCAAGTAGCAAGAGAGCTGGTGCGATTTGAAAGACTTGCTCTTAGTGCCATCGCCATTTTCTGCTTCCAGAGCTTTTCTCACTAAATGACCATAGATCTCAGTGAGCTCTAATATCGTGAATGTCAATATGTATTTTAATTTAGTGTAGAAGTCACAATTTTGTTAAATAGTCTTTTAGGCTATTTTGGGATGGTGGGAGCATAGTGTATATTCCAGGTAATGACAGACTTGAGTTTATTGTAAAATTAACCAATCTTGTGCAGTTAATCTAATTTAAAACCTGTTCAGCTTTCCCACTTAGGGATAAAGAGTTTTTATCTCTGTGTTCTTTCTTTTTTCCCTTTCCCTCTGGAATATGTATTACCACTAATTTCTATAAACCCAGTCATTGTTCCAGAAATTGTGTGCCAAAGAATAGAAGATGGCATCGCATTATTTCATAGCACAGAGTCACATGTCCATTCCTGCCCTTTTTGCAGTGGTTTCTGCCAAAATGGAACATCTTTGAAGAATAGAGTCAACAACTGAAATTTACTATTTGTATTGATAATCGCAGTTGGCTTTCTTATACACATTTAAAAATTTTATTAGGGGCATATGTTTAATATTTAAGATTTTGTCACTGTAATGTGTTAAAATTGAAATACGAAACTGTCTTATAAGGATATCTTTAAGTTGTGGGATTAGTCAAATCTCTGCGTTGCCAAAGTTTTTTATATGTTAAACAAAATTTTTAAATTCTTCTTTAAGTGTTTCTATGTAAAACACATGTACTGCTCTCAATATTCTTTCTCTCCCATGGAGATAAGTTCATAAACAGTTCTTACATTTTAATAGACTATGTATATTTTTCTTTTCCCTTTTTAAATGAAACTAAAGAAGAGATAAATGAAAATTAAATTTAATAATTTATTTAAAAAGTATTTGGTACTTAATGCAGCTATTAATTCTCTTTGGCAATTAGGGGCAAGTAATTAGTTGATTACCTCTAAAGACTCATAATTTTAAGAATTCCCAATTTCCAAGTATTTTTCTGTTGGGATTAATTTATATAAAGGTATCTAGTAAATTGCTTAGCTGTTAAGTGTCAAAATAAGCAATTTTCTAAATATAATTAATCCTTATCCTTTCAGTGTTTTGTTTCCCAGAAGAGAATTACTTAATAGGCATGATCTCATCTGATTAATTTCAAGCTAACTTCTTTCAACTATAATAACAACTGAAAAAAGAGTCTTCCCTTATGGTAACATTCTTGAGATCACAACCCTTTAAAATATCTAAAATACATATAACTAACATATAGAAAATATCAGTTCCTATTTTATAACTAACTTTTTTCTTGACTGAAATTACAGGATTTCATGGAAAAAAATTTAAGCAAACTCTGTGACTTGTCTATGTGACTTGTCTAAGATACTTGAAAACAAATCAAAATTAAATTTACTATTGTTCAAAATTCCTTAAAATTTTCATTCCCCTTTTTATTTTTTAACACTGACATCATCATCTTAAAGAATTTCTTTTTAGTTAGTGGTTTGAACATTATCATTAAATTAAGTCTCTGAAGAATAGTATCTTCCAACTTTTCTGCCATTGTAATTTGTTGGTTTTACTGGTTTTCCAGTTTTAATCAATTTTTATTTCTATGAAGTTATCTTAATACATATTTATTAGGCTATATTCATTCCTGAATTTTTAACCATTTTGTATCTTTGCGTCATCCCAGTAGCTGAACTCAGGACTAATCAATGCTCAACAGTGCTGATTGTAGAACCGCTGGAGAGGATTAGAAAAATCCTAGATTTGGCACCCACTAGCCACATGCGGCTCTTACACACT
Organism: Smutsia gigantea; assembly: GCA_032199065.1. Taxonomy (NCBI): domain Eukaryota; kingdom Metazoa; phylum Chordata; class Mammalia; order Pholidota; family Manidae; genus Smutsia; species Smutsia gigantea. The sequence goes on from JAVSCE010013911.1 coordinate 143,503, forward strand.
TGAAACGTGACTAGTGGAATTGGGGCAGTGCAGTTTTAACTTCATTTAATGTTAATCAACTTAAATGTAGATAGCCATACATGACTAGTGGCCGCCGTAGTAGACAGCACCGCTGAGAAGTCGTCAGGGCTTGTTTTTTTGGTTTTAGATTTTCATAAAAACAAAACAATGCTTATGAGTTAAAGCCTATAAGATTCACTAGTGTGGTCAAAGTTAACTTGTTTCCCAGAATAAGATATTAGCTTTAGGCTTAAAGAGAGGAAAATATGGCAATATTATGCCTCAAACTTTGCACAGCTGCAGGCTATTTCCACTTATAGAACAACCATTGAATTCTTCTATTAGAGTAGCATCTGTTAAAGTACAGCTTTTCTTGTTTGGTGTGTTTTGTTTTACATTATGCAGAATTGGCAGAAGAAAAAATAAGTCTTTTATTTTGTATTGTCTTTGCATTTTTTACATTTTTCTATGTATTTTCTTCTCCAAGCTTCCCAACGAGAGAGAATGCTAAGACCTAGAATTGACGTTATTCTCAGTTCTAAGGAGAAGATATTTCTCAACTCTTTTAAGGTTGACATAAAGATTTAGCTGGGAAAAGGCAGTTACAGGATTTGGCAACTGAATGCAGACGCCTAGTATGAAGAGTCAAAGGTAACTAAATTGGAGCCAGGGTTACTGGTGTGTATGTGATTTCATAAGTTACAGAGGAAAGTGAAGAGGAACAGCTGGTTTGAAGAATAGTTTTAAACATGTTGAGTTTAAGATGCTGATAATACAAACAGATGATGGCATGGGCAGTTCAAAATGCCCCCAAAACCGAACTGAAGGGCAGAGAAGACTTCACTCCTAGCTAGATGGAAAAGATTCAGGAATCCGTTTCAGGGCTGGCTCATTTTCATCTCACATGCCCATTTTTCTCCTGAATCCACTTTCGCCTCTCACCAGCCCCCATATAGTGACTGACACACAATTCAGTAGAATTTTGTTTGTGTAAAGAAGATCTAAGCCACGGAAGAGAAACTCACCTGAGAGAATGGAAATTGATGAAAGAAATGCAGGGAAGGTCTCAGGAAAGTGTGAAAGTGGTCAGAGTGAGTGGGAATGTTTCAGTGTGGTGCAGGCTGAGCAAGAGGAAAGTCGTGCGGAAAGAGTCAGATGTGCGTTGTGCGAGGAGGCGAGAAGACTGGTGATGCAGGGGAGCATCTCATCTAGGGTCTGGAGGTGCTTATAAAAAGCAGAAAGTAATGGTTGTCCAGGGCTGGGGGGTGAGAGAAATGGGGAGCTGCTGTTCAGTGGGGTCAAGTTTCAGTTATGCAAGATGGAAGAGGCCTAGACATCTGTTTCATAATATTGTGCTTACAGTTAACAAAACTGTACTGTATAGTTTGCTAAGAGGATCATCTAATTTATGTGTTTTTTACCATGATTTTTAAAGGTGGGGGGAGTTCTTGATATTTTCTTGGAGACTAATGTGAACAAAAATTGCGACAAGGATTCTTGGAACTGGCTGATTTTTTTTTCTTTTCTTGAATTGCCCCTATCTAGGTTCATTATTAATTTGGGGGAAAACATTTCTGCAGTTACATTAAAAATGTTTGGTTATGGATTGAGTAGGTGTGACTATCAAACCAATGACAGATGGTCATTTAGCATTTCAAAAAGGCATTAAAATGCCAGAAGATGTGATTTAAAAAGAAAAATCAAACGAAGGGCCCAGAGCAAGCACTTAGTATGGCAGAACCTTCTGCAGTAGCGGACGGCGCTGTCTGTGCTGCCGTGTGCAGTAGCCGCAGCCACGTGTAGCTGTGAGCACTTGAATGTGACTGGCGTGATTGAGGAACTGTATTTTTAACTTTATTTAGTATTAATTAGTTTAAATTTACTCATATGTGGCTAGTGGCTTCCATAGAAGGCAACACAGGTCTAGAGACTTGCGAAAAGTTAATCAGCATATGAATGAAGTAGGAACTCCGTCCAGGCATTTGGATTTGAAGTAAAAGCTGAGGAAAGGTATTACAATGCATTACTGGAGACCAGAACTCCCGCCTGTGCTTTTAAAGTGGTGTCAGCCCGTTTCTTTTGTGTTTGCTCTTATCAGCTTTAAAAACAGATAGAAAATAGGTGGAGAAAAAAAAAACAATCAGTGAAGCAAGTTCACAGCAGAATCCATGAGTTGCCTTGATAGTTTTTAATTTCTGTGTTTCACCTTCATATAATACACAAAGCAGCCAGTGGGACAACAGTCCAGTGCTGACCAGAAGAGAGGCTGCTCACACAGAAGCAGGGCCTGGGCTGATCGTTTTAGCAGTGCTACCATTTTTAAAATGCAGCTGAGGAAGGGTACACGATGGTAAAATTTTAAAATGATACTATACTAGTTTCAGGTGTATGACATAATTACTCAGTATTTGTGGACATTGCAAAATAATCACCACAGTAAGTCTAGTTACCATTACAAAATTTTTTTGTTGTAATGAACTTTTAAGGTTTACTTCCTTTGCAACTTTCAAATTTGCAATACAATATTATTTACTGTAGTCACCATGCTGTATATTACATCCACATGAGTTATTTATTTTATAATTGGAAGTTTGAACCTCTAGACTCCCATCATCCATTTTGTCCACTCCCCACTCCCTCCTTTCTGGCAACCACCAACCGGTTTTCTGTATCTGAGTTTGTTTTATTTTGTTTGTTCATTTGTTCTGTTTTTTAGATTCCACATAAAAGTGAAACCATACGGCATTTGTCTTTCTCTGATTTATTTCACCTAGCATAATACCCTGTAGGTGGTCCACCCATGTTGTTGCAAATGGGAAGATTTCCCTCTTTTTTTATGGCTGAGTAGTGTTCCATTGTGTATATGTACCACATCTTCATTATCCATTCAACCATTGATAGACACTTAGGTTGTTTCCGTAACTTGGCTGTTGTCAGTAATGCTGCAATGAACAAAAGGGTGCGTATATCTTGGAATGGAATAAGTGTTTCTGTTTTCTTTGGGTAAGTTCTCAGAAGTGGAATTACTGGATCATCCAGTAGTAGTTCTAGTTATAATATTTTGAGGAACCTCTGTATTGTTTTCCATGGTGGCAGGGCCAATTTACATTCACACTGACAACATGTGAATGATCTATTTTCTCCACATGCTTGCCAACATTTGTTTTGTCCTGTCCTTTTGATACTAGCCATTCTGACATGTGTCAGAGAATATCTCATTGTGGGTTTGATTTCATTTCCCTGATTAGTAATGTTGAGCATCTTTTCATGTGCCTGTTGGTCATTTGTATGTCTTCTTTGAAAAAATATCTGTTCTGATCCTCTGTCCATTTTTAATCAGGTTTTTTCCTCAGTTAGTTGAGCTGTATGAGTTCTTTCAAACCCTTCTCAGATGTATGATTTACAAATACTTTCTCCCATTCAGTAGGCTGCCTTTTTATTTTGTTTTGCATATTCCTTTGCCATGCAGAAGCTTTTCAGTTTGATGTAATCCTGTTTGTTTATATTTGCTTTTGTTGCCCATTTCCTTTGGACTTTGATCCAAAAAAATATCACCAAGAGGGAGGTCAAATTGCTTACCATCTATGTTTTCTTCTAGGAGTTTTATGGTTTCTGCTCTAACATTCAAGTCTTTAGTCTATTTTGAGTTAATTTTTGTGTATGCATTGATGTTTTATGTTATGGTTTTACAGGGCTTCAATTTTAGAATTTAGAATATTGCTTTTATTATAGAAAATTAAGTAGTCATTTCTCCTATCTCTTCTCCTAGTGAGAAGTACTTCAAAGCCTGGGAGCCTCCCTCTGGGTTGTCCTGCTCCTCAACATGCCTATGGAGAAGGAATTCACTTCTGATTGGAATTTTTGTGGCTTATAAATAATCACACTTAAATGGAGACACCAAAATATTTTTCAATTAAATAAATTTAACAAAAAATTTAAAAACTTAAGAAAACTAACACTCAGACACACCACTGGCAATCTGTAAGTTGTGACTACTTAATGGATAGTAAATTTAACAGTAAGCATTGTTATGGTTTCCATTTCTTAAATTAACCTCTGTTTCTCCAAGTCTTACATTTTTCTTACTTAAAACTTCAAACCTTTATGCTAGATATACTTACTCCTATTTTATTCAGGGGGAAAAATAAAACACAGGTCAGGCCATTGCTTGGGGAGTTACATGTAATCTTTGAATTTAACCTTTTCTTAGCTTTCAAGTTGAGGTCTAAGAGTAACTGGCATCCTGTTAGATATGACTTTATTATGGAGGTTAATAGTTTTCAGTCATGGCAAATATGGACTAAAAATCTGTGGTGCTATAGAATATGACTGAGGGAAATGACATTTGAGGAGCCTGCTGTGCGCGCATGTTAGGGGCTTACCCTGTTACCTTATTTACACAACAGCCCTGTGGATTATCTTTGGTCTGAGACCTAACACTTGTTCTAATTTTATATAATTCTATTTATTCTGTTTGTTTTAGTTCCCTGGCAATAAATTTGCACCAATTTAACTCTTCTTAGATAGTCACCATTAATACATAAAACTTTTCTTTTAAAAACAGGATAAAAGAATCAGAGTATCTCAGCCCTTGACAAGAGGACCAAGTGCCTTTATTCCAGAGAAGGAAGTAAGTTTATTTGTTCTAAAATATATTAAGTGTTATGTATATGTATACAAAACGCCTTAGTTGTATCAAAGAATATTTCCATTTCTAATACAGAAGTAAACTGTGTTTGCTCTTGTTTCTTATTTATATGTCAAAAACCAGAAATATTTTATTTTCAACTTCCCTTAAAAGTTAGTGTATATAATAATCTACCTTCTTATTTTTGAGTTATATAGTACTGCTAGTCTAGAAAAATAAAAATTTTACCATATTTCATTTCAAATATAACTTTTCTGAGAAAAGCTGCTAACTAATAAAATTTAATATTAGCCTGAAGGTTTTAAAATGGTATGGTTTCATGGTGGTTAAGGGTTACAGAAATGTTAAGATATTTTGAAATGAAAAAGTAAGTTTCCCAACTAGACCTATTAAACAAAATATGGTATTATATCCCTAATAGTTACTGCTTTCATGTGACTCTAAGTCTCTGGACAGAACGTCACAGAATGCCCAATGCAGTGTGCACCTGTGGTGAGGGCGGGGAGTCAAGACTGCAGATGCAGAAAGGAGAGGTTGTAAAATGATGCAAGGAGATAATAATCCATAACAATGTACAGGACCTGCTAGATTCCTGGATGTCTCTCAGATATACTTGGGCTAAGAAAAGTTCAAGGAGCACTAAGTGAGTTTTTCTCTGTTTCAAGGAGTTACTAACTCATGTTAATTAAGTACAGTTTTGTAAATGAATTCGCTGTGGACTGCAAAAACATTGTTTATCTTAAAGCACCAGGATCATTCCTACAGTGATCTGAAATTAATCAACAAACTTATAGGACACCTGTCATATTCCAGGCATTATTTTAAAAGAAGGGATGAGTAGAATTTAAATAATACATGCCAGGACATTGCCAGAGTCAGCAATTCCTTCAACTTCATTTCACCTTTTAGTGGCCTTTACCATTTAAATGAAAATGTTAAAGGAGAGTTTAACAGAAATGTTTTGGGAACTCAGTGACCACCCATTAGATTGGTGTACTTCTGCCTGCTTCCTTCTTAGGGCATACGGACTGCTCTTAGTGGGCTGATTGCTACATATACATGAAGACTTCCTGAAACATAGTCATTTTCACAGTATGTGTTGGAAGATAATACGGTTTGCAGAAGCCACTGATTTTTCAGGATTTGTTGAATCATATGAATCTATTAATATATCTTACATATCAGTTAAACAGAAGAAATGTCTGCTGGGGAAAACAAAGCAAAAACAACAAATATTCTATGCCTCATTGTATGTGTTTTATCTGGATCCTGTTTAATATGTTTTTAACTATTATCTTGGTCTTTGTAGTTTATGAAATGGGGGAAAATAAACAAATACAAGTATATTTGACTTTATAATTAGCTGAAGTGAAATTGCCTCATTTTTTTACACTATTGTAATTAACATTTTCTCACAGTTTACACTTCCTTTGGGATTAGATTTTCCTCAGTCAGTAGTGCCTTTGCATAATTTGTACATATTTTTCAAAAGAGACTGTAAAGCCAGCCCTGAAGAATGCTGTCTTAATGCCAGTGTGGATCTCTGGAAAGACCATTGGTCTAGATTTTAGGAAACCTGGATTCTAGACCAGGCTCTGCTGTTAACTTGAATTTAAACTTGAATCTGTTTTCTTATCTAAAATAAGGAGTGTGTTCTTCTTAAGTCTGGTACTCTAGCTCTAAAATATCAATAATAATGAACCAGTCCTAGAATATGCCCATTTAATTCCCACAGAGCTGGGTCCTTCTACAAGGTGCTAATAAGCTTTTAACACCTTCAGAGCCAATTTTTGGTGTGATGCCCAAGCTGTCATTGTGTGTTAAGCTACATATAAATAACGTATTTTTGAGAAAGCTCTTTTGATTTCCTAGGATGGAAGATGTCCATTTTAATAAATTACCTTGTTTTTTAGTGATTAATATGATAGGTTCAAAATAGGAATGTCAGTACTTCAGTGTACTTAATTTTTCAATTAACACTTTTCCTATAAATTTTCCTATAAATATTTTCCTTTGTCCCTATAAAAAGTTCAGAAGGCCTTTTTTATGTTGAATAGCAAAAACAAGCAAAGGATAACTGAAAATATTTATCTTAAGATGGTGTGATTAAGTATCTTCATAGGTTGCTGAGATAAAATTGTAAGTATATGTAATCAAATGCTACTTCTTCAGCCTTACTGCAGACCGGTATGCCAATGGCCAAGCAAGTGGGCCCTGAAAGCTTTGCCTTGTATGCCTGGCAAAGCAGATGGGAGCTTCTTCTCTCTGGTTTCACAGCTGTGTGTGTATAATGTTCATTAATTTGACATTTGTAGTTTAATAAAATGTGGTTCCAGAGCCAAAAATGCCTGGTGCTTTCCTTTTTGTTTCTGGTATGAGCAACTGCATAATTTCTGTGGCTGTTAATATCAAAAGAACAATCATTTGCTTCTGTAGTGGCATGATTTATGTAAACTACAGATCGGTTTACTTTTTAATATTGTTTCGTGTGTCTTGGTGTCCAGGTCATCCAAGCAGACACAGCAGATGAACGCACTAACTTCCTGGTGGAAGAGTACTCAACGTCCGGCCGCCTGGACAATGTCACGCAGGTCATGGCTCTGCACGCCCAGTACCTGGAGTCCTTCCTGCGGAGCCAGTTCTACATGCTGCGCATGGATGGCCCCCTTCCCCTGCCACACAGGCACTACATCGCAATAATGGTGCGCTTGGCCTATGCCCTGCCTCCACCTGACATCATCCTCACTCCTCCCACCTAATGTTACATGTGTGTGTGTGCAAAGCTAGCAGCACTTTATAGGGATAAGAACTGAAGAAGCCTGTGGCCTTTTGGATACATTTCGAATGCTTTATACTACTTAATTACTTAACATTTCTCATTAAGTTATCAGTTTAATCTCTTATGATTAAAGATGCTTGTAGGATCCAAAGCAGTATTGCTAATATCGCACAAGTTTTGTTTTTGCTCTTGATATTTTGTTTTTGTTATTAATATAAAACAGGTTGTAACATTTTGTTTAGTCATTTTATACAGGAAGAATATTACTGATTTGGTCAACTAAAAGGGAAATACCAGTCAGCACCCATAGAGATGCTGGATAAGAGGAAAGCTCTGAAATGAGTTACAGTATTTCTCAGTATAGTAGCTGGCACAAACTAGTTAACTAGTTAATATTTTTGGGGGGAGAGAATTATAAATTGGGACGATAGGCAGCAAGAATGAGAAAGGTAGGCTGAAACAGTGTTCCAGTTGGACTGTCACAGAGAAAGAGGAAGGAGAAGAGCAGGATGCAAGCCTGCCTGTTTGGAGAGTCTAGAGCAGCTGGGCTTGCAGAGCCAGCAGAGGTGGCCGTGAGCTAGCAGATTGGTTTATACCAAGTTTGATTTGGTCATCATGTCTATGCTGTGTCACTTTCACTTTGAATGACAAAAGGGCAGCATTCTGTGTTTTACTGAATGATGAACTTGACTAAGACTAATTTCAGCTTCAAGTTAGAGTGCTTACAAACTAAGAGATAAACAAGATACAGAAAATAGAAAGAACAAAATAGTGCTATTTTACTAAGGATCAGCTCTGAGTAAAGGAGCAGTGAAAAGTCTGCTTTGCATGGATTTACCAAATTGTCAGTATCAAGGCTGATTTTGAATGCATAGGAAGGAAGATGTCAGGAGCTTCATTTCAGTTCTACCTCAGTGGGGTGATGTGCATGGATAAGATCTGAAATCAGTTATCTTAAAGGGGATAAGAGAGGTATCCAAGTTAGCATGCATTCTGAATTGGTATAATACAAATTAATAGCATTTCATTATGGTTTAAATAGAATACAGTTGATATCATTTACCATAATGAAATGGACATGTATTTTCTCATGTCTAGGTTGACCCCAATTCTAGATGAGGAAATGACTGTCTCTGTGTAACAATTATTTGCTTATACGAGTATCAGCTTCATGTATTGAGTCAAAAATCTATGGCAGCACTGTGATGAAAGTTTTAGAAGGAGGAGGGATCTGTAAAAAAAGAATTATTGGCCATAAAATTTATTAAACTCCATCTAAATTATTTGTTTAGAAAAAGAGTAGAACTCTACCATGATTGTTTAATCAACTAACTCTTCCCTTTGTGTTTTAGGCTGCAGCTAGACACCAGTGTTCTTACTTAATAAACATGCATGTGGATGAATTTTTAAAGACAGGAGGTATTGCTGAGTGGTTGAATGGTTTGGAATATGTACCACAAAGGCTGAAAAACCTTAATGAAATAAATAAGCTGCTAGCACACCGACCTTGGCTGATCACAAAAGAGCACATTCAGGTACTGAGTGTTTCTTTGAAATAAAAAAGAAGTTTACGAATGATTATAAGAGTTACATTTTTTTTTGCTTAAGAATTAATTTTGCTAATCTTTAGATACATATTAGGAACTTGGAAAATAAAAAATAACATATTAATATGTGTAGAAGAGAAAAATTTAGAAAGTCAGTGGATTTAATGAACATACAAATGAATACTTTAAGTAATCAGTAGTTAACTACACAAGTGCTTTGGTTAGTGGCTATGAGAAAAGTTGGTTTCTATTTTCCAACAGTGGGCACAACAAAGGAAGCCCTGGCAGGATCGGAGACCTGGGTTCTAGTCCTTCTGCTCTTACTCACAAGTTTATGACCTTTAGTAAGTTAACTTCTGTGGACCTCAGTAGTTTCCCCTTCTATAAAACGAGGGACCTAGATTAAATAAGTTCTACACTCTTTTCTAGTTCTAAGTGGTGTGTGAATGCTTAAAGGCCTCTAGAAGCTGGAGCTTAGAAGAGAAATAAAGCTGTGATTGACTAGAGCACTTGCATGTCAAAAGGAAAGTCCATCAAAGGCCTGCAGGGTGAGGCTGTTACAAGTACCCTTAGCACTGTGCGTATACTTGGTAACTACTCAGTCAGTGAGAGCTGTCATCTCAGTTATCAGTAGAAGCCTTAAGTATTTAAAATCCCTGCTTCTAATGCATAGAAATGCCTATTTTTAAAAAATCATCTTACTAGACTACATGTTTATTATTTGCTCAGTTAAACCAAACTTAACTTTTTTTTCTCCCAAGCATATATGTTCATTTTAATTTTTCTCTTTAGAGATTGACAGTATAAAACTTGCAGGTCTCTGTTTTATAAAATATGTATATTCAAAATATTTTGATGAGCATTTTAATCATGAAGCCAGCATGTCACTGCAAATCTGGTTAAAGTCTGGTAGTCACTCAGTGGGACCAATACCAGCAATAGCTGAAGTCTTATCATAAATATATCTGGCACACACATCTCGAACTGTCCAGTATTCACAACATCAGTTCTTGCTTTAAGCTCAGGGATGGGAACTCTCCACCCGCTGACACGCTCACAAACCGCAGTGGGCACACAACATGTCTGTTTTCGGAAGATTTCTGGCTTCCACAGCTTCACTTTCAGTGATACTTGTACAAAGTCACATCCATTCCTTTTGAACGGCATGTAGCATGTGTGCGATGGTGGCTCGTTCACAGACCCTATAGATCCCCCATGATCCTATGTCTGTGTAGGAAGTATTGAAAGGCTGAAAGCTGTGGCAGAGGCCACCGCGACAGGTGGGCTGGGCCAGCGTGCTAGGTTGGTTCACTCCCCCTCCAGAAAGAGCGATCCTGGTGGCCGATAGCGTGTGCGTGGCCATGAGACAGAGCGCACCCAGATGTGCCCAGCCTAAGCCAGACTCAACTGTTTGCAGTCTGTGTACTCTCAGATTTTGTGTAGCTGCCTGGGAATCTGTGAGCCACAATGCTGTGCTGAGGTTTATATTCTAGTTTGATGATACGTCAGTTAGATAAAGGAATTAATTTTAATTAATATAATTACTCTGTGCCAGATACTTTGGTAGGTCTAAAAAGATAGACCCTGCCATTGGACATGCTTGGAGTCTAGGGGAGGAGACCAAGAGATAATAGCCACAGCACAGTAGTTTATGAAGGCATAAAGAGAATGGGATCAGGAGGTTTTGTGAAAGAAGTGACATTTGAGGTAGGTCTTGAAGAATAAATGGGAATTTTTAAGTACAGAAGGGTATTCCAGCCAGACAATAACGTATGAAATATTATGGTGTCTTGGAAAAGTAGCTAACAGCTTCAGGTTAGGAATGGTTATGTAAGGTGGAGGATAGGAGATGGGAAAAATTGGGATCCTATTGTGTCTGACCCAGTGAATACTGTGTTAAAGAATTTGTGTTTTATCCTCAGGAAACTATAGTCTCCAGAGTTATGGTACTGGTACCTCGGGTGCATAAGACAATCCTTCAAAATGCTAGAGTGTGTGTGTGTTTGTGTGTGTGTGTGTATTCTTATCTCAACCTTTTAGGTTTCTGCATTTTACAATATTAGTATTACAGTACATGTATATAACTAATCTATATAAAATGTATTTTGTAAGTACATATTAACTTACAAATACATGTACATGCTATCAGGCGTTAGGCCTCCCAATTGTTCTGTCAGAAGTATATACGATCAAAAGAGCTTAGAGGTCACCATGATAAAGAATCAAGATCCATTCAAGGTTTTGGAGCTGAGTTGTAGTATAAGCATTTTTGGTGAATGCAGAAGATAAATTACAAATGGTCTGGTGTAGAAGCAGAAACGCCAGACACAAAACAGTTGCAGTAATCCACCTGCAAAATGATTGTTCTTAAAGCTATGGGGAGATAAAGAGGAGAGAGAGGTAAGACTATATGTTAACTATTCTGCTTGAGAATACTCAGGACTCGGTGAGTGGTAGAATAGAGAAAGGGGGTAGGACAGGAGAGTAACTCTAACGTGTCTTCCTTCCTGACTGGGCAGAAGGCACTGCTGTGAGCAGGATGGCATACACAGGCCTGCAAACAGTCTATGATATCAGTACAGTGATGTCCAGTTACAGAAGGAAATACAGGTCCATAGTTCAAGGTAAAGGATAGATTCAAAATAAGATCAGGTATTTATTTACAGATAAGCAAAAGTCAAGTTGGAAGAATGAATGATCCTTCCAGGAGTTACTGTACCAGGAAGATCATGGTAGAAGAGAGCAAGCCAGCATTTTGGAGGGCCTGTGGGAAAGGGGGGCCTGTGAGGAGGGAGGTACATCTCAGGGTTGAAAGGATACAAAGAACTCGTGGAATTGCCGAGGTTGAGGGAGAGTAATTTCAGGAAGGGAGGAAGTAAAGAAAATGTGAATCATGCAGAGATCATAAAAGATAAAGACTAAAAAGAAATAGATTTGGCCTTTTGGAGGTCATTTGTGACTTTACTGAAAGAGCTTCAGGATTTGTTTAAAAAAAGAGTCTAGATTATAATGAATTTAAAAAGTGTTTGCTGTCCTTTCAGGTTTAATAATAATCCTGCAAAGACTGGTAAAGGCATAAATTCTACCAGTCTCTTTGGAAAGCTCTTTGGCAATACTATCAAAAATCATTAAAATATTAATATTCTTTGCCCTAAAAATCCTATTAAGAATTATTTCTAGAATATGAGCAAAGTTATAGCATGAAGATACTAATAATAGCAAATAAGCAAAAAAAAATGTAGGAGCAGTTGGCATATCTAACAGTAAGAGAATATGGAGAAGTAGTTGTGTACATGCATTACTGTAGAATATATCCCATGCTTAATATAAAACACTAGCCTCAAGAAAAATGAACATGTCAAAATGTCAAGTTTGAAAAGCAGAAAAAAATAAGATGCATACTCTGATTATATAATTATTATTATAAAAATAAAAGATGATGTTTAAAAGATACTAGGGTGGTTGAAATATCCTTTTCTTTTCCCTGCACTTTTGGTAATATGTTAAATTCCATGTGTGCAAGCGCACAGGCATGGTAGTTGAATAATGGACAGTAAGCAAAAGCAGTTTTTGGTTTGGGGCTTTAGCTGTGAAGTGAGTAAGGTGAGGGTAGGTTTGCGGGAGCAGCAGCACGCACACGTGCGCAGAGAGAGAGGGCACACTGATGGGAAAGAAACCGCAAGGGACCCGCAGATGGCACAGGCTCTGGGGGAAACTGGGTGTGGAGGCATCACTGCTTTGAATGGCGCCTCCTGTGAGTGTGTCATTCAGCTGGAAGATCAGGTAAGATAGCATATGAGAAAGTGCTTTGAAACTTTTAAATTCTTATTGAAATGTTAGGTAGTATTTTATAGTTTCTGGCATCTGCTATAGGCTTTTGTCCATCAGAGTAGATGCCTAAAAGATAACTAAAAGTTGACTTACTGAATTCGATTGTTACATGATTTTTAAGGTAGAGTCTCTGCTTAAAACCTTAAAATGAATGATTTTGGGAGATGGTTTGCTAATCTTTAAAGTCCCTTCTAATTCCAGTGTTCTCTGATTCTCTGAAATGTCTTATTAAAATAATAATGTAGAAGTGCTTTGGACGCAGAAGTTCCATTGTATGTATAAGGAATTTAGAAGAAGTCACAATATAATTCTGTTAGGTTTGATAGTTTTAATGTAACATTGTTTGACCAAAGTCCATATCTTTAATATAAGAGACAATTTTAAAAGGGAATTTTAAGTTTATTACTATAAAATTGTATTACATATGAAATTTAGTAGATTTTCCTTGCTTTCTAAAATTGTATTACATATAAAATTTGGTAGATTTTCCATGCTTTCTAAAAGTATTCTGTGATTTTCATTTTCACTTTTACTTTCTCATTTCAGAAACTTGTCAAAACTGGAGAAAATAACTGGTCTCTGCCGGAACTGGTACACGCTGTGGTCCTATTGGCACATTATCACGCGCTGGCGAGCTTTGTGTTTGGTAGTGGCATCAACCCGGAGAGAGACCCAGAAATATCCAACGGATTCAGGCTGATACCAGTCAACAATTTCTGTGTGTGTGATCTCGCTAATGACAACAACATAGAGAACGCATCCCTGGCAGGCCCCAACTTTGGGGTTAGTTTCCTTAACTGCTTTTCTTTACTAAGTTGCCTTTAAACTTCCTAATGTTAAAAACATCTAGAGAGAATTTATTCTCTGACTAAACAGGATATTACACACTTGAAATATTTTTGCAGAATTTTTATTACTATAAAAATTTAACCTGTACCAGAAGTTCTGAATTATCTTAAAGAGGCTTTAAGCAAATAGATACTTCCTTTAACACAAATAAATAGTATTGACAAATCTTCAGGGTGCATCATTAAAAAAAATCAACTATAATTTAATATATATCAGGTACTAGGTCTAGATTAAATATATCTGTACTTATAAACTTTTCTGTATTTATAACTGAAGTAAAAACATCGTATGTCTGAAAATGTTTGTATCTGTCATATGATTTTCTGTGGAGTTAGTGGAAAACCCACTTAGAAACTTAATAATTGTGCCCATGCCACTGTACATAATAAGATGACATTGAGAGATGAAGACATTTACTAGAACAATTTTTAATATTGGTAAAACCCAAATATCATTCTGTCTGCCTCAGATTGTAGATTCTCTGAGTGAGCTAGAGGCCTTAATGGAGAGAATGAAAAGGCTTCAGGAAGAAAGGGAAGAAGAAGAGACATCTCAGGAAGAAATGACCACTCGTTTTGAGAAGGAGAAGAAAGAAAGTCTTTTTGTGGTTTCTGGAGACACTTTTCATTCATTTCCTCATTCAGGTGCTTTTTTTATTTCAGTCTTTGCCTTTAGTCGTCCTTAGAACCTTGACAGACCATTTCTAGTATTTTCCATATGATTATGTAAAAAGGATTCTACTGGCGTGTTCCTTTTGTGTAGTTTTCTTCCTCTGCCAGACCCTAGTGGGATTGCCTCCCCTCTTACATTGGTGCAATCACTGAGTACATTTCAGACCAGCTGAGAGTAACTTCCACTTTTGTGGTCCATATTCTATCGTGGATACGGTGTCAAACAAAGCAGCCCAGTTGCTTATTAAGATAGGAATATTTTAAGTCATCCTACTTCTATGCTTTTTTTAATGATAAGTGAAATACTGTTTCAACAGATATAATTTTTTAAAAAGCTTTTGCTTTTATTGTGCGTGGGGAGTGTGTGGGAGGATTTTTCTCACACTGCTGCTTTTCCAGATTAGTTCTAAAATTACATTGCACGTGCATTCACATTTCTTTGGAGAAATCAGTGGAATTTTCTAAGTGTATTATTTGGGTCATTTTCTTATATTAGGTTTGGAGAAATTCATTTTGTATTAAAAGCTAAGCTTCTTTAGTCTTAAAAATGCATTTTTTTCTAAAACTCTGAGAGACAATTGAAATAGGATTGACTAAAAAAGGTAATAAACATCACATGGTAAAGGTTATTAAAATAACATTGACTCAATAGAAAGCCTAATTCCAAGCCATCAATCTATATAATATTTATTCTCTTTTTTTCTATTAAGGTATTATTGATATACACTCTTATGAAGGTTTCACATGAAAAAACAATGTGGTTACTACATTTACCCATATTATCAAGTCCCCACCCATACTCCAATGCAGTCACTGCCCATCAGTGTAGTAAGATGCCACAGATTCACTGTTTGCCTTCTCTGTGCTACACTGTTTTCGCCGTGATCCCCCACACCATGTGTACTAAACATAAAACCCCTCAATCCCCTTCTCCCACCCTCCACACCCACCCTCTCACATCCCTCCCCTTTGGTAACCACTAGTTCCTTCTTGGAGTCTCTGAGTCTGCTGCTATTTTGTTCCTTCAGTTTTGCTTCGTTGTTATATTCCACAAATGAGGGAAATCATTTGGCACTTGTCTTTCTCCGCCTGGCTTATTTCACGGAGCATAATATCCTCCAGCTCCATCCATGTTGTTGCAAATGGCAGGATTTGTTTCCTTCTTATGGCTGAATAGTATTCCATTGTGTATATGTACCACATCTTCTTTATCCATTCATCTACTGATGGACACTTAGGTTGCTTCCATATCTTGGCTGTTGTAAATGTGCTGCAATAAACATAGGGATGCATATTCTTTTTGAATCTGAGAAGTTGTATTCTTTGGGTAATTCAAAGGAGTGGGATTCCCAGGTCAAATGGTATTTCTATTTTTAGCTTTTTGAGGAACCTCCGTATTGCTTTCCACAATGGTTGAACTAGCTTACATTCCCACCAGCAGTGTAGGAAGGTTCCCCTTTCTCCGCATCCTCGCCAGCATTTGTTGTTCTTAGTCTTTTGGATGCTGGCCATCCTTACTGGTGTGAGGTGATACCTCATTGTGTTATTTGCATTTCCCTGATGATTAGTGATGTGGAGCATCTTTTCATGTGTCTGTTGGCCATCTGAATTTCTTCTTTGGAGAACTGTCTCTTCATACCTCTGCCCATTTTTTAATCAGGTTATTTGCTTTTTGGGTGTAGAGGCATATAAGTTCTTTATATATTTTGGATGTTAACCCCTTGTCGGATATGTCATTTACAAATATATTCTTGCATAATGTAGGATGCCTTTTCGTTCTGTTGATGGTGTCCTTTGCCGTACAGAAACTTTTTATTTTGATGTAGTCCCATGAGTTCATTTTTGTTTTTGTTTCCCTTGCTCGAGGAGATGCGTTCAGGAAGAAGTTGCTCATGCTTATTATATTCAGGAGATTTTTGCCTATGTTGTTTTCTAAGAGTATTATGGTTTGATAACTTACATTCAGGTCCTTGATCCATTTTGAGTTTACTTTTGTGTATGGGGTTAAACAATAATCCAGTTTCATTCTCTTGCATGTAACTGTCCAGTTTTCCAAACACCAGCTGTTGAAGAGGCTGTCATTTCCCCATTGTATGTCCATGGCTCCTTTATCAAATATAAATTGACCATATATAGTTGGGTTTATATCAGGGCTCTCTAGTCTATTCCATTGGTCTATGGGTCTGTTCTTGTGCCAGTACCAAATTGTCTTGAGTACTGTGGCTTTGTAGTAAAGCTTGAAGTTGGGGAACATAATCCTCCCTGGATTATTCTTTCTTTTCAGGATTGCCTTGGCTATTCGGGGTCTTTTGTGGTTCCATATGAATTTTAGAATGATTTTCTCTAGTTTGTTGAAGAATGCTGTTGGTATTTTGATAGGAATTGCATTGAATCTGTAGATTGCTTTAGGCAGGATGCCCATTTTGACAATATTAATTCTTCCTATCCATGAGCACAGGATGTGTTTCCATTTATTGGTATCTTCTTTAATTTCTCTTATGAGTGTCTTGTAGTTTTCAGAGTATAGATCTTTCTCTTCCTTGGTTAGGTTTACTCCTAGGTATTTTATTCTTTTTGATGCAACTTTGAAAGGATTTTTTTTCCTGATTTCTCTCTCTGCTAGGTCATTGTTAGTGTATAGGGATGCCATAGATTTCTGCGTGTTAATTTTGTATCCTGCAACTTTGCTGAATTCAGATATTAGACTTAGTAGTTTTGGAGTAGATTCTTTAGGGTTTTTTATGTACAATATCATGTCATCTGCAAACAGGGACAGTTTAACTTCTTCCTTGCCAATCTGGATGCCTTTTATTTCTTTGTGTTGTCTGATTGCCATGGCTAGGACCTCCAGTACTATGTTGAATAGAAGTGCG
Organism: Smutsia gigantea; assembly: GCA_032199065.1. Classification (NCBI taxonomy): domain Eukaryota; kingdom Metazoa; phylum Chordata; class Mammalia; order Pholidota; family Manidae; genus Smutsia; species Smutsia gigantea. Next base: position 160,701 of record JAVSCE010013911.1, read on the forward strand.
GAGAGTGGGCATCCTTGCTTAAAGGAAAAGCTTTCAGCTTCTCGCTGTTAAGTATAATGTTGGCTGTGGGTTTGTCATATATAGCCTTTATGATGTTGAGGTACTTGCCCTCTATACCCATTTTGTTGAGAGTTTTTATCATGAATGGATGTTGAATTTTGTCAAATGCTTTTTTCAGCATCTGTGGAGATGATCATGTGGTTTTTGTCCTTCTTTTTGTTGATGTGGTGGATGATGTTGATGGATTTTCAAATGTTGTACCATCCTTGCATCTCTGAAATAAATCCTACTTGATCGTGATGGATGAACTTTTTGATGTATTTTTGAATTCGGTTTGCTAATATTTTGTTGAATATTTTTGCATCTGTGTTCATCAGGGATATTGGTCTGTAGTGTTCTTTTTTTGTGGTGTCTTTGCCTGGTTTTGGTATTAGAGAGATGCTGGCCTCATAGAATGAGTTTGGAAGTATTCCCTCTTCTTCTACTCTTTAAAAAACTTTAAGGAGGATGAGTATTAGGTCTTCATTAAATTTTTGATAAAATTCGGTGCTGAAGCCATCTGGTCCAGGAATTTTGTTCTTAGGTAGGTTTTTGATTACCAGTTCAATTTTGTTGCTGGTAATTGGTCTGTTGAGATTTTCTGTTTCTTTCTGGGTCAGCCTTGGAAGGTTGTATTTTTCTAGAAAGTTGTCCATTTCTTCTAGGTTATCCAGTTTGTTAGCATATAATTTTTCATGGTATTCCCTAATAATTCTTTGTATTTCTGTGGTGTCTGTCATGATTTTTCCTTTCTGATTTCTGATTCTGTTTATGTGAGTAGACTCTCTTTTTTTCTTCATAAGTCTGGCTAGGGGTTTATCTATTTTGTTTATTTTCTCGAAGAACCAGCTCTTGCTTTCATTGATCCTTTCTATTGTTTTATTCTCGATTTTATTTATCTATGCTCTAATCTTTATTATGTCCCTCCTTCTACTGACTTTGGGTCTCATTTGTTCTTCCTTCCTGAGGTAGGCCTTTACTGCAATATACTTTCCTCTTAGCACGGCCTTCGCTGCGTCCCACACATTTTGTGGTGTTGAATTATTGTTGTCATTTGTCTCCATATATTGCGTGATCTCTGTTCTTATTTGGTCATTGATCTATTGATTATTTAGGAGCATGTTATTAAGCCTCCATGTGTTTGTGGGATTTTTCATTTTCTTTGCGTAATTTATTTCTAGTTTCATTCCTTTGTGGTCTGAGAAGTGGTTGGTACAATTTCAATCTTTTTGAATTTACCGAGGCTCTTTTTGTGGCCTAGTATATGGTCTATTCTGAAAATGTTCCATGTGCACTTGAGAAGAATGTGTATTCTGCTGCTTTTGGGTGTAGAGTTCTGTAGATGTCTGTTAGGTCCATCTGTTCTAATATGTTTTTCAGTGCCTCTGTCTCCTTACTTATTTTCTGTCTGGTTGATCTGTCCTTCAGAGTGAATGGTGTGTTGAAGTCTCCTAAAATGAATGCATTGCATTCTATTTACCCCTTTAATTCTGTTAGTATTTGATTTACATATGTAGGAGCTCCTGTGTTGGGTGCATAGATATTTATAATGGTTATATCTTCTTGTTGGAGTGACCCTTTTATCATTATGTAATGTCCTTCTTTGTCTCTTGTGACTTTCTTTGTTTTGAAGTCTATTTTGTCTGATATAAGTACTGCAACTCCTGCTTTTTTCTCCCTATTAGTTGCATGAAATGTCTTTCTCCATCCCTTCACTTTTAGTCTGTGTATGTCTTTGGGTTTTGAAGTGACTCTTTTGAAGGCAGCATATAGATGGGTCTTGTTTTTTTATCCATTCAGGGACTCTCTGGTTTTTGATTGGTGCATTCAGTCCATTTACATTTAGGGTGATTATGGATAGGTATGTATTTATTGGCATTGCAGGCTTCAGATTTGTGGTTACCAAAGGATCAAGGTTAACTTCCTTACTATCTTAAGAGTCTAACTTAACTCACCTAATATGCTATTACAAACACAATCTAAATGTTCTTTTTTTGATTTTTTTTCCCCCTCCTTTTTCTTCCTCCTCCACTCTTTATATATTAGGTATCATATTCTGTAGTGTTTGTCTATCCCTTGATTGACTTTGGGGATAGTTAATTTAATTTTTGCATTTGCCTAGTAATTAGCTGTTCTACTTTATTTACTGTGGTTTTATTACCTCTGGTGACAGCTATTAAACCGTGGGAACACTTCCATGTATATCAGTCCCTCCAAAATACAGTGTAGAGATGGTTTGTGGGAGGTAAATTCTCTCAGCTTTTGCTTCTCTGGGAATTGTTTAATCCCTCCTTCAAATTTAAATGATAATCTTGCTGGATAAAGTAATCTTGGTTCAAGGCCCTTCTGCTTCATTGCATTAAATACATCATGCCACTCCCTTCTGGCCTGTAAGGTTCCAGCTGAGAAGTCTGATGATAGCCTGATGGGCTTCCCTTTGTATGTGATCTTATTTTTCTCTCTTGCTGCTTTTAATAGTGTGTACTTATTCTTGATCATTGCCATTTTAATTACTATGTGTCTTGGTGTTGTCTTCCTAGGGTCCCTTGTGTTGGGAGATCTGTGCACCTCCATGGCCTGAGAGACCATCTCCTTCCCCAGATTGGGGAAGTTTTCAGCAATTACCTCCTCAAAGACACTTTCTATCCCTTTTCCTCTCTCTTCTTCCTCTGGTACCCCTATAATGCGACTATTGTTCCATTGGATTGGTCACACAGTTCTCTCAATATGCTTTCATTCTTAGAGATCCTTTTTTCTCTCTGTGCCTCAGCTTCTTTGTATTCCTCTTCTGTAGTTTCTATCTCATTTATCGTCCCCTCCACCGTATCCAATCTGCTTTTCATACCGTCCATTGTGCTCTTCAGTGATTGGATCTCCGACCGTAATTCATTCCTGAGTTCTTGAATATCTTTCCATACTTCCATGAGCATGTTAATGATTTTTATTTTGAACTCCCTTTCAGGGAGAGTCATGAGGTCCATATCATTTAAATCTTTCTCAGGAGTTGTATTCATAATTTTGCTCTGGACCAGGTTCCTTTGGCATTTCATATTTGTGTATGGCGCCCTCTAGTGCCCAGAAGCTCTACTCTCTGGAGCTGCTCAGCCCCTGAAGCAATGTTGGGGATTGCAGGGGAGTGGTATTGGTGCCTCAGGGGACGAAAGAGCTGTTTTCTGCTTCCTGGCTGCTATGCCTGTCTCCACTGAATCAGTGGGCGGAGCACACAGGTATAAGCCTCTGTGCTTTGCGTTTTTAGTTGCTGTAGACAGATCTTCCCTCTGGCTGACCTAGCACCAGGGTAGGGTTTCCTGGTTTGCAAGCCCGGTGGGGCTGGCCAGGAGAAAGGCACACTAGTCTGCCTGTCACAGAAGGGGTTCTTGGAGCTGTGTAGGCAGCCAGGGAGCTGTAGCTCCTGAAGATTGTGAAAGCTCCCTACCTGCTTGGCAGAGTGCACCTGGACAATTTTGTCTGCCTGTCCTTTCTCCTGAGCAGCAAGCTCCATGCAATCCTTGCCCCTTTAACAGCTCTCTTGCTAAGGGCTTCTTTGTTAGGAAGTCTCTCAGACTGCCCGCCCTTCTTTTGTCCCTGAGCAGCTGGGTATGGATCCCTGCTTTCACAAGCAGGTGGATTCTTAGTCTCTCCAGGAATTCTGCCTGTCTTAGCTTTCCAACCCCCTAATTATGAGAGTATCATGCAAGCACCATGAAATGTATGTTTGTGCTCCCAGAGCAGATCTCCAGAGTTAGGTATTCAGCAGTCCCACATCTCCACTCCCTCCCTACTCCGTCCTGTTCCTCCCCTTGGTGAGCTGGGGTGGGGAAGGGCTTGGATCCTGCAGGACCACAGCTTTAGTACGTTACCTTTTTCCGTGAGGGCTGCTCTTGTCTCCAGGTGTATGCAGTTTGTTGCAGCCCTCTTTCCTGTTGCTCTTTCAAGGGTAGTTGTATTAGTTATATTTCATATTACATTTGGTTTTAGGAGGAAGCCTCTGTCTCACCTCTCACACCACAATCTTTAGTCTCCTATGATATTTATTCTTAAAATAGAATTTCATTGGCTTAAAAGAGGGCTTCAAAATTACTAGTCTTAAGACTAGTCAGTCTCATAAATTCTGAGGGTAATAAATTTGGCCATAACTGGTATAATATTAAACAGCATGGGAGCAATAGCTCTCATAAGTTTTACCAGGAAGAATAAGAACCCTTATGTCACTCCCCTCATGATCTTTTTTTATGGAAGGTTTTATCTACCAAATTGAGTATGTTAAGTAACAGTTTCTCAGAGCTTCTAAACAGCAGGAAATCCCAAATAAAGAAAGTTGATGTATCAGTTATTGGTTTAATATTTATTCTACAAAAATTTATTGAGTACCCTATGTAGTCTCAGCATTGTGATAGGGATTAACGTTGTCAGGCTAAATAAGACATGAGTCTTGCCCTTTGGGGGCTCTCGTTGCTAGTGGGAGAGAAAAAAATGATTACAATGCATAGCAGAATGTGAAAGGTGTATGAGCCTAGAAGAGGACCCTGAACCCAGTCTTGGTAGGTCGGATAGAAGAGGTCCTAGGTGAAGACTCCTGCAGCTGTTTGCTCTAAGCTAAGTCTTAGAGACTTGAGTGCAAGAGTCAGGCAGTGGCTGGGAGACAGAGGAGTTGGTGGTAAATAGCATCCAAGCCTGAGCAAGGGCACAAAGAGGCTGGATGCAGGAGCAAGTGGTTCTGTGTTGTTGTGGCATAAATCATGAGATAGATAATGTGATAATGTGCCTGGTTAGGTAGGTAAGAGGCCTTATCATGATGACCTTTCTACCCTAAGGAACATATATAAGCTGCCATATTTTGGACATTTGAGTTGAGATGTCTGTAAACCTCCAGTCTGGAGAGATCTACTGGTGTGCGTCTCTAACTTTAATGTGCATATGAGTCATGGGCAAATCTTGCTGAGAAGCAGATTCGGATTCAGCCAGTCTGGGCTAGGACCTGACAGGCCACAAAGCTAATCACCGGGTGACGCCAGCGCTGCTAGTCTGAAGAGCACACTTGGAGTAGCAAGGATAGAGCAGACAGGCTGAAGGCCAGGAGAGGGTTTTAAACTCAAGATAAAGTTTTGGAAGTTATCAGCATATAATTGGAAGTTAAAAGAATTGATTATAAAAATGATGTGGGGAGATCAGATGAGACAAAGGAAAATCGTGAGCCTAGGGTGAACCTTTGAGGTAAACCAGTATTTAAAAAGGTAAACTTTTATTAAGGTTAGTAATCTATTTGCTATTTTAGACATTGATTTTTTAAGAGTTTCTCTTAAGATCATTAGAGCTTGCAGAATGAACATGTTTTATTTCTTTAAGTTTTTTTATTTTTAGTCTTGAAAATATATTTTCGGTCCCAGTCTCTGTTCTCCCTTCTTGGGCCCTTGAGCCAGGACTACTGCCTTCTAAATTTTGACTAGCAAGTTCTGGACCCTAGCCAAAAGTATGTTTTAAACTTAACAGAAGAGGCTGTATCATTTGTAAATCATTCAAGGAAATAAATCATTTCATTATTTGTTTTTAACCTTTCTCAGTACTAATTTGCTGGTCATACAAAGATAACATAGAAAAATGACCCAGTACAGTGGCTGATTGAGTCATTTTTTTTTTAGACCTACCATGTTTGAAAATGAAAATAGAAATTTATCTTTTCCTATAAAAATGTGTCTTGGTTTGACCAACATAAGCATTCCAGATTCCATGTAGATGTTCTAAAAATAGTTTTTCAAGCCTTTCAAAGAAAATAAATGTTCAAAGGATTCTACCAGGGTAGTACTCTGTAGCTTGGATAATAGTTAACTAGCTTTTATTATTTCTTGTTTTTCAAGTTAGAAAAGTGTTCCATTATTGTAACAGAGGTTTTCTGTATTATGTTAGTAGCTACCTCTTAGGGACAGAAATGCAAATAATATGCCAAATATTATTTCCTTTGAGACCAGACTTTGAAATATTTGTTTAGAGAAAATTTAAATTACAGTTTTAGATTTGTTAACCAGAACACTAATTTTGACATCGTTAAAAAATTTTTGACTTCTTAAAAAATAAATTTAGGAAAAAATATTTGTAGTTTGATGAAAGACCTTTGTACATTCCTTTCTGTGGACAGAATTGAGTAGAAATAGGTCTTGATTGACCCCTAATTTTAAAATGAATGGATATTATTCATAGGATAAATTCCATCTCCTTTGGCTAGTTACTCTTTATTGTTCATATAAAAATGTTTGAAAGTCATGTGAAAACCTAAAAATTATATAAACAAAACAAAAACTAACATCAAAATCAAAGGAACCAGTAAATAATGGTCAACTCCAGTATCAGTATTTGACACGTGAAACCACCTGGTTGTACATGTAGGAAGAGAGCACTTGAAGAGAGAAACTGTTTTACAGAGTTTAGTTATTGCTCACTGTTCTTGGTTTAATTTTACTTTGCAACCCACAAAACTCCTAGTTTTCATAGTAGTCTTGGATTCAGCCAGTCGGGGCTAGGATTTTCAAATTTTGCTTCATTTCTTTTGATTATTAGGTGATGGACTGAATTAAGGAAAGCATAACTTTGTTCATAAATGTGAAAAGATAATGCACTGAAAACACCATTTTTAAAGTGTCTCTCTTTACCCAAATAGGGTGCTGGAGCACAAGGGACAACAGCAGCTGGGAGAACGGGGCTAGGGATGAGCCTGAGATTTCCCTTCAGAGAACTGAAAGTCACTTAAAGCTTCAGATTAAATGAAGTAGTTTAATGTTTGCCAAGTTTTCCACATCACGTTAAGTTAATCCACATTGTATTTCCTGCTGACCCTCAGTACTGACAACGGTATTAGTAGCTGAGAGTTAGTTTGCTTATTTCTTCAGTGGAGATTTCTTTCCATGTTAATGAAACAAAGAAAAAAATAAATATTAAGTACATAGCATAGTGGTATATAGTAAGTTCTCAACAAATGCTAGTCTCTTCTCTATATGTAATAAAGAAGGTATTTTAATAAGGTGTTTCCAAAGTTGGGTAGTCTGGCCACTTGATCTTGCCTTCTATTATCAAGCACCCCATTTAGTCCATGGTAGCAACCCAAGGAAAAGTTAAAACTTGTGAGGAATGAATACTTATTGCTAGGATTTTCATGGAATAGCAGAGATGACTGATAATTAAGGTACTACTAGTGTACCAGGTTTCTCAGATGAATTACTGTAACTGCACTTGTTTTTTAAGCTTCTTAAGACTGCTGTGTTAAGAATTAGGCTTTTTTATTATGCCATAAAATTTTCTTACTGACTATTATTTATTAAACATTAAATTCATTTAATAGTGACTAAAGTACTTATTAATATTTTACTTTGCATAAGAGCTAATTTTTTCATTTTGAAAATTATATGTTCATTTTCTAGAGTAGAAGAGAGGAAATAAAGGTTGCCCATCCCCTTTTAGTGGTTGAAATCAGAAAAAAATAATTATAAAGACAGACTAACCTGCGAAAAGAAAGTGAATTAGAAAATAGTTACCTTTAAATCAAATTAGCATGCAGTAGGCATTTGAAGTTTCTCAGTCGGGGATTTCTAATATTACCAAGTATGCAGAAGTCAGCTGACTTAATATTATTCTAATCTTCCTATCTTCTTGAATGCCACTTTTCATAATACTCTAATACCAGTATCATAAGCACATTGTTACTTCATAAGTTGCATACCTTTTTATTTTCATGTGCACATAAAAGTGTACAAATCTTAGGTCTATAACTCAATGAGTTTTCACAAACTGAACTTTCCTGTTGAACACCCAGGTCAACCAAGAATAACATCAGCACCCAGAAGGCTGCTTTCCTCCCCATTGTGTCCCCTTTCCAGTCTTTCCCTGTATGCCTCGTTGTAAGCTAAAAATGAACTGTGTTGAACTAATTTTCATTATGAATATATCCAGATGGAATATACAATTTTAACAAAATCTATCTTAATAAACTCAATTAAAGTGGCCTTTTACTTTCATCTCCTCTTTTTCCCCACATCCCACTTCATCCCCCAGAGAGACAGAAAAAATGGCTACACTTTATACTCAAAGACCTGTGCTATTTTCTTTACTAAATAAGTTACAACTAGTGTATCAGTAATTTGCTGCTACTGTTTAGATATTTCCAGTTAGTCAGTTTTTTTGCCTAGGATAACTGTAGTAAATGTTAACATTGCTAGTATTTGGTAATGAAATTATATTCAGAACTTAAGCAATAGGTACTTTATATGAATTAAAGCTCTCTCTGTAGTCAATAGTGTAACTTTGGAAATCCATAGAAAAGCTAAAACATGAAGTTGAAGGTGAAATTGTTTCATTTTCTAGTTGTGTACAATTTCCTTAATGCTAGATTGTTCCTTACTGTCCTTAGATTTTGAGTATGACATGATTATAACATCTGATGTCTCCCGATATATTGAAGACCCTGGTTTTGGGTATGAAGACTTTGCCAGACGAGGAGAAGAACATTTGCCAACATTCCGAGCTCAGGTATAAGATGCCTTTAATTCAGAGAACTAGAAAATAAGTACTGTTGCTTTAACTGTGAAATGTTGAAATGTAAGTAAATTGATTTCTAAAGTTAGTAAGTCATTTTGATAGAGTGTGTAAATCTTTTTATTTAACCTAGTTTTTGGCCTAATTTGATGTCCCAGCAGATAATTATTTCCAGTGTTTTCCCCACTAAGACGACAAAAGGAAGCTGTCTGCTTTCCTCAGTTATTTGCATTAATACATGGTAGTTGTATAGTGTTCATGCCATTTTGTGGAGAGGAGCATGGAGGAAATCACCTGATAGGGTCATATTTATAATAAAAAGGTATTTTGTAATAAGATCACACACTAGGAGTTATGGTACTTAATGTAACCCACCCTCCCCCCCCAAAAAATAGCCACATAGTTATGTGGCTCCTAAAGAGAGAGTAAGTTTGAATCAAGACAGACTCCTTTGCACTTGTTTCAGATGATCTGCTAACTGTCCATGTCATTGAGTAGGTTTGGTCACACAGGAATACTCCAAGGTCTTCTGGGGTCCTTCAGATAAGAGCATAGTCTGCATAGTACCCAGACACAGGAAAGGCCAGATTTCATCACCAACATGCCAGACCTTGGACTCCACTGAGGAAACCACATGGTGCTCTGATCTGCAGACTGATATGAAACGTTCTTAGTAAACCTACAAACTTAGAATTAAATTTGAAGTATCTTCAGTTGCTTGCTTCAGTAGTTATATTTATTAAAAACATAAGAGTTTAAGTAGACAATGCCATTTTGTACTTGGATGAATTCCGTTCTTGCAGGACTATACCTGGGAAAATCACGGGTTCTCCCTGGTGAACAGGCTTTATTCTGACATTGGACATCTTCTTGATGAAAAGTTTCGCATGGTCTACAATCTCACCTATAACACTATGGCCACCCATGAGGACGTTGACACAACCATGCTACGTAGAGCTTTATTTAACTATGTTCACTGTATGTTTGGAATCAGGTATGTTTGCTGTGGAAGTGGTCTTATGCATTACCGAAGGAAAATCCTGACATGGATCTACTTCTGGCCTGGTTAGGAGTATACAGTTCTGGGGAGAAAATATTATGTATGGATTTCTGATTTTAAAAAATTAATTCCATTTTATAGAAAAGCATTTTTCTTTAATTATTTTTAATCTTAACATGCACATATAAATACAGTGGTAAGTATTTACCAAGAGGGAGATAAAATAATCAGTAATCAGTGGGGATAGGGTAGAATCAGACTAAATTTGAGAATCCTTCCTGAAAGAATTGACAGTTAAAAAACAAATACTGAGTCCCTCTAGATCAGTGTAATAAGTGCTGGTTGCTTTGTTGGTTTGTTTATTATTTTTGAAGGGATGGTAATTATAAATAAAACTAAGCTCTCATGAAGCTTCCATAAGAACACAAAAACAAAACTATCCATCAGTATAAATTAATGGCCTTTAAGTTTAGAGAATTAGCAACGAAAGGACAGTGAGTAAATGTGCATGAGATTGAATGGTCTAATCAGCAAGTCAAGCTCTTTTTGAAGAATGTACCTTTTTGAGCTAGAGTGTAAAGGATTTTATGGAGATGGATTTTCAGAAAGGAAATTCTCAGTTATGAATATATTCACTTTGAGTCTGTACTGTATCCTTTCTGAGAGAGTATCAGAAAGCCTTAATGGAATGGAATTAGAATTGATTTGTTAAGTAAAGTATTTTCTATAATTGTAACTTAAAAAAAGTTTACTGAACAATCAACTAATATTGAAACATTCTACGTAAAAGACACTATTAATGTGGTTAAGTAACAGCTATTAGACCATTTTCCATCTTAGACAATAAGTTATCATAGAATCCTCACATTTTAAAACATATTGTACTTACCTAATTAAGAAAAATAAATACTAATAGAATTTAATTCAGTTGTGACAAATACTATATTCGAGATAGTAAATAACACGTCATGGTTATGTTTATCAGTAGGATGCTCCTAAATAAAGCTTGTATAAAATACTTGAGATAACTTTTTTTTAACTAAGCATTATGTTTGGGATAAAAATTAACTGAAAATGTGGAAGAGGAATCCCATAAGCTCTCACTACTTTTACCGTCCTGTCTGCCTCTCTAGCCATTTCCTCTGCTGTCCCTTCTGTTAACATGGATGAACTGTCTGTTCCTATGCACTTGGGCACAAAATCCCATCTCCTCTCATCTTCTGAAGGTCCCTATTCTAGCGATTCTACCTTCTTTCTCCTGCATAAACAACTTTACTCTCTTTATTGGATCTTTCCCATCAGTATATAAACATGCTATTTCTCTCACCTTTAAAAAATAAGTCCTTTCTTTACCCTTTCCCTCTGACTGTTGCCTCATTTTTATGCTCCCATGCACAGCATATCTCTGAGAAAACGTTATATATTTACCGTCACTATTTTCTTATCTCCCATTCCCTCTGGAACCCACTGTCCTGTCAGGCTTGTACTCCTACCTTGCCAAAAAAACTTCCCACTGAGGTTGCCAATGACCTCTCTAGCTACTCCAGTGTCAGCCCTCAGTTCTCGCCTTACCTGACGAGTCAGCAGCCTTGAACAGCTGGCTGCTCCCTCTTCTTGGAACGTTTGACTCCTGCCTTAGCGCTGTGCCCTGGAGCCCCTTCTCCTTCTGACACGCACCCGGGTGTCAGCCTCTCAGAGAGGCCCTCCTGCCCACCCTGTCAAAACCACAGCTGCTCTCTTCCCAATTTCCAGTGCCATCTGCTCTCCTTAGCAGTTACCGCCGCTGACAAAGTATATGGTTATCTTCTTAATTTTTTCTCCAGTAGAATTTAAATTCCACGAGACCAGGGATTTTTGTCTTACTTTGTTCAATAGTGTATCACCAGTGCCTAGAGGAGCACCCGAAAGTACTTGGGATATAACAGGCACTCAGTAAGTATTTGTTAGATGAGTTAATTAGTGAGCTTTTGGTATTTAATTACTAGATAATAAAAGTCTCAGTATAAGTTTAGAAAATTTTATTTTGTCATTATAAAGCTGTTGTCACCTTGCTCATAGGTATGATGACTATGATTATGGAGAAGTTAATCAATTACTTGAACGAAGCCTGAAGGTTTACATTAAGACAGTGACCTGCTATCCTGAGAGAACTACCAAGCGCATGTATGATAGTTACTGGCGTCAGTTCAAACACTCAGAAAAGGTATGTTTCATGATTAGACATTTTACCATAGATAAATGTTCAATATAATTAGCAGTGGTTATGAAAACTATACAGGAAAATACTAATAAATTAGTGCCATTATGAAAGTGGCATCAGCTAGCCATCTGTTTACTTTTATGTTACTATATTTAGGTTTATTGAATATTAACTAAATTTTGGTTATATGTTTTGTCCAATGTGGTATATAAAGTTTAGTATTGACCTTTGAAAGATTAGACCCAAATATTGATATTTTTGAAGTACAGTTGTGAAGCTATCATTCTAACGATTAATAAAAATCAAGCCTACTGAGATGTTGTTAGGTGTAATTGTATCTTGGCTCAGAAGACATATCCATTTAGAGATTCATTAACTCTAGCCATTAGTGTTAACATATTAGAACAATAGTTTCTCATTCTAATTGGGTAATTTAGTATTTTGACAATATAATGCAAGACCTTTGAGCCAAATATATTATTTATTATGTAAGAATATTTCTTTGGATGAAATATATAAGAATCATTATTTAGGACCTAAAAAATATCAAACATCTTTACCAACATCACAGTATAAGAATTGGCTTTAAATCCTAGGTATTGACCTGTTAGGCCAAGAATCTTCCATTTATGACACAGTGCCCAAGCTTCATAGTAAGAAAATCTTTTTAGGGTTCTAATAGTCACTAATTAACTTGACAGAGAATGTTATGGCCTCAAAATCTCACAGATGTTTTGAAGTCTTAGAGCTGATCACACATCAGATGAATACCCATTTTATCTCCACCATCTTTCCTTGATGGATCTTTATGCCCCACTTCCATATTTGCACTAGATTTTCTTCCTTTACTAGGTTTTATCTAGAAATATTCTCTTAACTCGAGATTATATCCAACAATAAACCCAACCTGTAGAAAGTTCTGAGAATAATTTAAATATAATAGCAAAACATGTTTCTTTATAATAAATTTTGAGAATATGTGGATATTAATTTTAACCTATCGACTCAGAGTATCCCCAAAAAAGTTAGGTGCTTATTCACAGCATTATCTAAAAGAGTCTAGGGAACCTTAGGCTGTGCATATCTAATGAGAACCAGAAACTAATCACAAATTGCTTTAAGCTTTAAATTTCCACCTTAGTATCCTTCAAGTAAACAGTAAGAAATATTTTTAAAGATCTTCCCAAGGAATAAGCACAGTCTGTAAGAAATATAGAGATGATTTTTAGTCATATAAAATTTTACAACTGGAAGAAATATAATTTATAGGAAAATTATAATTTATAAAAATTTTTATTTTATAAACCCAAAAGACTGGCTTCACAAAATCCATGTTCTAAAAATAATTACTAGAAATTTTTTTATAATTTATTTTGGTATCATTAATCTACAATTACATGTGCAATATTATGGTTATTAAACTACCCCTTCATCAGGTCCCCCCCACCAACCCCATTACAGTCACTGTCCATCAGTGTAGTGAGATGCTATAGAATCACTACTTGTCTTCTCTGAATTGTACAGCCCTCCCCGTGCCCCCCCAACATTACATCTGCTAATCGTAATGCCCCTTTTTCCCTCTTATCCCTCCCTTCCCACCCATTTTCCCCAGTCCCTTTCCCTTTGGTAACTATTAGTCCGTTCTTGGGTTCTGTGAGTCTGCTGCTGTTTTGTTCCTTCAGTATTTTTTCTTTGTTCTTATACTCCACATATGAGTGAAATCATTTGATACTTGTCTTTTTCGGCTTGGCTTATTTCACTGAGCATAATACCCTCTAGCTCCATCCATGTTGTTGCAAATGGTAGGATTTGTTTTCTTCTTATGGCTGAATAATATTCCATTGTGTATATGTACCACATCTTCTTTATCCATTCATCTACTGATGGACACTTAGGTTGCTTCCATTTCTTGGCTATTGTAAATAGTGCTGCGATAAACATAGGGGTGCATCTGTCTTTTTCAAACTGGGCTGCTGCATTCTTAGGGTAAATTCCTAGGAGTGGAATTCCTGGGTCAAATGGTATTTCTATTTTGAGTTTTTTGAGGAACCTCCATACTGCTTTCCACAATGGTTGAACTAACTTGCATTTCCACCAGCAGTGTAGGAGGGTTCCCTTTTCTCCACATCCTCGCCAACATTTGTTGTTGTTTGTGTTTTGGATGTTGGTCATTCTCACTGGTGTGAGGTGATATCTCATTGTGGTTTTAATCTGCATTTCTCTGATGATTAGCGATGTGGAGCATCTTTTCATGTGCCTGTTGGCCATCTGAATTTCTTATTTAGAGAAGTGTCTATTCATGTCCTCTGCCCATTTCTTAATTGGATTATTGCTTTTTGTCTGTTAGGTGCGTGAGTTCTTTATATATTTTGGATGTCAACCCCTTATCAGATATGTCATTTATGAATATATTCTCCCATTCTGTAGGATGTCTTTTTGTTCTACTGATGGTGTCCTTTGCTGTACAGAAGCTTTTCAGCTTGATACGGTCCCACTTGTTCATTTTTGCTTTTGTTTCCCTTGCCCGGGGAGATGTGTTCATGAAGAAGTCGCTCATGTTTATGTCCAAGAGATTTTGCCTATGTTTTTTCTAAGAGTTTTATGGTTTCATGACTTACATTCAGGTCTTTGATCCACCCTGAGTTTTACCTTTGTGTATGGGGCTAGACAGTAGTCCAGTCTCATTCTCTTACATGTAGTTGTCCAGTTTTTCCAACACCAGCTGCTGAAGAGGATGTCATCTCCCCATTGTATATCCAAGGCACTTTTATCAAATATTAATTGACTGTATATGTTTGGGTTAATGTTTGGATTTTCTATTCTGTTCCACTGGTCTGTGGGTCTGTTTTTGTGCCAATACCAAATTGTCTTGATTACTGTGGCTTTGTAGTGGAGCTTGAAGTCAGGGAGCGTGATTCCCCCTGTTTTATTCCTCCTTCTCTGGATTGCTTTGGCTTTTCGGGGTCTTTTGTGGTTCCATATGAACTTTAGAACTATTTGTTGGAGTTCATTGAAGAAAGCTGTTGGTAGTTTGATAGGGATTGCATTGAATCTGTAGATTGTTTTAGGTAGTATAGCCATTTTGACAATATTTTTCCTAGCCAAGAGCATGGGATCCATTTCCATTTGTTAGTGTCCTCTTTAATTTCTCTTAGGAGTGTCTTGTAGTTTTCAGAGTACAGGTCTTTCACTTCCTTCGTTAGGTTTATTCCTAGGTATTTTATTCTTTTTGAGGCAATTGTGAATGGAATTGTTTTTCTGATTTCTCTTTCTGTTAGTTCATCATTAGTGTATAGGAAAGCAACAGATTTCTGTGTGTTAATTTTGTATCCTGCAACTTTGCTGAATTCAGATAATAGTTCTAGTAGTTTTGGAATGGAATCTTTAGGGTTTTTTATGTACAGTATCATGTCATCTGCAAATAGTGACAATTTGACTTCTTCTTTACCAATCTGGATGCCTTGTATGTCTTTGTTTTGTCTGATTGCTGTGGCTAGGACCTCCAGTACTATGTTGAATAACAGTGGAGAGAGTGGGCATCCCTGTCTTGTTCCCGATCTTAGATGAAAAGCTTTCAGCGTCTCGCCGTTAAGTATGATGTTAGCTGTGGGTTTGTCATATATAGCCTTTATGATGTTGAGGTACTTGCCCTCTATACCCATTTTGTTGAGAGTTTTAATCAGGAATGGATGCTGAATTTTGTCAAATGCTTTTTCAGCATCTATAGAGATGATCATGTGGTTTTTGTTCTTCTTTTTGTTGATGTGGTGGATGATGTTGATGAATTTTTGAATGTTGTACCATCCTTGCATCCCTGGGATGAATCCCACTTGATCATGGTGTATGATCCTCTTGATGTATTTTTGAATTCGGTTTGCGAATATTTTGTTGAGTATTTTTGCATCCACGTTCATGAGGGATATTGATCTGTAATTTTCTTTTTTGGTGAGGTCTTTGCCAGGTTTTGGTATTAGAGTGATGCTGGCTTCATAGAATGAGTTTGGAAGTCTTCCCTACTCTTCTATTTTTTGGAAAAGTTTAAGGAGAATGGGTGTTATTTCTTCTCTATATGTCTGGTAGAATTCAGAGGTGAATCCATCTGGTCCCGGGCGTTTTGTTCTTGGGTAGTTTTTTGATTACCGATTCAATTTCGTAGCTGGTGATTGGTCTGTTTAGTTTTTCTGTTTCTTGCTTGGTCAGTCTTGGAAGGTTGTATTTTTCTAAGAAGTAGTCCATTTCTTCTAGGTTTTCCAGCTTGTTAGCATATAGATTCTCATAATATTCTCTTATAATTCTTTGTATTTCTGTTGGGTCTGTCGTGATTTTTCCTTTCTCCTTTCTGATTCTGTTTATGTGTGTAGATTCTCTTTTTCTCTTTATAAGTCTGGATAGGGGTTTATCTATTTTGTTTATTTTTTCAAAGAACCAGCTCTTGGTTTTACAGATTTTTTCTATTGTTTTATTCTTCTCAATTTTATTTATTTCTTCTCTAATCTTTATTATGTCCCTCCTTCTGGTGACTTTGGGTCTCCTTTGTTCTTCTTTTTCCAATTTCAGTAATTGTGTCTTTAGACTATTCATTTGGGAATGTTCTTCCTTCTTTAAATAGGCCTGGATTGCAATATACTTTCCTCTTAGAACTGCCTTTGCTGCGTCCCACAGAAGTTGTGGCTTTGTGTTGTTGTTGTCATTAGTCTCCATATATTCTTTGATTTCTGTTTTGATTTGGTCGTTAACCCATTGATTAATTAGGAGAATGTTGTTAAGTCTCCATGTATTTGTGAGCCTTTTTGATTTCTTTCTAAAATTTATTTCTAGTTTTATACCTTTGTGAACTGAGAAGTTGGTTGGCAGGATTTCAATATTTTTGAATTTACTGAGGTTCTTTTTGTGGCCTAGTATGTGGTCTATTCTGGAAAATGTTCCATGTGCACTTGAGAAGAATGTGTATCCTGTTGCTTTTGGGTGCAGAGTTCGGTAGATGTCTGTTAGGTCCATCTGTTCTAGTACGTTGTTTAGTGCCTCTGTGTCTTTACTTATTCTCTGTCTGGTTGATCAGTCCTTTGGAGTGAGTGGTGTGTTGAAGTCTCCTAAAATGAATGCATTGCTGTCTATTTCCTCCTTTAATTCTGTTAGTGTTTGTCTCACATATGCTGGCGCTCCTGTGTTGGGTGCATATATATTTATAATGGTTATATCTTCTTGTTGGAGTGACCTGTTTATCATTATGTAATGTCCTTCTTTATCTCTTGCTACTTTCTTCGTTTTGAAATCTATTTTGTCTGATACAAGTACTGCAACACCTGCTTTTTTCTCCTTGTTGTTTGCATGAAATATCTTTTTCCATCCCTTCACTTTTAGTCTGTGTATGTCTTTGGGTTTAAAGTGAGTCTCTTGAAGGCAGCATATAAATGCGTTTTGTTTTTTTATACATTCAATGACTCTATGTCTTTTGATACATTGAGTCCATTTCCATTTAGGGTGATTATGGATAGGTATGTACTTATTGGCATTTCAGGCTTCAGATTCGTGGTTACCAAAGGTTCAAGGTTAACTTCCCTACTATCTAAAAGTCTAACAACTCACTTAATATGCTATTAGAAACACAATCTAAATGTTCTTTCTTTGTTTCTTTGTTTGTTTCCTTCCTCCTTTTTCTTTCTACTCCATTCTTTATATATTAGGTATCATATTCTGTACTGTTTGTCTATCCCTTGATTGACTTTGGGACAATTTAATTTTGCATTTGCTTAGTAATTAGCTGTTCTATTTTCTTTACTGTGGTTTTATTACCTCTGGTGACAGCTATTAAACCGTAGGAACACTTCTATCTATATAGCAGTCCCTCCTAAATACACTGTAGAGATGGTTTGTGGGAGGCAAATTCTCCCAGCTTTTGCTTATCTGGGAATTGTTTAATCCCTCCTTCAAATTTAAATGATAATCTTGCCAGATAAAGTAATCTTGGTTCAAGGCCTTTCTGCTTCATTGCATTAAATACATCATGCCACTCCCTTCTGGCCTGTAAGGTTTCTGCTGAGAAGTCTGATGATAGCCTGATGGGTTTTCCTTTGTATGTGATCTTATTTCTCTCTCTTGCTGCTTTTAATAGTGTGTCCTTATCCTTGATCTTTGCCATTTTAATTACTATATGTCTTGTTGTCTTCCTTGGGTACCTTGTGTTGGGAGATCTGCGTGCCTCCATGGCCTGAGAGACTATCTCCTTCCCCAGATTGGGGAAGTTTTCAGCAATCACCTCCTCAAAGACACTTTCTATCCCTTTTTCTCTCTCTTCTTCTTCTGGTCCCTATAATGTGAATATTGTTCCGTTTGGAGTGGTCACACAGTTCTCTCAATATTCTTTCATTCTTAGAGATCTTTTTTTCTCTCAGTGCCTCAGCTTCTTTGTATTCCTCTTCTCTAGTTTCTATTTAATTCATTGTCTCCTCCACCGTATCCAATCTGCTTTTAATACAGTCCATTGTGGTCTTCAGTGATTGGATCTCCGACCGGAATTCATTCCTGAGTTCTTGAATATCTTTCCATACCTCCATGAGCATGTTAATGATTTTTATTTTGAACTCCCTTTCAGGAGAGTCATAAGGTCCATATCATTTAAATCTTTCTCAGGAGTTGTATTCATAATTTTACTCTGGACCAGGTTCCTTTGGCGTTTCATATTTGTATATGGCGCCCTGTAGTGCCCAGAAGCTCTACTCTCTGGAGCTGCTCAGCCCCTGAAGCAATGTGGGGATTGTAGGGGAGTGGTATTGGTGCCTCTGGGGAGGAAAGGGCTGTTTCCTGGTTCCTGGCTGCTATGCCTGTTTCCACTGAATCAGTGGGCGGAGCACACAGGTATAAGCCTCTGTGCTTTGCGTTTTTAGTTGCTGTAGACAGACCTTCCCTCTGGCTGGCCTAACACCAGGGAAGGATTTCCCAGTTTGCAAGCCCGGTGGGGCTGGCCAGGAGAAAGGCACACTAGTCTGCCTGTCACAGAAGGGGTTCTTGGAGCTGTGTAGGCAGCCAGGGAGCTGGAGCACCTGAAGATCGTGAAAGCTCCCAACCTGCTGGGCAGAGTGCACCTGGACAATTTTGTCTACCTGTCCTTTCTCCTGAGTAGTAAGCTCTGTGCAATCCTTGCCCCTTTAGCAGCCCTCTTGCTGAGGGCTTCTTTGTTAGGAAGTCTCAGACTGCCTGCCTTTCTTTTGTCCCAGAGCAGCTGGATATGAATCCCTGTTTTCCACAATCAGCTGGAATCTTAGTCTCCAGGAATTCTGCCTGTCTTAGCTTTCCAACCCCCTAATTATGAGAGTATCATGCAAGCACCATGGAATGTAGATTTGTGCTCCCAGAGCAGATCCCCAGAGTTAGGTATTCAGCCGTCCCACATCTCCACTCCCTCCCTTCTCTGTTCCTGTTCTTCCTGCTGGTCAGCTGGGGTCAGGGAAGGGCTTGGATCCCGCAGAACCACAGCTTTAGTATGTTACCCTTTTCTGTGAGGGCTGCTCTTGTCTCCAGGTGTATGAAGTTTGTTGCCGTCCTCTTTCCCGTTGCTTTTTCAAGAGTAGTTGTAGTAGCTTTATTTTCATATTATATGAGGTTTTAGGAGGAAGCCTCTGTCTCACCTCTCATGCCGCCGTCTTTAATCCAATGATAATTACTAGAATTTTTAAGACTTTCATGGTCGTTCATCAGATCCTCACAAGAGCCATTTTTAATAAATACTGTTTTCTTACGTGTATTACATCATGTACATGCATAAATATGCCCAGGCATTTGTGTTTGTACATGTTTCTGTATATACATGAACAACCTTGTGGATGCCTGGTATCTGAAAAAATGTAAAGATTTTTCAGTTATGTTTATAATGGTCACTAAATTAGAATTTTCATTTTTAGGTTCACGTAAATTTACTTCTAATGGAAGCACGGATGCAAGCTGAACTTCTTTATGCTCTTCGTGCCATGACTCGGCATTTAACCTGAGGCATCATGACACAGGGAAAATGTCATACGCGTGTAAAGACCTTTTCACATAAGATAATACATCAGAAGCTGTTTGTGATGTAGCATCAAAAATTATTCAATTCTCTAGTGTCAAAGTTTAGCCGTTTTTTTTTGGCGGCTGTAATGTGCAATGATGTGTTTTATTTTTCTTGATGCTTAACATTACTAACAATTGAAAAAATAATACCGAGGAGCACTACTTTGCATTGTCTATGGTTGGATTTTTGGATACTGGTGATAAATCATGAACCTGGTTTGTTAATGCTTAACTTCAGCATTTTTGGGTTTGTGTGTATGTGTATTTTTTTCTTTCCATTTTTTTTTTCCAAATAAGGAAAAGTGCTTACAATTACTCAAGTAATTATCTTTCAGATATTGGAATTCAGTGAAGAATGATCTCTTCTGGCCACTCTAAAACTTTACTGTTCTGTCCTAAATCTGGTGGAGGAAAAGCATGCGCTGTTGAACCGAGCTGCTCACAGGACACTTATCCGTGTCCCCAGGAGATTATTTGTCAGGCACTGTTCGGTTTTTTTTGTTCGTTTGTTTTTGTTTTGTTTTTTTTACTGCTATCGGCGATAACGTGAAATGTGATACAGCCATTGTCCATAATTTAATGTGAAATTAATCATGATGAATTCTATAGCATGCTACTGAAATGCCAAATTCAGCTATTTACTTTCTCTTCTGAAACAGAAGTTTCAGTTTTCCATATCAGATGTATATATTAAAAGTGGAATCATGCACAATCCTGTCATTGACAGCAACCCTTAGGCATCTGAATCAGTGCTCACACACAGTGCACGTACAAACTGTACTGACACAAGATTGACCAAAAATTTTCTTTGCACATTTTCTTTTCTCATAGTGTTTTCTCTATTGCAGTAATCAGAGGAAGGTTGATATACCTATATTTTTTCCTGTTAGGCCTTTAGAACTTATTTTCCATGATTTTTCTTGTAATAGGTTAACAGATTACTCAAAGGTAAAAGTTGTGTTTCTATGCATTAATGTGATTGAACAATGACAACAAGAGAGTGCAATATGTTTTTTAAAATTGCTCATCTAAACTTTCCCCTATTATGTCACTGCAGAAGTGTCCTTTTAAACAGAGCCATAAAGAAATTGTGAAAAAATTCAAATTTCTTTATTGCACAAGGCTTTTTGCCTTACTGGGGTTGAACAATGTTCCTTTCAGAATGCCAAAGCATCCCCTTCCCCAGAAAAATCTCTTTGGACAACTGGTTGAAAAAAAGATGTCAAGTCTTAGTGAAGGAACAAGCATCCATCCAAAAAGTCACATTTTTGCATTGGCTTATTGCTTTATTAGACTATCTTCACAGAGCACAATATTGTGTGTTTATAGCTTTAATTTGTATTACGTTAATGACCCAGTGAAGTGCCTAAAGAGATGCTTACAACTATCCAATAGGACACGGCTGCAACTGCTTGAACACTTTTTGGTTAATTAAGGGTGACTTGAATTTCATGCAAACATGCTAACTTTTTTAAATAGATCCATTTTTTTCATAGTCGGTAATATAGTTAAAATTTTCTGTTAAGAGTTTCCACAAAGATTTCATTTTAGATTTACTTACTTGTTATATAGGACTTAACTTTTTTCTTATGAAAGAATCATGGACTAGTGTGGTGTTAATATTCCCCTTCCATTTATCATCCTTCTCTGGTACAACATGTGAGGTTGCTTTCCTTTAGATTTTGTTCCAGATAAGAAAAGGGAGAGATGACTGTGAACCTACTGACATAAGGGAGTTCCGCATTGTTGGACTCTTAAGATCTTGTTTGAAATCTTCCGTGTGTGGAAAAATTACTAATATTTTTTAAAGACAGGGTGGTTTAGTTAAAGAGATTATTCAAAGAACTCATGCCAGATCTCTTCTGTTTTGTTTACTGCATATATGCCATATGTTGATTTTATTCACTATCACATTACATAGATATGTAATAACTACACAGAAAGTATTTAGGAGAACGGCAAATAAGGATGGCAACATAAATGTCCATTTGGCTTACCTAACTTTAGTACTTTACATTAAGGATGTCTTGTATTCTTGACATTTGGGTTTTTTGCTATCATCCTTTCAGTTAGTAGCCCTTTATTGTTTTTTTGTGCAGGTGACCTGTATTACAGGATGATAAATAAACTTTATATGTTGAAAAGGATGAGAAATTCTCACAGAACACCATATGAGCTTCAGACCAAAAGGGAAAACAAGGTTTAAGAACTAAAATGGCCACTTAGTTTTTATTTTTAATTTTTTCCCCCCAGAAATGTAAGTAGCTAGAGATTGGGTTATAGAAATATTAGTGCCTTTAACTAGATCTCTTTCCTAGAAAAGTTTCTTTTTAGCTCAGCATTGGTCTGTCTCATCAGTAATCAGGAAAATGAGTTGACTTGGAAGTATAAACAGAAACAAAACAAATATTCATGAACCTCAGTGAACCAGTCTAGAAAACTTGACTTCTGAAGGTGCTTAAGCACCTGCTAAGACACAGCATGCACAGCGTTCCAGGCCATGAACACCATTTGACAATGAGTTTGCTGGGAACTACATCCAATGCAAGCTTGAAATTCTGATGCGGTTTTCCAGGGTGGTATTTTTCAGAGTATTGAATTTACTATGTAGTAATTTAAAGGGTAGCTTTTTATATTAAAATGGGATATTTTTAAAAGAGATAACTGGTTCAATTGGTGTAATGATATGATTATATGATATGCTAACCTACACCTTGGGCTCACATTGTGCCAAACTTAAATGTGTATGTGAAAAAAGCACATGTGAATGTGAATTCTCTAACTTCAGTGCTTATTATGTTGAAATCAGTCTAATAATCCACTGATGTGTATATGCTTAATTGATGTCTATTTACTTTTGAACTTCAAATTTTTCAGCTTTGTAATTCTTGATTTCTCAGACCAACCCTAAGAAATATCTAAATGAAGTGAATCTGTTATTTAACCTGATCCCCTGACTGTGGGTGTGGCCAGGCAGCTGCCACACTGGGTCCTTCCAATTAGGCCTCCTCAGATGGACTTGTGATAATTAGAGGAAAAGAGGCTTTTGAGATGAGGCTACCCATTACCTTCTTTACCTTTTTGAACTAAATTAATTGTCTCAGTCTGGGAAAGAATCTTTGGTCCCATTTGGGGTGCTTTTTAAATAAAAATGGCTAATGTGGAATCTGGGGCATGGCTGTGGCCTTTAATTATGGCTTTAAGCCCAAATAGTGGCAGAGCAACACAGGGCTATTTTAGAACAGAAAACTCAATGTAAGATTTATGTGAAAATCATATTTGAACCAGAGTCCCTATTTTAATTGTGTTGTGAAGTCTCCTAAAGATCTTATATGCTTAGAAAAGCTAATTACCATTATCCCAGAGCAACTTTTTCCTTTTTCCCCCTCAAAGGTTTTTTTTAATCCAAAATCTTAGTTTTGTATGCCAGAGCAAAATAACATGACCAGCAAACAATTAAAGATCTATACTTAAAAATAGTTCACCACATTAGTGCAAAATGCATGGATACATTATGGTAGGATTCATTTAACGTCTACAGACAGTCCATCAGGGAAAATAAATAAATTTCAGTGCATGTTATAAAAATAGTTTGCACTGTGGTAGTAAATCGAGGTTTTTGTTTTGTTTTCCGTTGTGTTTTAAAGACAATTATAAATCATTCCTCTGGAAAGCAGGACCTTAAATTCTTTTTATCTAACAGGACCTTTTCTTTTATGCACATAGACAGTCTTGCATCGAGTAAAAAGTATGCAACAATAATTTAATGTAAATAGTATATGAAATTTTCTTAATATAATCCAACAGCAAACTGAAAGACATGTGTCTCCTCTGTTCAGATCCAGTTTCAAGTTACCTAATTTGTGAAATCAGAACCTATTGTAGGTGGCCATTATCAGAAACTATGTTTCCCTATTATAATCACACTAGAGACTGAGAATCAAATTAAGTAGTCTTTCCTCAAAGCAGTACTATAACATGAATGTATTCATCTCATGCATCAGAACTTACATGCCCCCTATATGTGGCGCTTTCTTCCATGCTAATTTGGCTGAGGTAGCAGGGTCTGCTCAAGTGAGACCTAGAACAAAATTAGCTGGGGCAAAATGGATCATAGTAGTCGAGGTCTATGTCAAAGCAGAGCCATGTAAGGAAGACAAATCTTTTCAAAGAACACATGGAACATGATTCTGAGAGAGTTGCTGTCCTCAGCCTCACACACCTAGTACAAAGGAACATCTGTTGTGGGACCTCCTGCCTGCATTCTGTCCACCCTTTTCTGCCTGCTTTCTCTTCCTCCAAGTGCCTCAGCCTCTTCATGCTCACACCCTTCCCCTCCCCTTCCCTTCTCTTAGCTCATCTTGGTCTGAACGCCTTTTACAATCCAACCCAAACATCACCAGCCACCTCCTGATAGTCACCAGCGTTTGCTTTTCTGAGTTGCTTTTCCTCCACTCATTAAGAATATGACTTTGTCTTACCACTCAGCTATATTTCGGCAAACCTTTGCCCTAGACACCCTACCAGATATTATGCAGCACCAAGTGTAATCCTGTCCATCCTGTACTGTTCCACCCTTTCCCAGCTGCCAAAATATCTTGCTCTCCTCTACCTCATCCCCAAAGAGCCTATAAATTTAGAGTATCCAACCTTTTCATGGATTCACTCTCTGTTCAGTAATACTACTTCCATATTTTAAATAAATCATAGAAGATTTTTGCCTTCTATCAAAATAGAAGTCTTTATATTTATACACAATACAGAAATTGAACTATTTCTACCATGCAGAATTTAGCATTTAGCAGGACTTTAAAGTGATTGAATTAACATTCTAACCTGGATGTATATTAGGTAATAAATAGTGTTAGTCCAAGTTAATTGAATGTGAATTTAAAATTCTCTAGCAATCCAGATTGATCTGTAACCCTTCAGTGGCACAAGAACTTTCTGGCATGCAAATGGGTGGTGTTTCAGGCATTTTTCTTATTGGTGGTGTTTGGGCCTTGAAACACATTCCAGGAGGACGTGTGATAAGTGGCTTTTAGGTGATCCCATTGGATCACAAAAGCCCATTTTATTCATAATATAGATAAAATACCACAAAATTGGGTGTGTAAAGGCTTGATCAAGCTCTCCTGGGTTAGGCTAAGTTTCTAACCCCCATTCCTGCCCTGTTCTCGTGGGGAAAAATGTACTATGGGGTGAATAGGGAATGTGTTGATACTGTAGTCTCCATCCCCCTGGCTGCATTTGAGGCGTATCTGGACTGTATTATCCAGGAACAGGGAGTGCACAGAGGAGGAAGGGACAGTTCTCCTCTCCAGCCAGGGTGCACTCTGTGTGGCTCACAGGTGAAGACTCGCAGTTTTCTAACGTGGGGCACGTTTATCTATAGATGCTTTTCTCACCCGATGATGAAACACCGTGTTTGGAAGTATAGATCATTATTAGCTACGGTGGTATCTGGATGCTTTCCATTCCCCGTTCCTGAACAGCACAGCCTGACAGCAGAGGCTGGGAAATGCCTTTAAGGGCCCAGGAGGGAACTGATGCCGCATTAAGAAATGAGACTTACTAATGAAGACTGAAGGGATTGTTTTTATTAAATCCTATGTCATGAGCTCTTTGTTCTAGCTTAAAATTTTAATTATGGCTGCACCGCCATGAAGTTCAGAATTGAAAAAGAAAAAAAATGTGGTGGTGGGAGTGCATATCTGACTCTTTTCAGTGCTTGTGGATATCTTTGGAATAATGAAATGCTTACTTTAAAAATAGCCTTTAGAACAAGCACCCCATTTTACAACTCCCAGGACAACATCAAACATTAGTAAGTCTAAGTATGATAAATACAATTTTTGGTATATACATTTTGCTAAAGCAGTCTATTTTCTTGCACCCCTCAATTTAACCTCTTAAAAATGAATGTATAATTTCTACAGAGAATATCAAAGGGAGAGAGAGTCTCTGGTCTTTAATGCTAAAATATTGTTTGTGAATCCTGATTAACTAGTGTATGTATTATGACACCAAATGAAAGTAATTATTCATCTCTTTCTTAATCAGTCTTTACAAATTTTCAACTGATTCCCAAATTTGATAAGGAAGGATCAAAAGGCAGGATAAAGGAGATGTATCAGTTCGGTAGCCAAGATGTTACTTTGTCATGTTGAAAGATGTCACTGGTTCTGTAAACTAAAAGGTAAGAGTTAAGTGGTACCTTGTTCATCAAGGAAAGTGGTCCAAACTCTGTATCTAGTGCAAATATTTCCTTTGTATTCATGTATCTTCTCTAGAAAGAAAACACGATTTTTTCCCTTCCTCTTTCTCTTCACATTTACTCTTTACAGAAAACAAACCACAAGCCAGTTTGGCATCTTCTCCATGCTAGTAGAATGGTCACATCCACATGCACAGTCTGGGCAAGGTAGAAAGAACCCCGTCAGGTCAGCCTGGAACATGACCTTGCTA
The DNA here is from genome assembly GCA_032199065.1 of Smutsia gigantea. NCBI lineage: Eukaryota > Metazoa > Chordata > Mammalia > Pholidota > Manidae > Smutsia > Smutsia gigantea. The sequence continues at coordinate 186,971 of JAVSCE010013911.1, forward strand.
CTTGGATTAGCTCCTTCAAACCTGAAAATAACTTTCCTGGTCATGGAAGAACTGGATGTATCCTTTAGCTTATGAAATAGGATTTGAACTTGAAATCTTTTTTTAAATCCTGATTTTGCAGGGCAGCTACATAATGAATGTATATATATTAAGACTTTGTAGCTGAATTGCACATGAGATCAGATTGCCAACTTCTTGACTTTCAAATTTAGACATCATTTTATCCTTAAGTTGTGAGCGATATATGTAGCATGCTGTGAAATGTCTATTATAGTTCTTTAATTCATCAGTATTAATACAGAATTACCTTTTGCGTTCCTTGGTACTTTTTATTCAGTGTAATCAGAAGCTGTGATGTTTTGCCTTTGTAGTCCTGTGCTTTGTTACTGTAATTTTTCTTTACAAAGCACATGACTTTGGACTAATGTGAGGCAGATGATATGATCTTTAAGACTGCTATATGTATCATTCTCTTACTATATAAGGTTTCAATTAGAATAAGCTTTTATCAAATAGATCATTGATGCAATTTAGGATTCACACAATTTCAGTGTCAAATGGTGGTCTTATATTTATAGTTTCAATTCTGAAAATAGCAAACTTGATAAACAGCCACTTTAAACTTGTTCTGGCAAACCAGACCCTACTGTAGATGTAGTCTAAGGTAGTTAACCATATAAGCCTTTCAGCTGTTAGGCCCTCCACATGAGTCAGCAGTTACGGAGATGATAGAACCCATGGAAAGCTTTTGTATGTATGACTAGGTTTTATTTTTTTTTCGTTGCTCATTTTACAAATCTGACTAAAGCTGACCTGAATGGATCAGTTTATGTGTAATATTCCACTGCTTAAAGGCCTTTTTTTTTTTTGGAGGGATGGGTAATATTATTTGAACAGATGCAGGAGGAACTGTTAGTGAGTCAAGACAAACACATTTGAAATAAAGGAACTGTATTAACATGTTAACAATTCATAACTGCACTTTTTATGACATTTTGAAAATCTATTTATAGGTACAGAACAATGGGTTTTGTTAAACTGTATCACATTTATACTTGCAGAAATTTATTTCATTGTTATTAGTAGGAATTTTATTGGTTCAATAAAATTGGCAAAACTGAATGATGATTATTTGTTTATATATATATATGTGTATATTGGAGTAGCTATCTTGCCTACATTTGTTTCTGCTTGATTATTGGGACCTGCATTCTGAAAGACATCAGAATTATAAGTCATTTCTTCGCCATATTCCTGACCACAGTTTCCTTGTGATACTTCTTATAATAACTTGATATTGCATTAATGGCCTATTGCAATAGTGTAACTTGTGTGTAATGTATAGTTATTGTTACCCTTTAAAATGTCAATTGTCATCTTAGGAAGAGGCAAATTGGTTTATTATCTCTTGCTAACCAAAATAGCAATGTAGAATGGGAAAGGGGCATTGAACACAGGATCAGAGCCGCCTTAATTCTCCCTTTTGCACTGGCCTGCTCCTGAAATAAACATAAACAAATCCATCTTGGCATCCAGGCGGAGTGCAGGGAAACTCCTAGTTAAGGTACCGTTCACCACCCCCTTGATATCTCCTCTATTTGCTCAGAAGCGTTAGTTCACACCTCTTGTACACCATTTCCCAATCAGTGTGGCCCCTCCTGCCCCAGGGCTGCTCCAGTGCTTGTGGCTGAATGCTGGTGGGAACTGCCTTTGCACAAAGCATGCATAGCCAGAAAGTGCAGGGAGCTAACAGCTAATCCCATGACCAGTGACTGACGAGAGGATGGCTGGATACTTCCTTCTTTCATTCTCCCAGGCCACAGTTTGGAGACGCAGTGGGCCTGGTGGAATCAAAAACCAATCCAACTCCCATCAGCTACCCCTCCTCTGGATTTCCCGCTCCTTGTCCTCCACTTTCCCCCTAGGTCTCAGATAAGCCTTGGTCTCCAGCTTTGCTTCCAGAGGAGGCCAAGATGAGGCAGAACAGGGGAGGGGTTTAGAAAGCAGATCCTAGAAAAAATTCAAATCTCAAAGCCACCATTGCTAACTGTCTGGCCCTGAACAAGTTACCCAATCTTGTGGTGCCTTCATTACCTCATCTGTAAAATGCAGTTAACAGTAATAAGAAAGAAGACATAGCCCTTGTCTTTAAGAAGAGGAAGTGTGGGTAGTAAGAGGGTAAGCAGGTGACACCAGACAACACAGAAAAGAAGAAGGTAATAGCTTGTAACCTGGGATAGAATAGCCATCATTTATCAATAACCTTCTAAATGTCAGGAACTTTCAAGTATATTATTTTATTGTAATCACTGATTATTTAGAACTACAGTTTAGAAGTCCCCATTTAGAAGTACAAAAAAACATGGGCTGAGCAAAACTATGCAACTTGAATAAGATCAAACAAGTGGATGGTAAAACTATTCTCAGATTTGTCTAATTGCCATTCTTCCTCTATGCCAAATACAGAGGAAAGTAGTGCACTTTTGTGTGGTGTCATCAGTGAAGGTCCAGGCATCTGTAGGGTTGCTAAGATTTGGATTTGCCAAGATTGAGAAACAGCACATACGGTAGAAAGGACAGAAGGAGCAGAAACCCGGAATGGAATATTCACAGCTTATGTGTAGAACTTTGCATTAGAAGTTGATTTTGCAAAGCAGTTTGGTCAGACTTTGCAGGGTCTTCAAGGCTAGGCCTGAAATAGTTGTATTTATTCATTTGGAAAAAGAGCTGAAAGTTTCACCAGGTCTTTAGCATAGGAATGGATGTATCCCACTTGGAAACTACAGCATCTTCTTGACAACTAGAGGCGGACTAGCATTTCAGGGCAACACAGAAATAGGATCTGCAACATACCTGTAACGCCTTCTTTGGGCAATTTTCTGAGTATCTTGAATAATTTCCTGAACATTTTTGCATATCTGCCTTGAGGGTGTACGTCAGGCTGTCAGTGTGAGATGCTGGAAACAGACTTGCCGTTTGAGGTTCGCCCCTGCGTCAGGGCACACAGGTCGTTCTGAGGCCCGGCACCCAACGAGAGCTGTCAGCCTTGTGCCTTCTAGCTGTGCATCACTTCGGCACTCAAAGCTCAGGTAATGCACATGGTGGGCTGTTTGCTTAGATGGCACCAATTCCTGTCCTCTGTGCATCCACAGCCCTAGGAATGCGACTTGACTTCTCTCATCAAGAGGCAGCGTTTATTTCTCCACCTCCTTGAATCTGGGTTGATCTTGTGACTTGAGTTGGCCACAGGTGTGGCCCAACTTCATGGTACAAGCACCACCAAGGAACTTGTTAAAATATCCAGATTCGTGGAACCACCTCCTAGAGATTCTTATTTCCAAGTATGGGGCAGAGACCAGGACGTCCATTTTTAAAAGCATCCTGGGTAACTGGGGGCCATATGGCCAGACTCTGAGGGAAAATGTTTGTTTTTTTTTGTAAGCTGGGATAGAATAGCCATCATTTATCAAGAACCATCTAAATGTCAGGAACTTTAAGTACATTATTTTATTATAGCAGAGTGGAGTTTCTGAATGTAATAAAACTGCAGCACAGGTACACACCACCGGGTAATACTTGAAGGCTGTGAAAAAAAAGGAAAAAAAGCAAACCACAGAAGGATGTGTGGACACAAAGTAATTGTGAAATCATGAATAGGGATAGGGTGCAAGGGAAATCTTTTTCTCCTGACTTTTCAATGAACGCTCCTGCTACACTGCTTTTCTTACCTCAGGTGGATTTTAGGCACAGTGAATAATTCTCAACCATGCTGCACCACGCTGTGGACTTCAAAAATATCACTACCTAGAATCATGCCTCCACCCTGAGACTGATGGGATTAGTCAGTGCTTCCAGGAATTTGGTTTTGAAATTCAGTGATTCCAGTGTCCAGTACATTTTGAGAACCAGCAGGCAAAGTTAAAAACACCTTCTACCAAATAGGTATCTTCCTACATGAAAGAATTGCAGCCCTTATTTACCTAACTGAACTACAGGCAGAATGAAGAACAGACAGCGCTGGGAAGGTGAGCATTGAAACATAAACCCATTTCACATGAAACATATACCCATTTCAACAGAAATGGAAAAGCAATTCCAAGTGCTTCTAACATCATATCCTTTTGTGGGATCTCAGAAGTGCTGGGAGGTGAGCATTGAAACATACACGCACTTCACATGACCCCCAGGTAAGGAAGTAATGCCCACACTTGTTTGTGAGCAGAACACTTTCGCATATTGAAGTCATTCTAGATTTCTCTATATGCAGTGCATGTACTTAAAAGTGGTGTAGGGGCTACCGAGTATCTTTTGTAATTACACTTCTTACAACTTTGTGGTGAGAATGCCTGTTTGGTATTTCAGATATTTTTTGAATGCCTAGATCTTGTGTGACATACAATATTCCCATGAAAATAAGAAAATAAATCTGAAAGTGAAATGGACTATTCTAGATTACAGTTTAAACTGTGGTTCTTTAACCTCTCTAAGCATCAAACTCCATGAGGAAGCATTCTAAAAACAGGTATTTCTGGAAACCACCCAGACTTATTGGGTCAGAATGGGAGGAAAGGACTCATACAATTTCCTTTTTTAGAGGTTCCACCCACAAGTTTTTATGCACTCAGCACCACACCAGTGTCCTTTTGAGAACCATGTATCTTTGGGGAACAGGCCCCCTTAGACAACATTGTCCACAGTTACACAGCCTTAAATCCACCTGGACTGTCTACACCATCTCTGTTCAACACATGACTGGACCAAAGAAGGGTTACATGTTATTAAAGCAGCAAATCCAATGGGATCCAGAAGGAGCTACATCAAGGATTCCCCGTAACGCAAGTGAACTCTCCATGACAGACAGACCTCCCTCTGTTACAGACTGCCCCCGAAATGGAAAATGCTCAAATAGAACTTCTCAGTCAAAAGGCACAAATGCTTTACTGCTCTCGATGCACATTCTGAATGGCTTTCCGGAAAGGTTGTGCCAATTTACATCCTGACTACAGACATGGAGATGTCCCCCACCTGCCACCTGACCGTGGTCGCAAGCAGCTCGCACAAACGGCACTGCTTTCATGGTCTTGCCCAGGGCTGCCTCGGTGAGAGGAGGCACCGGTATTCTGTGCCCGGGCCAAGGGTTCGGCAAGGGGCAAGCCTCAGACAGCCGCGGGGCTTCTGAGCAGGCAAGGGCTCTTACCACTCGACTGAAGCAAGAAGCGTCTGTGTGGTTTCCAAGAGAAGTGTGGCCGGCCGATGTGCCCGGGGTGGCGGTGCTGAGGTCCACAGCTACTCCGCAGCGGGCTGGGGGGTGCCTCTTACAGAGCCCTCTCTCCCAGAAGCAACCCCTCCAGGCTGCGGCCAGGGCTGATGCTGGTGGAGAGTGCCCCCAGATGGGGTGCGGGGGCTGCCTGAGGGGGAAGGAGGGCAGCAGGGGTGGGGGAGGTTGAGGGCTTCAGACCTGCTCTCTAACTCTGGGCATTCGGCCCTCTCAGCTTGCTGGTGCTGTCACGGGCTCTTAGCTGCTTAGAGCTGTTCCAAGAGCCACAGGACCCTTCTTGGCTCATAATGGTAGAGTCTAACCAACTCCTTCCATTGAGCACTTGCTAGTAAAACAGATTCTGTAGCTGGAATGCTGTCTAATCGATTCTGCCTCTGGCCCAAAAAGGATTTAGGAGATGGCAAAGTGCTCCCGTATTCAAAGGGAAATGATGGCCCATGTATTCAGCACTAGCGAGAGTTGATCTCAAACCTGTCTGTGACCCTTACTTCCACCCCACTCCTGGCTAAGAGTTGAGGTAGAAGAGGGAGGAAGAGAAGATTTCTTTAGAAAGAACTGGGCCAAGTCCCAGTTCCCTTCTCGGAGCCCATTTGAGAATTCATACATGTCTTTGGGAGTTTAGGGAACCCTACAGACTGGTGTTCAACTCCAATCTAAAAGAAAGCACACAGCTAAACTGTGGCTTAGGGCACCCTCGTTGGAGAGAGGGCACTGGTGACAACTGGTGTGGCACGGATATCTGATCTCTTTGCAAGTCAAAAGGAGACCTTGGAAAGTAACCAGGCTGGAGCATCCCGAAGGGATACTGTCAAAGAGGGCGCCTGCCAGAGTGGGGCACCCCCCAGCACCGAGGCCAGATGCTGGAGGATCACAAGAGATCACCCACAGAGTGTATTTCCTGGATCAGTCTGCTGTGCGTCTGGGCTGTTGGCTTTTACTGTAAGAGCAATGGAAGCTGTAGCAGAGGTTTAATTGTGTGTTGAGGGAGGACTGTTAGTAACATGATCAAATTTGTATTTCAGGAACATTCTGGCTAGAGCATGAGAATGGAGGGGACCAGAACAGAAGCAGGAAGGTTCATTAATAAGCCAGTCAGGTGAAAAGAGCAGGTCACAAGGACTAGGGTGGGGACCTTGAAAATAGGGCGAAGTAGACAGGTCGGGAGTCAGCGTGATGGGAGTGGGGGTGGGTAAACACTGAGGAGGTGCCAGGATGACTCCCATGTTCCCGGCTGGCCCAGACTGCTGCTGATGGAGCGATTCACCAAGTGAACACTGTGAAGGGGCCATTCTAGGGGAGAGACCCTATGTTCTGCCATAGACACTGGGAATTTGGTGTGCCTTTAAGACATACAAAGATGTCATGTGGTGAACTGAAGGTTTGTGCATGAGGGAGATGGCTTAGGAAACAGATCGAGAGATGAAGGTAACATAAGAGCCAGCCCTGAGGGATGCACCATTTAGGAAGAAGCACCAGAGCCAGGGAAGGAGGGAGAGAAGGAACTGCCTGAGACGCAGACAGAAAGGCCACTGCACCATCTGTTCTCAAGGCTGACTCCAGGGAATAAAAAGACATGGCCCCTGCCTGCATGGAGTGTGCAGTCAGGCAGAGAGGGCAGGGCAATAAGTGTGAAAACCACAAAACGGTGGAAACACAAACAAGTAAATGTTATAAAGAGATAGAGAACATGGGTAATTGTGGGGCAGGGAAGGGTTGTCGGAGGAGGTGACAGTTCTGCAGAAGAGCACATCTGCACTGGGATGCAAATGAGGGCACTGCCCCAGGATGAATGCCCGAATCCTGGAGAGTTTGAAGACACAGAGAACAGGAAAGTGCTTGCAGAGGAGGAACTCTGGCGCCTGAGGTCAGCTTCCCCACTGGAGTCCATTTTTCCCTCCCCAGCTAGTTCCCAGGAGACACGGGGGACCCGTGGGGACCCACTGATGAAGTATCTTTGACCAGTGAGTGTCTCCCTAAAGGGAACAGGATCTGCAGAATTGATCTAGGACACAAATGCCCAGCTGGCTGTAAATAGGAGGGAAAGAAGGTATCATAGGCTCTGGTCCAGCTGGGAGATTTGGGGGCTCTTGTCCAAGGCCTAGTGACCCGCACAACATGGCCTGCACTGATTCCTAAGGGAACCAAGCCCTTGTTCTAACCAAGTGACCCAGAGGGTATCAGGTACCACTCAACCCGGTAAGCAGACTGCAAAGAAATGCTAACTGGGGTTGTCCTGGCAATTTTGTGCTAAGGGCACCAGGGGATCAGATGGCCTTGGGATATAGCTCCAGCGTCCCTCTGCCCAAGCTGCCTGGACTACGCCCCAGGCTAAAGGGTGCATTTAGTCACCCAAGGTCCCTATCAGACTGCTTTATCAGATTCCTTTATTTCTTACAAAGTAAATAGTATGATATTATTCATGTACAGTCTCTTTAACTAGGCAGATGGGAAGCACTGTGCTAAGGCAGGAGCCTTAATCATTGTGAAAAAGCACAAACTAATCTTAAAAGTTTAGGCTCTGCAGTCAGAGACCCAGGTTCAAAGTCCAGCTCTGCCACCTACTGGCTCTGCCCCCTGCTGGTTCACTGGCACTGGACAAATTACACAGCTTCCGCTTTCCTTCTTACAGAATGGGGATAACAGGATTGGGGAATGATGCAAGAATTCAGTGAGATGATGCCTGTAAAGGACTTGATAATAATAGTAATAGTAATGCATTTCTGGTTAAAAAGATGGCAAAGTAGGAAGGCAATGAGGAAACCTCCTCCCACATACACACCAAGGAAGCAACCACAACAAATATAACCAAACCTGAAAATGACCTGCAGATAGCAGGACAGACCACCTGCACCTGGTGAAAAACAAAGTGGCAGAATTGATCGATCAAGACCCAAGCCCTTCCCACATCCCAGCCCACGAGCAGGGAGGGAGATGTGCTCAGGAACTCTGCACACCTGGCCCTGGAGATCTGCTCTGGGAAAATGAGTCCACATTGCACTGGGCTTTGGTGATTAACGGGGCTGGCCACTGGGGAGAGTTGGAGCACTCTTGGAGGCTGAGATTCTAGTTGCTTGTGGAGGACAGGCACATTCCGTTAGTCCCGCTGAGACCTAACATAGAGGTGGCAGTGTGAAAGATTTACCAGCAGCACAAAGGTTGCCAGAGGGCCAGGAGTTGGATGCAGCTCTCTCCACAGGAGAAAAGGCATGTGATGATGCATCCCCAGGCCTCCTTCAGCTCAACTGGTCAGGTGCTTGTGGGAGCCCCAAACACTCCATACCCATTGCTGGCAGCCAAGCCCTGAGGTGCTTCTCTGAGCAGCTTCCTGCCTGTCTGGCCCAACTGGCCCAGCAGTACTCAGACTTTGCTGCCTGGCAGGTGGAGAGAGATTTTCCCAGTCCTTTCTCAGCTCGACTGGGGAGGTGCCTGCAGGAGCCAGCTCCAAACAGTCCTTCCTCCTTGCTGGCAGCCCAGCTCCTCACTACACACCTCTGCCCACCCCATCAGCCCAGCAGCACCACCATCGCTGTTAGGCAGGCAGAGGGTGGCCCCACCCACAGCTATCCCAGCAAGAGCATTGCTGCCTGGCTTACATGGGCCAGCTGAAGTGAGCTGCCAGCCGTGGTGGACTGAGATCAGCTACTGCTGGCAGATGGGCAGAAAGGTGGCCCTGCCCACAACAATACTAGCAGAGGATCCTCTGCATGGCCCACAAAGGGTCTTTGTTGATGGAGACCAACCACTGTCAGCAGACAGGCAGAAAGGCCCCCTGCCCACAGCCTATTAACAGCATCTGAGGTTCCACCACAAAGGAGAACCAGGCACAGGTGAGTGAAGAGTCTTGAGCTTCTGGGCACCACAGATGCCTTCTTCATAAAGCCATTACTTTCTAGACAGGTAAGCATAGAGGATCTATCTAATACAAAGGAAGAAACATAGAAACCTAGACAAAATGAGGAGGCAGAGAAATGTTCCAAACAAAAGAATAAAATAAGACCAGAAAGAAAGCTAAATGAAATGGAGATCACTGATCCTCTTGATAAAGATTTCAAAATAACAGTCATAAATATGCTCACTGATCTGTCAAAAAGTATTAACAATTTGAGGGAAGATTTCAACAAAGAGAAGATTTGAGAAAGAGCCAGAGCTGAAGAATACAGTAACTGAAATGAAAACTACAATGGGGGGAATGAATAATAGATTGCTGCAAGTAGAGGAAACAATCAATGATATGGAAATTAGAGAACAGGAACACAATGAAGCTGAGGAACAGAAAGAAAAAAAAATCTCTAGAAACAAGAGGATGCTAAGAGAGCTGCGTGACAGTTCCAAACAAAACAATATTTGCATAATAGGGGAACCAGAAAGAGAAAAGAGAGACAAAGGGGTAGAAAGTTTCTTTGAAGAATTGCTGAAAACTTCCCAAATCTGGGTAAGGAGATAAACACCCAGGTCATGGAAGCACAGAGAGCCCCTAACAAAAGGAACCCCAGGAAGACAACCCCAAGACATATGATAATTAAAATGACAAAGATTAAGGATAAAAGAGCGTATTGAAAGCAGCTGAAGAGAGGAAAATATTACTTTAAAGGGCAACCCCATAAGACTATCAGCAGATTTCTCAGCAGAAACTTTTAAACTTTATAGGCCACAAGGGAGTAGCATGAAATGTTTAATGTTTTGAAACAGAAGGACCTTCAACCAATAATCCTCTACCCAGCAAGGTTATCATTCAGGATTGAAGGAGAGATGAAAAGTTTCCCAAATAAATGAAGGCTGAAGGAATTTACCACCACTAAACCAGACTTGTAGGGTATGTTAAAGGAAATTCTGTAGATGGAAATGTTTTTAAGCATAAATATTTTTCATCAGTGAAAATGAACCCACAGTAGGTAGTAGAATTACTTACTAAGCAAATATGAAGTTAAAAAAAATAGTAAAATCAACTATACACAAAATCAGTCAAGTGGTACACACAAAAAAATGCATATTATGACATCTAATACATGAAGTATGGGGAAGGAAGAAGAATAAAAAAGTATTTTTAGACTGTTCAAAATAGAGTGAACAAATAGAGACTGTTATATATTTAGGAAACTATCTTTGAACCTTATGGTAACTACAAGCCTAATGCCTATAATATATACACAAAAATTTTTTTAAAAGAACACCATTCATAACACTCAAGAAAACTATCAAATAACAAGAGAAGAGTATAAGAGAGGAAGAAAGGAACAGAGAGGAACTACAAAACAACCAGGAAACAATTCACAGAATGGCAATAACTACATATCTATTGATAACTACCTTGAATATAAATAGAATGAATGCACCAATCAAAAGACACAGGGTGGCAGAATGGACAAAGAAACAAGATCTGTCTATATGCTGCCTGCAAGAGACTCATTTCAGACCCAAGGACATACACAGACTGAAAGTGAAGGGATGGAGAAAGATATGTCATGCAAATAATAGAAAAAAGGAGGAGTAGCAATACTTCTATCAGACAAAATAGACTTTAGAACAAAGTACCAAGAGACAAAGAAACACATTACATGATGATAAAGGGAGCAGTCCAACAAGAGGATATAACAATTGTAAATAACATATGAACCCAACAAGACAAAATAGACTTTAGAACAAAGTACCAAGAGACAAAGAAACACATTACATGATGATAAAGGGAGCAGTCCAACAAGAGGATATAACAATTGTAAATAACATATGAACCCAACAAAGGAGCATCTAAATATGTAAAACAAATACTAACAAAACTAAAGGAGGATGAGACAGGGGCTCAAGATGGCGGCGTGAGTAGGGTGGTGGAAATCTCCTCCAAAAACCACATATATTTTTGAAAATACAACAAATACAACTACTACTAAAAGAGACACTAGAAGATACAACAGTCAGGCTACGTCTACATCTCCAAGAACTCAGCGCCTCAGGAAGCAGGTAAGATACAAAGCCACGACCTGGCGGGACCCGAGCACTCCCCCCACCCGAGCTCACTGGCAGGAGGAAAAGAATGAGAGCAGGGAGGGGGTGGAAGCACAGGACTGCTAAATACCCAGCCCTGGTGATCTGCAGTGGGCACACAGACACACACTGCATGGTGTACTGGATATTAGAGAAACGGAAAAGTAATATCCGAGGAGACTGCGAGCAGGTCCCCACAGCCGGCTTCCCTGGGACAAAAGAAAAGTGGGCACTTTTTAAAAGTCTTAAAGGGACAAGGGTTTATCAGCTGAACAAAATTGTCCTGGCCCCGAAGCACCTCACAGAAATAAACAGCCTGCCATTCATTTCCCCCGGCCAGTGCTGCAAGCGAACTGGCTGACCCACCACAGCTGCGGAGCAGCCGGGGAACAGACCTGCCCACAACAACCACACAGAGTCTTCTCCCAGTGCGTAGCTAACCGGGACAGACCCAGAAGCTGCTGCCAGCGCACAGCCGCCCGGCACAGACAGAGGAAGATGCAGCAAGGTCTGGAAGGCATGAAGGGGCACTGTTCTCATGGGAGAACAAACCCAGCGCGTCTGCGACCGCCGCTCCAGTGCCCTAGGCAATCCTGAGGGCCACCCTGCCCATGGCAGCTCAGGAGATTATCCCAGAGGCTGCTCCCTGCGGCGGGTAACCAACACAGGCAGTGGAGAAGGACAAGATGACCAGCAAGCAGGATGGAAAGTTGCTCTCCCAATCGACACATGCGCCACCTGCCTGCAACCACTTCTATCACCATGAAAAGGCAGAAGAATCTGGTCCAGTCAAAAATCACCCAGACAACCCCAGAGAGAGGGCCTGGTGGGATAGACATAACCAATCTTCCCGAAAAAGAAGTAAAAATAAAAGTCATAACCATGTTGATGGACTTGCAGAGAAATATGCAAGAGCTAAGGGAGGAAGTGAGGAGAGACATTACAGAAATGAGACAGTTGATTGACGGGCTGAAGAGCAGACTGGATGAGGTGCAAAAGACTGTTAATGGAATAGATATCAGAGAACAGGAGTACAGAGAAGCGGAGGCAGAGAGAGATAAAAGGATCTCTAGGAATGAAAGAATATTAAGAGAACTTTGCGACCAATTCAAATGGAACAATATTTGCATTATAGGGGTACCAGAAGAAGAAGAGAGAGAAAAAGGGATAGAAAGTGTCTTTGAAGATATAATTGCTGAAAACTTCCCCAAGATGGGGAAGGAAATAGTCTCTCAGACCATGGAAGCCCACAGATCTCCCAACACAAGGGACCCAAGGAGAACAACACCAAGACACATAGTAATTAAAATGGCAAAGATCAAAGACAAGTACAGAATATTAAAGGCAGCCAGAGAGAGAAAAAAGATCACCTTCAAAGGAAAACCCATCAGGCTATCATCAGATTTTTCAACAGAAACCTTACAGGCCAGAAGAGAATGGTATGAAAAATCTAATGCAATGAAACAGAAGGGCCTTGAACCAAGAATACTGTATCCAGCATGATTATCATTTAAAATTGAAGGAGGGATTAAACAATTCCCAGACAAACAAAAGTTGAGGGAATTTGCCTCCCACAAACCACCCTTACAGGATATTTTAAAGGGACTGCTCTAGGTGGAAGCACTCCTAAGGCTAAATAGATGTCACCAGAGAAAATAAAATCACAGCAAAGAAAGCAGACCAACCAAATACTAACTAAAGGCAAAAAATAAAATCAGCTATCCACAAAAGCAGTCAAAGGAAACACAAAAGAGTACAGTATAAAACACCTAACATATAAAGAATGGAGGAGGAAGAATAAGGGAGAGAAATAAACAATCATCAGACTGTGTTTATAATAGCTTAATAAGAGAGTTAAGTTAGATGGTTATATAGTAAAGACGCTACCCTTGAAATTTTGGTAACCACGAATCCAAACCCTGCAATGGCAATAAGTACATATCTATCAATAATCACCCTAAATGTAAATGGACTGAATGTACCAATCAAAAGACACAGAGTCACTGAATGGATAAAAAAAACAAGACCCATCTATATGCTACTTACAAGAGACTCACCTCAAACCCAAAGACATACACAGACTAAAAGTGAAGGGATGGAAAAAGATATTTCATGCAAACAGTAGGGAGAAAAAAGCAGGAGTTGCAGTGCTTGTATCAGACAAAATAGACTTCAAAACAAATAAAGTAACAAGAGATAAAGAAGGACATTACATAATGATAAAGGGGTCAGTCCAACAAGAGGATATAACCATTATAAATATCTATGAACCCAACACAGAAGCACCGACATATGTGAAACAAATACTAACAGAATTAAGGGGTGAAATAGAATGCAATGCATTCATTCTAGGAGACTTCAACACACCACTCACTCTGAAGGACAGATCAACGAGAAAGAAAATAAGTAAGGACACAGAAGCACTGAACAACATACTAGAACAGATGGACCTAACAGACATCTGCAGAACTCTACACCCAAAAGCAACAGGATACACATTCCTCTCAAGTGCACATGGAACATTTTCCAGAATAGACCACATACTAGGACACAAAAAGAGCCTCAGTAAATTCAAAAAGATTGAAATTCCACCAACCAACTTCTCAGATTACAAAGGTATAAAACTAGAAATAATTGTACAAAGAAAACAAAAAGGCTAACAAACACATGGAGGCTTAACAGCATGCTCCTAAATAATCAATGGATCAATGACCAAATTAAAACAGACATCAAGCAATATATGGAGACAAATGACAACAGCAAAAAGCCCCAACTTCTGTGGGACGCAGCAAAGGCAGTTCTAAGAGGAAAGTATATTGCAATCCAGGCCTATTTAAAGAAGGAAAAACAATCCCAAATGAATAGTCTAAAGTCACAATTACTGAAAATGGAAAAAGAAGAACAAATGAGGCCCAAAGTCACCAGAAGGAGGGACATAATAAAGATTAGAGAAGAAAAATAAAATTGAGAAGAATAAAACAATAGAAAAAAAAAATCAATGAAACCAAGAGTTGGTTCTTTGAGAAAATAAACAAAATAGATAAACCCCTATCCAGACTTATAAAGAGAAAAAGAGAATCTACACACATAAACAGAATCAGAAATGAGAAAATAAAAGTCATGACAGACCCCACAGAAATACAAAGAATTATTACAGAATACTATGAAAATATATATGCTAACAAACTGGATAACCTAGAAGAAATGGGCAAATTCCTAGAAAAATACAACCTTCCAAGACTGACCAAGGAAGAAACAGAAAATCTAAACAGACCAGTTACCAGCAACAAAATTGAATCAGTAATCAAAAAACTACCCAAGAACAAAACGCCCAGGTCAGATGGATTCACTGCTGAATTTTATCAGACTTATAGAAAAGATATAATTACCATTCTCAAAGTTTTACAAAAAATAGAAGAGGAGGGAATACTTCCAAACTCATTCTATGAAGCCAGCATCACTCTAATACCAAAACCAGGCAAAGATCCCTCAAAAAAGAAAATTACAGACCAATATCCCTGATGAACATAGATGCAAAAATACTCAACAAAATACTAGCAAACCAAATTAAAAAATATATCAAGAGGATCATACACCATGACCAAGTGGGATTCATCCCAGGGATGCAAGGATGGTACAACATTCAAAAATTCATCAACATCATCCACCACATCAACAAAAAGAACAAAAACCACATGATCATCTCCATAGATGCTGAAAAAGCATTTGACAAAATTCAACATCCATTCATGTTAAAACTCTCAATAAAATGGGTATAGATGGCAAGTACCTCAACATAATAAAGGCCATATATGACAAACCCACAGCCAACATCATACTTAACAGCAAGAAGCTGAAAGCTTTTCACCTAAGATCAGGAACAAGACAGGGATGCCCACTCTCTCCACTGTTATTCATCATAGTACTGGAAGTCTTAGCCATGGCAATCAGACAAAAAAAAGAAATACAAGGCATGCAGATTGGTAAAGAAGAAGTCAAACTGTCACTATTTGCAGATGACATGATATTGAACATAAAAAACCCTAAAGATTCCACTCCAAAACTACTAGAACTATTATCTGAATTCAGCAAAGTTGCAGGATACAAAATTAATACACAGAAATCTGTTGCTTTCCTATACACTAATGATGAACTATCAGAAAGAGAAATCAGGAAAACAATTCCATTCACAACTGCATCAAAAAGAATAAAATACCTAAGAATAAACCTAACCAGGGAAGTGAAAAACCTATACCCTGAGAACTACAAGGCACTCTTCAGAGAAATTAAAGAGGACAGTAACAAATGGAAACTCATCCCATGCTCTTGGCTAGGAAGAATAAATATTGTCAAAATGGCTATACTACCTAAAGCAATCTACAGATTCAATGC
This sequence comes from Smutsia gigantea, assembly GCA_032199065.1. Lineage (NCBI taxonomy): Eukaryota > Metazoa > Chordata > Mammalia > Pholidota > Manidae > Smutsia > Smutsia gigantea. Next base: position 202,620 of record JAVSCE010013911.1, read on the forward strand.
AATCCCTATCAAAATACCAACAGCATTCGTCAATGAACTGGAACAAATAGTTCTAAAATTCATATGGAACCACAAAAGACCCCAAATAGAAAAAGCAATCCTGAGAAGGAAGAATAAAACAGGGGGAATCATGCTCCCTGACTTCAAGCTCTACTACAAAGCCACAGTATTGGCACAAGAACAGACCCACAGACCAGTGGAAGAGAATAGAAAATCCAGACATTAACCCAAACATATACAGTCAATTAATATTTGATAAAGGAGTCTTGGATATACAATGGGGAAATGACAGCCTCTTCAGCAGCTGGTGTTGGAAAAACTGGACAGCTACATGTAAAAGAATGAAACTGGATCACTGTCTAACCCCATACACAAAAGTAAACTCAAAATGGATCAAAGACTTGAATGTAAGTCATGAAATCATAAAGCTCTTAGAAAAAAACATAGGCAAAAGTCTCTCAGGCATAAACATGAGCAACTTCTTTATGAACCTGTCTACCCAGGCAGGGGAAACAAAAGCAAAAATGAACAAGTGGGACTATATCAAGCTGAAAAGCTTCTGTACAGCAAAGGACACCATCAGTAGAACAAAAAGACTTCCTACAGTATGGGAGAATATATTCATAAATGACGTATCCGATAAGGGGTTGACATCCAAAATATATAAAGAACTCACGCACCTCAACAAACAAAAAGCAAATAATCCAATTAAGAAATGGGCAGAGGACATGAATAGACACTTCTCCAAAGAAGAAATTCAGATGGCCAACAGGCACATGAAAAGATGCTCCACATCACTAATCATCAAAGAAATGCAGATTAAAACCACAATGAGATATCACCTCACACCAGTGAGGATGGCCAACATCCAAAACACAAACAACAACAAATGTTGGCGAGGATGTGGAGAAAAGGGAACCCTCCTACACTGCTGGTGGGACTGCAAATTAGTTCAACCATTGTGGAAAGCAGTATGGAGGTTCCTCAAAAAACTCAAAATAGAAATGCCATTTGACCCAGGAATTCCACTCCTAGGAATTTACCCTAAGAATGCAGTAGCCCAGTTTGAAAAAGACATATGCACCCCTATGTTTATTGCAGCACTATTTACAATAGCCAAGAAATGGAAGCAACTTAAGTGTCCATCAGTAGATGAATGGATAAAGAAGATGTGGTACATATACACAATGGAATATTATTCAGCCATCAGAAGAAAACAAATCCTACCATTTGCAACAACATGGATGGAGCTAGAGGGTATTATGCTTAGTGAAATAAGCCAGGCAGAAAAAGACATGTATCAAATGATTTCACTCATCTGTGGAGTATAAGAACAAAGAAAAAAACTGAAGGAACAAAACAGCAGCAGAGTCACAGAACCCATGAATGGACTAACAGTTATCAAAGGGAAAGGGACTGGGGAGGATGGGTGGGAAGGGAGGAATAAGAGGAAAAAAGGGGGCATTACGATTAGCAGACATAATGTAGCGGGGGGGCATGGGGAGGGATGTACAACACAGAGAAGACAAGTAGTGATTCTATAGCATCTCACTACGCTGATGGACAGTGACTGTAATGGGGTATGTGGTGGGGACTTGATGGGGGGGTCTAGTAAACATAATGTTGCTCATGTAATTGTAGATTAATGATACCAAAATTTAAAAAAATAAATAAATATAAAAATAAATTAAAAATAAACTAAAGGAAGAAACACACTGCAACTCAATCACATTAGGGGACTTTTACACCCCACTTACATCAATGGTCACATCAGCCAGACAGGAAATAAATAAGGAAACAGAGGCACTGAACAACACACTAGATCAGATGACTTAACAGACATCTACAGAACATTCTACCCAAAAGCAGTAGGATACATTTTTCTCAAGTGAACATGAAACATTGTCCCGAATAGATCATATATTAGTACATAAAAAGAAACTCAATAAATTAAAAAAGATTGCAAATGTATCAAGCATCTTTTCAGATCACAATGGTATGAAACTGGAAATAAATTACATGAAGAAAACAGAAAAACCCACAGACACATGGAGGCCAAACAACATGCTTCATAACAATCCATAGATCCATGAACAAATCAAAGAAGAAATAAAGCAATACATGCATGAAAACAAATTAAAACAAAAATACAACAGTTCAAAATATGTGGGATGCCCAAAAGCAGTTCTGAAAGGGAAGAACATAGCCATACAGGCCTACCTCAAGGAGCAAGAACAATGCCAAATAAACAGTTTGAACTCACAATTAAGTAACCAGAAAAAGAGGAACAAATGAAACCCACAGTTAGTAGAAGGAGGGACATAATCAAGATCAGAGCAGAAATAAATAGAGAAGAATAAAACAACAGGAAAAAAATCAATGAAACCAAGAGCTGGTTCTTTGAGAAGATAAACAAAATAGACAAACCCCCATCCAGACTTAACAAGAAAAAAAGAGGGGACACAAATAAACAAAATCAAATGAACAAGATCAAAATAAATAAAGAATTCATGCAACTCAACACCAAAAAAACAAATAACCCAATTAAAAAATGAGCAGAGGACCTGAACATACTTTTTTCCAAAGAAGAAATATGGGTGGCCAACAGGCAAATGCAAAGATGCTCCACATCACTAAACAGCAGGGAAATGCAAATCAAAAGCACAATTAGATAGCACCTCACACCAGTTAGAATGGCCACTATCCAAAAGACAAGAAATAAGTGTTGGCGAGGATGTGGAGAAAAGAGAACCCTCCTGCACTGTTGGTGGGAATGTAAACTAGCACAGCCACTATGGAAACCAAAATACTAAACATAGAAATTCCATACAACTCAGTTACTCCACCTTTAGGAACTTACTTGAAGAAAACAAAATCTCTGATTCAAAAAGATACATGCACCCCTATGTTTATCGCCACATTGTTTACAATAGCCAAGATATGAAGGCAACCATAATGCCCATCAATAGATGAATGGGTGAAGAAGTCATACATATATGCAATGGAATATTATTCAGCCATAGAAAAGAAAGAAATCCTGCCATTTGTGACAACATGGATGGACCTAGAGAGTATTATGCTAAGTGAAATAAGCCAGGTGGAGAAAGTCAAATACCATATGATCTCACTTACTTGTGGAATCTTGAAACAAAACAAAATAGCATTAGACTCAGAGACACAGAGAAGTGACTGGTGGTTACCATGGGGCAGGGTGGGGAAGGGCGGGGAGGATGAAGGGGCACAAAAATCTCAGTCATAACACAAGTTGGTCACGGGGGTGGTAGGACAGCAGGGAGAACATAGCCAGTGATTCTGTAACATCTTTCTATGTTGACAGATAGTAGCTGTACTGGTTGGGGTGATAATTTAGTAACATGGGTAACTGGTGAACCACTGCGTTGTATATTTGAAATTAAATACGATTGTATATCAACTACACTTCAATTAAAAAAATAGTAATGCTGGTATCAATTGAGCACTTACAGTATCTCAGATACAGTCAAAGTGACTTACCTGAATGAATGAATGACCTTGCTTTCTCCGTCCAGCCTGACCCCACGTTTCCACATTCTGTTTTGTGTTTTTACTTCCTCCCCAAGCGAGATACTTGTCCTTAACTACAACCAAGCTGGTCCACCCCCAGCAACTGGGTTGCCCTGTACCACCTTCATCTCCCAAATGCCTACTAGTCTTTGGGGATGCAAATCAAATGTCACCTGCTCTTTGAAGCCTCTCCTGCCGCAGGCGGCAGGCAGCTGCACCCTCCTCTCTGCTCCTACACACTTCCTCCAAATCTCCTGAACAGAGTGACAGATACAAGTGGTAAGCACTGTGCTTAAGGCTCTTAACTGTTTTAACTTACCGAATCCTCACAGGAACCCTATGATTAGGTTTTATAATTACTCCCCTTTTAGCATGCACAACATAAGGCACAGAGAAGCCAAGTAACTTGCTCAATGCCACACAGCCCTAAGCGGCAGAGCGAACGCACAGACCAGGCCTTCCAAAACCTGTGCCCCTAACCACTGCACTACAGGGAAGCAACTCTCCAGGGATTGGGGTTTACTCATTTCTGTGTCCTGGCTCCCCGCAGAACACTTGGTACACGAGCACATGCAACTTGCCTCCCCGCGAGGTGCAAAACTAGACTCTTAAAGGAAAACCACTAATCCAGTAACGCTCTTCCATGTGTCCTGGACTCCTTTGCTTTCTGGCCCTGATTTCCGGATTAGGAAACCGTTCTGAGTCCTTCCTACCCAAGGGAAGTCTATATAGTCCCTTTGAAGTTGACGAATAATAAAGAGCTTCTTCTAATTCATTCAATTAAAAAGCAGGCATTTTTTTCCCCATGGGTAAGTTTGGAGCCCAGTGATAAAAGAGAGAGATTATTTGGCATGACGTCTTTTGCCACTGAAAGGAAGGGACTCTTGTGTTTAAAGAAGGTGGTCCGCGGGGCTCCCAGGAGGCGCCCTCCCGGGCGGGGCAGCTGCTGGGGCCGCCGTGCAGGGAGAGGAGCTGCGCGGAGGCAGGCGGGCCCCGCGCTGGGCGCATCCTGGCGCATCTGGGCGCATCTCAGAACTCGCCGGCGAGGCCGCGAGTCAGGACAGGGGAGGCCAGTTGAGAGCTCTTCGGGGTCAGTGAGCGCGAAAGGCCGCCGCCCGGCGCCCGCCCCTCCCTCTGTCCCGGCGGCAGGTCTAACTCGGGTCCTCCCGGGAGCGTCTCCCCATCCGAGGGGGATCGGCTCTGCGCCTCGGGCACCCGTGCTCCTTCACCCGTTTTCCGGCCCTTAGAAACCGGAGGTGGGGCTTTGCCAAGATTAAATGGCGCTCCTTTCAAAGCCCCAAGTCTGGCTCAGTTCAACACGCGCAAGAGGAGGCCTTTGAAGGGGCTACGGCTCATTTTCCAATAAAGCCAAACTACCCAGCAGGGCTGAAACCAAAATGAACCGACATCTTTCAAATACAGGACCTAATCAGCTCTATAAAAAATGGATTTTTAAGCCAAAGCTTTAACTGATGCTAAAGCCTCAGATTTGAAAAATGCTTGAAACTAGAATCAGGAGGGGGCATGGCGGGGGGGGGGGGCGGATGGATGCGGAAACGCGCGCGGGGTGGGGGAAGCGCTGTGTGATTCTGCGTCCAGCTGCGGACTGAGTCCGGGCCGTTCGGTAAGCACATCCTGAACGGTCTTTATGCCCAAACTCTGCAGATTTGGAGGTGTCTGACCCAGGGCTGCCGCTCTTGAGCGGCATCTCACCAGGGAGAGGAGACCCCAAATCAGCAAACGTGTAGGTAAAGGACTTGCTGGGCACGTGGTAGGGGCCTCTCAGAGTCAGTCTGTCTTCCCCTCGGGCTGATGGATGGGAAATGCTGGGGCTGCTAGGGATGTCCCCGAGCAGAGGGGGGCGCCTGGCCGTTGGAAGGGGAGGTCACTGCGCACGTGGGCGCAGGCACGGTGGAAGGTGGCCGGTGGGGAGGGAGGCTGTGGTGGGTGAGAGCTAGCCGGTGGCGGAGGCCCCGACAGCGGCCCCCAGCGCCAGTCCCAGTGGTTTGGCTTAACCCTGGTTTCAGATGGGAAGCAGCCACGGATGCTTACATTTGTTCACTTTTTGCTTTAATAAGGACTTATTATATATTTTTTAAATCTGAATTTGAAAGTCTGGGGTAGAGAAACATTTGCTCCTCAATTTTCAGTTTAACTCCAGGCCTTACTGCCACTGCTCACCCAGCCCACACATCCCTGTCACTGCTCAGGCATGTAGGGATTTGGTTTATAGCTCAAATCCTATAGGTAACAGGGAAATGGGACATTCTCAGAATGATGGAAACAGGATTTCAGAACTATCACTTGTATATAGGTTGCCATATAAAATGTAGATGCCCAGTTAAATTTGAATTTCAGATAAACAACAAAAATATTTTAAGTATGTCCTATACAATAAAAATTACTTTATTACTTCTTATTTATTATTTTACTATGAACGTCCTAGCTTTATTTCTTGCTAAATCTGGCAGTCCGACCCATGTGACGTGTATCAAATTATTGGGAGGAAAGAGTGAATGAGTTAAAATTCAGAGGTTGTGCAGTAACCCTGAGAGAGAGGGAGAATCTGCTCCTGGTGTGCGGCACATGGTTGGATTGGAGGTGAGAGGCGTCTGAAGAAAGAGCAGAACACACGGACCAGTTGGAGATGTGGGGCAAAAGCAGAGAAGTAACCAAGAAACAATCCACACTGAGCTCCACTCTTCCTCAGACAAGATGCTCCTAGCCTCCGTTTCCCCATTACTGCATCATAGTGGGTCTCGAGGCATAAAGAGATCCTGGAAATGCCTTACAAGGGCTGCAGGAACACAAGTTGTTATCAGAGAGAGGCCCCAGCCCCATTCTTTTCCACGTATGCTACTGCTGAAGCTATGCCTCTCCCATGCTGTCCCTGCCCAGTTTCTCTTGAGCACAAGGGTAAAGTATGACCTTGCTCCATCCCCTCATCTTCCCCTGCTGCTTGGACTTACACAATTGCCTACTCTTCTGTTCGGGCCCTTGTATGGTCTCAGAGTTTTCTGTCCTTGGCAAACTCGATGACCTTTCCTCTCAGTGAACCACAGGTAAAAGTGAATATTAAAGCAGAGCCCCTCAAGCCAGAAACTCCAGCCCTCCAGGGGGCCATCTGTCTAGGACCAAACATCTTCTGGGTCTCGCCAAATGTACCTGCACCTATACCTGGCTTCTCTGGGCTTGACCATCAGGCAGAAACCTGCTCTGCAGAAGACATGGGCAAGAGGCCCTCATTGCCCCTTTCTAAGTCTGGCTTGGGACATTGTACGACCTTTCCATCCAGATATAAGGTTTAATTTTGTTATTTGATGTCCGTTTTATTTTAATTGCTTCCTTTCTTCATGTCAGTTTCATGACTTAGCACTTACACTAAAGGTGTCTAAACAGTTTCTTTCTGAGTCATAAATAATGGAGGCATAAGATGCTCTCCCTTGCATGGATTTCTTCAAGTCACCTCGCCCCGGCCTTCAGGCGGCTCAGCCTTCCACAACTACCCCCAGATAGGAGCTCCGTCCAGGACACTGCACCCCTCCTTGGCCACCTGCAAGAGCATTTGGGGGAGAAGTCAAGGGCCCTGCACGACAACAGGAAGAGAAGGCAAGGGCAGCATGAGGTCCCTGGGCTTCCCCGTGGTCAGGAGGCTTTGTGAGACCCAACCTCCTCACCTTTCCGGTGCTCGGGCTCCAATCTCTAATCAGCCCAGTGACTCTGCACAAGTCATTTCTTTGAGCTTATTTCATCATCTCTAAAACAGTATTTTATATCCACTAAATTGCTTTGATAGTGATTATTGATGGCTCATTCATTCATGTATATAGTCATCAAGCAAACACACGGAAAAAGCTACTAAGCTTTCCTGGTGGGAACCACAGTCTTACAATGGCATCAGTCAAATCCACAGGAAACTCAAGTCTGTTCTGATGGCAGAGGCATGAACCAAGTGTCATGAGAACTAAGTGGCTGTCTGGAGCAAGCGGGGAAGGCTTCACAGTAGAAGTGACATATGAGCTGGATTTAGAAAATCACATAGGAATCCACTAGAATGTGGAAGAACACACAGGAGTTGTTCACCAGATACTGAAGAGGGGAAAAGACATTCCACAGAGAGGGGGCAACGAACCCAAATACTCTGACCTACCTTGCTCTAGAAAGTTCCCAAAGAGTGGCTGAATTTTCAGATCTTGCAGCAGACTTGGGAGGATAGGAGCATTAGGAGGGAGAATTTTGCCAAGTTCCAAGCAAGGAGGCAGCCACTCACTTGCCTACGGTGAAGCCCTGGCCAGGCAGGGGTCTGGGACGTGAATGAGGAGAGGGGGCTACAAGGTGGGAAAAGAGCATTCAAGCGAGGGTCAGGAGGTCTGCTCACCACCCAGGCTCTGCCTGCACTCACCATGTGGCCTTGCCTGAGTCACCCACCCTCTCCATGCTTCTGCGTCCTCATTCGCAGACAAGGATAATAACAGCCGCCTCAGAGTGCTGTTTCAAGATGCAGCCACAATCGTTAACACAGTGCCTGACACAGAGACGCTCCACAAGCTAGCCATGGAATTACTATGAGACACGTGCCTTCGAGAAGTTCTTTCCCCTCACCAAGCCTACTCTCCCATCTATAAAATGAGGATAACAGTGTTCATCCTGCATGCATCAAGAATTGTGAAGATACCATCAAGTAATATCAACTGTAAAGTTCACAGAAACCTGAGTTGTAAGAGTAGAGAATGAGATCATCAAACTTACATTTTTAAAATACACTGAGTGCCTATTATTTGTGAGCCATTTTCACTTTCATAACCTCATTTAGCTTTTCCTAACAACCTTATAGGGTAGGTATCATGTTTATATTCATTCGACATGGGATCAAAGTAAGAGCCAGATGTTCTCTGAGCAGGCCCTGTGCACAGATGTGTGACCAAGAGGGGCCCACGGGCCTTCCAGTGGAGCAGAGCGGACAGATCCCTTGCGCGTGTCGGAGGCCCCGGCCGCTGCTTAGGCTCCTGTGTCCCATATGCTCTCTCGGTGACCTCTCCAGCTTCATGGCTTCCAGCGCCGCCTGCGTGAGTCCCGACCACCCCACATGCCGTCTCCAGCCCAGCCCTTCTCTATGACTGCTCCCTAGTCAACCTCTCCACCAGCTTTTCTATGAACACCTCAAACTCACTATGCCCTGAGGCTCTTCTCCAGTCTTCGGGTCTCAGTTAGTGGCAACTCTATCCTTCCAGCTGCTTCGTCTTGGATTTCTCTCTCACACCCCAAAATCAGAGAGGAATCCTTTTTATTATACTTTGAAAACCATGTCCAGAACCTGACCACTTCTCCCCAGCTCTGCACTGCCAGCTGGCCAGAGAAAACACCCTCTCGCATGGATCTCCTTGTGCCTCTGTGTTGCTCGGTCACCTCCCACAGTCTATTCTCAACACAGCCAGGGTGATCCTCGTGAAAAGTAAATGTCCATCTGCTGCTTAAAACCCATAAATGGCTCCCCATTTCTTTCACATTAAGGCCAAAGTCCAAAAAATGTCTGCAGAACTCCTATATAATCAGCCCCCTTCCAATAGACATGATTCAGTTATTATATCTATTGCTTATTGCCTGACTACAAGCTCAGCAAGGAGTCATTTACTGGGACAGAGTGGGCACTATGTAAACACTAGCTGGATGGATACAACGACTATACAAGCATTTAATTCCATAGTAGTAAGTGCTATGAACAAGATCTACTATCCTGGGAGAAAATTCCTAGGGAGAATGCCAGAATTCCAGTGGGATCTTAAAGCTGCAGACCCAGAGCTTGTCCCACTAAGACAGTGTGCAGCACAGGGCCTGGCACAGAGTAGGTGCTTCCACATGCCCACTGAATGGAATCTGATGTGATTTTAAAACACAGGGAAAGTTTTCCCTCACCCTGTTTCAGAGGTTGCCCAGTCGTCCCTTTCTCTCTCTCTCTCTCTCTCTCTCCCACAACATGTACCCACGCACATGCCCACATACACCCTGCCTTCCCTGGCCTGGTTTCCTCGGGTTGCAAACTTTGTGACTCCTTAAAATGCAAACAGTTTTTAGGAGGAAGAATGAGGGACAGTCACCTGGACAGAGCACGTCATACTGGCTCTGCTAGAGGCAAGGTGCGCAGGAACCCTCTCCCCTGAGCCTTACCACGGGTGGGGGAGAGGCCAGACTTACAAGGATCTAACTGGAGGACGTCCGAGAGGCCGAGAGAAGAGAAAGCCATGCAAGGAAATGGATGTAAAGGAGAAGGACCTAAAACCACCTCGCCGGCTGGGTAGACAGGCAGGACGAGGGCGCTGGGGAACCTGGGATAAGGTTGCCCTCTGCCGGTGAACCACTGAAATCCGCTCCAGTGGGAGACGCCAGAGAAGCAAGGGCGGAGAGCAGCCCGCCCAACATGTAACCCTCGTGTATCATTAACATCTCGGACGGGGCCCATGCGGAGGCGGGGGCGCCGGTCTGGGTCCGGGCGCGCGGAGGGGGCTGGGCGCACGGGGGGCGCCCATAGACTGCCCAGCCCGGGGCCGCCGCCGGCCTGGCCTCCGGGGCGGAGCAGCCCCCGCGGGCAGGGCTCACAGGCCCCGAGGGGCGACCCGGGCGCCGGCGGGCAGCGTCCTGGGAGGGCGGGGGCAGCGGGGCTCCGCGCGCGGCGTCCCTGACGCGGGGGCCCGGGCACCCCGGCTTCCGGCCTGCTGGCTCCGCGCCCCCTCCTGCGCGGGAGGAAGCGGGCCGCAGGGGGGCGTCCAGGGCCCCGCCCGGCTCAGGGCTCCCCCCGGCGGTTCCAGCGGCGGACCCCGCCCCGCCCGTCTCGGGACTCGGCGTGCGGGGGAAAGCTGCCGCGCCCGACCCCTCAGAGGGAGGGACTGCAGGCCAGGGACCCCCGCGCGAGCCCCTCCCCGCCCCGTCCCGAGGGCCCGCCCTCCGCTGTCCGGCCGCGCGCCCCGGGCCAAGCCCCGCAAACGGTGGGACAGCGGCTGGGCCCTGGCTGTTTTACGGAAGTCACATACACTTATGTATATGTGTGTATATATATATATATATATACATGAATGAATACATTTTCCCCTTTTCACTATGCAGGGTTGAGGGTTAGTATCCTTGGGGCATCGTCCTCTTTCCATCTAGGACTCCACACTGCGGTTGGCGTTGCTTGACCCCGGTTTCCCCATATGCCCCAGCGAATGCCCCCCCCGCCCCTCCTCCACCTGCTCCCTCTTTCCCTGCCCCTCTGCCTGGTGGCCTGGCAGCCCTCAGGGTCGCAGTGTGACTGGGGAGGCCCGGCCTCCCATGCCCCCTGCCTCCTCGGGTGGCTCTGAGAAGACAGGGCCTTCTAATCGGATGTGCCTCCGGAATGGCCCCCTGCCCTGGGCCCTGGCCCACCAGTCCTCCCGCCGGGCTCCGCCAGTGTCTGCCCGCGCTGCCAAGGCCTAGGAGCACCAGGGGCCTCCCCACCCTGCAGCCGGTGGAGCCTGCGGAAGCCCTGTGGACAGCGGTCACCCCCCGACTCGCAGCATCCGCAGGTGTCCACGCCGCCTAGAGGAGATCCCCGACCGAGGATCACCGCCAAAGCCACAGAGCAGTGGGCGCTGGTTGTGGGGTCACCGAGGGGCCCCAGGCCAGAAGCACAAAGTGAATGCGGCCCACCGGCGTGGGGGTGTTGGCTGTTTGGTGAAGGGCAGAAAATGAGGTGCGCACACCACAGCTTCGTGCAAGGTCTCCTCCCACCCCGCCCTTTTCCTGTGTTCGTCCTCTATCTGCACTGGCTGTGAATCACTTCTTCTTGCCAAATGCCTCAGTACAGATGGGAAGTTTATTTGAGGGAGGCCTCTATGCCATACGGGTACCAAGAGTCACAAAAAAAGTATTGAATTAAATAAATAAAAATAAAACACCCAGTGCTGGGTTACTGATTCATGCAAAATTTGTACCCCCAGATGGGCCCTGTGTGTTTGGACCCAGCAAAGGCAAGCCCAGGGTGATATATGTGAGGTTCATGGACCTTGAGGCAGGATGATCAGTGAGAATGTGTAAGCTCCAACCTGGCTTACAGTCCTGGTTCTGACACTAGCTGTGTGATCTTGAACCAGTTACCCAACCTCTCTGGGCTTCAGACATTTTCCAGAAAAACCAGAATAATTCTTTATCTTGGCAGGGTCGTTGTGAATGAAGAGTAAATTGCATAATGTACTTAAAATGTCCTAATGTATAGGAAGCGCTCAGTAAGCATTCAATTCATTGTTGAAAATTGTGTTGGAAATGAAGCCAAAAATGATTTCTATGATCATATGTCAAAAACCTCTGCAAAGACAATCCCCTCCGAGGTCTTCAGGCACCCCAGGTAGGATCTGAAGATTCTGAGAAAGGGGAAAAAGAAGGTAGAACAAGGACTAAGGGCTCAGGAACTTGCTTCCTGTTGGTTTCTCAGTCTGGGTGCAGAGAAGGGATGCATGGTGTTCTCGCAGCCTATGTTCTAGTCTCCCTTCCCTCTTCCCTTCACCCCTTTCTCCTTCTCTCTTCGGTTTCTTCCTGAACTCATTTAGTCCTATAAATCTCAATTTCCTATGAATCTCAGTTTCCTCACCTGAAAACCCAGTAATCAGCTTAATTCATAGGGTTGTGATAAGGATCGAGATAACATAGTCAGTAAATCAGTCCTATTTCCCCTACTTAACCTCATCTGTTTCTCTTCTCTGCTGACCTCTAATTCTCCCTGCTTCTCCTTCTTCTAGTTGTCCACAAGGACTGAAGGTGAGGCTGACCCAGGCACAGATGGGAGGGGTGGGTCCGGGAAACGTGAGGCTTCCACCCTCTTTGGACACCACCCTTTGAAGATGACTGTCACGACTGACTGCTAAGACCTTATCAGCCTGTGATCTCCCACCACTGGCCTCTAGGAGTGAACACTTCCTGAATTACTGACTTTTAGGAACTCCTCATTGAGAATTGGTCACAATTTGGAATCTGAGAGTAAATAAAGTCAATAGTAAGTTGATTCAGTTTGGAGCCACTCCTAAACTCAGCAACATTAAAAAGGTACCAGCCCACACTGCGGGCTCCTGGGCAGGTTGCACGTAGGGGCTCGCACTGCTGTTCATCTCAGCGCTTTGGGCTTAGAGATCCGGCTTCTCCTTTTGAGGACTGTCTCGGAGTTAGGGCCCTGAATGTCCTAGTGTCCTGCGGGAAAGCCTCCCCTGGTCCTGAGTTAGGGCCGGTGCCCTCACACGTCAGTGGTGCCTCCCCTCTCTGATGCTGCTGCCCTTCACAGTTCAGTCTGGGTCGAGTGCTTGAAGCGTTTGTCTGCTCAGCAGCCATTTACTGTGATGCCTGCCGCGGGGGCATGGGGTGGCAAGAAAGGTCCAGGGCCCTTGCTCCCTCGTCAGGACAACTCTGGAGGACTCTCCCAGCTGCAGGGCTCTCCCCGGGCCCGCTGACCTCCCAGCTGCAGGGCTCTCCCCGGGCCCGCTGACCTCCCAGCTGCAGGGCTCTCCCCGGGCCCGCTGACTTCCCAGCTGCAGGGCTCTCCTCCGGCCTGCTGACTTCTCAGGGGTGCTGAATTGCCGCCCACCTCCTTTTCCTGATCCTGAGCCTTTACCTTCCCTTACAGGTGGTGTCCCATTAACTTCCTTCATGCTCATCTCCTCTCGGTCTGATTCCTGGGGAGTGCAACCGAAAGCATGGAGCTCTGTGGGAACCGCATGGAGAGTGGACGGAGCCATACTTGTGTTTGAACCCTGGTTCTAATACTCACTGGCTGTGTGACTTTAGGCAAGTTTTTAACTTCTCTAAACTTTACTTTTTATTTGGAAGAAGTGGATTATTGTGAAGATTAAATGAGTTTGTATGTAGTGTGTAAGTACCTGGACCACTGAAGCATCTCAACAAATGGTAGTTCTTTCATAATATTTCTCAAACATGACATCCCAAATCCTACTAGAAGTTATATTTTTAGTTCATAAATTTTACTAGAACTTATGTTTTCATATTATTGAAAATAGTACTGCATCTTTAAAACAAGTGACTCATTATTAAAGTTTTAGAACAGTGTCTTAAATGAAGCATAATGATAAAGAAATCAGAGGGAATGTGGACTTGGTTGACCTTAAAAAAGTGAGCTGACCATTTGATCTGGCTAATTGTTGCAAAACTTCCTCACCTGTAGAATGGGATGTTAATACCACATTCTTAGGACGGATGGTAAGTCATTTAAATGCCTACAGAGTATTTCCCAACCCAGCTGCTCTGCTGAAATGACCTTCCAGTCCTCCCCTCGTAGGTGGGGTCTGACTCCCCTCCCCTGCATCTGGGCCGGGCTCTGTGCCTTGTTTGTACATCTGAACGTGGCAGAAGCTGTGTTCTAGGCCTTCAGGCTCTGGATCATATGACGCTACGTCGTTTTGTCTGGGTCTCTTGCCGGGCTCCGGGCGAGGGGCCCAAGCGCGTGGAGAGCCCATGGTGTGAGTGTCTGCTTCACAGTCGGTATTGGCCAGCAGCCCGTGGCCAGTCAAGGAAGGGGGTCGTCTTGGACATCCAGTCCACTGGGCCTTCTGAACTCTGCAGTCCCAGCCAGCAATGGACTGCACCCCAGAGACCCCAGAAAGGGTGGGCCTGTGAGACCCCTGTGATTGGACTGCACCCCCAGAGACCCCCTGCACCCAGTCAACCCACAAACCATGGTTGTCGGCCAGCTCCGGTTCCTCTCCTTCCTTGGGCCCTCGCACCTGCTCATGTGTTCTCTGTGTACCGACTTGTGCTTTGAGTGGCAGTTCTCAGGCTCTTTGCCTTCCTGCTCCTAGCCTGAAGTCGGCTATTTACGCCTCCACTTCCCCATCTCTGTCCATACTGACCCTTACCAAGGAAGGCGGGCTTGCCTGGCACTTGAACAGGACAGGCAGACTCCTCGAAGACCGTGCCCAGGGGTTCACCCCTGCGGCCCCAGCTCCTAGAGCAATGAAGGAGAAGAGGAGGAGGAGAAGAAAGAAAAGAAAACAACCAAAAATGCAGCCCATTATGTGTGGGTTCAGAAAAATGCCAAAGATTCCTTTAATTCAAGTTCATTTCAAACAGCAACAGTGTAAGCTGCTTTCTCAAGCTTCACAAGCAACACTAAGTTTTTAATAGGCTGGGGTTTTAATAGGTGGTGAAACCAGTTTTTTGTTTTTTGTTTTAATCCCAGAAGAGTTCACTTTGAGTTCATTATGGCCAAGTAGTTGATGGCTGCTACAATTTATAAGCTATCGCTGTTTCCCATACATTATTTTATAGCTTCTTGAAATTATCTTTAAAAATGTGTCACTCACCATGAGCTTCACACAAATAAAGGGGTTAGAATTTTTATTTTAAATGATAAACATAAGTTCTCTATCACATCTGAGAAAGCTCTTGTCTTTGCTTGAGAAACAGAAAGAGAATCTAACCACCCCGCACAGAGCACACAGCCACCTCAAGTCTCGGCCTGACTCACCTGCCAAGGGCCCCGCCTGTTCCTCACAGGACTTGGGAACTGGAGCAGTTTCACTGCCCTGTACTCATAAAGCAGATCCCTGCTTCTCCTCATTGTCTTCCTCCTTATTTGACATGTTGCCCCTTGTTTGTTTTTATTAATGTTTCTTTGCCTGCCTGTAATTGTAGTTTTAATATAACATAGTATGGGCTCTTTTATTTAGCGGTTTATTTGTTTTTTTTGTTGTTGCTGCAATATTATTCATACCACTGTGGGTTCGTGTGCAAAATCTGTATAATACATTCTGGAGATACAGCGATTCCCTGTACAAAATCACCAAAACTTTCCTGTGGAGGAAAACATAGGAAATCAGAAGGAAGAAAACTTGGTGGGGAAAGCGAGAGTTTTTCATTTGGAAGAAAGGGAGGCATGTTTACAGGAACTTTAATGACCCCTGGGGACTTCACTGTTGGGAGTCAGGAATCACTGTGCACTCTTGGGTCAGGGGGATGCCTCCTGAGAGGCTGGAGTGAAAGCCAGAGGCTGTAGGATGAACCAGAAGCTGGTGGACCTCAGAGCCCAGGACTGACCTGAGGAGTGACTTCCGGGCCTGCGTGTGAACATCAGCTGATGAAGGATGAATCCCAGGAGCTGGAAGTAGCTCCCAGGAGTTGGTGGTGGATTTCCAATGTCAGGATTAGACTGAAGAGCTGGAGAGGTACTGAGTAGTCCGCGGAGCTCTGAGGGCGTAGGACCATCTGGGAGGTGGGAGCGAGCATTCACAGCTGTGATGGCCAAGGGGAAATTATTTATCAGGAAGAGTGGAGCCCTCACAGCAGGAGGTGACATGGTGGCTTCTCCCTCTTAAAGTGGGAATGGAGGGGAAATGACCCCACTGTGTCCAAAACTTGCCTGGCCAGCCTGTCTGCTTGACACCTTGAAGGAGACAGGATTATGGAGCTCAGTGGCCATCAGCGGGTACTTTAGGCACCCGTATGGGGGTTCAAACCTCTGTCCCTGAGCAGAAATGAAGTGATGGCAGGGCATGGTGCCCTGGGCAACCTCTCCATAGCCAGTCTGGAAGACAAGGGGGATCTGAAGCCCATGGATAAAGTTCTCTGCTTGGTTGTTTTATAGCTCAGGGTGCTGGTCTTCACTGATGTCTTCATCTCCACCATGACCCCGTCCGGCACTGGCAGGCTGCCGACCACTTGGCTGATCTTGGGACCATTTGGTTTGCTTTTTCCCGTGGGCATGTGTAGGTGACTCACCTTCTTGTTTGAAGAGTCAGACAGAACTGGCATTTATTAACCCCAAGTTTTTGTTTATAAAATGCAGAATCTTGTTGATACCAATGGTCTTTATGGCCAAATTCCACGGATGCTCTCTCTGCTGCTAGTTGTTCTCTAAGGAGGAGGATACCCCCAAATTCTGGTCTTGCATCTACTGAATGCTTCCTCCCCCATATACTGATATTTACTCTCCTTTGGGAGTGACTGATGAGAGGGTCCTCAGCCCTCCCAAAAAGGAGACTTGATGGAAGCTTTTTCTGTTCTCTCACTGCTTTTGGTCTGGGCAGGAAAAGACCAGACTGGGAAATCATGACAGGTCCTCCTGGTTGCAAGGAAGTATATCTGAGGAGTCCAGCGCCCTCCTGAGCTGCTGTGTACCTGGACAGTCATGGTCAGTCCCCCTGCTGGGGGAACACAGGTCTGGAAAGTCATGATTAGCTCTCCTCGGCAGAGATGCATATGGGAAATGTCGATATGTTCTCCTTGTGTGCATTTTTGCTGAGGAATCCAGAACTCTCCTGGATTGAGATGGACCTGGAGGGTCATGGTGGACCCTCCTTGGAGGAGGTGGGTCTAAGGTGTTCTGCGGAGCCTCTCTAGAGTGAGGAAGATCTGGGGAGTCGTGATGCCCGTCCTGGAGGGAGGCAGACCCATGGAGCTGTGACGGGAACGCCTGTGGGAAGTCAAACACTGGTTCTTGCCTCCATTTGACCCAAAACAGCTCCATCTGCTTTCCCACCTGTCTTAGCGTCTTCCTCGTCCTCCTTCCCCAGTGTGAGGGTGAAAACAACTCACATTACGATCAGCTTGCGCCATGTTCCGCATTCTTCATCCCCCTGCCACTGGCTTTTCCAGACATTGGCTGCTTTTTGCAGCACTTGCAGTGGAATCTGAAACTCCTGCAGGCATCCATGACAAGAGGCACTTCCCATGCATGCCCAGTGAGAGTGGCAGGGAGACTGCCGGGGCAGGAGCATGTTGGCCTTCCATGCTTCAGTAGGCAGGGAGAAGTAACCACTGGGGGGTGTCCCAGGTCTCCAGGGTGCCAGGCAGGGTGGTGTCATTAGAGAGCCTCAAGGGGAGTGCAGGACGGTGAGGGGACACCTGGGGTCTCACACCTTTGGGAAATGTACTCAGTCCTGAAGGGGCTGACCTCTGTATTTTGATTTGTTCTGTTTTAAGCAATGCAGCTAATTGGATTAAATTTAGCCATAATCACAGCATTTACTATATCCAGCTAAACCGGACTAGATTATTTGGACATCGTCCAAGTGATTGATTAGTATGCTTATTTGAGGGAAAGAATATTTGTGTAATGAACGTTAGGAATAAAATTGTTTTCAGGAATAAGATCTGCTTTTTTTTAAGTAATTAAAAAAAATCTAAATAAATCCTGAGAGTTTCTTTACTGATCAGTTGCATTTTCATTCTATCCAAAACAAAACACTGTCTCCCTCAGTGGGGCTGGACATAGGTGCTGGCTTCTGAATAGTCAATGTCTTCTTTGCTCTTTTCACTGACTGTTGACGCCAACCACCTAAAATTGTTTTTATGCTGCCTTATAACGAAGGCAATGTCATGTCCTTACATAATATTCGCATTTGGAGAAATTCATACACAGTATCTAATTTCTCAGAATAATTCTGAGATTCAGTCCTTATATAAGTGTACTGAAAAGATGTGCGCTGCTCATCAGAGCGCCTTGTCTTCCTTGTCCGACTCAATACGTTGAAATCGGAGCCCTGTGTAGAGCAGTGAGAAGGAAATGATTGTCCAGGGATGGACATGGAATGTGCCGCATGTGAGCACCTGGAGGAGTGGCAGCGGTCTGCAGCTGGATCCCGCGTCCTGCCTCAGCAGCCTGCCCGGGGGCAGGAAGGAGGGTGAGGTCGGTCACACACATTCTGCGGCCACACCTCTCATCTGCCTTCTCACTCTCAGGACACAATACTAGCCGACAATAAATGAGTCATTCTCCAGGGTCACGTTGTTCTGGGACCATTTAATAAACAAGCTACGGGACAAAAGGCGCACAATGAACTGATCAAAGGGTCGGCTTGACCATGAGTTACTTGAAGATGGTTCCTCATCTGACTTAACTTTTTTTTTAATATAATTTATTTTATTATTATCATTAATTTACAATTACATGTGCAATATTACGATTATTAAACTACCCCTTCATCAGGTCCCCCCCACCAACCCCATTACAGTCACTGTCCATCAGCGTAGTGAGATGCTATAGAATCACTACTTGTCTTCTCTGAGTTGTACTGCCCTCCCCGTGCCCCCCCAACATTACATCTGCTAATCGTAATGCCCCTTTTTCCCTCTTATCCCTCCCTTCCCGCCCATTTTCCCCAGTCCCTTTCCCTTTGGTAACTATTAGTCCGTTCTTGGGTTCTGTGAGTCTGCTGCTGTTTTGTTCCTTCAGTTTTTTTCTTTGTTCTTATACTCCACATATGAGTGAAATCATTTGATACTTGTCTTTTTCGGCTTGGCTTATTTCACTGAGCATAATACCCTCTAGCTCCATCCATGTTGTTGCAAATGGTAGGATTTGTTTTCTTCTTATGGCTGAATAATATTCCATTGTGTATATGTACCACATCTTCTTTATCCATTCATCTACTGATGGACACTTAGGTTGCTTCCATTTCTTGGCTATTGTAAATAGTGCTGCAATAAACATAGGGGTGCATCTGTCCTTTTCAAATTGGGCTGCTGCATTCTTAGGGTAAATTCCTAGGAGTGGAATTCCTGGGTCAAATGGTATTTCTATTTTGAGTTTTTTGAGGAACCTCCATACTGCTTTCCACAATGGTTGAACTAATTTGCAGTCCCACCAGCAGTGTAGGAGGGTTCCCTTTTCTCCACATCCTCGCCAACATTTGTTGTTGTTTGTGTTTTGATGTTGGCCATCCTCACTGGTGTGAGGTGATATCTCATTGTGGTTTTAATCTGCATTTCTCTGATGATTAGCGATGTGGAGCATCTTTTCATGTGCCTGTTGGCCATCTGAATTTCTTCCTTGGAGAAGTGTCTATTCATGTCCTCTGCCCATTTCTTAATTGGATTATTTGCTTTCTGTTTGTTAAGGTGCATGAGTTCTTTATATATTTTGGATGTCAACCCTTTATCAGATATGTTTTTTATGAATATATTCTCCCATACTGTAGGATGTCTTTTTGTTCTACTGATGGTGTCCTTTGCTGTACAGAAGCTTTTCAGCTTGATATAGTCCCACTTGTTCATTTTTGCTTTTGTTTCCCTTGCCCGGGGAGATATGTTCATGAAGAAGTTGCTCATGTTTATGTCCAAGAGATTTTTGCCTATGTTTTTTTCTAAGAGTTTTATGGTTTCATGACTTACATTCAAGTCTTTGATCCACCTTGAGTTTACCTTTGTGTATGGGGCTAGACAGTAGTCCAGTTTCATTCTCTTACATGTAGCTGTCCAGTTTTTCCAACACCAGCTGCTGAAGAGGCTGTCATCTCCCCATTGTATATCCAAGGCACTTTTATCAAATATTAATTGACTGTATATGTTTGAGTTAATGTTTGGATTTTCTATTCTGTTCCACTGGTCTGTGGGTCTGTTTTTGTGCCAATACCAAATTGTCTTGATTACTGTGGCTTTGTAGTAGAGCTTGAAGTCAGGGAGTGTAATTCCCCCTGTTTTATTCCTCCTCAGGATTGCTTTGGCTATTCGGGGTCTTTTGTGGTTCCATATGAATTTTAGAATTATTTGTTCCAGTTCATTGAAGAAAGCTGTTGGTAGTTTGATAGGGATTGCATTGAATCTGTAGATTGCTTTAGGTAGTATAGCCATTTTGACAATATTTATTCTTCCTAGCCAAGAGCATGGGATGCATTTCCATTTGTTAGTGTCCTCTTTAATTTCTCTTAGGAGTGTCTTGTAGTTTTCAGAGTACAGGTCTTTCACTTCCTTCGTTAGGTTTATTCCTAGGTATTTTATTCTTTTTGATGCAATTGTGAATGGAATTGTTTTTCTGATTTCTCTTTCTGTTAGTTCATCATTAGTGTATAGGAAAGCAACAGATTTCTGTGTGTTAATTTTGTATCCTGCAACTTTGCTGAATTCAGATATTAGTTCTAGTAGTTTTGGAGTGGAATCTTTAGGGTTTTTTATGTACAGTATCATGTCATCTGCAAATAGTGACAATTTGACTTCTTCTTTACCAATCTGGATGCCTTGTATGTCTTTGTTTTGTCTGATTGCTGTGGCTAGGACCTCCAGTACTATGTTGAATAACAGTGGAGAGAGTGGGCATCCTTGTCTTGTTCCCGATCTTAGATGAAAAGCTTTCAGCGTCTCGCCGTTAAGTATGATGTTAGCTGTCGGTTTGTCATATATAGCCTTTATGATGTTGAGGTACTTGCCGTCTATACCCATTTTGTTGAGAGTTTTAATCAGGAATGGATGCTGAATTTTGTCAAATGCTTTTTCAGCATCTATGGAGATGATCATGTGGTTTTTGTTCTTCTTTTTGTTGATGTGGTGGATGATGTTGATGGATTTTCGAATGTTGTACCATCCTTGCATCCCTGGGATGAATCCCACTTGATCATGGTGTATGATCCTCTTGATGTATTTTTGAATTCGGTTTGCTAATATTTTGTTGAGTATTTTTGCATCTACGTTCATCAGGGATATTGGTCTGTAATTTTCATTTTTGGTGAGGTCTTTGCCCGGTTTTGGTATTAGAGTGATGCTGGCTTCATAGAATGAGTTTGGAAGTATTCCCTCCTCTTCCATTTTTTGGAAAACTTTAAGGACAATCGGTGTTATTTCTTCTCCATATGTCTGGTAGAATTCAGAGGTGAATCCATCAGGCCCAGGGGTTTTGTTCTTGGGTAGTTTTTTGATTACCAATTCGATTTCGTCACTGGTGATTGGTCTGTTTAGTTTTTCTGTTTCTTGCTTGGTCAGTCTTGGAAGGTTGTATTTTTCTAAGAAGTTGTCCATTTCTTCTATGTTTTCCAGCTTGTTAGCATATAGATTCTCATAATATTCTGTTATGATTCTTTGTATTTCTGTGGGGTCCGTCGTGATTTTTCCTTTCTCATTTCTGATTGTGTTTATGTGTGTAGATTCTCTTTTTCTCTTAATGAGTCTGGCTAGGGGTTTATCTATTTTGTTTATTTTTTCAAAGAACCAGCTCTTGGTTTTATTGATTTTTTCTATTGTTTTATTCTTCTCAATTTTATTTATTTCTTCTCTAATCTTTATTATGTCCCTCCTTCTGGTGACTTTGGGCCTCATTTGTTCTTCTTTTTCCAATTTCAGTAATTGTGTCTTTAGACTATTCATTTGGGAATGTTCTTCCTTCTTTAAATAGGCCTGGATTGCAATATACTTTCCTCTTAGAACTGCCTTTGCTGCGTCCCACAGAAGTTGTGGCTTTGTGTTGTTGTTGTCATTAGTCTCCATATATTCTTTGATTTCTGTTCTGATTTGGTCGTTAACCCACTGATTAATTAGGAGAGTGTTGTTAAGTCTCCATGTATTTGTGAGCCTTTTTGATTTCTTTCTAAAATTTATTTCTAGTTTTATACCTTGGTGATCTGAGAAGTTGGTTGGTAGGATTTCAATATTTTTGAAATTACTGAGGTTCTTTTTGTGGCCTAGTATGTGGTCTATTCTGGAAAATGTTCCATGTGCACTTGAGAAGAATGTGTATCCTGTTGCTTTTGGGTGTAGAGTTCTGTAGATGTCTGTTAGGTCCATCTGTTCTAGTGTGTTGTTCACTGCCTCTGTGTCTTTACTTATTTTCTGTCTGATTGATCTGTCCTCTGGAGTGAGTGGTGTGTTGAAGTCTCCTAAGGTGAATGCATTGCTGTCTATTTCCTCCTTTAATTCTGTTAGTATTTGTCTCACATATGCTGGCGCTCCTGTGTTGAGTGCATATATATTTATAATGGTTATAGCTTCTTGTTGGACTGACCCCTTTATCATTATGTAATGTCCTTCTTTATCTTCTGCTACTTTCTTCATTTTGAAGTCTATTTTGTCTGATACAAGTACTGCAACACCTGCTTTTTTCTCTTTGTTGTTTGCATGAAATATCTTTTTCCATCCCTTCACTTTTAGTCTGTGTATATCTTTGGATTTGAGGTGAGTTTCTTGTAGGCAGCATATAGATGGGTCTTGCTTTTTTATCCATTCTGTTACTCTGTGTCTTTTGATTGGTGCATTCAGTCCATTTACATTTAGGGTGATTATTGATAGGTATGTACTTATTGCCATTGCTGGCTTTAGATTCGTGGTTACCAAGGGTTCAAGGGTTGCTTCTTTACTATCTAACAATCTAACTTAACTTTCTTGTTAAGTTATTGTAAACACAGTCTGATGTTTCTTTATTTCTCTCCCTTCTTATTCCTCCTCCTCCATTCTTTCTATAATAGGTGTTTTATTCTTTGCCTTTAGTTAGTATTTGGATGGTCTGCTTTCTTTGCTATGATTTTTTTTTCTCTGGTGACATCTTTTTAGCCTTAGGTGTGCTTCCATCTAGAGCAGTCCATTTAAGATATCCTGTAGTGGTGGTTTATGAGAGGCAAACTCTCTCAACTTTCGTTTGTCTGGAAATTGTTTAATCCCTCCATCATATTTAAATGATAATCGTGCTGGATACAATATTCTTGGTTCGAGGCCCTTCTGTTTCATAATGTTAAATATATCATGCCATTCTCTTCTGGCTTGTAAGGTTTCTGTTGAGAAGTCTGATGATAGTCTGATGGGTTTTCCTTTGTAGGTGATCTTTTTTCTCTCTCTAGCTGCCTTTAATACCCTGTCTTTATCTTTGATCTTTGCCATCTTAATTATTATGTGTCTTGGTGTTGTCTTCCTTGGGTCCCTTGTGTTGGGAGATCTATGAGCTTCAGTGGACTGCGAGACTACTTCCTTCCCCAGCGAGGGAAAGTTTTCAGCAATTATTTCTTCAAAGACACTTTCTATCCCTTTTTCTCTCTCTTCTTCCTCTGGTACTCCTATAATGCGAATATTGTTCCGTTTGGATTGGTCACACAGTTCTCTTAATATTCTTTCATTCCTAGAAATCCTTTTATCTCTCTCTGCCTCAGCTGCTCTGTACTCCTGTTCTCTGTTTTCTATTCCATTAACAGTCTCTTGCATCTCATCCATTCTGCTGTTAAGCCCGTCGATCGCTTGTCTGATTTCTGTATTGTCTTTCCTCAGTTCCCTCACTTCCTCCCTCAGCTCTTGCACATTTCTCTGTAGGTCCATCAGCATGGTTATGACTTTTATTCTGAATTCTTTTTCAGGGAGGCTGTGCATTTCCATCCCTTCAGACTCCCTCTCTGGGGTTGTCTGGTTGATTTTGGTCTGAACCATATTCCTCTGTCTTTCATGGCTGTATAATTTGGTCACTGATAGTTGCCACGTATGTCAGCTGGGCTCTTTAAGACCGCCTCTTGGGGTGCCGAGTCCTCTCGGGTGTAGCTGCACGCTGTGCGCTTTCCTGTGTATTCTCGTCTCTCTTTTAGGAATAGATGTATTTTCTGTGTTTTTGTAGATAAATACAGTGTTGGGAGGAGATTTCTGCCGCCCTGCTCACACCGCCATCTTCCCGGAAGTCCATCATCTGACTTAATTTTATCTCTGCAGACAGAGATGCTGGAAGGCTCAGCTGACGTTTCTGGGCAGTGGCTAAACATGCCTCATGGCTGAAGGGAGCAAGAGGGGATTTCGGAGATAGCTCAGGCTGCCAGTGGGGCCAAAGTCCTTCGTCCTCCTCAAAAGAAGATTGGAGTTTCTCTGCTATGAGTCTAGGCCAGAGTCTATACAATTTTCCATCTGGACCATTTTTCTGTCAAACAGGCAAGGCTGTGAGACTCCCGAAGACTTCCCTGGGCACATCCCTCTTTGTTGGAATCCAGCCCCAAAATGTTCAGGGTCTCTAGAATGCTTATTATCAGTGCTCCTCACTCCTCATTTTCCTGCAGGAAGGAAGCCCTCGCCCACAGGGACGGGGGTTTCGTGCCTGGGGAGGCAGCAGGGAGACCTCCATTCTACAGCCTCACCTCGAACCACAGTGGCTGCATGCAACTGCAAATCAGAGTCCCTTCTTAAAGATACGCTTTTTATAGTATGTCTGCATTCCCCCTTCTCAAAACGGGAACTTAGGTCATTTTGAAACCCTTTGCCCATTCAAAAAAATTGTTGACCGTAAAAATGCATAGGAATAAAATACATCATGAGGGAAAGATTGTATTCCTAATATACCTTTCTATAAACTCATACTTTGCAAAAAGGTAAACTGGGGTAAACTGGCTTTATATAAACAAAAAAATTGGCAATAGCATTCATCTTAGGCATTTTTGGGCAATGTATACATATTAAGGATGTTTGCTGTTTGTGTGCCTTATTATATTTATTAGTCTTCTCCCCCTCTCCCCAACCACGGTCTGTACAAGTAAACACTGTATTTCTGGTCTATCCTTTATGCCTAATAAACAACCTGGTGGACATGAAGTGTTCAACAAATGAATATCAACCAAAAATTCTAAAGGCCGATCACCCTACATTTTGCAACATTATCTGATAGACCTAATATTATTTCACTAGGTTTTTTTTTTCAGACTCTAAGGAAAAAATATTTACATTGAAAACCCAATGATAAATACCCATTCCAATCCCCAGATGGCACAAAAAATTCTAAAGATCCATGTTTCCCAACTCCTAGCAAAGCCCTGTCTGCGGTGGGATTAAAAGAGAATGTCTGAAGGCAGCATCAACTGCATTTATTAAAATATTGAGCTGAGAGACATTCCCCTGCAGGAGAAAGCTTGGCTGGCTCGGACTGGGCTCTGAAGCGGGACGTGGTGTGTTAAGACACAGGGACACTTGCCGTGTGGCCTTGTTCTGCTTAACCCTCCTGATTCTTGGTGCTTTCCCCTGTAAAAGTCCTTTTTAAAAAGTAAATGCATTTTAGTAGAGTGCCTAGAACATAAATGCTCAATAAATTTTAGCTGTTACTGTTACCATTTTGAACCTGGTACCACCCAAGTCACATAAACAGCAAATCCAGTTTCTGGAGATTGTGCAGTGTCATTCCTCGGGCTCATCTGGTTTCCTACACCCTTGCTTCTTCCTTCCATAAAACCCTGGGATAATCACGGTAAATAATCACGCCTTTGTGTTTATAAGGCATGATCATATCTGTTTTCTTATTGGATCCCCACAATAACTGTTGAAGTAAATAAGAAAGATCTTGTTATCCCATTTTACAGGCGAGGAAATGATGGCAAAGAGAGATTAAATGACTTGCTCAGACTAATAAAAGTAGAATGGGAATTGAAGCAATGTCCTTCGCACTGTTCTCTGGGTGCAGCAGCACAAGCCTCAGCCGGAAGGCTCCTTCCCCGGGTTCAGGTTCACAGCTGTCACGTCCCCTGGTCTCTGCCATGGGCCGAGTTCCGCTGCCGTCACTGGGAGCCTCAGGATGAGGGGGATCTCCCCTCCACTCCCTGGAATTCTGGGTCCACCGCCTGCTGCCTTGACTCTGATGCCGAAGCGTCTGGTGTCAGCCTCTTACCATGCCCAAGGCTGTACAACTGCTACTAGTAGAAGGGACCTGGCTGGGTCAGGCCACAGTTTCTAAACATAGAAACCCTTTGAATTGACATCTTCATCTACTTTAGATGTCATCAACATCCTCACCATAGGCAGCTTTGTAAGGAAAGTGAAGTCTCAGAAAGGCACTGGGCTGGCTGGAGTAGGTGGATAAGCTGTGGAGGTGCAGGGGTGTTTCTGTTCCATGAAAAGCCAAAGTAGCTCCAGCTTCTAGGCAGCCTGGCCTGACAGCTGCGGTACTGAGGCAGGGGAGTTGACCGTTTGGCATCATTCAGCGTGAGCAACAGCTGTGGCTGACATAATGCACTCACCTGGATTATGCAGTTGGGGGTGGCAGGGTGGCCCCAGCTTGAGCCAGCTCAGGAACGCAGGTCGTGGGCATCTGTCTCCTCCTTTGCTTTCAGTGAGGTCTTATTGGCAGCTTGAATCAGCCATGGTGGAGGAATTTATACCAGAGAAACTAGCACACATTACAAACCAGGGTGCTCTGTCTCTGTTCCGAGAAAGCTGGTTGCTCGACATTAACCAGCACACACACCGCTGGCCGCATGTGCAACAGGCCCGACAGCCTTGTCACTTCTTTCGGGTGTATGTTTCTACTTTGATCTAATTTGGGTGGATCTTCTGTTCAACATGTAGACAGTGATTTGCTGGCGGCTCACGTCTAAGATCTTTGAGAGCACTTCACTCTGCTCCCAGGTCTCACAACGAAGGGCTCCCCGGGGCAAGGCTCCGGCCCACAGGCAGCGGGTCTAACACAGGCCCAGGCCATTGCTGCCCGCCCCAAGCAGTGTCTCCACCACACTTCCTACCTCCGCAAACAAGCACTGTGAGAGGGAGTTGTCCCAGCTAGTGAGAGGGATTTCGTAAGCTCATTTGTTCCCAGTTGCTCCTATCGACAGTGTGCTAACTCTCTTCAGACTGTATTTTCATAGGAAACAAAGAGGGCCTAAGGATGAGATTTCTGGCAACACCGTGAGCTGCTGGGGCAGTTATTGAGATCAAAGAGTATTACAGCATTTCTTAAATGTTCTCAGGTTGGCTCCGTCCAAGGGTAACCCCGCTAATTAATTTTGCAAGTCTGGAAAGAGGAAATGCCGATAATAATGGCGATGATGTCTCACTGTCCTGCCTGATAATGTCCCAGGGGATTTCTCTGACTTTTGGTAAACCCTCAAATAGGAGAGATATGTTGAAAAAACTTGATCAGAATTTCTGTAACTCAATGATATGAAAGCACTTGTTGAGAAGCAAAGATTTATTACCTGCAATTTAGCAAGACTGTAAAGATGATCCTGTCCATCCCTTTCTTCTTGTTTTGCAAATATACCAGGGATGACACCTGGAAAAGGTGCCGTGACTCACACGGAGTAAATTCAGGTCTCCTCTGCTCCGGAGCACCCTCCCCTTTGACCTCCGAGGAGGCCGTGGGCTCCCCACTTCTGGACCTCCATTCCCTGGAAGTGCACGGTGGATGCAGTGAGAGGGAACCCCTGCCTGTGCCGCATCGACAGAGATCCTAGGGAATCACACACACGGAAGGACCTCCAGAACCACCATCCCAGGAGCTGCTGTCTGGTGTTCCTGGGGAGCGCTCAGCTGGCAGGGCGGGGCTGGCCTCACCTGCAGGCTGCGGGGAAGCCTGGGAGGCTCTGGCCAGTTCTCAAAGGCTCCCTTGCGACTTCCCACTTTCTGGCACCTGTTGTATGATTCATATGGTGTCTCCTTTTCAAAGCCTAATATTTCAGGGACTCACCTGACTCATACAGGAGAAAAGCAAAAGGGCCATGAGGTGTGTGCAGAGCAGCAGTCTGCTGTGATGGGATTTATTGAGTTTTAAGAAAATAGGACTTAAGGGTAGATAAGAGGCAGGATTCTGAGGACTTTAAGTTCAGAGCCTTCCCAGGACATAATGTTCAACAGCTATT
Source organism: Smutsia gigantea (assembly GCA_032199065.1). Classification (NCBI taxonomy): domain Eukaryota; kingdom Metazoa; phylum Chordata; class Mammalia; order Pholidota; family Manidae; genus Smutsia; species Smutsia gigantea. Next base: position 230,456 of record JAVSCE010013911.1, read on the forward strand.
GTCAAAATCAATTTTTGGTGAAGCTTTGGCATCTACATTTACTCATCTTTTAAAAAATGAACCATGTACCAATTGTTAAGGAAAGAGAACCAACCCTGGAGTCTCCTATAATAATAAAGATATATATATATTTATGATACTTTGTAGTTTACCAAGTATATTATCTCATTTGATCCTTACAAAAATGCTATCAGTTTGATACTTTCATTATCCACATTTGGTATATAAGGAATTAAAGCTCACAAAGGTTTAAAGATTTTCCCAAAAGTGTTGTAGGAGAACAAAGACTTGAACCCAGGTCTACAGAATCCAGAGTATAGTCTTAAAAACAAACACACACAGACAACAAAAAACCCTAAAACCCCGTACCGTAGCTCTTACAGAAGCACTTTCGTGCAGAACTCACAGCAGACTTGATCTTGAGCTCCTTATTCTTTCCAAAGATGCCAGAAATTCTGGAAGTTCGTTAGGACATGGTCTCTCCTGTATGACATGGAGCCTGCAGGATGGTTCTAGATAGTGATGTTCCAAATCAGTCATTGTTCAAAACAGCACTGAATGGAAATTCTCTGTGCACCCATGAAGTTAAAAAAAAAGTCTGTTACACTGAACATCGGACCATCTTAGTGAAAGTGCCCTTTCCTGCCTGAGAGAGAATCAAATACTCCCTAAGAGGACAGGGGCTGAGACCCTTGCTGCCCAAGTCTAGAGGATGTGGGTGTACCTGCCAATACTCCAGTCTATGCAGTGTTTGGGAAGATCAGGTGAATGCCTGTACATGAAAGGACTTCTGCAAACTCTAGAGTTACATGTGGGAGTCTGCCATCTTCAGGTGAAAAGGAAGCTGAAAATTTTTCAGATGGGCAAGGTGTATCCAAAATCACACTTGGTTTAGGAAGGACTTATCAACATATAAGAGAATCTTAATGAGAGGCGGTGCAAAACATGTTTAGGCATCACCCTACATCCCCACCACCAAATTACTGTATTTATTCTCAAAGCCTTTTTCATTGAGGATGAATTACATTTTTGTATACTTGAAAATCATGTAAGTTTAACTCTGAGTGGTTGCATGGGCCAAAGCCCCTTTGTGACCCGGGTAAGCCCCTCCTTCATTGCCCAGGAGCCTTCTGGCTGTGGTTAAGGCCCCATGAGGCGGGATCCCTTTGGCTGGGGCAGTCTGGGCCGCTGTAGGTGGGGTTGGAAAAGTGATCTTTCTGGGGGTGTAACTATATCAAGATAAAAAGAAGCGAGACTGGTCCTGAAGGGCCAAATCTTAAAAAACCAGAAGGCACTTCATGTGTGCACCAGTCAGAGTGGGAGCGGAGAGGGTGGAAAGACGCCAAGCACGCTGGTCAGAAGGAGGGAGTGGGGCCTGCCAATGGAAAGGGCAGCTCAGAAGCGAGGCCCACAAGCTCTGAGCACCTGCCAGGATGCCTCTTTCTTAAGGTTTCAATAGGAGTGAACCACTACGTGGGCCAAAACAGGACACACAGGATAAGGAGGTTTCTTAAATTTATTAATCATCAAAATTATATCTTTTGATTCATCTGATTAATGTGGATTCTTCTTTATAAAAATGATCTCCTATCTAAAAAATTATTATTCAGTCTTGGAGATAGCATAGCTTTCTATCATGCTCAAGCATCCAAAGTCCAAACGTGGTGTCAGCATCTGCTTTGGATGTAGGTTGCACAGATGGGTTGAGATCAGCCAAAGATGACACTAGGATGACAGGCGGGCCTCCTGGAGGCTGCACCTAGTGTGTGGATCGGTGGGGAAAAGTGGGTGATCGTTTTAGTCCAAGGCCTATGGGTCAACCATGGGGGTCCAGACATTCTACCTAATCAATACGTTGGGATCAACTGGTTTGGGGCACTAATTCATATTGCCTTAACTCCAGAAGAGGCTGAATAGTTAAGAAGAATGACTATTTAGAGTGGGGCCATCATCTTTTTCCACCGCTACCACATGCATACTCTCTGTCTCTGTGGATAACAGGGTTCTTGGGAAGCCGAATCTGTCATAAAACTGTGGCCTTAGCAAGGAAGGGTCCTAGAGGGAAAATGCCTCTCTATTCCAGAGGTCAGAAATGTTCATGCCTCCCTGTCTGGGGAGTGCTGGAGGCACACAGAGCTCATGCTCCCAGAGCCTCCTGTCTCTAGACTCAAGGTCCAACCCTCCCTCACTTCTTCAGATGCATCACCACCACCGATGAGGCTCTGGGTTCCTTCATTCTCACTCACGACCCCACTGCCAGACTACCTTAACCCTAGTCCTTCCGGCTCTGATCTAGAAACATCCTGAGCTCTAAGGCGACTTCCAGCCCGTTTCATCCAGGATGTGTGGATATTGTCACCCACCATAGCTGTATCGACAATGAACCTTCAGTGCACTTGCCTGGGACAGGCATGGTGGTGAGCGCTTCATCTTCATCAGCTTCCTGGAGTCCTCACCACAGCCCTCCTAGGTAGGTGCTGTGATGAGGAAGCCGAGGCTCTGGGCCCTGACTTGCCCAGCAGCGCACAGTTGTTAGATGGTCAAGTCAGGGTCGGAGCCTGAGTCATTTGGACTCCAGAACCTGGGCTCTTAACCATCAGGCATTTACTGCCTCCGGGACTGACCCTGATCCGCCTCCTGAGAGGGAGACTCCTGTTCATGGAACACATCAACGATGACAAGTAGTCATGAACGCATTCTGTGCTGAAATTCAAGCATTAAAAATAATTGGTTTGGAATGTAATTGTTAGAATTCAAGCCATGATCTGGAGTAAAATACCTCCAGAGACAATGAGATATCTAAGAATCCATGAAAAATCAAGCAGTCTGCACTGTGGTGCTCTAAGTGTAACATTTTGAAAAACATGGAGTGTGTGGTGAGCTTTGGAAAAATGCTTAACAAGACACAGACTCATGCATAAGACCTCATTCACACTGGAAGGCAGCCAAGAATTACTGCCCCCTCCATCCCAGAAGAGGTGCCCTATGAAAGACCACAGAGAGGACGGATCCCCCTCCAGAGATGGCTCGTTGTTTCTCACACTGTGAGGGTCTCCTAATGAACAACCAATCAGTAAGAGTGTTTCTATTACTTTCTGTGTGATTCAGAATCAGTGAAACGATAAGCCTTTCACGCTTATTTATGAAGGACATGTCACATATACTTGGTGTCCCAAATAGCTTTACAGAGAAACAACATTGAAAATTAGTAATATGGCCTGTTTTATGATCTAACCTTGTTTTCTCACATATTTAAAAACTGAAAAATCCAGATTTATGAATCAGGAAGAAAATGGAAAAAAGTAAAAATTACAGATAATCCCCAAACCTTATTTCAATCACTAGGGTTCTTCCCTTTTAGATATTTCACAGAACAGCTAATGAGTTGTCAATAATTACTTTATTGAGCATTGCAAGGTGCACAGCATTGTACATAGCTTGAAAATGTCAAACTCACGTTTGCCACATCCTCTGTAGGCTTCCCTAATTTCCATGGTTCTGTGGTGCTTCCTTCTGTGCTCTAGGGAGCATGCTTCTAGTACCTTCATGGCAACATTTACTGTGATGTCCCATGTACCAATTGTACCATGTGTTCTCCCCACTAGAGTTTTGCACTCAAAGACAGGATCCATGTATTGCTGCTCTCTGGAACCTTGATGTTCAAATACACATTTGATAGATGAATGACTGATGAGTAGAATGATTGCTTGAGCTCCGGCTCCTTCTCCTAACTCCCTAGTCTGCATTTAGGTGGGAGTGAGGATGCTGAGTGAGAAGCCATTCAAAAGGCACAATGGAAAAAAGGAGTGTGCAAACATGTGTCTGATCCCCAGACTAGAAAATAAGCTCCATACTACTGAAGAGCTGGCAATCTCCCTAACAGCCAGAGAGCACAACAGAGCCACAGACAAATCCTCAAACCAGAGGTGGGGTTCACCAGCCCAGAGAGGCAGTGCAGCCCCCTGCTGGCACCGGTGACCTGAAGGCACAGCCAACGCCAGTGGTCCGGAGCGGAGGGTCTCAGCCACCTAACCTGAAAGATACTTTTGCTTTAAACCCCTTCCCCAATTTCAAAAAAGACCACATAAGAATAAATAAATAAGACACTAATTAACTAATAGTAAATAAAAAAGTAGATATTTCCAAATGGCGCTCAAGGAGCAGTTTGGATGCCCTGGCCCTTGCATGTTGCCAACGGGCGCCAGCCGCCACGGTAGCCCTCTTAGGGCCTTTCCGTAGCCACATCCATTGCAGTGAGGGAACACGGATTCCGGGGGAGGCAGTGAGCATGGCGTAGTGCATGGACAGCTAAAGGTCTCGTCACAGGGGACGGATCCAGTTGATGAGTCAGGGCCTAGAGTCTGTCTGACGGGTGAAGGAGAAAGCCTGCTATGGGAGCAGGTGCACAGTGACACCCACCATGTCTCTGGCGTCCCAGGTATAACAGGACACATGCGAACCTGCCATCAGCTAGCAAGGAGACTGAAGGCAAGCCTGCTGCCTCCCTGTGCCTCAGGCCCCCCCATCGCATGGGGCTTTGGCCAGACCCCCCCGCTGGTCATATCTAAGGTCTCTCTTTCATCCGGCAGGATTCTTGACCCACCAGCACTAAGGCAAACCCTCACCCTTCCGTGTGCCTTCCTGCTGCTGAAATGAAGGGGAGCCTGCTACACAGTCACATGCTCACAAGCAGAAGTGTTGGTAAGACACTGCTTAAGATTCTGGGATAAGTCTAGTGCATATCTCTCTATCGTGGGCCAGTCCAGTGTTCATGACCACAACACTGCACCACCTACTGGTCAGCATGGCTACTCTTCTACTCTGGTGCAATTCAATTATTTTTCTGCAAAATGTAATTCTCGCTACACTCACATTTCTTAATTTAAAACAACCTGATGCAAACAGTTGAGTCATCACTTTCTCCTTATTGCCTTTCTGGATCCCAAGTTTTTGCATCTAACTGTCAGATAAAATTGGTGGCCTGCAACCCCCAAATCAGTATTTCACCCTTGGCCCCTTTCTGCCTCACAGCAACTCTTTAGAACCCTCAGAAAAGCCCAGGTGATCCCATCTAGGCTGTGAACGGCAGAGCAAAGTTTGGGAGATTCTGTTCTCTTCCTCAGCGCAAGATTTAAAATGACAAATGCTTAATCAAAAAATTGGAGATTAGCTCTCAAATCAAGCTTGCATTAATGGGAGGGTTATGTTTTCTAGCCTCGAACATACTAAAAATAATTTCCTAGGAGAGAATGATTCTTAGCAAGTTTACACCCACATAAACTGGGATATAAGTAGATATGGATATATTTTTTTCTGAGATGCTTGAATAGCTTTTCTTCAGTTTTCTATACATTTATACTCAACAATCCCAAACAATCTATTATACAAAATCATTAAGGACAGAAGTCAGAGTGTCTTACTGTATTGGGTATTTGCTTGATGCAAAGGAAAGACCAAACAAATATATTGCAGAATATGTTTCATATTAGCCTAAAATGTAGGTCTCTGAGCTCAATCTTGTCAGCCAGAGATTTAATGTATGTCAAGTTAATCCAAGCTTGCTAAGGATGTCCTCAGACCTAGAGCACCTACTCAGAACAGGGCTGTGAACCCTGCACTCTCTTCATTATACCAGAGAGGACTGTACTACATTGTTCAAGGGATAAAGAGTTTTTGCCCTTGCATTCAAACCTGGTTAGGCCACACTTGACAAAAAATGTTTATCACTACCTAAAAGACAAATGCAGCAAAATTCAACTTTGGAGGAAAAAATTAACCTTACAGGTTCTTGGGAGCCGTGAAAAGCTAAGGCGTGTAACAGATTCTACATCTCTAAGAAAGCTATTTCAACAGAGAAGCATGTCTTCACTTCACCAAGGCCAGATGAGTTAGGGGGAAAGAAAACAAATGATAACAAATTGGCTAAGAATATTTATATCAGTTTTGCCTTAAGTCTCATAGAGTAACAGGAGAAACAAGCTTCTTTTCTCCTTTTCCCAGAAACATTTTGCTTAAAGTTGTCCTCATTCTAATTATTCTTTCCTCTGTCATTTTTAATTACCACAAATGAATCTGTATCAGAGTGAATAACTAAAGATTCTAATAGCTTGGAAGTTTGCTCACATCTCAGCAGATGACCTCCGCAATATCCTACCAGGAACACTTCTCTTGGGTCGAGTCTAAATTGTACCATCTTCTTGGGCAAAAACATGCAGATGCCCCCCATTCAAGGCCAAAATGTGATGATAATTGACAGGGAAGAGAAATCCATTGTAAAAACAAAATATTCCAGCTTCCTCTATTTAAAAAACAGTCATATTCACTGCAACTGGGTACTATTAGTCTTTTGAGTTTTATAACTCTCCAGAATTGTCAAAAGTGACCTTGTAGCCAATACTCTTGCAGACGCTAAAAACCACCTGAAATAGGCCACCCATGGTGCCAAAAGCTGTGTCAAAGAGCAGAGAGAGGGTGCCACCGAGGCCCACCGCGATGTCCTTGCACACGGTCGGAATTGCGCCCACCGTATACACAGGAAAAGTGGCCACATCCACAAGGACTCGGACTGGGACACCCAGAATGCGGCAAATGGCCTTCGTCAGACAGCAAAGGATCCGGAGAATCGCCCTGATGACTTTGGCTGTGACTCTGAGCACCTTCCAGGGAATGCTTGCCAGCTCTTCCCCGATGGCCACGAAGTATGAGATGGTGGCTGAACCCAGGTGGTAGAGGCAACTTTTTGTGCCTCTGATCACTTGTTTGGTGACATACCACAGGAAATACACGACGTTCTTCAGGATTCCTACTGCAAGGTAAAACATCAGCTGGAAAAGCTTGATGAGTGGGGAGGCGATGAAGCCCAGGAGCTTCCCCCAAAAGCCGCTCCCATCCATAGGTGCCTCTGCGGGTGGCAGAGCCAATTCCTCGCTCCTCGCGCCGGAGAGGGGGCTGGAGCCCTCCTCAGAGGGCGCCATTCGCTCTTCATCCTGGACTTGGTTCACCATTTCCAAGATTTTTTTCATTTTCTCTGTGTCTTGCTCAGTTTCACCACAGTTGTTCTGGAACAGCTGAGGGTTGAATGGAAGCAGTTTCTCAAGTTCTTTCACCATCACATCTTCTATGACGTCACCGTCCCGGGTATGCTTCACAAAGCCCATGGCCCAGCCTCCTCCAGGGACAGCACAGCAGGCCGCCAGCCAGACAAACTCAGGGATGGCCACTCTGCCTTTAACCTTGCGGTCTGAGGGCACAGCGCCTGCGATGATATATAGGTCTTCCCTGCTGCCACACTGCGGGCTCAGCGCCCGCTCCATCAGACTGTTGAGATTCATGTACCACCGTTCCCGGAAGGTCGGGGTCATGGGAACTGCATTCGTGAGAGTGAATGTGGCCATTCGGGGATCGCTGCTAAGGGAGAATGGGTAGAGCTGTCCTCTTTGGTAACCGGAATCCAGGTAATCCGTACTCAAGGCTTGCTTGCTTCCCAGATCGCTCACAGAGGCGACGGCATCGGCCTCATCCATCACCTCCTCGAGGTGGCTGTCAGGGTCATCGATCTGAAAGAAGAGAGCACGTGCTGAGACGAGGCCCTGCTCGCAGCGGGGAGCGGCACTGGGTCGTTCTGCCAGCTAGAGAAGCCCCTGTGCTGCCACCACCTCCTGGCCTCGGGGGGCTTGGCTCTCTGCTGCACACACACCTCATTCTAAACCCCACAGTCCTGGCACTTGACAAGGTCTTTCAATAAGCCGTTTCCTATTTTATGCGCTGTGTATAGTCCACCCCTGTTCTGTGGCGCTACCCCACCTCACCCACACACACTCATGCACGCAGCACCTGCACACACAGAGACGCCATTCTGACATTCGTTTTTAATCTGCTGTGGATTTATGAATTTCATAACTCTTCTTTGAAATCTTTTTCCATGACATTCAAATTAACTTCAAAAATTAAAACACGCAGAAAGGACATCTCAACAGGCCCATAAAAACCAGAGCTGAATCCAGATCATCAGATACTGACATTGGCTGTCTTGTTATGAACACATTCTGAATGAACGTTTAAACAATTTGAGATTATGAAAAACAATGAATTCTAATCAGAGCACTTAAATCAAATGGGGGAAAATGTGTAGTATTCTGTCAGTTATTAGATACTTACTAGGCCAAGATAAAAGTCAAATTTGACCAACAGTTGTTTGAACTTAACCTCCCCATATATTTTCTATGATTAACAATTCATTTCCTACCTAGGTCTGTCTAGATATGTGGTGTGTACAAATAAGGATCATATATACACATGTGGACGTGTTATCTCCTTTATCCCCTCTAGGGGAAGTCTAGAGCTAGTCTTCTCATTGGTGACCCTGTGACAGGGCATAGGCGGCCTGCTGGGTTGTCCTCAGCCAAGAGGTCACCCAGGGGAAACGGTGCCCAGCGGCTCTAGGGAGAGCTGGCAGGCCTGGGGCATGCGCAGAGGAGAGAGACTCTTGGATGAGGAAGGGAAAGGAGCAAAAGAGAGAAGTTTAAACAGTTTCTCCCAAAGTACATAACTCTATAGATTTATCATTCCCAAATTTCTTTACTTTGCTTAATCTCTTTTTTTCTACCTCCTGGATAAGTGTTTACTGATGTATCAAGAACTTTATAGGCTAGAGTCTCTCACTAAGAATAAGCTACAGGGACTCCCCGCTCTTGCCTCAATCATATCAGCCATCTTATAAACAATATGATTCAGTTTATTTTTGTTTGTTTTTACTAACTCCTTTGTACTCTTACAATTCTTCTGTCTGTTCATGAAGTATTTCTGTCTTCCTGAAATTTATTTCCATTGATTTTGTGTTTTCCAAAACGAGTTATTCAAAAAATAGAACATTACTTTATGAGGTGTCATGTAACCATATTATTTATAAAATATATTAAGTCCCAGGGCCTTTTACTAGTCTGCTAACTGACCTCCACTGAGAGAAATGCCCATTATAATTCCTACTTCCTGTCTTAAAACGATTTTTTAACCCAGGACAAAACTTTCTTCTAATCCTAAAATGACTGATATTTTAATACCATTTGTTAAATAATCATCTGAATATCCAACTAAAATCAATAAAACAGCTCCTCCTTATCATCAGGCTTATTAATTCTGCAAAACAACATGTATTTCTTGGTAGCCTCTTACGTTCTAAAGGAAACGTCAAAGTGTGTGTGTAACTGAAATGCCTAACTCATGTATAGGAAACTGCATTAAAAATAGCATTTGATCTTAAAAGTCTAATATATTCTTTGATCCACTGTCATGTAAAGGGCGGATGTATTTTTCCATGCTCTCTGCAGACACAGTTTAATGATCTGGTTATTGCAATTATAGTAAATCACTGACAACACTGCTCCCCAAAGACAAAAATACACTTATGATGTAAGAGGAAATTTCAGATTACAGTTTCTGGGTTACACTTGCCTTCTCGCACACACCACTAATCTTACTCTTTGGTAAGATTAAACCCATGGGATTTCTTTTCTGGTTTAGAATTAAATGAAAAGAGACTTTCAATTTTCCTGCTACATGCATGTAAGAAAATCAGACTGAGAGAAAATTATGAAGGAGTACTGGAGGGGAAATATTCACCCATTCAACAACATTAAGCATATACTCTGTGTGACTAGTATTGATCCTACACCCACAGACAGGGACAAGGACAAAGCTCTTTCTGTGTGATCCACCCCACGGCTGACCGAGGCCCCTGGGCTTCTCATGTTACTTGATAACAGTTCCTGTGTTTAATGGAATTTTTTTCCCTAATCACAACATGTTAAGCAAGTTTAAGAAGAATGAGCTCTCCCCCTCCACCAGCATCCTGCCCCACGATCTTAAAATAAATTCCTTTTCAAATTTAGTACCAAGAAAAAAAACTGTTTCTCTCAGTGAGTTTGTTTGTGTCTTTATACCAGACAGTAAAGCTATTTAAACTCATGGGATTTCTTTTTTGGTTTAAAAGTAAATGAAAAGAGACTTTCAATTTTCCTGCTATATGCACGTGAGAAAATCAGAATGAGGGAAAATTATAAAGGAGTACTGCAGGGGAAATATTCACCCATTCAGCAATATTTATTAAGCATATGTTATGTGTGACTAGTATTGTAGGAGGAAGCATTAGGACGGCGGTTATGTTGATAACAACAACACATTTATTGAGCACTATATGCCAGGCACGATTCCAAGAACTCTATATGTATTGAATCAGTAAGTGGCTGCACTAAGTATTTTCTCTTTTAAACTCACAAAAAAGAAGGCAATATTATCACCTTTTGATGGATGGAGAAACTGAGGCGCATCAAGATTAAGTAGTACCCAAGGTCAAGGTCACCCAGTTAGTAAGTGGTGGTGTCACGGTGTGAACTCAGGAGGTCCTGCCCACAGTTGGTGTTCTTAATCACTGCTTTACAGCAGGCCTCAAAGTAGGCCTCCACGTCAAGAAACTCACCATCTACTCGGGGAAACAAGACATAGATACATAAAAGTTAAACAGAAAGCCAAGAAAATACAAAAGCTTAATAACTTTATGTTAAGTGCCAAATAAATGGTATACAGAAAAAGAGCAACCAGATTCCAGAGGAAGGAAAGGCACAATGAATATAGCCAAGGAAGATGTCTCGCTTCCTGGAGAAAACAGCTGTGGTGGAATCAGAAGGATGTGCGAGACTTACACATTCAGAGACACAGAAAGGTCAGAAAGGCTGACCGAGACCGCACAGAGGTGTGGGGGCAGATGAGCAGCCCGAGGAAGCAGGATTCCGACGAGTGAAGGCTTGAACTGGAAAGGAAAGCAGGGAAACAGATCACAAACGACCTGATACACAGACAAGTAATCATAGAATGATGACAACTATCACTTAGGGAGCGGTCACTGTCTACCAGGCACCACAGTAAGTGCTTTACATAAAGTATATTTTCAAATCCTAACAACAGGATCCCTATTACTTCCCTTCAGAGACCCTGAGTGGCATGCCCAGTGTCACCTCATCGAGGTGGCAGAGCCACATGGCAAACCCATTCTGCTTTCTGGGCAAGGTGGAAGATGATGTCAAAGGCTGGAGCTAAGGTATCCAGGAAATGAAGGGCCATGGAGGGAATGTGGACAGGCTGACCTTTCAGTGAGACTGAACTGACGGGCAGTAATATTTTACAGAAGCTGGAGGCATAGAACTGGAGCCTGGAGGCAAAGCCAAGGCTGGGGATGCAGAGCCTGAGCGAGCCGCAGAGGAGGACTGACAAGAAAGGCTCACGTGCTGTGCACTGCCCACGCACTGGGCACCGCGGCACACGGCTGACAGGAAGACCCCAGCAGTCCTCGCCCTGACACACATGCAGCCCTGTGGCAGTGGGGATGATTAGAGGTAAACTGAGGGATGTTTTTATTTTATGTAGCGATGCACTGATGTTTAATGTGTCCTTGGAAAATATAACTGGCATTTCATATACACAATTTGATGGATATTATTATTTAGGACATGACTAAATTGGTTTTCCAGTGAGTTGACTTAAAGTCAACGTAAAGACCCATTTCAAGTTAACAGCAATACAGTAGTACTGAGATACAGCAGGAATTGTAAAGCAGGTTTGCAGATGGCTACACTTTGGAAAGCACTGTCCTGCTGCCCCCTCCCCTTCCCATAACCCTACCAGCTGGGCATTATTATCTTCTCCACTTTACACATGGGAAAACAAAATCCAGATAAGTGACAGGCAAAATGTCATCCAACAGGTGGGTGGCAAGGCCCAGGCTCACACCCAGCTCCTCAGACTCCAGAGCGTCCCGCGGCGGGCCGGCAGGGGAGGAAGGGCTGCTGAGAGCCGCAGGGCGGCCACGCTGGAGGCAGGGCACGACGGAGAGACAGCTGGGAAGCTCAGGTGGAGATGGGGCGGAACCCATCGCCTAGTGTCACGTCACAGGCCAAGGGAGGAGAAACTTCAGCAGGAGGACCGACACTGTGGCTCCTGAAGGGAAGTGGAAAAAAGGCAGGACGCAGACGAAGACCAAGGCCTGGGATCCTCGGTGGGTCAGCAAAGGGCCTTCCCTACGGAAGGCTAGGAAGGAGGACAGGGGCTGGAAGTGGCCAGGTGGGAGCGAGCACAGGCTGCAGAAAGGCTCTCCTTTTAGGAGAGGTCTTCAGGTAAAGGCAGGCAGCAAACAGGACCTTGGCTTGAGAAGCAGTGTTTACAAGGCCAAGAAGATCCGTCTTCCAGCATCCCCCAGTGAAAGGGGGGGCCTTCGAGGGGTGTCTCAAGGGAGCATCGTGGGGCTCGAGGGCATGTCGGGACATAGAAGGTGGTGGGCTAGAGGGACAACGGGGCAAGAGCAGAGCCCAGGTCCCTGAGATCCTGGGCTGCAAGATCCATGCTGACCTCAGGGACCAGGGTCACTGGTGTGGATTTGCCATGGGGAGCTGGTCCCTGTGGAGGCCAGAGAAGCTGCTTGTGGAGCCTGGTGATGGCCTGCAGGGGAACACAAACTCGACGCTCCGGTGCTTGTCCACAGTGCCCGCTCACCACACGTGCCCTCTCCCGGGTCCTGCTTGCTGTCACTCTCTTCTTGACTCCCCCAGGACAGAACCACCTTCACAGGCACTTCCTCTGCAATGGCTCAGAGACCTGGTACGTACAGGGGAGGACAGTTCACTCCCTTTCCAATCCAGCCTGCACAAGAGTTTGGAGGTGACAGAGGACCCTGTGGGGCAGAAGACTAGGAAGCAGTGAAGGTTCTAGCTGAGACCTCTAAGACCAGTCAGGGGACTCTGCTGTGGGGCAAGGGAGTGGGGCGGCCCTGAAGTAGGCAGAGGGTCCCAGAGGGTCCTAGAATGCACACAGCAGAGAGAGCACAGCGACCTTAAGTCCAAGGACAGGGACAGAGGATGAAGAGACCTACATGCAGTGGTGAAGGGTCAGGGCCTGGGCACTGCCAACAGAACTGAAGTTCCTGAACTCAGAGTCCAGGTGGGGAGCACGACTGTGTCAGGGGGCCTGGGGAGGGGAGGGCCGGGGGAAGGACAGCTGCTGAGGGGGGCTGGCGTGAGTGGAGACAGTGCCGAGGAGGGGGACATCGGTGGATGGTCAAGGCAGACAGGCTGACCACTAAGTGTGGGGCAGCCTGCCAAGCACTGAAACTGTTGACCCATCTGCCCACCCACTGAACTGAAGGGTCCCGGCCAGTGCCTGATTTCCTCAGTGCTCCCCACACCTAGCAAAATGGCCCTTCACATCAAGGAGTGATTGGTATTTGTTGAAAGAATCATCTCATTGGACCACAACAATCTTCCGATTTGCAGATGAGAAGAGAGAGGCCCCAGAGAGAAAGTCCTGTCCTCTAGTTCTGCTCGAGGATCTGCTGAATGGAAAAGGTGCTCATCAAGGAGCGTCACCAAGAAGGTCATGAGACTCTGCATGCTTTGGGAAGAGCAGAGTTTTCTTCCCCTGAGACTCTAAAGCTGAGGCTATGGAAGCACAGACAGGGGATGATTCAGACAAGCTCCTGCAATCAGGAGACGAACTCGTGAGCAAGGGGGTTTATTTTTCAACAGACATAATTGGACAAGCTGAACAATTGGTGTTCCAATTTTGTTTCTGCTGAATGAACTATGATAAACACACACACACAGATACACACACATTAAAAAGATGCTATCATCCTGCTACCCATCATCAGGCAGGTTGGAGGGCCCCCCTCCTTACAAGGAGTCATGAGTGCAGCTGACAATTGGAACATCAGATCATCTTCTCGGAGCTGGAGCTGGGCAGTGCAAACAGGCCCTCTGCTTAGTCACACTCGTTAGAATGAACTAGATCTGAGGCCCTGGGTGAATCCTAAGAGAATCTACTCACCAAGAAAAATATCCACTCGAGGAAAAGAGTTGCCTTTCAGAAGAGAAGCGGGAGGTTGGTGGGGCCACAAGACCAATGAAAGACATTGGAGGAGGAATGAACTATGAGACCTTTCAGCTCTCAGGAAAGGAATGAACAGAGTTCCAACCCACCCACTTAAGAACAAAAATCCTGCCTGCTTGGCATCCAAAATATTCTTTATCCTCTTGGGAATAGAAGCAGCTTTAGAAGAAATGGAAGGACACTTTTTTTCTTTTTTTTTTAAGGAAAGAGAAATGCAGGCTTTTCATTTCCTGCCCAGCACTCTAGCACTCAGGCGGGCCCTGGTTCTCTCAGCTGTCCTCCACGTGAATCACCCTTCCTCTGGGCTCCCAGAGCCACTCACACACTTTCCTGCCTTCAGGGAGGAGCAGGCATTTCCAGCTCTCCTGTGCTGTGCACACGGCAGGCGCTTATTTAGCATGTGTCGGGTGAGCTGTGGGGTTGAAAAGACAAATGGCTGAAGCACTCTCTCCTCCCACGTGGGAAGATGGCACTGAAAAGAGAATAATATGTTCCACTTCCATTTTACTTTACTTTTTCCTGAAAATTAAAAGATAAATAAAAAGGGGGAGGGAAGGGGGTGAAAAAAACGCACCCGCCCTAAACTGGCACCACCAGCTGGCAAAGGCGGCCTCAGGGGAGGCCCGCGGGCACCCTCGAGGGCAGACAGACCCGCATGAGGTTCTCCCGGCTGCTCCAAGTCTCAAACTCCCCTGGGGGCCTAACAAAGCGAGCGGACTTCGTTAAGACCCTCCCACGTCACATCATCCCCGGCCTTCCTAGGTTTCCTTCCTCATTACTCACTGAAGCCTGTTTTCTACACTGCCCTCAGCTTTCTTTTCCAGAGCAATTATTCTCAGCACTGGACTGTGAGGCACATGATCCAGGAAGTCCACTGAGACGTTTCCATTGCTCATTTTTTCCACCTTCTGAGTTCAGACAAGATTAGATGTTCTCAGACCTGGCTGCATGTCAGAATCACCTGGAAACTTAAAAAAAAAAAACAAAAAACCTCCAGGCCTTACTCCAGTCAAATTAAATGAGGATCTCTGGGACAGGGAGAAGGCTGGGAATCAGGATGTTTTTAAAGTTCTCTAAATGATTCTAAACTGAGAACTGGCAGGGCAAGACCTTCATCAGATTCTCATTTATCTTGTCCGTCACTGGGGGGACTAACCCCTGCCAGACAGCCTCTACGAGACATCAGTGATGTCTTCTTGAATCAGTAGTCCTCAAAATTCAGTTTGCACTAGAAGCACCTCGGTCCTTGTTAGAAATGTAGATTCTTGTGCAGCACACCAGAGCTCTCTTCAGTGGGTCTGGAGTGGAGCTCAGAAGTGCCTTTGTAGCCGCTCCCCCAGGCGATGCTGATGCAGGGGTCCACGAACCCCAGGCTGGAAAACAAACGTTTGGATCGTCTTTGGGAGTGGGTGTAATTTATTCACATGTGAATAGTTTGTAAGAGGTATTGCCCACAAATTGCATGAGCTGTAATGACGCCAAGGGAGAGAAAGTATTTCAGAGCCATTCAGATCCTCCGCCTTTTGGAGCAGCTAATATTTCTGATCATAAAAATGTGTTAATGGATTTCCTTCCTCATTCGTAAGTGGGATGCTATTTATTCTCTTTTGAGTATATCTCACTATTCTAAATTTTCAGTAGCATCCTATACTTCCTGGTTACATGACAAACAGGCAGTATTCACGAGGCCCCTCCAGAAAACTTCTCCAACCTCTTCTCTCAAATCTTCCCTTATATTCAACCAAAGCAGGCGAGCCCTGCCCCACTTGTGTCAGCTAATGGCTGTCCCGTAAATGCTCCCCTGAGTCCCCCGGTACCGCCGCCCGCGTCATCACTGGCTGGGGATGCGCTCAGCGTCCCTCCCTGCTGCTCGCGCCCCACCCGGGCCCTCAGGCTCTGCTCCAGCCTTGTGGCTCCTGTGCTAGGGGTCCTCCTGTGCTCTCTCAGCTCCATTCTCCCCTCTGCCCCGCTCAGTGTCCCAGGAGGCTCAGATCTGAGGACCACATCATCTGACTCTCTTGCCCTCTGGCTTCTGACTGGGGCAGCCAGTAGAGGGTGGGGAGGGAGAAACCAGAGGACTTACTCCCTTGCTGGCTGGTTTGGGGGGCTCTGGCGGAATTTCTCTGCAGCCATGGCTCTCACCGAGCTCCCTGCAGCCCCACAGGCCTGGAGACAGCTTGCTGTGATGGCCGGGCCCTAGCGCTCTACCGTATCTCACTGACTCCCTTAATTCTCTATGGTTTCTTCACTCACTTCTGTCGGTCAAACTACTTTGAGGGTTCAGTCTGTTTCCTGCCAGGACTCTGGTTCATACAACCTCCGTGAGATCTTCCCAGGATGACAGCTCCCCCAGACCTGGGAGATCACACCCGCCTCAGGGCCTCCGCAGTGTGGATCATGTGCATGGCGGGCACACAGAGCAGGCTCTGTCCGCGAGTGAGGGGCCCTGAGCACTCCAGCGTGGCTGCCACTCCGGGCTCTCCCAGCCAACCACCAGGTGTATCAGCCCTTGTCAGTCAATAGGCCACAGTGAACGTCCACTTCTAACTTAACCAGGTATTTCTGACAGATCTAAAAGGGCGGCATTTCTCACCACACGACCCCCTCCCACCAACCTGGCCAGTTACTACAAGGGATGGGCGATCCGGCGGGCGATCAACCGGATAGCTGCTTGGGTTTTCAATCCAAGAAACTCTGAGGCTGACAAAGTCAGGGTGTGAAGGCTGCTAGGCACAATTCAGGACTGGCAGCCAGGCCGACTGATGGGAAAACAGAAGAACAGGTTAGAAGAAGACAGAGGAAGGTGGGAGAAGGACCCCGAAGACCCTGGGACTATTTGGTTTCTAAGTTTCCCAGCTCTGGTTTGAGGCCTCTGTTCCTGTCCCAT
Source organism: Smutsia gigantea (assembly GCA_032199065.1). Lineage (NCBI taxonomy): Eukaryota > Metazoa > Chordata > Mammalia > Pholidota > Manidae > Smutsia > Smutsia gigantea. Next base: position 247,275 of record JAVSCE010013911.1, read on the forward strand.
GAAGCTACCGGGATGTGTCACAACAGCCCTGCCCTTCACCCCGAGAAGCCTGGGTAGGCTTGTGACTCGCGTGCCGAAAGCCTGAAGTATCAGCCGTCCTATTCTCAGCGGAACACAGGAAGGCCCTGTGGGAATCAGGGCAGCGACCCTGCAGCCATGGACCCGAGCCACCGGGACGAAGGAGCCAGTAAGTGGGCTCCCGGGAGTAGCGGGACGGGCAATGCGGCGGTGCGGCGGGGCTGTGGGGCGTCAGTTCGCTGGCCTGCCTTCGGACGGGGCTAAGAGCTTTACTGGAGAAAGCCAGGGTCAAAATGGGCTTGAAGGTTGTCACTGGAGCCTTTCTTTTTGTTAAAGGTGGGCACGACGTTGACCAAGCGCCGGCTGTCCCGCGAGCCGCTTGGCCCAGCCTGTCTCAGCGGCTCTGGGTCTGACCTCTCACTTTCCCAGCACGGGCGGGGAACCACTTCCGTGATTACACTGGGTCAGCCGTGCGAGCGCGGTTGCGTCTAAGGAGGGAATGGTCTGGGAAGCAAACGTGGTTTATTCTTTCAACATGCTTAGTTAGCATACGTTTTGAGTGCTTAGTGATGCAAAGTGCCTTCTGCACGCACTGACACACTGAATACTCCTAACTCCTCCGTAGGATGGGGATGATTTATTAGCCCCATGCCACAGATGGGGAGCTGAGCTCCATGAGATTCAGGAACATTTCCAAGGTCGCAAGCTGGTGAATGAGAGAGCTGGGAACTCAACCCAATTTTGTCTCTGGACAAAACTCATTTTCTGCATGCTCAGTCTTTGCCCCTTCAGGGCTAACAGTCACGTAAACCACTCCCTTTTGGTCGTGCTCTGCCTTCCCAATTAAGTAACAAGACACCTAAAGGCAGCGACCAGGTCTTGTTCCAGAACCATTATCTCAAACTCCTTTTTCCTGGCTTAGTCCTGAGAACTCAGTAAATGGTTTTGTTGCTGGTGATAATGACACACGGATAAAAGTAGCTGGGTGTCTCCCCACTCATCCTTTGCCACAAGAAAATTCTAGATTTGCTAACCTTGAATGAAAAATGAATGAACAGACAATAAACAGGCTTGTTTCTGGGCCGCTGAAGAGCCGTGTAATTCTATGCCTACCTCTTAAACTCTAGTTCATTGATGAAGAAGGGAACATTTCTGATAAAGTCTTGTCTCTGATTGGCTGTGACCTCATTCATTATGGAAAGGAATAGGACACCGAGCCATGCCAGGCGTGCAGAGCCAGAATGGTCCTAGCATCAGTGACCAGCTCATCAGTGAGCCCCTGATGTGGGCCGGCAGCCTGCAGGCACCCCTGTCAACGCAGGGATGAAATCACGCTCATGTAAAGGCTAGGAAAGTCTCAGAGCCTGTCTCCACACAGGATGACAGCTCTAGTAGATATCTTGTTTCCAAAGCCAACAGGCCAAGTTCACCTTCATCTTAAAGATCATCAGAGAAGGGGACTGGACAGCCCTTGGACCTTTTCTCCCAGCATGATAATTCAGTCAGGAAATGGTCTATTTGCATCCAACCTAAAGCCTCCTGGAGCTATTAAGGCTTGTGACCTCCGGTCTTAAGCACAATAGAGACAGCATCAGCTTCTCAATGTTGTGCAGTGAATATTATTTGAGGCTAGTAAATTTGACCCCAGGCAAAATCATTCCCATTTCTTTGAACTTTTCTCCTGAGTTTTATCAATGTTGCTCTTCTTCAAGTTCCTCTAAAGGTGAGACTGTGTGGCAGCAGGGCTTAGTAACAGAAAACCAGATCAGAAATGAGGGCATCTGTCGCTCTGCCACTTACTGTGACGGGGCAGCCCAGTGAACCCTGGGCTCAGGGACGCAGGATGGGCAAAGCAGGCAGGATTATTCCAAGCCATCTGCATTATACATGTTACAGACTTGGAGGAAAAATATGATGAAATACACTTTGCAGCTGAAGTATTCTATTTCTAAATGAAATACATTGTTCATGTTTATAGGCAAATTCACTCATCCAGAGTCTCTTCAGTCTCCCCCTCCATGTTTGTAATGGTTGTTGGAAGGGCTTGTTAGATGCGGCTTCTCAGAGTCCAAAGCATGCTGAGCCTTGCTGGGGACAATAAAGAGTGTGAGAGCACACGTGTCTTCTAGATATGATGGAAGTTTCTGGAATGTTAGCGTATGCACACGCACACACACACAAACTGTAAAGGTTGATTATTTGTGTGAAGTGAGGTCTTTTTCTTTATAACTTCCAAATAGCTCAAAAAATATTACCATAGTGTCTATTCCTTTTAAAATTCTAAAAAATCCTAAATATTATAAATAATCACATTAAAAAGGATAGTTGAAAACCGTCTGTAGGTCTAGATATAGGGCTATTATGCTCTAATAGGAATAGGATTACACAGCTTTCAAACTTCACCATTGCTGTTCACTCCTTATTTACTGAATGCTCAACATTCAACAAACATTTGTTAATCACTTATTAAGTGCTGGCATTATGCCAGAGCAGGGGTTGGCAAACTACAGCCTGTGAACCAAATCCAGCCTACCACCTGTTTTCATAAATAAAATTCCACTAGAACACAGCCACACGCATTTGTTTATGAATCATGTGTGGCTGTTTTAACATTAAATTTTTGCAACAGAGACTATCTGGCCCACAAAGCCCAAAATATTTAGTGTTAGGCCTTCTGCAGAAAAAGTTTGCTGGTCCCCGCTTTAGACAATGAGCGTCAGAGCAACAGCGGCCCTTGGCCCTGTCCTTACAGAACTAGAGTCCCGCTGGGTGGCACTCAATTAGTCGCAGAAATAAATACATAACTGCAACATGGTAGCAAAGAAAGGTATGTCTGCGCTACAAGAGAGTACTGTGGGCAGTTTACCTAGTTGGGAATACACTGAAGACAAAAACAACAGAGACCCAGCAGGTACAAAGGCCCTATGATGGGGGCGAATGGGGGAAATTAACAAAACAAGACTCAGAAGCAAGCACAAGTGGCTAGAGATAAAGGCCTGGCAACGTGTGTGACACCAGATAAGACCGGGGTGGGGGGGGCGGAATGGGAGACAGCCGAGGCAGGCCTTGGGACGTGGACAAGCACGTATCTTTATGTGAACAGAAATGCAGATGGCAGGGATGACAGGGGTGAAGTCTGTCCAACTGAAGTGCAGACGCAAGGTCCTCAACCATCTCAGATGGTCCCCTCAGCCAGGAAAGAGGCAGCTGCTGTGACCCCAGGTACCATGGCTCTGGAGTCAAGAGAGGTACAAGGATGAGAACAAAACTTTTATGGTTCATAAACCACGGCTTTCCTTTCTCCATGCTTCCATGTATTCTAAGATTACAGTGGAGGCCCAATTTTAGAAACAAACAAAGTGGCCATTTCCTTACATGGTCTCTGTTCAGTCAGGCATCCTGGTCCATCCAATCAGCAAACTGATATGATACGGATCAACTTCTTCCCTCAGGTATAAATAGTAAGATAATGATAATGAGATTTCCTAAAAGTAATGCTGCCATCTCCCAGGCAGAGGGAAGGCCCACTTACCAAGCTGGGCTGAAGCCAAATAACCTAAGATGCACAGTGAGAATCTGCACAGAAGGACTTCAGCTTATTAACATTCATAAAGGAAAAGGGAATTTGTGCACCTGCAAGCAGGTGGAGTGTTCTCTGTTGGAGCACAGACCCCTCTTCTGGTCCCTAAGCACGGCTTATTGGATGACTGAGTTACTAAATCTCAGAAAGTGCTGGGTTCAGCTGACTTTACTTCCCTGGAGAACCAGGCTGGGTGCATCTGGCATCTGGGTGCCTGGAGCAACTGGCCTCTGGTTAGGAGCTGGCTCTCCTGAGGCTTATGCACGGCACCCAACCACCTCCAGCAGGAAGAGCTCTATGGGCCCCCAGATGCAAGACACCTCCCTTAGCCCTGCCATGCAGTACTTGTTGCTTGACAAAGTTTTTAGATGACCTGTTCCCATCCACCCCAGCCTGGTGCCTTAAGGAGTATGTCTGCCTCCATGACCATAGGAAGTGCTCCTGGCGGGTGAGAACAGAGCCAGACTGCAAAGTGGGGCAGCGGCCCCCTCAGCCCAGGGCAGCACTCAGGGAGCCTGCAGCAAAGCACGCCTGGAGGCTGTGAGCCTCTGGCGCTCACAAGATGTGGCTGGGGTGCTAGGAATATTCTCTGCTCTAGAAAATCCTGTTAAATGAGCATGTGGACTTTCAAAGGAGGAACTTCATTCAGCAGAGTTAAACAAGAGCTGTCTCCATTCATTCACAGGTCTGGCAACAGAAGCAGCCCCATGTGCTCCCTGGTGTCACACAGCCCAGGCTCAAACCCTCATCGTTCCACCACTTCCTAGCTGTGTGAATGTGTAATGGTACTTTAATCTCTCTGCACCACAGTTTCCTCCGCTGCAGAGGACAATTACAGCACCCATCTCCTATGGTGGTTGTGAGGATTAGTGAGATTACATGTGAAAAAATGCCCAGAAGAGTGCCCTGGATGTGGTAAGCACCTACTGAGCTCCAGACCACCACCTGAGGCTCTGTTGAATGCGTGAAGGCTCCTGCCACGCGGCGTAGCTAGCACACCAGTTCCCTTTTTCGTATGCTCACCTTCTTGGCCCCTCCATCCTCCCAGCTGTTCTGGCCAAAGTCCTTGAGGTCATCTGTGACTCCTCCCTTTCTCTTACCCCAAAGACTCTTGACTCTTCAAAATACATCCAGAAGTAGCCTGCCACCACCCTGTTCCAAGCCACCATTGCCAGGTTATTGAAACTTCCTATCTGGTCTCTCTGCTTCTGCCCTTGAACCCATACTATTCTATTCTTCATGCAGCAGCCCAAAATTATCCTATTAAAATATAAGTCAGATCACATCAAAACCATCTGCTCAAAGCCAGCACAATGGCTGCCTGTCTCACACGGATGAAAAGCCAAATTTCTTACTAGTCCGGAAGACCCGACGTGACTCCCCAGCTCACCTCTCTGAACTCATGTCCTGCCACTCTCCTCGCACACCCTTCTTCAGCTGCGCCGGTCGCTTCTCAAACATGAGGAATCTCATGCCCCAGGGCCTCTGCACTGACTGCCCCCTGCCTGGGGCATTCTCCCTATACATGTGGGGCTGACTGTGCCACTTCCCTCAGGTCTGTGCACAAAGTCTCCTCCGCACTGATGGCTTCCCAGAAGCTCTGTCAAAACTTCACCTTTTCCCTGATAGCATGATAGCTCATATCATCCTATCTTGCTTCATTCTTCTCTTTCAAACTTTTCACTATTGAATATGCTCTTTTATTTCTTTCCTTTATTACCTGTGTCCATTATTAGATATTAAGCCCCATGAGAGTAGGTATTTTGTCAGTTTCATTCACTGCTTTATTTCCAGGGCCTAGAATAGTGCCTGACTGGTAGCAGATGCTCAGATAAATAGTTGTCGATTTAGTGAATAAACCAACAGAGGCCCAGGTCTCTGTTACAGCATTAGGTGTTCTCACCAACTGAAGGGCGATCAAAACTGGTGCCCAATCCTGCCTAAAATTAGGCACAAGTCACTTAGAACATGTGATCTAGTTTATATTTTCAAATACTATTGCAGCCATCTTGTTTGCTCTACAAAATAAGATGTACCCACATCTTCAACTTTTATTAAACTATAAAATGCCAGAGATTCAAGATGGCAGCGTGAGAGGTGAGATGGAGAGCTTCTCCCAAAACCACAAATAGTACAAAAATATAGTTAATAAATACAACTAACCTTAAAACAGCAACAAGAAAGAAGGCTTAACCAGACTGCATACAGACCTCATGAACAGAGCAGACCTCATGAAACAGGGTAACGTAGGAAAGCCTTAATCTGCCGGGACCCAAGCCCTTCCCCCACCCCAGCTCCCCAGCGGGAGGAAGAGAAAAGGAGTGGGGAGGGTGTGGGAGCCTGGGACTGCTGGACACCCAGCCCTGGACATCTGCTTTGTGAGCAGAATCCTATAGTGTGGGGTGCTCTGGACATTGAGGAGCTCGGACAGGTGAAGTGCTTGAGAGACTGACATTCCGGCCGTTGTGGAGGAGGGGATCCACACCCCGCCGCTCTGTGTCGGAGGAAAGGCAGGGGGTCTAAGAGGCTTCCTGGCAATGAGAGGGCTGCTGGAGGGGCGGGGTTTGCACGGAGCCTGCTGTGCGGGAGAAGGGAGAGCTGGACAAGGTTGCCTGGGCACGCTCTGCCCAGCTGGTTGGGAACTTTGGGGAGCTTCAGGCGCTCCATCCCCCTGGCTGCCCACTCAGCTCCGAGTCCCACCACTGTGACACACAGCCTGCCGAGCCTTCCTACTGGCCTGCAGGCACCTGAACGCAAACCCACAGTCACTGCACAGGCGTCAGTCCAGCCAGAGGGAGGCCCCGCCTACAACAGCTAGAGACGCAAAGCACAGAAGTTTACCCGTGTGTGCTTGGCCCACTGCCTCTGACACTGGAGACAGGCACCACAGACAGGAATCAGGAACAGATCTTTTCTACCCCCAGGCACCAGCTCGACTCCTCTACAACCCCCAACCTCATTCTAGGGGCTGAGCAGCTCCAGAGACTGCAGTTTCTGCACGCTAGTGGGCACCACACAGAAATATGAAAGATCAAAAGAACATGGTTCAGACCAAAATCTCACAAACCCCAGAAAGAGGGACAAATGAAACCGGACTCACAAGTCTTCCAGAAAGAGAGTTCAAAATAAAAATTATGAACATGCTTATGGAGGTACACAAAAATATTCAAGACCTCAGGAACAAATTTAAGATGGAGATTCAATCAATAAGAAATACCAGATCTGAAATGCAACATACAATGGAGGGATTTAAAAGCAGATTAGATGTAGTAGAAGAGACGGTAAACAGAACAGAAATTAGAGAAGAGGAATACAAAAAAGCTGAGGCACAGAAAGAAAAAACGATCTCTAAGAATGAAAGAATATTGAGAGAACTGTGTGACCTATCCAAATGGAACAATATTCGCATTATAGGGGTACCAGAAGAAGAAGAGAGAGAAAAAGGGATAGAAAGTGTCATTGAGGAGGTAATTACTGAAAACTTCCCCAATCTGGGGAAAGAGATAGTCTCTCAGGCCATGGAGGTGCACAGATCTCCCAACACAAGGGACCAAAGGAAGACAACATCAAGACATATAATAAATAAAATAGCAAAGATCAAGGGTAAAGACAGACTTTTTAAAGCAGCTAGAGAGAGAAAAAAAGATCACATACAAAGGAAAACACATCAGGCTATCATCAGACTTCTTGAAAGAAACCTTACAGGCCAGAAGAGAGTGGCATGATATATTTAATGCAATGAAGCAGAAGGGCCTTGAACCAAAAATACTGTACCCAGCAAGGATATCATTTAAATTTGAAGGAGGGCTTAAACAATTTTCAGATAAGCAAAAGCTGAGAGAATTTACCTCTCACAAACCACCTCTACAGGGCATTTTGGAGGGACTCTTATAGATGGAAGTATTCCTAAGGCTAAACAGATGTCATTCAAGGGAAGACAAAGACTACAGAACATGATTTATAACATACAAAGAATGGAGGAGGAAGAAAAAGGAGGAAAAAAAAAGAACATTTAGGTTGAGTCTGTAATAGTATACAAAATAAGTTAGACTGTTAGATAATAAGGGAATTGCCCTAGAACCCTTGGCAACCACAAATCTAAAGCCTGCAGTGGCAATAAGTACATACCTATCGAAAATCACCCTAAATGTAAATGGTCTGAATGCACCAATCAAAAGACATAGAGTTAATGAATAGACAAAAAAAAACAAGACCCATCTATATGCTGCCTACAAGAGACTCACTTCAAATCCAAAGACATACACAGACTGAAAGTAAAGGAATGGAAAAGATATTTCATGCAACTAATAGGGAGAAAAAATCAGGAGTTGCAGTACTTGTTTCAGACAAAATAGACTTCAAAACAAAGAAAGTCACAAGAGACAAAGAAGGACATTACATAATGATAAAGGGGTCAGTCCAACAAGAGGATATAACTATGGTAAATATCTATGCACCCAACACAGGATCACCTACATATGTGAAACAAATACTAACAGAATTAAAGGGGGAAATAGAATGCAATGCATTCATTTTGGGAGACTTCAACACACCACTCATTCTGAAGGACAGATCAACCAGACAGGATATAAATAAAGAGACAGAGGCACTGAACAACATATTAGAACAGATGGACCTAACGGACATCTGCAGAACACTCCAACCAAAAGCAACAGGACACTCATTTTTCTCAAGTGCACTGAAAATCACACATTCATGGAGAAAGTTCCACTTGCCACAGTGTGAAACATAGGTTCTCCGCTCTTCAGTGTAGCCCCGCGGCGGGGCGTTCCTTCAGAGAAGACCGACTCGCAGACCTTGGCCTGTTTTCTAGTGGCCCTGTTTTGCCGGCTGCTCCGTGGGGGAGAGGTTCCCCATCTCCCAAATTTCCTGCTGCGAGTGCCCCACACACAGTCCCCGCTTCCATGACACCCAGTTACTGTGACCTCTTCAAAAATGACAAATGAACACGTTATCGGAAGGGTACCCAACCCTCAGTAACGGAGAAAAGAACAGAGTCTGAATGACTGTATACAAAGGAGATTTACTCTCACTCAGGCAGAACTGTGTACTTTTCTTCATTCTCATCTATGGTAACCACAGGCTTTTACCAAGATTTCAATTAATCGGAGACACAGATCTTCAGTGTAAACCTTAAAAAAAATTTAAAAACTATGAAATGCCCTCAGCTTGACCTCTTTTGATTGAGCCGCACTTCTGTCAGGCACTGGGTCAATAAAAGCATGACTGGAATACTAAATAGTGCTTCTATTTTTGGTTCACCCCATGAGTTGGCTTCTTCTTTATTTCTTCTTTCAGTGGCCAAACAGATATATCAGCAGGCAACAAATCATTGCTGCCATAGATGTCAAGTTCTATGCAACCAAAAGCGCACAGGACCACTCCGGAGACACGATATGCAATTTGAAGAGGAAAACATTCTCGACCTAACAGTAGTTCTAGGAGCAAAGCCGTATCATTGGAAGCAAAAGCTACTGGCAAGTGGGAGGATTTCTTTTCTCATATTTTTGCTTGCAGAGCTTAAAAGGAAGAGAAATTTGAAGCCCAAAGACTAAAGTCTGTATTCCTCAAGGAGCGCTCCATTCAGTCACACTGAGCTAATGACCATCTGAAGCTTGGAATTTTAGAATGGTGTGTTAAAAGCAAAGCCATAAATCATCCAAAAAACTGGATTAGTTTGGTAAAATAAAAATGAAACAACAAATCTAGTGAGCCAATTTGGAATTGTGAGAGAAAACACTGACACTGTAATGAGAAGACAGCACAATAGAGCAAAGAGGGCAAAGAGTTTTGGAGCCAGATGGTCAGAAGCGCCGTCCAGCCGCTGCCGTGTAGCAGCTGTGTGACCTTGGATGTCATTTAACCATTCAACCCTCAGTTTCCTAAACTATAAAACACGGATCTAGGATTACATGGGTGAATTCATTTGTGAAGACTCTTGAACATAGCAAGGAATCAACAGAAGACAGTTCCTTTTCTAGACTGTCCAAATGCAAGTCTGAGCTGAAAGAATGGTGGGCAGATCTGCCACCAAGGGACTGTTGCAGGACAAAAATGTCCCTAAGTTGTTCTGAACTTCACTCACTCCTGAGAATGATGGTGGGTCACATGGAAACAGCAAATTCAAACAGGAAGAACAGGCCAGAAAAGGAGAAAAATGCAGTGAAGCGTGGCCCCTGTGACTCCTCCTTTTGCTATTTGCGACCCAGTTAAGAAGATGCGATGCGTGAGTGACGATGGAACCATCCCCTGGGGTAAGATGCCTCCCAGCCCTACCCAGGCTCAGCCCAACGGATTGGCACACAATTGCTCACTGTGTTGTGACCACACACCTCTCAGTTGCCCAGGACTGCGAGGGAAGAGGTATCCCTGGCACCTGTTTGTGTTTTGTTTTCTCAGTCACCTAAACCCTTCCACCCATCCATCCAGTCTTCCATTCATGCAATCTCTCACCGTGCACTTTCTAAATAACTATTACATGAATGTGGAACATAGGCCCAGCATTTGAAAAGATACATAGATGGATATTTTACATTTTAGGAGAGATTTGTTGAATTGTAGGAGTCACCTATCTCATCCATTATCCATTTGTGTGTGTGTGTGTGTGTGTGTGTGTGTGTGTATGTGTGTGTATTTGGGTATGTCTAACACCTATTAGAGTTAAGACCTAAATAAATTTTACACATTCATATTTACCAGGATCTTAGCCCATTCCAGGTACTATGCCTTATGCTTATGTGTGTTATCTTTGTCACAACCATTCTATGAAGTTAAACACTGTTGTTGCATATAATAAACAGATCAGAAAAATAGGACTGGAAGAATGTAGTTACTTAGCTTGCAAATGGCAGAGCAGGGATCTGAACTCAAGTCTTTCAACTAGGAAGTAAGAATCAGAATTATGTTGTTTTCTGTGTCCCTTACACACAGATGTAAGTGTATGAGGTCTTCTATATACCTCTTCTCTGACACAGTGAAGAGAGGACTGATGTTAGAATAAATTAAACAGTGCATCTGACAGTTTCAAGATATATAAACAAGAAGCCACTGATGGAAATTAAAGATCAAGAACTTAAGGTTCTAAATTGTGACAGCTATTCACGTGCATTTACCAAGATGTGAGATATGACCTCATGGGGCCTTTCAGGAACATGATTTTGCAGTTAACCAGAAATCCCCTTCAGAGCCACTGAGACTTGAACGACATTTACATGTGCTCCCATTTGTCCTAGGACTTTGGGAAACAGAAATGGAGTGGAAATTAAGCTTTCCCCTATAAAAGATGGAAATTAAAGTCCTATGACCATTAATTCAGGAGATCCACTATGAGGGCAAAGAATCTTCATGGTGTGTCAGAAAAGCACTGGACTAGGAGCAAATAGTCATGAGCTCAAATCCAAGCTGTGTGACCTTGGGCACATCAATTAACCTCTCTGAACCAGTTTCCACATCTTCACAATGAAGGGAATGATATTCACCTGACAGTATTTCTGTAAAATTAAATAAGTATTAAGTGGAATATAAAGCCAGATCCTTCCAACATTCATGTTTATAAAAATCCAGTATTCTTATATGTTGGCATCTAGCATGATTGATCATGTATTTCCAAAGACACTGCTGGCACCTTATCAAAATTCTCCCATTCAATGGAAAGGAGTTAAGAGACTAAAAGGTTTGAGGCTCTCAGGACGAAACCGGAACTCAGGTCTCAGATCTCTGAATTCTGGACTGGAAACCCCCCAAACCATCTCCATCATGCTAATGGGGGCACTTTTTCTCACCTTTTTGATTTCTCTCCATTCTCAGTTTAAATGTGACCACATTCTACATAAAACCTGCAACAGCCCACTGCTCTCCCTACTTCCTTTTAGCCTTCTTATTCTATTAAACTATTTAAATTCCTCAAATACAGGCAGACATGGGATCCTGTATCTAAGACTAAAGAGCTATGATCCAGAGGAGAGATCCAAATCATCTGGGGTGGTCTGCAAAGCCGGAGCTAGGAATGAGGGGTGGACCTAAAGGAAGCTCCCAGCTCTGCATGTGGCATGTGTGTAACAGTGGCTGCTGCCCAGCTACGGGGCCAGCTTCTGCACCAGTAAGCTTCCCACCAAGACAGCTCGTGTGCTCATGCAAAACACCTCCCACTGCTGCCTGATTAGCCCTACCATCAAAGTACTTTATCTAACACTCACTGAATGCTTTCCTTGCCCTAGGCACTAGGAATGAAAGCATGAATAAGACTCGGTTCTCAGCTCTCAAGGGGCACACCGGGGAGACAGACACATAGGCAGGTAACTACAGAACAATGCGGTAAGTACAAAACCAGACAAACCCTAGGAGCGCTGAGAGGTGGACCTAACTCAGGTGGGCAGTTCTTTCTGGAAGAGGTGAAGCCTCTGCAGTGGAGCAATAGGGGAGAAGGGAGGGGGAGGTTGGGAGCAGTGTAGAAAGAAGTCAGCATGAGCATGTCATGTCAGCACAAGACATGACAAAACAGTATGGTTTATGAGAGGTACTCTGGGCAGCTGGATAATGTTAGAACATAACATGTGATGGGGAGGAGGAGTGAAAAACAAGCCTGGAGCTGAGGCCAGGATGTAGAGGGCCTTGTAAACTTCATTTTGCAGGGTGGACTTTGTGCGGCAGGTGTTGGGAAGCCAACACCTTAAAGGTTTTAAGCACGAGAGTGACTAATTCCTGTGATCTTTGATTTGGGAATTTCTTTCAGAGGAAAACTGCAGGCAGCTGTGAAAGCTGCTGATTAGGGCTTTGGGACCTCAGGGCCCGTGCAGCCCTGCCTGGCTCATCACCGGAGGCGGGCACCAAGCTCCGGTGGCCTTCTGCCTCTTCCTCCCCTCTCTGCTGGGACTCTTGGTAACAATGACCCCATGAAAAGGTGTGGGCACCAGGTGGCTCATGTTACAAAGTGCTCTGAAGCAGCCAGAAGTCCACTTTGAGCCCTGAGCATCTCATGCAGTGGGCCCCTGGCGGCCTCAGGGAGTGGGCAGCAGGGGTGAGGTGTGCTGCAGTGTGCTCCAGATCCTGGCTGCAGCTCACTGTGGCTTCTCCTCCTCCTCCTCCTCCCTCCTCTCCCACCGGATCCTCAGCTCCTGGCTGACTGTATCCGAGGGCAGAGGACACAAGCCCCTCCACCATTTGGACCTCCTTAGCAGGGTGCTCTGGCCCCTGTTCTTTTCCAAACTGCCATTTAGAACTATTTCCCCTCTTCATCTCTGCAGTCCTTCTCCTCATTGTCTGCCTGCCTGCCCCCGCCCAGGTGTCCCGGGGCTCTACTGACTATGTGACTTGGTTCTATCCACTTCCTCTCTGCAGAATCCTGCTCTTTTGTCATTCCTTCTAACTTCATCCCTAAAGTTTGCACTCGGCCTCCCTGAATTTCCTTAATCATTCATCCCTTCAGGCCGACTGCTCTCTTCCATCAGGCCCCTTCGCTCTGGACACTTGAGTAGACTAATCTCCTCACCTGCATTAGCTTAGCCGCTCCAACCACTCCCTCCCCACTAATTCCTGCGTCTGCATTTCTCATCATGATGCTCCCTCTGCCTGGAATGTCCTCCTCGGTCTCTTCTCCCTTCTGATTCTGCCTCACCCTTCCAGGCCCAGCACAGGGGTCCCCCCAGCCCAAGGCTGCCCCTAGCACCTCCAAGATAGATTAAATCTAATAGGACTTTGTTTCCCTTTACTTGGGTTTTTTGCTTATGGGTTAGTACTTATGTGCCAGGCACCTCTCAGAGAACTTTAGATATGACTCATTTAATCCTCAAAATCACCCTGTTATTATCTACAAGTTAACCTGCCCAAGTTTACAGCGAGTCGATGTAGGTCCATGTTCATAGCTAGTCAGTGTAGGAACTGATGCTTGAACCCACTCAGCATGGCTCTAAATCACATGCCCTGCCACCTCTCCACCCAGCACGCTTCACCCACACACCAGGGAGCCTGGGAGTTCCAGAGCCACTCTTTCTGGTCTCCTGCTCACGTAAGCGCAGCACAGCAGATGATTACTAAATGTGTTCTGAATTTAGGTGAAATTTGTTTCGCATGCATTCCCATGTCTCTCTCACATGTCTGTCTCCTCAAGCCATCCATGAGATCCTCGAGGAGAAAGGACCAGATGGTGTTTTCTTCATAGGCCCAATGCATATTGAGCTGGGGGCTACGTAGAGAGCTCAAGGGGTGCAGTTGAGGGCAAAGTACCTTCAGCCTAATGTCTTAAGGGTGTACACTTTACACACGTGCCTGCTTTCAGAGGTCCTAACATGGACAGGTGAGGGAGGCGGGATGGATGTGGAGGAGGTGAGGAGACTGAGATCGCCTGAGACCTGGCCAAGCTCTAAGAGCTAGAAACATCTGAGTGAGATTACAGAGCTTACAGCCCAGGGCTCTGAATGAAGCCCCCGAAAGGCGGTCTCGTGCTCGGCCTCTGGCCCTGGGTAGCTGTGGCCGTCAGGACTGGGCGGGGCGCGCTGGGTGGGGCGGCTCCTCCCCCAGCGAGGGCGGCCTCGGCCGCCGGAGCAGGTGTGGGAGGTGGGCAGCTGGCCGACGGGCAGCCCTGAGAGCGCTCTGGAGAAGAGGCCGGCTGGGCAGCGGCGGGGCAGGAGGCATGAAGGCGGGGGCGGCAGGGCCTCGGGGGGCCTTAGGGGGGTTTGCTCGCTCACCAGACAGGACGGAACATAGCACCCTGAGAGGTGACATGGTTTCCAAGGGTCAGGAAAAACTGGTTTGTCTTCACATGAGTCAGAGATAGTGCTTCCGTACAATCTGTAAGGATCCCGTTGCATTTCTAAAACTCTATACCTTAATTTTAAAGGTCCTCACTCAACACAACTTCAGGTCGAATATACCCAGGCCCTGGGCAGGACGGAAGGGTTTCCGGGCTGGGACGGCCTCTGCGGAAGGGAGGCTTCTCCCACGGCAAGAAGCGCAGGGAACTTCTCGCGCAAAGACCCACCCTGTTCTCACCAACCACGTCGTTTTCTACAAGTCTCTTCGCCCCACTCCTCCAGCCTTGATCGCCTCTTGCGTGTAATGGGATGAAAATGCGCACCCACCCACCCAGTCCCACAGAACCGCGGCAGTGAGCTGAGCCCGGGCCAAGAGTTCGCGGCCAAGGCTTCCTGCTGCTCGGGACGGTCTGCGGGGAACAGAGACCCCGGCTTCACGCCTCCCGCTGTCCGGGAAATGGACGAGACGCTGGGGTGTCGGGAGCGCCGCCTCCCCCTGGGAACCTCGGGCCCCGGGGCTTTACGCGAAGCCTCGCAGCCAGCCAAGCCCGGCGGTGCGTGCCAGGGGGCGGCGTAGGCTGTGCCCCCGGCGCTGTGGATCCGCGGCCCGCGTTTCCTGGCCGGGCGCCGCCTTTCCCCGCCCGAACCCCCGCGGCGGCCGCGCCGCCTACCTGGGGCTCCAGCAGCCAGCGGGGCGCGGCGCCTTCGGCCGCGGGGCGCCCGCCGCGGAGTGCCGAGTACACGGGGATGCGGTCGCGGGTGCTGTACAGGGTGGCGAAGCGCTCGGCGCCCTCGGAGCGCTGGCAGACCTTCGCGTGGGCTCCGGTCGCCAGTCCGGTGGGCGGGCGCCCGGCGTAGAAGAACCGGTCACACTCGCCGAAGCCGGCTTCCTGTTCGCGCACCAGGCGCCCTTCCAGCGGCGCGGCCAGGGCCAAGAGGCCGCCCAGCGCCAGCCAGCGCGCGGTGCCCATGGCGGCGGGGCCGGGCGCGGAGCGCGAAGCGGCCGAGCCGGCGGCAGGCGAATCGGAAGCCAGGCCGGCGCGCACGGCGAGCGCGGCGGGAGCTCGGCGGGGCGGTGTGGGCGGCGGGCGGCGTGGGCGGCGGGGGCGGGTCCGCCCCGAGGCCGCGCCTCCGCCCGCGCGCCCTGCGGGTGGCTGCGGAGGCCCGGCGCCGGCGGCTGCGGGCCGCGTCCCCGAGGGGCACCGGCGGCCCCTTGCCGCCGCGCCGCCTCCTCGGCGGTCCCCGGGGACGGGCCTGCAGCGTCGGCCTGATCCGAGGGGCTGCGGCCCAGCAGCCGTCCGAGCCAGCGCCCGCCGGTGCCTCGGGGACGCAGAGGGCCGGGGTGAGATGCTGACGGAACCGTGGCTCTTCGGAGCTAGTAGGCAGGGACCGCCCTGCTTTGAGATCCAAGGGCTCAGACCGCCCGCACCCGTATACAACGTTGATGTTTCAGCAGATCGGAAGCCCTGAGACTCAAGCATAATCCTGCCAGAGGAATGTCCTAACCCAGGCAGACAGTATAGACCTGTTGCGGTCTGCTTGGTGCAAGGCTTACCAACAAAACCATCACCAAGAAAGGAACAGCAGCCAACATCTTTGGTTGATAGGCTGGTTGATTCCTTCATTCACCCCGCTGAGGGCCTTTGTGCCAACCTGGGTCAGGCAGCTGGGTACAGTGCTTAAGCGAAGCAGGGTCCCTGCAGCATGAAGATGCAGCCTAGTAGGAACGCTTGTCATTCATCAAAGAAGCATGTTATTAAAGGAATAATTAAAAACTGAATATGGATCTGAGAACCTGACCCCTCTGGGGATTCAGGGGATGGTCTGGGGTTTTCCTGAAGAAGTGGTGTGGGAGCTGAGACCTATAGGAAGAGAACACAGCATGTGCTGAGGGGTATCCCAGCAGAAACATGCCCTGCAGTGTTGGAGGAATACCAGGAAGGCTGGGGTGGGTGGCGAGCAGACAGCTGGGAGGAGATTATGAGAAATGAGATAAAGAAGGGGCAGAGGTTACCAGTTAGGGTAGGATAGGCCAGAGGCCTTCAAACATTTTTTGACAGGACCCACAATGAGAAAACAAGCTGCATGAAATAATACATGTACAGTTGGTATTGCAATCCATATTTCTGTTCTGTTTTATTTCATAAAAAAAAAATACTGGTGGTGACCCACAAAATTGTTTCTACGACTCACTAATGTCTAATGACCTGCAGTTTGGAAAGAAATATCATAAGTCATGTTGAGGATTTTGATCTTTCAGTGGTGGTGACACGATCACATTGGCTCCTCGGGCAGAGACACGTGGATTGGAGTGATCCTGAATGACCGAAGAAAAATATGTGCAATAATCCAGATGAGAAATTGTGGCTCAGACTAGGATGGCGGTGGTACAGATAGAGCCAGAGCATCTACTAGGTTGCCTTTATTTACATGCTATTATTTAAGCTTATTTCTCCATTGTGCCACATGGGGCGTTGAGCGCCAGACCGTTCCAATACTTGCCTAAGATGGCAGCGCCAGCGAGTCTGGAGCCAGTTGTGAACCAGGTCTGTCTGGTTCTCAGGACTGGTCTTTCCTCTGAGTCACAGCAGACCTGCAAGGTGAACCTATAAAGTAGGAGACAGATTGTCTGGAGAACATGTTTTGGATCTTAAGAACAAATTCCTTACAGGCTTCAATACCTGGCAATGCTGACTAGGTTTGGTTCCTAAAATGAAACCTAAATTTGTATTCTAATTAAAAGAAAGAGAAAATAGACCGACATAGTGTGATGTTACAGAAGAGGCTAGACTTGGAGTCCTCTTTGATCCGGGATTGTGGTCCCGCCCTGCAGTCCTGTAATGTTCTCTCATTGGAAGCTGTGAGGACTATAGGTTTTATAGGATTTCATATATTTATATCATTATATAGGATTATACATGTTCCCTAATGTCAATTCATGTTGTCAACTACAAATCAATCAATCCCTCCTCCCTGTGTTCTTTGTACATGTTTCTATTATGGTAGTTATCATGTTAGGGTATTACTACCTCCTGTGTCTGTCTTCTCCATTAGATCATATACTCCTGGGGGCAAAGGTGGTGTCTTCTTAGTCTCTGGATCCCTATGGCTACCAGAGAGTCTGGAGTAATAGATGTCAAATATGATGATTTTGTTATATTTTAAACAAATGCAGAAAATATAACAAAATAAAATTTCAGTCTTTATGACTAAAGCATTTATATGACTTTAATCCACTGCTTTCCAAACTTGTTTGATCTCTGCCTCCCCTTTGATAAGAATAAATATCTCTGCCACCACTTCCCCACCCCTGCGGCAGATTCTAATTTTCTTCCAGACCCACAAATACATATTTGCGTATCCCACAACCAGGATGGTTTTGTCTACTTTATTTCCTTTACTTCTTTTTGTTTGCTTGCCTCCCCAAGATAAAATTTTATTATAATATTGAACTTAACTTTTGCAAATTACAAATGTCCTCACTCCATGATTCTGGAACAAACTACGGGACGGAGTAGCCTGATCTAATTAAAGTTTTTGCTGCCTGCTGCTTCCAGGGAAAGACTGTCCTTAACTGCATCTTTATGTGTGATATGCAGCACATCCATCGTTCACCTCTGTTTCCCTCTTTGATGATTCCTAGTCCCTTTCCTTCTCCACTCACTCTCTTCTCACAAGGGAAGAGGTTTCTGAACAGATCCTCTTAGGCCTTTGCACTCACATCCATGCCAATCTAACATCTGTCAGAAGCCTTTAGGGATGGCCTGAACAGGAAAAGCAATGGGTGATGTGGAATAAAATGACTTTTTACTTGCCCTTCTGCAGTTTGGTTGGTTCTGTCCATGTTGTTTGAAAACATGAGCCAAACTAGACCCTCCTCAATGCCCCACCCCCCCTCGTGCTGTGATGACAGCTGAATCCCCGCCAGCACCACCTCGGACCAAGCCAGCCTCATCCCTCATACCCAGTTTTTATCCTTCCATCCCCTCCAATCCACTCTCTAGTGGGGGTGACTTCCTTAAATAACTCCTGCACTCGAGTCCGTCAGTCGCTCTCCACTTGCCTTGGGATGAGGCCCAGTTCCCTGTCTGACCCCTGTGGCTGCTGAGATGCAGCTCGATCTTCTTTGGCTTCGTGTCTCGCCTCTCCCACCAGGCCCTCTTTGCTCTAAGTGGTAGTCCAAGCTCTTGCAATGGCTTGAGTGAAATATTCTCTTGCCCCTGAGCCTTTGCATCATAAACTACTTCCTTTTGCCTGGAATTCTCACCACATTCCCATCTCTTCACCCCTTTTATTTAGCCTTTTTTTTTTACATGATCTGGCTGAACATTAGTTCTCAAGTCACCTCCTTTCTGACAAACATGCCCTCATCCTCACCCCACCTCCTTCCCTGTAGGAGGTTAAGGGGCCCATTTACTTATGCCTATTAAGACTAGTATTTCCCCTGTATAGTTGCCTTAGACATAAATAGAGTGCCGTTTCAGGGTAATTATTCAATACATTGAGTGAGTAAATGAACTGGATGAAAGAAAAAAATCCTTCTTCCATGGAACTTTATTTGCACTCTTACTGCTATAATTCATACATCCATTTTCAAAATGTTTTCAAAGCATCTACCACAAGCCAGCCCTTGTGCTGGAGGCTGGGTATTCAGGGAGAGCAAAGTTAGACCTGGTTCCTGCTCTTCTGGTGCCCACGCTGCCCCTCACAGTGCCACATGGGAAATCAGAATAGAAGGAAGAAGGTAACTGATTCTCTGCAAGCTGCTCTGTGTTAGACCAGGGAAACGCAATTCTGGGAGCGTCAGTGCAGCTGGTGAGTTCCATTCCAGTGGCTCCATGCCCTGTCCAGCTTTAGGATCCACCTACACCTTTGCATCACAGAACTTGAAATAGGAAGGGAAGACAGAGCAATAAGCAATTACAATTCAGTGTGAGAAGCGCTCTTTAAGGGAGGTACTTTGTGTTGTGAGGGCAGAGAAGGGTCACCTAGGTTATTCTGGGGAGGAAAAGCTCTGGAAAGAAAGTGGGAACAGTGGAAAATCATACTGAATGATGAGACATGTTGAAACAATGGCTCATAAACTAGAATAATAATTAATTTCTAGGTCCCCATAAGCTAACTTCTTTGGCTCTTTTCTCTATAAATTGTCTAACACTTATAAAAAAATTGACAAAGAGGAAATTAACCCCATGTGGATTGCTAGGATGGTGAGGAGTCTAGAATATCTTCTATTTGGGTTAGAATGCCAGATTTATTTTCCTAATAAGAACTAAATCTAAGGAAGCATGTTTAGTTCAACCCTCTAGTGAAAGGCAGAAGGCCTCTGAGTCAAAGGGTTGTTGTCAAACCGGCAGGAGGCTGAGTCATGCTCACTTGAAATCACGCACAGAGCTGTCTTCTTTCTAGCAAAGCTAAACTTTGGAGGACGTCTAAAAGAACTGTCAGACAACTTCAGGTACCCCAGAAGAAGCACACACGTTTACACATACACGCTTCTCCCTGTTAGCCTGCCCTGAAAAAGACACCTGACCCGTAGAACTTCTGAGCATTTCTAGGTTGTTCAACTATTCAAATTTAAAAATGTTTCCAGATTTTAGAGGACTATGCCAGACAGGAATAACTTTGAATCTCTTTATATAGAAAATACTTAAGTATATATCCTGATACATCCAAATAAAAAATAACTTAATAAAAATACATTTTTCTGAAGATTTTTTTTTTTTTTTTTTTTACTTTTCATACCTGTAGGGAGAAGGGTATAGTGGTCACGAACCTGAATTCTGGCCTTAGACTGCCTGGGTTCAAATGCTGGCTGTTCTTACTGGTCATGTTATCTTGGGCAAATTGTTGAACCTCACTATCCCTCAATTTTTTCATCTATAAAATGAGGATAATGATAGAACCTACCTCCTAGTGTTGTTTTAAGCATTAAATGCATTACTATATCATGTTTCATTGGTTCTAAGACATGCATTTTCCACATTTTAACATCTCTGAAATTGAAGTGTATTTCACAATTGATAGTATAGCATAATTTAATTTAATGGTGTGTATTTAATCAGTGGTATGTAAAATAATGGCATTTCTTAATCAGTGGTGTCTTAGATGTGATGAAATTCAGGATACAAAGAGCTTTAAAAATTGCATAGCATGTACAAAGTACTACATAAGTTTTTAATAGGTGATATAGTTATAAAATACAGAGATAGCACCTCTAACCTCATCAGAGCCAGTTAGTATAGCTCATTAAAAAATAACTGTCCAGAATAGCAGTGCCACATGACTGACTCATTTGCCGGAACAGAGGAAGACTGCTCTTAGCGTCTCGCCTGGTGTTGGAGGAGACATCTGGTATCCATCCCTTTGCCTTAGCCAAGATCTCAGAAGGGTAATATAACTGAGAGCCACTGAGACATGGGTACCTTGAACAGGCTAATAATTTTGTGTCCCTTTAGATCAATTCTTTAATTATTCATTGGAGAGACTGAATTCTCTGAGAAATGCAAGAAAACTAGGATTTCTGATGGTGGGGCTCAGCAACCCATCTTTGACCCAAAGCCTGTGCCATATTAGGGTGCAAACCTAAGCCCTACAGATAGCCAGCCGCCCTCTTAGAAGGCTACTCAAGAGGGCCCTTTGGAGATTCTACACCCTTTCCCAGGGGGCTAATCAAAGCACTGCTTTCCAATCATAGCTCTCCCTGAGAGAAGATTCAATAAATATATATATATATGTATTTAAATATCACACTCCCAGGAATGTGTTTGTGCACCTTGGAGATGGGTCCTGGGGGCCACTCCCAGACCCCTTACCACCACTCTTAATTCAGCTCTACTTCTGCGCCCTTAAAGGCCCGGACGACTAACACAGAAATAAGCGAATATCGTATATTTAGAAGGAGGCTCAAGAGGAACTTCCCTGGCTTCTTGTTTCTTACTTATTGAATGTTCCTTTTGTAATGTATTCAGCTGACAGTATGAGAAGGCAGAGCTATTTTAAACTTCCATATTTTTAATTTTTCTTTATTTTGAATAATTTTATATACCTCTATATTTGCACACTTTTATTTGCCTAGAACAAATACATATTGCTTTTGTATTAAGAAAGTTTTAAAAGACTTTCTAGGAAAAAAGAAACTGAAGTGCCCCTAACATGTTCATAATAGAAAAATTAGAAAAGTAGAATATAAAATTTTATGCATGGTATGATCACACTGTGTGATCATATGCAAAAGATACAAGGCTGAGAGGAGTTCAGTAGCTGTCCTTGCATGATAGGACAAGCAGAATTATTTTCTTCTACTTTTGTACATTTAAAATTTTGAATCTTATAACAAAAAAAATAATGAAATACATTTAAAAGCAAATATTAAATTCAGTTGAAGTCTGGAGACCTGTGTAAATTTAGTAAGTATAAGTTTTAGAAAAACTCTATGGAGGGTATCCTTTTCACTAGCTGTTCATAAGTCACCAAGGCACTTTGTCACTCTTCTTTAGAACACAAACATGACATGGAGATTCTGATGAAGCAAGATGAGCAAAATCCATCTTCTCCACCTGTAAATAGCAGCTTGGCTTGGCTTGCTTGCCTGACCCCTGTTAATATTACTTAGCATTTCCAATAGTTTATTTGGGCTGCTATAACAAAATACCATATACTGGGTGATTTATAAACACAAATATTTGCTTCTCACAATTCTGGAGGCTAGGAAGTCCAAGATCAAGGTGCCAACAGAGTCGGTGCTGAATTGCATCGCACCTAGGATACCACTGACTGTAAGATGCACCATCGTTTTGCATACCACCGGGCAATTCAATTATGTCACACTACCAATTGTGAATGAGGGCCCCTCCCTGGTTCATAAATGGCTGTTTTTTTGCTGTGCCCCCACATGGCAGAAGAGGCAAGCAAGCTTTCTGGGGTCTCTTTCGTAAGGGCACTAATTCCATTCATGAGGGCTCCACCTTTAGGACCTAATCGTCTCCCAAAGACCACTTCCAAACACCGTCACACATGAAGTCTCAACACAGGAGCTTTGGCGGACACAAACATTCAGTGTGTGGTCGTATTGTTGAAGACAACAGCGTGCTCAGTGGGTGAAGGGGGTCCATCTAAATTAGGTAGATGCTCTCTTTCCTCCAAACACCGAGGTAGGTAGAGAAGAAACGTATTCATTCATTTAGCAAATACAGACTGCCTCCCTGTCACTGCGGGCTAGGCTCATCGCCAACTGCTGGGGACACAGAGTGAATGGAACATGGTCTCAGCTGTCCTGGAACTCACAAGCTAAACGTTTATTTCAGAAATCCACCTGCCTAAGTATCCATTCTATTGTAAATGCTCATGAATTTAAAATAATTGCTTTTATTTTTATGACTAGAAAAAAATTTAAGAAAAATATTCAGTCCTATCTCTTAGTCTACATACACTTTACTTTGCACATAACAGCATCTGGGAATTGCAAAGAATGCCAGAATTGCAGATAAATGGGAAAAGCACGGCTTTTGGCATCAGAAGACTGGTTTAAATCTGAGCTCTGACACAGTATGTTTGAGCACTCTGGGCCTTAAATCCTTCAAATGTAGAACGGTAATACTAATACCTATTTCATATTTTGGCATAAGAATGAAATGAAATAACCAGTGTGAAGTACTTAACATAGAGCAAAACTCAATAAATGCCAGTTCCTTTCTTCTACATAGTTCTTCCACAGGTGGATGGCCAGACTTTCATTTTGGGAAAAAAAAATTCCAATGTAACAATCTGGAATTTACAAGATGATCTGTAACTTAAAATTTGAGGGCTCTGGTTTTATTCTCACAAAGATTAAACTGGTTTATAAAATGGTTAGCTGCGGAATTCAACTTGATGTTCAACTTCAAATCAAGACGGGACCTTTAGAGCTCTGAGCCCTCCAGCGCAATCCTCCTGAGACCAAGAGACCCTTGACCCGTTGCCTTTGACCAAGTCTCAGGCAGCTTTCTGATGCACTAGCTCTGAGGTCTTGTGAGTAGAAAATGTATGTAGGAGGCAACAGAGTCAGATAAACATGATCTCTACCATGCTGCCAACTTCCACTAGTGTTCAGGGAATGAGATAAAATTTTGGATAAAAAACTCCACATTCAGTAGACATTAATAAGCACTTAAATTAACTTGCAGAAGAAAGCTGAGAGCGTTCTGAAGACAAAGAAGGCACAAAGAAAACCCTAGCAGTTCATGCTAAGTCCTAAGAGGTTCATGGGATGTAACCACTCTCCCTAAAAAGGCTTTCTCAAGAAAGATGGAAAAGAGAAGGAACCATCCACTGGCCACATTCATGAAAGTATTCACGTCCCCCCTAGACTTGCCAACTGGTTCCCTGGGGTCCTAAGTTTGGCCACTCAGTGGTGACTAGACCACTTGTCATTCTCACCCTACACCTGGGTATCACTGCTTGGCCCCACCTGAAGATGCCTTCCCTTGCTGCTTTATGCCTCCTGCCCACTCCCCCAAGGCCTCTGCTACAGTTCTCATGGGAGCTAGACTGTGGAATCAGTTCCCGAGCCTCTCACAGAACTTGCCCCAAAAGTGTGAGCCCCCTGCTCTTACAGCAAGTTCTGCTATTCAAGTCAACAGACATTTGAGGACTTTGCTCCACATGTACCCAGGCTCTACATGTACCCAGACTCCAACAATGAGGGCATCTGTTACAAATCTAATATTAGCAAACAATACACATCACATCATCTTGTATAAAGAGAATATTGAGGGAGAAACATTCGGTCACTAGCAGAGACATGGTAGCAGAAAACAAGGAGCTCTGTCAAATGCTGGAGCTGTCTGTGATTCAGGGAGGGAGGAGACTGGAGAGCATGGACTCTTCTTTCTTCCCTTCTGTTCTGCTGTGCTAGGAAACATGACATAGTCTGTGCAACTCCTACAGTATCCAGCTCTGTATGAAGTAGAAGTGTCCACCCAGACTCTAGGAGGACATACAGAGTCAGAAATAGCCATGCTTAGGCCTAGGCATGTGGAAGGTGAGCCTTTGGGCAAGGGTCTCCCCAGCTAACAAGTCACCGCGACTGCATGCCTTTGGCCACATGACTTAGAGGACTCCAGGTGTCTTGCCTTTTCTACCAGCTCCAGCAGTAGAGTGAGATCATTTAGGTCAGTTGCCACATCTCATGGCATCTTTGCAACCCAAATGGGCCATTTAGAACAGGGGCTTTGTCTCTGAGGTTAATGGACCAACTCTGAGAACCTCCAGAAATGTTCCATTTAACCATCAGGGTTTTTAAGCTTTTTGACTCAGCTGCCAACACTTAAAAACCTGAAGATTTTTTTTCATAAAATTCCAAGTTTCCAGCTTCTCTGGAAAATTCAGAATGTAAGTCTCATGAGCCTCATTCCCACAGAACAAGTAGTCTGTCCCGCAAGGGAGTCTTAGGCCTTATAATGGGGCATGAACCAATGTCCCAACTGTAACGCTCACTTAGGCAATCGCCTGAGCCCAGTGGACCGTGAATTTTCCACTAAAGGTCAAACGTCTCACTGGAGAAGTCATGAGATCTGCGGCCAGGTTTTTTCCAACCAAGCAGCCTATGGATGCTACAAGCAGTGGGCCGGAGCAGATAAAGGAAGAAGACAGACCCCATTTCAAGGAAATACACACCCCAGAAGAGCCAAGCTCCACCTACATAGTGACTTGAGTGAGAGAGACGCTGCCGGCCGGCATGGCCCGGACACTGCGCCCCACGACGCAGAGAAACAGAAACCCTCCTAGAGCCTCATCACGTGCCCTGGACACTGGAGTGGAGAGCGGCGGGGGTGGGGAGGGAAGACTGTGTCCTCTCTGGGTCCCTCCGTGCTTCCACTGGGCCCAGGGAGAAAACAAACCAGATGTCACCAGCAGTTGCCGAAGAAACTAGACTCCTGCTCACCCCTGCAGCCTCACGCCCCTCGGACCCACTGCTAGACAGGCGGTCCTCACCGGGACTGCATACCCGACGGCCAGGGAGCTTCTGAGATTTTCTACTCCTGCCAATTAAAATGGAATTTGGGATTTGGGGACGGGTGGAGTGTTCAGGCAACAGCATGTTTCAAATGGGATTCCAGTGGGTTGAGAACCCGTGTGCAGAGCACTGCTTCTTAACCTTAAACTTACCCATGTCCACCAGGGATCAGGTTCAAGTGCAGATTCTGAGTCGTAGGTGTGGGCTGGAGTCTAAGCTTCTGCATTTCTGTCCAGCTCAAAGATGACGCCCATGCGGCAGGACCTACACCATGCTTGAGAAGAAGCTACAGCCTTTATCCGTTGTCATTCTCTTTTCAAGTTCTTTTAGCAGGGAAGACTGTCGGTCTGCCAACTCTAGGTCTGAAAGTAATGATCACAATTTTTAAAAAGTGATGATAAAAATCATTAATAATAAAAAATAATTAATCATAATAAAAACATCAGTACAAGCAAGACTTTGCTACGTGCTTTTTTGCCAAACACTGTGAACTTACACTTTTAAAAAAATATTCAACAGGAAGCTGTGAGTTAAAAGCTGGTTCTTGCCTGGAGCTGGTTACTCTTCAGTGTTTTACTTACATTAACTTATTTGATCTTCATAACCACCCTTATTGTTGTGGACACTGTTATTATCATTTCCATTTTTGGGAAAAGGAAGCCGAAACACACAGAGATGAAGCAGCTCGCCAGGGCCACACAGTTTGTACGTGCAGAGCCGGGGCTGAAGGAAGGGTGTGTACTGGTGCCCACTTTGCTCCACCATCTTTCCAGGATGCTGGGGTCTTGGCACTGTGAGTCACTTGCCCATGGTCACGCTGATAAATGGCAGAGCTGGGCTTTGGCTCTCCATCTGCTTGACTCTCCACCCTGTGCTCTTGGAAAGAAAAATGAATGATGTATATAAACTTCAAGTCAGGGTTCTTGACACACTGTAGACACTCATAATCTGATAACTGTTTCCCTGTCTCTTTAAGCTCCTTCTTTTCACCTTTCTTCTAGAGTAGCCACTGTGAACTTTAGACAAGCAATTTTGAGTGTGTCTTTGTTTATTTGGGCTGCTATAACAAAGTGCTATGAACGGGTTGGTTCTGGAAGCTGGAAGTCTGAGATCAGGGTGCCAGCATGGTGGGTTCCTGGCGAGAGCCCATTTCCTGGCTTATAAGAAGCTGCCTTCCTGCTGTATGGCCTACTCACTTTCCATGGGTCCCACATACAAACATCATCACACCGGAGATCAGGATTCTAATATACGGAATTGGGGGGGACACATGCAGTCCATAGAGGTGGGAAGATAGGGGGACGACAGAATCGCACAGAGGAAATGGAATTTAAGGGCCTAAAGGAGCCGAGGAATGTCAATGGCACAAGCAGAAGGGAGGGATCTGACAGTAAGTCACACTCACTTCTTAGAGTGAAGCAGCCAGAGGGGGACACTCACAGCCGGTCCCCATCCCTTTCCAGAACTGGCTGGGATACCTGGAGCAGTCATCATTCTCCCCAAAATGGTGGCGGGTGTCCATTTGTCAGGCAAGATTGAGAAAAAGCAATCAGGAGGGCTACCATGAGCCCAGAAATAGAGGGAAACAGACTGAAAACTGAGAGCCCTGTGGGGCTTTGGCCCTGACCTTGAGGCTGAGTACTCTGAACAAAAGATACATTTCTTCAGGGGCTCTAACCCAGTGGCTTCGGGAGAGCCTGGATATCCTTAGGGTTGCTGAGAAGCCGTGAAACTGTGAAACCGCCTAATTGCTTGTCTGCATATGCAAGCAAACCGTAATTACACTGTATTCTCAGCACTTAGTAGAGTGCCCGGCACACTGACGGCACTTAATAACATTTGTCGAGTGAGGGAATGAGGCTTTTGTATTGGAATGTGAGAAACAGAGTTTATTCTCTGGCTCTGCAAGGTATTTCAACCTCCAGTTTAGAATTGGGTACCTTATTTTAAAAGATAACTAATATGAAAGCAATAGTGCTGTGACGGGCACTGTTCCTTTATTTTAGCTGTTTCTTATGATGCCAGCCCTTTTTTCATTTCCACTGATGATTTTAAGTCATTTATTCATTCAACCAACAAGACTCTTTGAGTCCTCACTGTACAGAGAAAACCAAGAACAATAACGAATTGTACTTGATCCGTGAGAGAAATCACAGGCAAAATTAAGTACTTAGGATCCTAGAGGGTCACGTGTTAAGTATAGTTAAGGTGACATCACAGTGAGAGAGGTGAGGTCAGGCCACCTGGTTCTTAAGTGTTTCCCAGGAAGGAGAGACTTATTCAGTAAACCCTTGATATTCAGAGGGCATGGATCCTGAGAGCCTTACAAATTCTTAATCCTAGTGCTTTCCTGAACATTTTCCTTATCTGGAGACAGGATTTTCCAGTGCATGGCCTCACACTCTGAATCTACTGTCCATTCACCTGGTAGCTATTTTTCCAGAAAATCCCTGCCTCAGGCTCCCCAGGGGGTAAGTGTACCTTCTGTCATACTGGCTCTATAGCCCTCTACATTATTCAGGGAGGGGCGTCAGCCAAATTCCAAAACACTGACTGCATGCCATTGATTTTGGACTGCTCATAAATAGTTGAAATGGCTGTTGTTAATGGAGTGGATGTCAGCGATCTGCTGTGTCTGTTAGAGTCCCAGTACCTACTATGAGTCCGACACATGCCACGTGAGCTGATACAGCAGGAAACCAAAACAGTGAGTTCCTGCTCTAGGATTTGCATCTGGTGGGAAAAACAGAACCTTTTCCAGGGGTGGCTGTGAATTAGGAGTGCTTTTAATGACTCTGTGGTCCCCAAATTCCTCTCCTCCCAGCTTACCTATAACATCATCCACTCCAGTCACTAAGTGGTTTTCTGAAGCAGTATGCATTAACTGAGTTAAGGCATTTTGTGCCTACCTCCCACACCAGATCCCTGCCTCAGCTCCCGCTCTCTCCTGCTCTCCAGCCACTTTGCTAATCTGTGAGCATTTTAAGGATGTGCACACCTCAGGGCATTTGCACATGTTGCCGTCTGCATATAACGGTGCCCTCACACCTGTGTCCACATGGCACACCTGTATACTTCATCCCCAAGAAGCCATCTCAATCAAAGAAGCCTCTTCCCCCATCCCAGAAAAGGCCACCCTATCAAATGCTGTCTCTCTCTAACCCTGTACCCTGCTTCATTTTTTCATGTGACCCTTAGACTACTTGACGTGTTATTACATGTCACTCTTTGTAATGAGAATATAAGCTCCAAGAGAGTTGAAACTTTGCCTTTTTCACTATTGTGTCCCCGGTTCCAAGAACCAGGCCTGGAACACAGTAAACATGTGCTGAGTGAATGAATGGACCCTGAAATACACAGAATCTTTTGAGTGAACCTTGTAAATCTTTTGAGAAGAGGCTCTGAGAGATGGGACAGAGAAAAGATGCTCTCTGACATAGCCCTTTTTTGGGTGGGGGCCCTGAACAATTAGGGCACTAGGACACTGGATGTCCAGATACTGAGGTGACATAAGAAAACGCAGAAACTCAGCAACACAAATGTTACGTGTTCGTGGGGTGCATCCCCCACCACGCTCAGTCCTGCCCCTCCCCTGTCCTCCCTGGAACTGCTTATCTCTGTAGCATCCACCATTTGCTGAGGATCAGTGAGAAGAGCCTCCCTTGTACCCTGCAAGCAACAAGGGACAAGAACACGTGAGGAATTTCAGCCTGAGAGGCTGGGGAGCAGCGCGGGAAGGGCCGGGCGGCAGGAGCGAGAGGCTGCTCTGTTCAACCCAGAGCAGTTTCCTTTCTGCTTATCTCTGGAGCCAATTCCTAGCAACTGTTCGTGGTTTCCTATTTAAAATGATGAAAGGGAACCCAAACACTGGAGGGGAAAAGAACTTGAAATCCGTAGCCACAATCCAGTAAAATAAGTATCATGCTGAAGTTATTTCTAAGTATCTGCAAAGGACTTTTTACACACCCAGAAACTGAAATGGTGCAGTGGTTAATTTTTATGAATAATTCAGTGTGGCCAGGTAGTCAGACAAATCCATAACTTAAGCTTTTTATAAATCTTAGAGACATCCCAGGACCTGAATACTGACCTCTACACAAGTCAAATACAGCTTCTAATGTCCATCTTATAAATTGGCTTTTAAGTAATAATCATAACAGCTAATGTCTACTTAGCACAAATTATGTTTGCACTGCTCTGAACTGTGCACAAACTCCAGCACAGAAGCTATGTGACTGAGAGCTCCCTTAGTCTAAATAGGGAAATGGAGAGCTGAGGAAAGGACCGATTTATTGAAAGATTACTCAATTGTCCGTGTAGGAATCTGAATAAACCTGACTGTTTATGAAACCTTGGTCTTGCCTTGGTGACGCTGCAACAAGGTTAAACATGACGAGGAATGAAATTCACAAATGAGCATGTGTGACTTTTTTGTACAAATATGTGGTCTATCAGGAGAAAAAAAGACAGTTTCCTACCAGTAAAAATAATGGATGCTCTTCCACCTGTGTCCACATGGCGCACCTGTAGACTTCATCCCCAGGAAGCCGTCTCAATCAAAGAAGTCTCTTCCCCCATCCCAGAAAAGGCCACCCTATCAGATGCTGTCTCTCTCTGACAGTTTGGCAGTTTCTTACAAGAGTAAATATACTCTTACATAGTGCATATAATATAGCAATTGCACTCCTTGGTATTTACCCCAGTGAGTTGAGGACTTAGTCTGCACAGAAGCCTGCACACAAATATTTACAGTAGATTTATTTATAATTGCCAAAAATGAGAAGCAGCCAAGATGTCCTTCAGTAGGTGAGTGGATAAATACACAATGGTACATCAAATGCAGTGGATTATTATTCAGCAATAAAAAATGAGCTATAAAGCCACAAGACATGAAGGAGACTTAAATGCATATTACTAGGTGAAAGAAGTCGATCTGAAAAGACAACATCCTGCATGATTTCAACTATATTATGTGGATGAAGCAAAACTATAGTAAAAGGATCAGTAGCTGCCAGGGGTTTGGGAAGAGGGAGAGATGTATAGGCAAGTGACACAGAATTTAGGCAGTGAATTAGTCTATATGATATTATAAAGGTTGATACATGTTATTATACATTTGTCAAGCCCATAGAAGGTACAACATCAAGAGTGAGCCATAATGTGAACTAGGGAATTGAGCGATGATAATGCGTCAATGCAGATTGTGACCAATGTACCACATTTGGTATGTACGCTGGTGGAGGAGGCTGGGAAGGGGTGTGTGGACATTCTCTGTATTTTCTGCTTAGTTTTATTGTGAATTTCTCTAAAAAATAAAGTCTATTAATTTTAAAAAAAGTAATAGGTAAGTTTCTGGAGGTGGTAATGACAGCAATACTAGAACTAAGCATAACTGGGAGAGAACATGAGAGTAGGTCCCCGGGCTTGTACTTGCCTTAGAGGTAGGGAGAGTGTATGGATGCACATCCAAATTATCTGAGCACCTCCTCCATGCCTGTCACATTTATATCCCACAGTATCTTCACAAATCTCCTGCACTATAATTTTGGCTCAGAGAATCAATGACCTTTGGCTGACAGTCACACGACTGGAAAGTGGCAAAGTGCACGTTCAAACGCAGTTCTACTGTGAGTCCGGTTCTCCCTCTGACTTCTGAGAGGTAACAGCAGTGACTACAGAAAGATTTGCTTCACAAAACGCATCATGCTTCTCAATCAGCTTTGTAGCTCTACATAGAGAGCAGGTGTGTTGATGGAACGAGGTCATGGATGGAGGAAAAACATCCACAGCATCATTTATTTACCTCACTGTAAGATAAAACAAGAGCCTGCAGAGGAGGCGGTAGGGAAGAAATAGAGAATCATCACTACCATCCAGAGCAACATCCTTTCCAGAATTTCCCACACTGAGGACAAAAGGCCATTCTGCACTGCCTTCTCAGGGCCCTTCACTGTGGTGACATCAACCTTTTAACTCTTTATCTCAGGTGCTGCAGGATATGCTGGTAACTCCAGTTACTACCGAGTCTTCTCCACCTATAGGATTGATTGTCTTCCTCAGCCAACAGCAAGTCTCAGGTCCCCTAAGACACTACGTAACCCACAGAGCTGTGGCCCGTCTTGCATCAGAAGCCCTACTAGCAGGTAGAGAGAGCTTCCCCCCCTCACCCCCTGCAACGGGCATTTCCACAGACTCCAGAATCTCCCTCCACAGTTCTGGTTATACTGTCTGGAGAATCAAGTTCCCCCCTGAATGTCCTCGCTAGCATGTGATGGGGAACAGCACAGAGCCTTTGTTGGGGCTGAGCTCCCCAGGCCTCTCCGGACCAGGCAGGCCTCC
This sequence comes from Smutsia gigantea, assembly GCA_032199065.1. NCBI lineage: Eukaryota > Metazoa > Chordata > Mammalia > Pholidota > Manidae > Smutsia > Smutsia gigantea. The sequence continues at coordinate 278,977 of JAVSCE010013911.1, forward strand.
TGGTCTCCTTCTTTGCAGTGCATCCCAGGGACTCAGCCCATCTTCCTCGCTTCTGCATGGCCATGACCAGCTTATTCTATCTCCATATCTGGCTGGAGAGGAGGATTGAATCTCCCCGTCTCCCTTCTTCTTTGCTGCTCCAAGAAGAAAAGGCTCCACTCCTTTTTGCTGCAGGAAAGCATGGGGCAAAACACACACACACAGTTTTAGTACCTTGCAGTGCGCTTGTCTTAATGTTGCTAGCTTTACTTCCACCTCCTTTTCCAGCTGGCAATTGTAGGAACCCTTTTGGACTGTCCCCTGTATTTTTATTCTCCCAAGGATGCTCACCTTAAATCTCCTACATTACAACCCAGACTTTTCCAAAGGTCATGCAGAGCCTATATCCCCTGTGATCTCTAAAGAGACTATTAAGATAAAATAATAATTACTGTTAAATGAGCTTTTAGTATATAGTAAGCACTTCTCAAGGATGGTTTAATGCAGTAGCTAATATGACCCTTACAGCAATCTGTAAAATGGGTATAGGACCCCACTTAAAAGTTGAGGGATCTGAGCTCTGAGAGGTGGAAGTAGCTTGTTTAAGTTCCCATAACTTGTAGTGAGTGGGAGCTAGGATCTGAAACTAGTTGATGCCAAACCTAATTCTTGAAACCATAACAAGTTCAGAGGTGCAAATGAAAACAGGGATTTATACTGCCAGGGATTAGTTCAGCAATGTGTTTTGGAGAGCTCTGTAAGAAACATAATAGCGTTTCCATTTATTGGTATCTTCATTAATTTCTCTCATGAGTGTCCTGTAGTTTTCAGAGTATAAGACTTTTACTTCCTTGGTTAGTTTTATTCCTAGGTATTTTATTCTTTGGATGCAATTGTGAATGGAATTGTTTTCCTGATTTCTCTTTCTGCTAGTTCACCCTTAGTGTATAGACATGCAGCAGATTTCTGTGTATTAATTTTGTATCCCGTAACTTTACTGAATTCAGATATTAGTTCAAGTAGTTTCGGAGTGGATTCTTTAGGGTTTTTTATGTACAATATCATGTCATCTGCAAATAGTGACAGTTTGACTTCTTTCTTACCAATCTGGATGGATTTTATTTCTTTGTGTTGTCTGATTGCTGTGGTTAGTACCTCTAGAACTATGTTGAATAAAAGTGGGGAGAGTGGGCATCCCTGTCTTGTTCCCAATATTAAAGGAAAAGCTATGTTGGCTGTGGGTTTGTCATATATGGCCTTTATTATGTTGAGGTACTTGCCCTCTATACCCATTTTGTTGAGAGTTTTTATCATGAATGGATGTTGAATTTTGCTGAATGCTTTTTCAGCATCTATGGAGATGATCATGTGGTTTTTGTCCTTCTTTTTGTGGATGTAGTGGATGGTGTTGATGGATTTTTGAACGTTGTACCATCCTTGCATCCCTGGGATGAATCCCACTTGATCATGATGGATTCCATGTATTTTTGAATTCGGTTTGCTAATATTTTGTTGAGTATTTTTGCATCTATGTTCATCAGGGATATTGGTCTGTAATTTTCTTTTTTTGTGGTGTCTTTGCCCGGTTTTGGTATTAGAGTGATGTTGGCCTCATAGAATGAGTTTGAGAGTATTTTCTCCTCTTCTACTTTTTGGAAAACTTTAAAGAGGATGGGTATTAGGTGTTCACTAAATGTTTGACAAAATTCAGCAGTGAAACCATCTGGTCCAGGTGTTTTGTTCTAGGTAGTTTTTTGACTACCAGTTCAATTTCTTTCCTGGTAATTGGTCTGTTCAGATTTTCTGTTTCTGTCAGCCTTGGAAGGTTTTATTTTTCTAGAAAGTTGTTCATTTCTTCTAGGTTATCTAGTTTGTTAGCATATAATTTTTCATAGTATTCTCTCATAATTCTTTGTATTTCTGTGGTGTCCGTAGTGATTTTTCCTTTCTCATTTCTGATTCTGTTTATGTGTGTAGACTCTTTTTTTCTTGATAAGTCTGTCTAGGGGTTTATCTATTTTGTTAATTTTCTCAAAGAACCAGCTTCTGCTTTCATTGATTCTTGCTATTGTTGTATTCTTCTCAATTTTATTGATTTCTGCTTTAATCTTCATTATGTCCTTCCTTCTACTGACTTTGGGTCTCATTTGTTCTTCTTTTTCTAGTTTCATTAATTGTGAGTTTAGACTGCTCATATGGGAATGTTCTTCTTTCCTGAGGTAGGCCTGTATTGCAATATATTTCCCTCTTAGCATGGCCTTCACTGCATCCCACAGATTTTGCAGTGTTGAGTTACTGTTGTCATTTGTCTCCATATATTACTTGATCTCTGTTTTTATTTGATCATTGATCCATTGATTATTTAGGAGCATGTTATTAAGCCTCCATGTGTTTGTGGGCTTTTCCATTTTCTTTGAGTAACTTATTTCTAGCATTATACCTTTGTGATCTGAGAAGCTGGTTGGTACAATTTCATTATTTTTGAATTTACTGAGGCTCTTTTGTGGCCTAGTATATGATCTATTCTTTAAAATGTTCCATGTGCACTTGAGAAGAATGTGTATCCTGTTGCTTTTGGATGGAGTGTTCTGCAGATGTCCGTTAGGTCCATCTGTTCTAATATGTTGTTCAGTGCCTCTGTCTCTTTCTTTATATCCTGTCTGGTTGATCTGTCCTTCAGAGTGAGTGGTGTGTTGAAGTCTCCCAAAATGAATGCATTGCATTCTATTTCCCCCTTTAATTCTGTTAGTATTTGTTTCACATATGTAGGTGATCCTGTGTTGGGTGCATAGATATTTACAATAGTTATATCCTCTTGTTGGACTGACCCCTTTATCATTATGTAATGTCCTTCTTTGTCGCTTGTGATTTTCTTTGTTTTGAAGTCTATTTTGTCTGAAACAAGTACTGCAACTCCTGATTTTTTCTCCCTATTAGTTGCATGAAATATCTTTTCCATCCCTTTACTTTCAGTCTGTGTATGTCTGGGTAAGGCAGCATATAGATGTGTCTTGTTTTTTTATCCATTCAGTGACCCACATCTTTTGACTGGTGCATTCAGACCATTTACACTTAGGGTGATTATCGATAGGTATGTTCTTATTGCCATTGCTGGCTTTAGATCTGTGGTTACCAAAGGTTCAAGGGTAATTTCCTTACTATCTAACAGTCTAATTTAACTCACTTCGTATGCTATTACAAACACAACCTAAAGATTCTTTTTTTTTCCTTCTTTTTATTCCTCCTCCATTCTTTGTCATGAATCATATCCTGTACTCTTTGTCTATCCCTTGGGTGACATCTATTAGTCTTAGGAATATTTCCATCTATAGGAGTCCCTCCAAAATGCACTGTAGTGGTGCTTTGTGGGAGGTGAATTCTCTCAGCTTTTGCTTATCTGAAAATTGTTTAAGCCCTCCTTCAAATTTAAATGATAACTTGCCGGGTAGAGTATTCTTGGTTCAAGGCCCTTCTGCTTCATTGCATTAAATATATCATGCCACTCCCTTCTGGCCTGTAAGGTTTCTGTTGAGAAATCTGATGATAGCCTGATGGGTTTTCTTTTGTATGTGATTTTTTTTCTCTCTCCAGCTGCTTTTAAAAGTCTGTCTTTATCCTTGGTCTTTGCCATTTTAACTATTATATGTCTTGATGTTGTGTTCCTTGGTTCCCTTGTGTTGGGGGATCTGAGCATCTCAGTGGTTTGAAAGACTATCTCCTTCCCCAGACTGGGGAAGTTTTCAACAATTACCTCCTCAATGACACTTTCTATCCTTTTTTCTCTCTCTTCTTCTTCTGGTACACCTATTATGCAAAGTTTTTCCATTTGGATTGGTCACACAGTTCGCTCAATCTTCTTTCATTCTTAGAGATTCTTTGCTCTCTCTGTGCCTCAGCTTCCTTGTATTCCTCTTCTCTAATTTCTATTCCATTTACTGTCTCTTCTACTACAGCTAATCTGCTTTTAAATCCCTCCATTATATGTTTCATTTCAGATATGGAATTTCTTAATGACTGAATCTCTGTCTTAAATTCATTTCTGAATTCTTGAATATTTTTCTGTATCTCCATAAGCATGTTTATGATTTTTATTTTGAACTCTCTTTCAGGAAGATTGGTGAGTTCCATTTCATTTGGCCCTTTTTCTTGGGTTTGTGAGATTTTGGTCTGTACCATGTTCTTTTGTCATTTCATATTTCTGTGTGGTGCCCTCTAGTGCCCAGAAGCTCCAGTGTCTGGAGCTGCTCAGCCTCTAGAGTGAGGTTCTGGGTTGTAGGGGAGTGGAGTTGGTGCCTGGGGGTTGGAAAGATCTGTTTCCTGATTCCCGTCTGCAGTGCCTGTCTCCAGTGTCAGAGGCAGTGGGCCAAGCACACATGTGTAAAGCTCTGCACTTTGCCTCTCTAGCTGTTGTAGGCGGGGCCTCCCTCTGGCTGGCCTGGCACCTGCGCAGTGACTGCAGGTTTGCGAGCAGGTGCCTGCAGGCCAGTTGGAAGGCTCGGCAGGCTGCGTGTCACAGTGGGGGGCCTCGATGCTGAGTAGGCCGCCAGGAGGATGGAGCACCTGAAGCTCCCCAAAGTTCCCAACCAGCTGGGAAGAGCATGCCCAGGCAACCTTGTCCCCCTATCCCTTTTCCTGCGTAGCAAGCTCTGTGCAAACCACGCCCCTTCAGCAGCCCTCTCACTGCTAGGAAGCCTCTCAGCCCGCCTGCCTTTCCCTTGTCTCAGAGCAGCCGATGTGGATCCTGTCCTCCACAAATGGCCAGAGTCTGTGTCTCAAGCCCTCTGCCTGTCCCAGCTCCCCATCCTCCAGAGCACCACACAATGTAGGTTTCTGCTCGCAAAGCAGATCTCCAGGGCTGGGTGTCCAGCAGTCCCAGGCTTCCACCCCCTCCCCCGCTCCGTTTCTCTTCTTCCTGATAGTAAGCTGGGTGGGGGAAGGGCTCGGGTCTCGCCAGATCAAGGCTTTGGTACATTACCTTGTTTTGTGAGGTCTGCTCTGTTCATGAGGTCTGTATGCGGTTTGGTGCAGCCTTGTTTCCTGTTGCTGTTTTAGGGTTGTATTAACTATATTTCCACACTATCCATGGTTTGGGGGCAAGCTCTCTGTCTCACCTCTCATGCTGCCATCGTGGTAGTAGGAACTACCTTTTGATTTTTATTAAGAAAGAAACCTAACTCTACAAGCCTGAAAACAGTTTAAAAATAAACACTTGGTATAACTTAAGGAAATAATATCCCAAAGCCTGTATCTCAGTTGTTAGCTATATATAAAACTAGAATCACTTATTTAAACTCGCAATAGGAAAATAGCACTTTTGCTCACAAGCACAAATAACAGGAGTAAAGTGACTTACCTTCCACCAACAAAATCCTGATTCTACCTGAAGGTACTCCAGGACCCAAAGAGACCATTTCTTCTTCGTAGCTAGCCTCCAAATGCAGCCCCACAGCCTGATGTTTCTGGCTTTATACCTGGCAATGGTCTATTTTAATCAGTGTCCACCTAATGCAATCACATGGCTAGGCCCTTGTGGGTCACCCACTTTCTCCATGCTTTTGTTTTTACAAACCAATCTTATAGCAAACTCAGAGATTGAAAATAATGGAGTAGGAGAGTCAAACCATGCAAATATTAAACAAAAGAAAGTTGGTCTAGCAGTAATCAATATCAAATGTATTTGTAGGATAAAAAAGGACATTTTGTCGTTATCAAAAAGAAAAACTCAGTAGAAATATACTACAATGATGTACTTTTTGCACATAAGCACAAGCCCTGAGATACACAACACAAAGACTGAGAAAAATTCAGTAAAACTGACATATTTGCAATGACGGTGGGAGTTTGTTTTTGTTTTCTTTTCTGTTTACCAGTTTATTAAAGGATATGATAAAGAATACAAATCAACAGCCAGATGAAGAGATACCTAGGACAAGATTCTGAACAAAGGAGCTTCCATCCTTGTGGAGCTTGGCAGCCCATAGAAGCATTTTGGTTTCCCAAGCATGGAAGTTGTCCAGAAAGGGGAATGGTGTTGGGGGGCGGGGGTTGGGGCGCGGGAGGGGGAGTTAAAAATCACCATTCTCTCAGAAATTGATGGATGAGCAGAGAAGAAAACTAATAATGCTACAAAAATTTAAGCGACAGATTTAACAACTTGATCATATAACCCACAACAACCATGTAACAAATAGAAAATGCCTTTTGATACATATAAAACACTTATAAAAATTTACGAAGACCACAAAATAAATATCAGCAAAAATTCCATAGACTCAAAATATTGAGCACAATCTTGACTGCAATGAAATAAAATTGAAAGTAAACAATAAAATACCAGAGAAAAGTAATGGTAGAATGATAAACAAAGAAGGAAAATACACATACACAGAAATAGAGATGATTAATGAAACAGAAGATGATACTTTTAAAGAAAAATAAAGAACTGGCAAAGCTGTTGCAGGAAAAACAGCTTCCAGTACTGGATTAGGAAACAGCATAAGCCTGGAGCGCCCTCTAGTGCTTGAAATTAAGGATGTGCTAGACAAACAAACATTGATGGAGGTTCATCAATGGGGCACAACAACCAGAGGAAAGAGTTCCTAATGACCAAAGCTCAAGCAGTGTGCAACGAAATAATTAAAGTACCATTGAATTTAAACTAAAGTATAAAATAAGTATGTATGAGTGCATACTGATACAAAAAAAATGATTGAGTGACAAACTGGGGAGAAGAGACAAATTAATCTCTCCTGTAGAAGATTCCAGGTAAGTTACATAGTACACCCTAAAGGAGGGGGCCATAACCCTCTGCTCCCTGAGTGCGGGCTGCAAACCCTGACTGAATACAGAGCGGCAGGTAGGAGCGGGGGAGGGTAGGTCAGGAATATTACAGTGAAAAACACTATTGGCCAGATCAACATCAAGAGCCTTCAATTATGTTGACAGTATGTGCCCGTGATACGATGTGATAAAAATGGCACTTTATCCTCTGTAACCATGTTCCCCAAAACACAAACCTGGACTATTTCAGACAAATTCCAAGAAAGGGGCATCCTATGTATACATGGCCAGTACTCCCTCAAACTGTCAGCTCTCTATATGAACATTTAATCAAAAATAAGGAAAGTCTGAGAATCTGTTACAACCAAGAGAAAGCTAAGGACACATAAAAGCTAGATGTTTTTTAGTATTTGGGATGGGATCTTGGAACAGAAAAAAGACATTGGGTAAAAAACTGAGGAAATCTGAATAAACTATGGCCTTTAGTAAATAATGTCATATTGATTTTGGCTCATTAATTGTAACAAATGAACCCTAGGAGTTAGGACATTAATAACAGGGGAAAATGTGAGTGGGGTGGGTTGGGGGTAGGTTACATGGGAGCTCTCCAAAGTATATGCTCAATATTTGGTAAGTCTGAAATGCTTCTAAAAAAATTAAGTATTACTAAATATAATAAAACAATAAACAAGAGTAGTCATCAATAAACAATATTACAATGAAAATTAGAAATATAATCTGATTTTAAACTGTCTACAAAACAATGCAACACAATATAAATCAAATGATTCCATAAACCACTTACATGACTTCATATTTTTAGAGCCAAGAGTAGGTCTTAATCAACATTTTAAAATTAGGATATATAAAGTGCTTGTAGAAATTTATAGAACATGTATGTACAGTTTAACAAATAGCCACAGAGTGAACGGAAGTGGAGCCACTGGCCAGGTCAAGAAATAAAGCATTGTCCGGCAGGGAGAGCCTGACGCTTGCTCCTCCAGGATTCCAGCCCCATCTGTCTCTGGGGCAGTCCTATCCGTAAGCACAGGCATATAGGTTTTGGTAAATGATATAAAATGAAAACTGTGCCCACTTTTGAAAACCTTACATAACCTCCTATTAGAATCATACTTTATGAACTTTATTATTCTGTGTTTTTTTTCATCATTTATGTTGCTGCATGTAGCTGGACTCGGTTCTGTTTCAGGGGTGCACTCAATCACATAAACATTCTCACTATTGATAGGCCTTTTGTTTGTCTCCACTTTTTGCCTCTTGCAAACACATATATTGGAGCACACGTGCACCAAAACATAGATTCTTGGTCATAGAACATGTGAATTCAAACTTAATCTTGCCAGACTGTTTTTCAATAGTTCTTCCTGATTCACACACTCACAAGCTGCACGCGAGGCGCCCTTTTGCTTCCCTTTTGCAGACCTTTGACAGTCATCAGCCTTTCTAGTTTTAGCCAATGAGGTGACGGTGTAGGGTTGTCTCACTATGATATGCATTCCCTGATTACTAAGGAAGGTGAGCATTTTGTCATGTTTATTGGCCAATCGGATCTGCCCCTTCACGGATTCACGGAGCGGCCATCAACTGTTTTGTCCATTTTTCTCCTGGGTCTCCTGTCTGCTACCTTTGTAGGAGTTCTTTGTATATATTCTGGATATTAGCTCTCTGTTGGTTATAAGTAATGCAGTGTCTGTTCCCACTCCTTGACTAACCTTTTCACTCTCTCTTTCGCATCTTTTGATGAGCAGCAGTCCCTTTCTACCCCCGATAGTGCATATATTATTAAAGCAGCTAACACGTATGGTGCCTATCGAACACCACACACTGTTCAATGTACTCCTGCGTAGAGTAATTCATTTAATCCTCATAATGACCCGATAAAGGAAATCCTATTAATCCTGTTTTTCAGATGACGAAACTGAATCAAGGAGACATTAAGCAACTCTCTTAAGGTGACACATCTAGTAAGTAGTGGAGTCAGATATTAAAATAAGAATTCCCAAGATGATTCCTTAAAAGAAGAACAAAGAGGGGTGATTTTTCCCCTATCAAGCTGCAATATTTGAGCTGCAATGGACAAACACATCTGTGTACAGAATGGAGAGGCCAGACATAGACACACGTGTGTGCAGGAATCCATATGGAAGGGAGGTGGCATACCAAACTGGTGAGGAGAAGTGGACTATGCAGTATGTGGTATTGGGATTGGCACTTTTTTTGGGGGGGGGGAGAAAAAGAGCTCTGCCTCACACCACTTACATAAATAAATATGCAGAGCACAACAGAACTTTAAGACGACTAGAGAAAATATTGAAGAATGTCTTCATGAACTCAAGTGGAAAAAAATATTTTAAAGAGCCACGAACACCATGATGGACATGTCTGATATATTCACCTGGCTCCAGTGTCATCACTGTGATGGTTAATTTTACATGCTGACTTGACTGAGCTCAAGGGTGCCCAGATAACTGGGAAAGCATTGTTTCTGTGTGTATCTCTGTGGGCTTCCCAGGAAGAGACTAGCATTTGCATCAGCAGACTGAGTAAAAACGTCACCTTCACGAATACAGGCGGGATCATCAAGCCACTGGGAGCCTGAAGACAACAAAGGTCAGAGGCAGTGCAAACCCACTCTCTCTGCCTAAGCTGACGCATCCATTGTTGCCTGTCCTGGGACATCTGACAGAGGTGCTTCTGGTTCCCTGGCTTTTAGACCTAGACGTGGCCTTATAGTACTGACCTGTATTTCTCAGGCCTTTTGACTTAGATGGACTTACACCCCCATGTTCCTGGGGCTCACTTGCAGACAGCCGACCTGGCAGATTATGGGATTTCTCAACCTCCATAACCACCTGAACCAATTCGTGCAATTAAAGCTCTCATGTCTGTGTAGATCCTGTTGTTTCTGTGTGTCTGCAAAATACTAACACACCATAAAAAATAAACAAAATTACAGTCGAGAAGTTTTTATCATACATAAAATAGACAACAAATTAGTATTCTGAATCCTACAGATAATTAAAAAAGAAGTCAACACCCAAAAGTGGGAAAGCCTTAGAATAGACAATTCAAAAGAGAGGACATCCAAATGGCTTATAATTAGGAAAAGATGTTCAGGTCACTAGTAATCAGGGAAATGTAACGAGATACTAATTTTACCTATTTAGATTAGGAAAAACGAAGAGGTCTGACAATATAAAAAATGGGCCAAGATGTGAAGAAATCAGAACCCTTGCACACTGCAATGGAGACCGAAATTGGAGGCTAATCTGGCTGTTTCTAGGGAAGTTGAAAATGAACAAAAATACAACCCAGTAATTCTATTTCTATGTACAAAGCTGTTCAGTATTATTTGACTTGACAGAGATTTGGTAATAATCTTATTGTCTATCATCAGGGGAATGAATAAAATAAACAATTACACCAGATCTAGTTTGTTGCACTGACTAGGATCTGTATCTAGCAGTGTCTTTAGATCCTGTAAATGCAATATTGACTTTTATAAAGGTGATGGTGGGGAATAAGTTACTGAAACAACACACGACCTATTACTTTTGGCTGTATAGACTTTCCCATACAAACTTGAAGCACGTGGGCACTGAACACGTGATCATTATTTCTCAGAAGTGGGAAGAGGCCTGGAAGATCACGGCAGCAAGAACAAAGGTCATTCTCCCTTTATATGATTTTCATTATGAACGTCCTTTGCTTTTCCAAGATTGAGTATAGCAAAAACTCATCGGACATGAAGAAACGGCTGGATATGGGGATTTTTTATTGAGAATAGTGGTCCAAAGTGAGCGTCCAGATTGAGTGTGTTGACATGAAGTAAAATAGAGCTTGAACAGAATTGCTTGAAGTAGCTCTTCCACCACCACCTCCCGCTCCCAGTCCTTCAAGGTTAATTTAGAAATGAGCTCATCTGTACAGGTAACTGTATTCTTAATATTGCTGGTCCTTATTAGGTAAATTTTTTAATGTAGGAAAGTAACTGAGTGAAAACATAGGAGTGCAATGAGAGCAATGTTTCCTGGAAATTTTTGTTTTCTTGTCCTACAAAACCCCCAGTTTTTTAATCTTATGCTTCCCAGGGCGTCTATCTGCTAGGGAAGAGGTTGTGTTAGTCCTGAACTATATAACAAGGAGAATTTCAGTTTTTAAATTTTTAAATAGGAATATGAAGCAGGCTATTGTTTTCAGAGAGACTTTTCAGAATTCCTTTATTTCTTTATTTCTCTGCATGACTGATTCCACCATTGACTTAAATTGAAGGACCAATAAAACCTCAGTTTCTCAGCTACTTGCCACATAAAGAAACTTCCTTGCTCCCTGTTCAGTAAGATCTCCTGAACGTGCAGTTGCTCTCTAGGGCTTCCCCCTCCCAGGTGACTCCCGCCATCTCAGCCTGTGGCTGACTCCCCTCCCTCAGGCCGCTCACTCCTCTCACTCCCATCACTATGCCTGGAGGCCAGGTGCTCGGGTTCCACTGCCCACAGAATACACTCCTGTGTCCTGTTATATTAGGAGAGACAAAACTGCTCAGGTGGGAAGGGGTGAGACGTGGTTTCTGCTGCTTCCTCAATCAGAACTTCAAACACACACTTTTTTCCCACTATATCTGCCTTCAGTTTTACATGGTGATTCTAATTCCACAGCCTTGCTGAAACTCTGTGGGAGAGAGCTGGAGGGGAGAGATGGTTTGCTTCTCTGAAATATTTCCTTCTGTATCCAAACTATCATTTTTATACCCAGAGTTGATTCTGAGCTGTCCACTCAGTGCATTTCAATACTAATACCTAAGTCTAAGTAACTCTCACTTATATTCCTTAAGATGTTCTATTACTCCTGCCCCCCACCTTGTCCACAGAAGTAAGATGAATGTTTAAATGTGTAAATCACTTCATGTCAAGTGCTGTTCTAAATTTCCAATGCCTTCTCATCTCAAGTTGAAAAAATTCAAATATTTCACATGAACCACAAGCGCCTATATACCTCAGACCCTGCCTTCCTCCCTCTTCCTCTGCCCCAGACACAACTTAGCTTCCTTTCTATTCCCAAGGAAACAAAAACACCAAGTTCCACATTAGGTCTATTATACTTGCTGTTTCCTTTAAGTGAAAGTCAGCTCTGGACCTTCCTTCTTGCTGACTGGGTCTCAGAAAAGGTCTCCTAGTCCGTGACGCTTTCCCTGGCCACCTGCAGAAGGCCAGCCCTGACCGTTCTGCTCTGTCATCCCATCCCCTTTACTTCTTCACGGCACATGCTGCCAATCAGTATTGTCATGTTCATTTATCAGTGGACTTGCTTATTGGGATGACTCAGTGAATTAACCACGTGAAATATACAGTGTTGAAGAGGAAGTGGAGACTCTGAGCAAAGACAATGGTACTTCTGCTCTGGGTTCGCTCATCTCTCCAGCAACTTGGGTCGCGCTGCCCAGCCACGTGCATCGTTTCCCAGGTGGTTTCCACCAAGTCACCCTTCAGATGTGGCCGGCAAACCAGATGTCCCCCAGCCAGAACCCAAGAAGCGTCCCCCCAAATCGTTCACCGACATCACACAATATAACCAGCCCATAAAAATAGGTTTTGTTGGAAATGTTTTGATACAACTATTAAGAAGAGTGCAGAAAAGAATAACCTTCATTTTTGGATTGGTTGAATGGACGACATTAGAAATAAAAACAGATTGTAACATTTTGGTTACCTTTAATATATTTTTGAAAAAAATACTGGTGGTGATAACACATTTTAAATGCACCAATGACTCAGAGACATCACATTTACTTTCTGAGCCTCTACAGACCTAACTGGTCACAAGGGCCTGGTCTTCTAAGAAAGTGGGGAGGAGAGGGCAAAGAGGGAAGGGAGGGATCAGAGGGGAACCAAAGTTCAGGAGTCATCCAAATCGCAGCCGCACCCCGAGCTGGCCGAGAGAATGGGGTTCAGGGGCAGATCAGGCTTTGGCAATGTCTGTGGGGCCTCATTTGCAGAGACAAACATCCAGTGGATGAAACAGAAATCAGCAGCGTCCGAAGATGTCACGGTGGCTGGGAGGAGGCACAGGCTCTATGCCTTACACACTGCGGCCTCAGCAGGTCCCATGGCAGCACCGCCCTGCGGAAGGCTCTGGGGGGCACCCGCGCCCCGTCTCAGGGAGCCTCCCCGCAGGAGGGCCGCGGGCTGCCAACACGCGCCGTGGGCTTAGGGGGCAGGGACCCAGCAGCGCCCCGCAGCCTCAGCAGAGGGCGGGCCCCCGGGGCTCGGCTGGGCAGGGCTGTCCAGGGAGGGGCCGTCCGAGGACAGGGGCGGAGCCTCGGGCCCCTGGGCCGTGCATGCGGGACTCAACAGGAGGCGCCTCTTGGCCGGGGCCTGGCCACTCAGCTCCTCCGCCCCCTGCTCCCGACGATGGTGACCGGGCGCCCGCCCGCCAGGTGGGGGGACACCCAGGTCGGAGGGACCAGGCCTTGTCCGCAGGGCTGGGCCGCGCTCCGGGGACCGACCCGCGGCGCCCCCGCCCGGAGCCCCCGAGGGGGGAGCCGAGGCGCGCCCGCGGCGTCGGGACGACGGGAGCCCAGGGGCGCGGCGGCGGCGCCCTCGCCCCACGGCCACCTGCGGGGCGGGGAGCGGCTCCCGGCGGGGCGACAGGTCCCGGAGGCCCAGCGCGGCCCTCCAGAGCGCCCGATCCGCCCTCCAGGCGCCCTGCTCCCGGCTGCCCGGCGCCTCGTGGGTCCCCGCCGCCCGGGCCTGCGTGCGCTGCCAGAGCTCAGAGCGCTCGGGCTGCAGGGCGCGCACGAAGACGTCCATGGGGAAGCTGACCCGGGCGCCGCCGCAGCTGCACTGCGCGGCCGCGGTGCCGTAGTCCACCCAGCGCGGCGTGGCGAAGTTGATGGCCTCCGCGCAGTTGAAGCCGTGGTTGAAGCCGGAGAGGTAGCCGTACGGAAAGGTCACGATGAACTCGCCGGCCTCCTGCGTGACCCGTCCGAAGGGGATTCCGTGGTCCCTGAGGACCGCGGGCGACAGCAGGGCCGCCTTGTGCCGCAGGAAGGCCTCGCAGGCGCGGGCGCTGGCCGGGAACAGCTCCTCGGCCAGGCGCTCCAGGCGCCGGCCGTGCTCCGGGGGCACCGCGTACCACGACTTGGGCGCCCCGAAGTGCAGGTAGTTGATGCTGTACAGGTCCATGTCCTCCGTGTGCCACGCGAACGCGGTCTGCCACATGCCGAAGTACAGGTAGGGCGTGTTGACGCCCTCGATGACCAGCCCGCACTCCTGCTCCAGCAGGTCCTGGATGGTGCCCAGGTGTCCCACGTTCCACTGCTTCGTGTCCTCATCGAATAAGGAGCCGCTGACGTCAGCGCCGTAGATCGGAGAACCGTAGAGCCGGGTCTTCCAGTATTTTCGCTCCAAATCCTCAAAGTCCGAGTGCGGTGGGGTCTGATATTTGCCACTGTTCGCCAGGTGGCGATACTCTCCCACCGTCATGGCCTTCCTCTTCTTGCAGGACTGAGTGAACACACCCGCCCCGCCCGAGACCACCTGCTGGAGCGGAGTGGGGATTAAGATGTCACTGATGCCATCGTAGGTCTTCCTGGCTTTCCACTCCTTGGGGGGGATTATCTTGGCCACGCCTGCTCGGTGTGCACCTTGAGATTCCATATAAGTAATATATTTCTCAAAATCATTAAACTCTTCTTTGGTTGGGTAGAAGGTCATAAATGCACACCTTGGGTTCTGGGTAGAGTTTGTCTTTGACGTCATAGCTTCCATTAATACACAACAAACTCTCAAGTCTTCAGGTATGGTCTGGATAGTTGAGGATGCTGGAAAATGCTGTTTTTCCAAAACTGATATGAGTGTCTTTGAGTCAGCAGGAACCACCCATGGACTTTGGTGCAAATGAGATGACAACGTTTTGGGGCTTGCTGACTCGCCAGGAGACCGCCCTCTGGGCAGCTTTGCTCTTGCCTGATGAAGGAGGCTGAACGTGCAAGTCTGTGATGGGCCTCAGCTGGCACTGGGGTTTGTTCTCTGAGGCCTCCTGACTCGCCCAGTCCTGGGTGTGTGGCGTTCCAAATGTAGTGTCTTCAGGACAGTGTTTAAAACAAAACCTAGAAGAAAGAATACAAAAAGCTTGAACATTAATGTTTGGAGAACGTTATTCAGGAGCTACAAATAAAATACCATGGGATACACTGTGGGATATTATCCCACAGACAAAAAAAGGCTAAAATTTTATAAGATTGACAATACAGGATGTGGTGTTGATGTGGAACAATGGGAGTTCTCATACCCTCCTAGAGAGAATGGAAATCATTCTTTGGGAAACTTTTGGACAGTTTCTACTAAAATTGAAACCTCACAGCTAGTTTATGAAGTTGGCACTATTGTTATCCCCAATCAGTGGCGTAGAAAATGAAATGTAGAAAAATGTATATTTAATCCAACAGCTTGGGCTCTCCATCTCTAGAACTTTTTCTGTGCTTGTCTGAATCTCCCGCATGGAAGTGTTTCCGAGAGCATGGTCTGTCTTGTCCATCGTTGTTTCTTCCGAAGGATTTTGGTACTTCATGTAGTGTGCACTCCAACAATTGTTATTGAATAAATAATGAAGTGAAGCCATCTGGCACACACTGCAGCCTCTCTCCTCTTGGTTATGCCCCATTTTTGTTCCTGCTCTCTTGTCTTAAGGGAAGAGGGGATACTCCTCTCCATGGCTAGCTCTTCTGTTAAATTCCTTAAGTCAGCACCTCCCCCTTATTCCCGGACACAGTCAATTAAATATCACAGTCATCTTTGTCTCTCTTACATCATCAGTTATCAGTCTCTTTCCTGATTTAAGCTACCGTCTTCCCTCTCACCTTCATTTCAATACCAAACATGTTGAAAACATACATGAAAATAGTTTGCATCCACGAATGCATTTCCTCCCCTCCCTCACCTTCTGGTTCTGCCCCCACTTCTCTGCTGAAATGGATGGCTACAAACCATCAAGCTGCTTCCTCCCAAATGCTGCTGCAGGGGTTATACTTTATCTCTGTACATCCTTGGTTCACAGACTCCTTCTTGCCCCTGAAAGGTCTCTGACCTCCCTGATGCTACTCTTAAGTTCCTGGTTCTTCTTCTTCCTCCTTAGCTCCACATCCTTTTCCTGCCACACACACACACAAACTTATCCTGAAGCTCAAGGAGCATCTCTTTTCTGAATTCTTTTTCTTTCTGCCTTTAAATCTCCTATTTATGTTGATAGCTTTCTTTAGTACTGCACTTTCTCTCCTTACAAGTATTATTTATGGTTATAGCTTTCCTTAATACTGACTTTCTCCTAAGCTTTCCTTCTTTACCTTAGGTAGGTCCACTAAGCCCCTGAAATTAACTTGTTTAGTACAAATCAATCATCTTTCTTCTGAAATTAATTTCCTCCTTTAGATGTCTTTATTTCTACAAATGGTAAAACAGTTATCCTACTCGCCTTCATCAACTATTCCATCTCCCTGCCCAGCCTATAGGCGGTGACTGTCAGGGGGTCCCATGATTGTCTCCTGTGACACCCCAAGGACACTCACACAGCACAGGGCGGCTCTGTGCTCTCCTCACCTTCCCTGTATGAGGCCGCAAGGGCCCAGTTTGCTTTCCTCTCCTACTGAGCTGTCACTGCCCAAGCCAGACCTTGGCTTCTTTGTGCCAGGATCACCTTGTGATAGTATCATGCCAGAGGCTCCCTACTCACCCTCATTTTATGATCTTAAAATGGTTCTATAATGATATTTTATGAATTCTTTAAATATTTCTGGGGAAAATATAATCAAATTTTCTATTCTATTTGAAAACTTGCTCTAAAGAAATGGGAAGAGTGACCAATTTAGAAGGAGAGCTAAATATCAAAAGCTTCAATACCATGCAAAGGGCCTTTCCCTTAAGATCTAATAAATGCTGAGTATGAATATTACACAAGACCTCATTTCTTATTGAAATGTTGAATACACAATTGAAACAATCTTTGAGTTGAGCACTTAGTATCTGTTTTATGAACTAAATTATTTCCTTTGTGCATTTCTAAGGGTTTAGGAAGAATGAGGCAGGGCTATCATATCTATTATTTGTGGGTGGGTATATATGTATACACATTAGTCTTCAGCTATTGTGCAACAAAAGGTAATAATCTTTTATGTTAGAATATAAATATATACATAGTAACTAGTATATATAATATATAAGTATATATTAAAGATAATAATATATATTATTATTATACATATAATAATATAACTCTGCACTCAAAACAAAACTGCGCAGTTTGCCAGGTACAGAGACGGTAATCCTTTAGTATTCCAGCCAAATGTGTCACTTCTCTATGGTCTCAGCTGCCTGCTTTAAGCATGAGACTGCCTCCTTGCTGCTTTCAAGCTGGGCTACAAGTACTGGTCGAGAATAAATAAATACACTTTCATTCAGATACACATTATATCCTTATGCATGGTATCCACAGTAACACAGAAATTCTTTATCTAAGGAAACTTGACAGTTCTTACAATGGAGGAAAGGTATTGTCTTGTCAGAATGATTAAAAAACAATACCTGGTCTCTTCAACTTAATGGATCTCTGGAAATTATGAAGTCTTTCCTCTGTGTCTTTTAAAAATAATTCCTCCAACCTTTCCTTGTGTGTGTGTGTGTGTGTATGTGTGGGGTGGGGCAGTGTGTTTTCAGCTAGAGAAGGTGGGGAGTGAAATGAATAAATTTAAAAGGCCCTTTCACTTCAGCCAGTGTCCAGATTGCACCCCAGTTTCAAGAGAGCAGGAGAGCCTTTGCGTCTTTCATGCTGCGTACATATTTCAGTTCTATTATCTCAGACGGGGATTGTTGGACAAAATGCCTCAGGCATTGGCCACTGCTTCTGCTGACAATATCTAAATTGTGTTCAGCAAAACTTTCTTCTCGAGTTAGAAAATCTACTTAACCATTGATTGAAAATAATTTACAGCCATAATATTGGATGGCTGAATAAATTCTATTTTATAAAGGCAAATGGCTCAATTTCCTCCTCCAAGTGGACAGTTATTTTGTTTTTACTTTTCCAAGACTATTACTAATCACTCATATTTATCCTATATTTCAGTACCTAAAACAGTATATACAGTAAAATATTGGCTGAAGGAATGAAATTCCTTAGACTAGTTATTAGGAATGGAATTACTGCATTGTAGTATTTAAATATTTTAAGATCCTAACAGATATTGTCAAAACTTTTCCGAAAGAATATGTCATTTCATATTCTCACCACTGAGTAACTTCATTTAGCAGAAAAAAAAAGCTTTGCTGATTTGGTAAGTGAAAAAGTGTAGCTCAAGTTTTAATTTACCTTTCTTGGATCACCGTGAAGGATGCTATTTTGTCTTTCACGAATATCAGCCATTGGATTTCATCATATGTATTGGTTCATATCTTTTACTCATTTTTCTCTAATAGGCTTCTAGTGCTTTTTTTTTCTCATCTACTTATACTAACATTTTACGTATACTTATATGCATATTTCACATCTTATTTTACCTAATTAAAATTTACATATTGCTCAGATAAATATTTTACATATTAAAATAAGCCCTTTGTTATATATGCTCATAGGTTTTTCCCAGTTTGCCATTTAGTTTATAACTTTAATTCTATTTCATTAAAAATTTTTTGATGTACATTTCAAAGTCTTATGGTGCTGTTTATCTTTTCCTTTGTAATGTCTTTCATGTCTTTTATATTCAGTAAGTTACTTCCCTGTCCAGAGGCAGATAAGTATGACCTCATAGTTTTTTCCTTTTTATACATTAATTTTACCTTTAATACAGATTTTAATTATACCTTTCATTCTAACTGGTTTATTTTATTAATTTGTTTTACTGTCTTGTGTGTATGGTGTGAGGAATAAGGAAGATGAAACTGGTCCACAGGCGTCTATTGACCTGTTGCTGCGCGTTTTCTCTCTCTCAGTTTTAAGACATTTTTTAAGTTACTTCTTTGATGATGTTCTCTACATTTTTCCTATGCACATTAACTCCTGTTATTTGGATATTGGACCTCATGGATTGGACCTTAATTTTTGTATCTTTTCTTCTCCCACTTTTCTATCCCTTTATTACTACACTCTCTCTTTTGAAAAATCCCCTCATCTTCACCTCCCCAAACTCCTTCAACTGTGTCTTTTCCATTTCCCAAATCAAAATTTTAATTTCCAACAGGTCATTTCTGATCCCATAGCTTTTTTTGTGTGTGTATATGTACCTTCTCCCACCCTTTTTTTTTCCCTGAGTCTTATTGTCCTGTTCTTGTTTCACAGGTGCACTTCTTCAATCTCTCTGAAAATACTAAAATGTCAATGGCTTTGAAGTTTTTTTCCCCCCTGCATGGTCTGTTTCTTTGAAATTTCTTTTTACTCTTTTTCTCATTTTGTTTTCTATCTTTCAGATGTAAGGCTTTCCTCCAAAGTCTGATGATCCTAGTAGTTGGTTCATATATGAGTATAGCACAAAAAGGAGCTGATTCAAAACTGGGTGTATGGACAGGCTTGGTGATGATGCTTCCCTGAATGGGGATCTGGCTGGGCTCTTTCCTGGGTGACACTCTGACACTGGCATCTCCAGGAGCTGGTCACATGCAACAACGAAGGATCTTCCAATCTTCCTCCTGGAAGGGACAGGCCTGGCTTCCCCACCACATGGCAGAAGGTCCTAAAATTTCCAACATCCACCGTGTGAAGCTCACAAATCCATTTGCTTTCCCGACGACACCTGCACTGCCAGTGGTTCCTGGAAACTGTCAGTTCACAGACTATGTTTTCCACTTGCCCTAGGAAATGAAACTTGGTTTCCCATCCAGATGAGAGAGGAGCAGTTTATCCTGCTACCAGAGAATGCGAGGGAGTCTGAGGCTCCAGTTGCTTCTTAGACTTGCAACAAATCTTCCTTAGCCTCATTTTAATTGCCACATCCAGAGGTAGCTAGTGTCATGAAATCCTAAGCCTTTTGGATTCTGTGGACACACTTGTGTTCCTTCTTAGCTTTCCTCACTGCCAATTTAAGATTCAACTTTCTAGGGTTTGATAAATCAGTTTCTCCTTGCCAATCTGTTTTCGAATTTTACTACTATTTTATTTCCTTTACCATATGCTCTCTTTATAACTTATTTCTTAAAACAAAAATCCTAGTACTGTCACTTCAGTGGAGTTTGGAGAGAGCAAAGTAAATGATTTTGTCACCATCTTTTTCTCTTTGTTCTCCCAAATGTATCTCTCAGGAGCTCCTTCCACAAACCCTTGGCTGCAAATACTTCTAGCCATTGTCTCTGACTCGATGCTCTCTCTACCTCACTTCTCTTTTCTAAGTTATAACCCTTGCCTTCCTGACATACATCCTTCTTGAGGGACCCTTCCCTACCCATCCTAGACCTTGGTGAGGAATCTGTCTTCTACATCCCATGAGTACTATTTGCCTGGGACATTTATTTGGTGCTTAATACAAATTGCTGAGGTGGGAGCTCTCCAGATGTTCCTTTCACCTCTAAAGGTAATTTCATGTTTCTTCCACACAAGCTTCAACATTCCCTTCTTGATAAGCTACATGGAAAAGTTAAGATAAAAAGGTGACTTTTCCTGAATACTTTGTGCCTTAAAGTCCAATCTGGTATAGATTTCCTATTTAGGAGCATCCAGGAATGTAGATATATAGAAAAAGACTCATGGCAGGAAGTGTCCGGCATGAACAGCTTAGACTAAATTGTGACATAGTTGGAAGAGCGCAGATGAAATTATGACAAAGATTGGAACTTGACCTTTATTTTTACTTGCCACGAGGACATGTCCTTTAAATTAGCCACTTAAATATCATATTACGACTTCACTGTGATTCAAAGTAAGTTGAGCATGGTAACATTAACCTCATTAGTGTTCCCTGCGTGCTTTCCCCCATTACAGGGACACTGAGCAGGTGCAGTGGGAGCTGCAGTGGAGAGTGGCAGGAGCCAGACCCTTCTTGGGCCTCTTATCGCCCAGACACAGCCCCGCTATTGAGCTCTGAGGCAGCATCTATATTGGCTTCTTTGAATTGTCAATATATTTTGACGACATTGCTTGAGTAGCACGTAAGCGTCGTTCTTGGATTCTCCTAGAGATTCTTTAAATTAAGGCTTAAAAGAAAACACTTCTTTGCCTTAGGGCAGTGAATTCTATAGTATGCAACTAAAGAATCCTGACCCATACACTGTCTCCCTCATTCCCATTCCTAAATCACTCTTCCATATTTTAGCTGTTTCTTTTGTTTTTCTAGTATTTGTAGACTTTTCAGTTTTAGATATTGTGGACATTCATACCACAAAAGGCATGGGTTAAGTTCTATGTTTCATCCTAACACAGAGACTTCCCCTGCCCCAGCCAGTCATATAGATACAAAAACTCTTTGGTTAAATCAAGTCTGAATTTTTACCATGTAAAATTAGTCTCAGCTGAGTCATGTAGTGAGCTATGATTACACTGCCTTGCATGTACAAAATTTTATCTATCCTATAGTTAATAATTTCTTATTATGTCATTTGCTTGGCTTAATACACATTAACTCATTCCCAAATTCATTTCCACTAGTGTACACCTCTTCTAACTACATAAACCACAGCAGGTGATAAATCAGATTTCTCTTTTAAAAATATGCTGCCTGGAGCTTTCCATATGCTTTCTTAAACTTGGATTGGCTAGTCTTTAGACTGTTGCAGAGCCTGCATCCTGGGGTTTGTTAACCATAATCCTGGGGATTCCCTTTCCCTCAATATTATGTTAGACCCCTTGATGCCACCTATCTCTCTTCTTTCCTATTTTATGCCCTTGTGTCAGTGAGCATATCCACCAGAAGCATCGCTGGAAGCTTCATTAGAGATTATGAAGTAGCTCCCAGAATCTCCATGAGGATGGGGGAATAGGGTTTGGAGACTACATCCAGAAACAATATCCAAATTATCCAACAATCTATATTAAGGTATACCTATGCTTCCTTTGGTCAAAGGCACCAAAGACCTTGAGCAAGGGACACTACCAACTAGAACTTATGCCACTATTGTCTCTGAAAGCCCAATCTCTCACCACCCTCCCCAGGAACAGATCCTGTGCAAAATCGATTTTCTCACATTTCTTCAAATTGAGGTTTCTGTAAAAGTGTCTGACTGGAGGAGCCCAGGTCATATGCCTACGTAATTGCTGCAATAGATGCTGAACAACTGAGTTCTGGCTCCAGCCTTGGCAAGGCAAGGGTCATGATGAGGACATTTCCCAATATAAACAGGGAATTCAGAGTTATTGGCTGGTCACAAATATAACCACTGTCTAGCAAAGGTTGCATGTCTGAAGTGTCTTTGTTCTAATTTTACACTTTTGGGATTCTGATGACATTGTTTCACTGAATTCTAGCTTCTAGAAATCCACTTACCCAAAACTTTCAGTAAAAATCATACTTAACAATGAAAATTTGAAAGCTTTCCCGTTAAGATCAGGAAGAAGACAAGGAAGCCTGTGACCTCACTGGATGTTCTACCTGACATAAGGCAGCAAGGGGGAAAAAGGAGTGGGAAAGATTGGGAAGGAAAGACAAAGCTCTCCTTATTCACAGATATGACTGTCTCATAAAAAATCCAAAAGAGTTATGAGTTAACTATTGTAATCAATAAGAGGGTTTAGAAAGGTCTCTGAATTTAAAATACAATACATAAAAAACAATTATACTTACATATACCAGCAGCAAACATTTGGAGAATCAAATTAAGAAAGAGGCCACTTATTAAAGCATTAAAAACTGAGCAGCCCCTAAGGCTAAAACTAACAAAAATTTACAAGATTTCTATGGAAACAATAATATAATTTTATTTAGAGGGAATTAAAGAAGACCTAAATAAATGGAAAGACATAACCTGTTAATAGATTTGAAGACTCAATATTGTAGAACTGTCAATTTCTTCTTAAATTGAGATTCAACATTACCCCAATCAAAATCCCAGAAGTATTTTTGTAAAACACGACATTTAAGATTTTATATTTAAGCACAAAGGGCCACGAAGAGCCCAGCGCTCAGAAGAGAGGGACAAGGCCAGGCTTGCTTCACAGGATTATGCCAAGAGCCTCTATCACACCATGCGTAGAATGAATTTCTGATGGGCCTGTGAGAGGCATGACTATAAACCTTTCAGAAGATAGTGTCTGACCATACCAATGTAACCGCAAAGTAGGGAAGAATTTCTTAAGAAACACCACGCAATAAGCCAAAAGGAAAAGACTGATAAACTGAATTACCCTAATGTTAATGGTTTTGTTGATCAAAATATACCAAAAAGAAAAGCCAAGAAGCGGAAAATACATATGTAGCACAAATAAGTGACAGAGAACTGGTGCCCAAAGTATTAAGAACACTTAGAAGTCAATTTAAAAAGAAGATAATTCAGTAGAAAGACTTAAACAGTTATCCCATAAAAGAAGAAATTCAAGTGAACAATAAACATAAATAAGGTGATTAGCAATGAAGGAAAAGCAAATTAAGACCTCCATAAGACATCACTATAAACCCACCAGATTACTTAGAATTGAAAAGTTGGACAATATCAAGTGTGGTGAGATAAAGGAACAAGGAGAACTCATCCTGCTGATGGGATATATAAATGAAATGTATACCCAGCACCCCTACACATTTACAAAAATGTACATAGTGGCATTATTTGTACTATCACCATACTGCAAACATAATTATTAGAATAAATTATACCGTGTATTTTTTAATTGAGCACTTTATTGTAGAATTAGAAAGAAAAAATAATATAAATCTAAGAAAAGCTGGTGGAAGGAATAAGTAACATTAAGATTAGAAATTAACGAATTGGTTAATATTTGTAAAAGCTTAATGGTAAATAGATCCAAAAAGATAGACCCCTGTGAAAGCAAAGCTACTCAAGAGGGAAAAGAAGCATATGTGGTAGGAATAAGTGAAAAAGTAGGTATGAGAAAAAAGGTACAGCAACATACTATTTTAGGAAAATACATGATATTAAGTTAGCTAAATAATTTTACAATATTTTAATTGACATCATTGAAAAAAGTAACATACTAGGGAATAAACTGGAAATATTTTTTTAATTAATAAATAATCATTCTTCCTCCCAAGCTGTTGGGCCCAGATGTCCTCATGGGGGTAGCTTGGTTTTGGGAATCAGGGTACAGTGTATAAACATCCCAGTATACTGTGTATTTTTACCCAGTTAAATTCTAGATAATATATCACAACTATATAAAAGCAAAACATAAAAGAAAGCACATGATTCATTTACATAAACATTTTGAACATTTATATAAAGTTCAAAAATTAGAAAGACTAAATATCATTTAGAAATGAGTACATAGGCATTTATTGAAATTTATTTGGGGGCTTTACAATTAATTTTATGACTGTCCAACATTTTTAAAAAAGAACGTGTATTTCTCTTGCTTTGGTTGAAGGATTTTATAGACATATATAAATGCGACATATAAATATATATGCAAATATAAATACAGTAAGCATACATATCTATGCACACAATGCATCATTGTTGCTAATTTGTTTAATCTGGGACAGACTGCTATTAAAAGAAATTCCCACCAATACAGATTTGGGAGTTTTACCTTTTAATTCTTTATTATTGCTTCAAGTTTTTCCAGACAATGCAATTAGTTACATACATGTTCATGATTTAATGTTTTCTTAGACTTTTCTTAGGGATGCAATTAGATGCCCCACAAATGTACTTGTTAATGCTACTCAAAGAATACTTTTGATAATTAATTTGCTACACACAATTTTTTGTTGTTTTTTAGTATTTGCCTGGTACTTCTTTTTCTATCCCTTTGAGAATTCTTGGGCGGTTATATAAGATTTTTGCCAGCAAAGGCAGCTCATAGGATGAATTTTAAGTTTTTAGTAAACTTAATTTTAGTTTCCTTTTCTAATACTTTCAAAACATTTAAGCCAAAATCTTTGTAGTTTTCTTATTAGTACTTTAAAATCACTTACATAAATTTTTAAAGTTTATTTTGATATCATTAATCTATAATTAAATGAGTAATATTATGGTGATTACACTACCCCCTTCATCAGGTCCCCCCCACCAATACATAAACTTTTTACTTCATACTTATTAACACTTTAATTTTCTTATTTCTTATTAATACTTTCAGACCATGAAGTCAAAGCTTTAAATTTCATGGACTGATTATATGTTGCTATTAATGAAATTACAGGAGTGGTTATTTAATCATGGTTGGTTATCAAAAGATTAGGTGGTGGGCTAGATGTTCAATGAGTCAGGGTCATTAATTCAGAGCTGATAGAAGGCCACTGGAACAAAACCAAGGGTATTTTCTGTAATCGTGTCAGCACCTTGTCATTATTACTTCATTTCTCCACTTCATAATGCATCAATCATTCATTCATTCAACAAATACTTACTCAGCACCTATTATGTGCCAGGCACTGTTCTACACATGGAGGATACACAGGAGATCAAGAGACAAGGTTCCTGTTTTCCTGGAACTTATGTTCTAATAGAGGAAGATAGACAATAATAATAAAATAATATTAATAGTAATAACAGCTAACATTTATTTAGCAAGTATTGTTTGTTTAGGCAGTTTTAAGCACATTATAAGTATTCATTTAATTCTTACAGCATTATAAGGTAGAGACTAGAACTATCTTCATTCTGTACAGGAGGAAACTGAGGGCACAGAAAAGGTAAATAACCTCTCTAAGTTCACAGAGCTAGCAGAGGGCAGAGCTGGACTTTCAAACCAAGACAGTCAGGCTGGAGAGCTCTTTCTCTAAATGACTTTGCTATGCTTCCTCTCAGACAAGAAAAATGGCAGTAAACAATGAACAGAGTTAAGTTCAGAATTGTTTAGTACTATGAAAAAATAATAAAGGGTGATGTGATGGTATTTTTGTGTTGGGAGGTGAAAATGTAGATATGAGGGAAAAACTCCCGGAGGTGACATCTGAGCTGAGACCCGAAGGATGGTGATCTGTTCTGGTGGGACACAGGCAGAAGAGCAAAGACAGCACCATGGAATCTTTCCTTGTTTGTGAAACAGAAATGCCCAGCTGGCTGTAGCTAGGGCTTAGTATGTAAGAGTGATTGATTAGAAGAGAAGGCAGAGGTAGTCAGGAACAAGACCCCATGGGGCCTCTGGTCACATTAAGGAATTTGATTTTTTATTGTAAAATCAGTAGATTTTTATGCAGAGAAGCAACATTACCTGATTCATAACTTTTAAAGATCAGTCTCACTGCTATGTTCAAAATTGACTTCAGGACAAAAGTGGAAGCAGGACGATTTGTTAGGGGGGCAATTACAATCCAGGTGGAAAATGAAGGCTTGGACAAGGGTTATGGCAGTGGAGTGCAATTCAGGGTATATTTTAAAAGTAGAATTGCCAAGACTTGTCAAGGGTGAAGGATAAACAGTTTAAGCAGGAGCCTTAAGTTTTGGTTTGAGTAACTAGCACGTTGGTAGTGTCCTTTACTAAGATGTGTAAGACTAGGGAAGGAATACGTTTGGTAAGAAAAAATTAAGATTTCATCTTGAACTTTATAAGGGAAGAGGCTTTTCTACCTAACCCCCCCCTTTTTTCATTAAAAGTTTCAAAGGAAGAGTTCTGGGAGAAAAATCTTTTTAACGTTCAGTTTTTTGAGCTCTTTACATTTGAAACCAAGTTGGAAGAGTTGAATTTGAATTTTCATTTGTTTAACAAATACTTAAATTGAGTATCTACTGTGGCCAAAGACTGTGATGAGACACCAAGATAAACTAAGCAAACAAGATCTCTGCTCCCAAAGTGCTTTTTTGGGCTACGGAGGAAGAACGATTGGTGATTCTCTCCCTGTCCCAACCCACCGCCCGTTCATTGTCTTACCAAAAACTTCACCTTAAGTCTTGAGTAGCCCTTTTATCATAATGGCATCTCGAGCTCCTGGCAGCTGGGCCCACCGTTCTGAACGCTCAATGTCGCGTTAATAAAAGAATCTCCAATAGTGACACCTCCCCTCCCGCTAGAACTCAGGCTTCTTTAAAAATAAAACTTTTAACCAACAATATGAATATAACCTTTGCTTTGAAGACTAATACTTTTGCAGGAATGGTACCTTTATAAAGATGGTGGTTGCCCCCGTGTATATATATATATATATTTGTTGTTTCTTCAAATCCAATTAAATGAAAATACTAGTGAGTCCGTAGCCCCACTCCCTAGGCTCGCTGGGTCTGCTGGGCAGAAAGGACGCAGGAGCCCTGCGGTCTGACAGCGGGGTGTGATCCTTGTCTACGCTCTCTGTCGCCAGCCGGGGATGTTGAGTCGGCTGCCCGAGCTTTCCGTCCACGCAAGAGTCTGGGAGGGGGTCGGGGAAGGAAAAGACGGCAGAGACTTTAAGCAAGTGCTTCTTTAAGGTGTAAAACCACGTTTAGGGTCTACTCTCCAGCAGCACTGCTTTCAACCGCCCGCCCAGAGTCCGCGTCTCGTCGTCGTCATGCCAACGGACACATTGGCTTCCCAGGATTGGTGGCCGCCTCCGCCTATGACGTGCGTTCGAGGAGCCCGGGTTTGCTTCCGGGTTTGCGCTTTGGCCCCGGGCGCGGGGGTTTCTGGGAGTCGGGGCCGTCCCGGCGTCCGAGTGAGGTGCGGCGGTCGCTGCGTGGGACCTCGGCGGACGGGAGCGGGAGGAGGCGGGCGGCGTGTCTTCGTTGTCCACGTGGGGCGGCGCGGGCGGTGGGTTCGGGGTTGGCGGCGAAGGACGCTCGGGAGCTGCGGGCAGCGCGGCGGGAAGGCGGCTGTGCGGGCGGTTCAGCGGGGTTCACCTGCCGCGCCCCACCGCGGGTCGGGCCTCGAGGAGGGGTCGGCGAGTCCCGGACAGCCCAGAGGCTCCCTGCCCCGAGGGCGGGGGTGATGATTGTTCGCCAGTCGGGGGACGGGTTGGCAGTGGTACCCCCGGGGCACAAAACCCTGTTTCTCCCTCTCTGGATACACCCCCTTCCTGTTCTGAAAACCCAGAGAAGTAACCCAGTTCCCAGCTTTCCCACCACTTTCTTTTCCAACATGTGACGGCTTTGGGAGCCTGATCTGCTGGGCGGGCTGCTGTTGGCTGCTCATGCCCAGAAGCACCATGAGGATTTTTGGTTGTCAGAATCATTTAGGGGGAGGTTCCTGTCTTTTGGACATTCCTTAAATTATAACCTGCAAAATACAAGATTTTTATTACGGTGGTTGCTGTATGAGAAAATGGCATCAACAAGAAGTTGTTGGAGAATTTTGCCCATGTAACTGTCATTGAAATTTGGCACGTTTTTCTCCAAGACAGTAACTTTGTCCAGGGATTTTCAAAGTATTTTTTGTTTTTGTTTTTGTAGCCTATTTTCTGTTGTATGAGGTGCAAACTTCAGTGAGTCTGCTGTGGAGTAAGGTTGAGTTGAGAATTTTTAAAACTCAGTCATGGCTGTACTGCATTTTACAAGGCTTTGCTATGTCAAGCCTAATCATTCTTATTGTAGTCCCATGAGGAATATCCCCATTCCACAGGCACTTACATTAGGTGACTTGCCCAGGGCCATTGAGCCAGAAGAACAAGAAACAAGCTCAGCTTCATGACATAATTGTTTGCACTAAATAAGAACTGCTTAAGAAGCTGTATTCCTGCATTCCTGAGACTCATTTGTTTTCCTGAGAGCTTTTCTTAGAAAGTAAAATTTGGAGAACGAGGTTTGGAAATGATTTCACAAGTTGGGTATTTGTCAGTACTTTATATAATGAGAGTTTATCACATTGGGAATAACTTGACACTATTTTTCTTCAAAGTGTAAAAGATGACGACAGCAGCTAGGCCAACTTTTGAACCTGCAAGAGGCGGAAGAGGAAAAGGAGAAGGTGACTTGAGCCAACTCCCCAAGCAGTATTCAAGTAGAGACCTGCCTTTTCCTACAAAGATCAAATACAGGTAATGAAGACTTTTTTTCTCATTCACAAGGCAAGGCCAAAAGTGTTGAATGACACGATCATGAGATAGTAAGTTTGGGTTATATCACGTGTCTATTTTCATAGGAGTAGAATGCAAGAGAGTAGTCTTAACACTCAAATTATGCTCCGTGATTGGGCTGTGCATTATTAACACTAATCAGTATGGGATTAACAGTATTACAGTAAAGAGCCCTGAGTTGCCATACTAACAAAAAGTAAAAATATGTTAGTCAATGTACAGCAGCATTATAGGAAAGTATGTGATTCGTTTGGGCTTTTTGAGATACTGGAAACCACCTGGATCTTGTTAGTAACCTTCCGATTATCATAGTGATCTTGTCCAATTCCCTCTTTTATTCTTGAGGAACTTGGGAACAAAGCTCCTTTTTGTGGATTGTCTTCTGCTACACCCATGTGTTTTTTTAATAACATTTTTGCCCTAGTTTGTTTCGACGTTAGACAAACCACTCAGGCTGCCCCTGAAGAGGTTCGGAACCGCTCCTTCAGGAGGGAGCTAGAGGAGAGAGAGAGAGAGCTGCTGCAAGAGACAAAATAGAGACCGTCCCACTCGAGGCACCAGCACTACCCCAGACACAGGACTTATAACACCACGTAGCCAGTAGTTTTCCTTTCATTTGCTAATTGGAACAGATTGAAGTTTTTGTTTGTTTGCTTTAAAATACTCATGTAAACAACTTACGATGTTGTTTCCCTTAAAATATTGGTGACACTTTCTTAAATGATTAGATTAGAGATGATGATGAGGTTGACGCCAGTTCCATCCTTTCATGCTTCTCTTTCAGAAGCAGCAGGGTGATCTCGGGATACTTAGCAGCCGTTGTTTCAATTCAGATCAAGTTCTGACTGTTTACTTTTTGAAGCCCCATGGTTTCTGTCTGTGAGGTTTCCCCTGCTTTTGTCACTAGTCACTGGTGGGCATCGGTTATAGTATCTTTTCTATTTTTCCAAGATATGTAAACTCTTCCCTAAATTTCCTGGTGGAGACTGCAGTTCCCATATTAAAATCAGTACTTTAATTCACTCAGCAAACAGTTGCCAGAGGCTTTTTTGCCAGGCACTCTGGTTGTGGTCTCTGCTATCACAGTGCTTGTAATCCAAGGTCTTGGTGCCCAGAAGTCCCTAAAATGTTACAAGAAATGCAGTATTTGTTTCAGTAAGCTGAATAATGTTTGTGTTTTCCCAGAGCATACAACCTCTTCAGTGTCCAAGAAGCCTCTGTGAGACCAGATCCCGGCCGCCAACCTCGATGCGGATGACCCTCTAACGGACGTGTGTGTTTCATTTCCTCCATTCATCATCTTCTTCTTCTTTTTTTTTTTTTACCATTTTTATTCTTTTTATCATGCTTCCTGAAGTACTATTATTCTTTTAGCTTTAAGAAGTGACGTGTGTTTATTTTTACTTACTGCTGTTCACCTGTGTCCCTGTCTTCAATGTTAACTTTACAGCTGATTTTAAAACAAAAAGTATTATTGTATGGTTGACCAATGTCAAATGTATTTTTAGGATAAAAAAGGATATTTTGTCTTTATCAAAAAGAAAAATCTCAGTAGGGATATACTAAAATGATGTACTTTATGCACATAACCAGAAGCCCTGAGACATACAACACAAAGACTGAGAAATATATACAGTAAAACTGGCATATTTTCAATGATGGTAGGAGTTTGTTTTTGGTTTTTTTTCTGTTTACCAGTTTATTAGAGGAGATGATAAAGGATACAAATCAACAGCCAGATGAAGAGATACCCAGGACAAGATTCTGAACAAAGGAGCTTCCATCCTTGTGGAGCTTGGCGGCCCATAGAAGCATTTTGGTTTCCCAAGCATGGAAGTTCTCCAGAAAGGGGAATGGTGTTGCGGGGCGGGGGGCAGTGGGCAGGAGGGGGAGTTAAAAATTACCATTCTCTCCGAAATTGACGGATGAGCAGAGAATAAAACTAATAATGCTACAAAAATTTAAACGACAGATTTAACAACTTTATCATTTAACCCACAACAACCACATAGCAAATATAAAATGCCTTTTGATACATATAAAACACTTAACAAAAATTTACCAATATAAGACCACAAAATAAATGTCAGCAAAATTCCATAGACTCAAAATATTGAGCACAATCTTGACTGCGATGAAATAAAACTGAAAGTAAACAATAAAAAACCTCAACCCAACCATATGTGTTTGAAATGAAAATCCATAGGTCTGAAATAATATTCATACAAAAATCTAAATATCGATTTATTTGTACATTCAGCTCAAGCATTTAGTCAAAAACAAAGCAAAATGGAATTATGCAAAAGGGGAAAAAAGTAATGGCAGAATAATAAACAAAAAGGGAAAATACACATACACAGAAATAGAGATGATTAATGAAACAGAAGATGATACCTTAAAGAAAAATAAAGAACTGGCAAAGCTGTTGCAGGAAATAGAGCTTGCACTACCGGATTAGGAAATAGATAGCATGAGCCTGGAGCGCCCTCTAGTGCTTGAAATTAAGGATGTGCTAGACCAACAAACTGATGGAGATTCATCAATGGGGCACAAGAACCAGAGGAAAGTTCTTAATGACCAAAGCTAAAGCAGTTTGCAACGAATAATTTAAGTACCATTGAGTTTAAACTAAAGTATAAAATACGTATGTATGAGTGCATACTGATACTAAAAAAAATGATTGAGTAACAAACTGGGGAGAAGAGACAAATTAATCTCTCCTGTAGAAGATTCCAGCTACGTTACATAGTACACCCTAAAGGAGGGGGCCATAACCCTCTGCTCCCTGAGTGTGGGCTGCAAATACTGACTGAATACAGAGCAGCAGGTGGGAGCGGGGGAGGGTTGGTCAGAAATGTTATAGTGACAAACACTATCGGCCAGATCAACATCAAGAGCCTTCAATTATGTTGACAGTATGTCCCCGTGATAGGACGTGATAAAAATGTCACTTTATCCTCTGTAACCATCTTCCCCAAAACACATAAACCCAGGCTATTTCAGACAAATTCCAAGAAAAGGGCATCCTACGTATACATGGCCAGTACTCTCCCCAAACTGTCAGCTCTCTATATGAACATTTTATCAAAAATAAAGAAAGTCTGAGAATCTGATACAACCAAGAGAAAGCTAAGGACACATAAAAGCTAGATGTTTTTTGGTATTTGGGATAGGATATTGGAACAGAAAAAAGACATTGGGTAAAAAACTGAGGAAATCTGAATCAACTATGGCCTTTAGTAAATAATGTCATATTGATTTTGGCTCATTAATTATAACGAATGAACCCTAGGAATTAGGATATTAATAACGGGAAAATGTGAGTGGGGTGGGTTGGGGGTAGGTTATATGGGAGCTCTCCAAAGTATATGCTCAATTTTATATATATGTATTTTTATTAAGGTATTATTGATATACACTCTTATGGAGGTTTCACATGAAAAAACAATGTGGTTACTACCCTTACCCATGTTATCAAGTCCTCACTCATATCCTAATTCAGTCACTGTCCATCAGTGTAGTAAGATGACACAGATTCACTCTTTGCCTTCTCTGGGCTACACTGTTTTCCCCGTGATTCCCCACACCATGTGTACTGAACATAATACCCCACAATCTCCTACTCCCACCTTCCCACACCACTCCAATTTGGTAACCACTAGTTCCTTCTTGGAGTCTCTTGAGCCTGCTACTATTTTGTTCCTTCAGTTTTGCTTCATTGTTATACTCCACAAATGAGAGAAATCATTTGGCACTTGTCTTTCTCCTCCTGGCTTATTTCACAGAGCATAATATCCTCCAGCTCCATCCATGTTGTTGCAAATGGCAGGATTTGTTTCCTTCTTATGGCTGAATAGTATTTAATTGTGTACATGTACCACATCTTCTTTATCCGTTCATCTGCTGATGGACACTTAGGTTGCTTCCATATTTTGGCTATTGTAAAAAGTGCTGCAATAAACATAGGGGTGCATATGTCTTTTTGAATCTGAGAAGTTGTATTCCTTGGGTAAATTCCAAGGAGTGGGATTCCCTTGGTCAAATAGTATTCATATTTTTAATTTTTTGAGGAACCTCCATATTGCTTTCCACAATGGTTGAACTAGCTTACATTCTCACCAGCAGTTTAGAAGGGTTCCCCTTTCTCCACATCCTCGCCAGGATTTGTTCTTAGTCTTTTGTATGGTGGCCATACTTACTGGTGTGAGGTGATATCTCATTGTGGTTTTAATTTGCATTTCCCGG
Organism: Smutsia gigantea; assembly: GCA_032199065.1. Lineage (NCBI taxonomy): Eukaryota > Metazoa > Chordata > Mammalia > Pholidota > Manidae > Smutsia > Smutsia gigantea. The sequence continues at coordinate 312,068 of JAVSCE010013911.1, forward strand.
ATTAGTGATGTGGAGCATCTTTTCATGTGTCTGTTGGCTATCTGAATTTCTCCCTTGGAGAACTGTCTCTTCATATGCTCTGCCCATTTTTTAATCTGTTTATTTGCTTTTTGGGTGTAGAGACATGTAAGCCCTTTATATATTTCGGATGTTAACCCCTTGTCAAATATGTCATTTACAAATATATTCTCCCATCAGTTTTTTGTAAATCTGAAATGGTTCTAAAAAAATTAAGTATTACTGATTATAACAAAATAATAAACACAAGAAGTCATCAATAAACTATTAGAATGAAAAAATTAGAAATATAATCTAGATTTTAAACAGTCTACAAAACAATGCAACACAATATATAAATCAAATGATTCCATAAACCACTTACATGACTTCATATTTTTAGACCCGAGAATAGGTCTTAATTAACATTATTAAATTAGGAAATATAAAGTGCTTGTAGAAATTTATGAAACATCTATGTACAGTTTAACAAATAACCATGGAGTGAACGAAAGTGGAGCCGCTGCCCAGGTCAAGAAATAAAACATTGTCGGCAGGGAGAGCCTGACGCCTGCTCCTCCTCCAGGATTCCAGACCCATCTGTCTCTGGGACAGCCCTATCCGTAAGCACAGGCATATGGGTTTTGGTAAGTGATATAAAATGAAAACTGTGCCCACTTTTGAAAACTTACATAACGTCCTATTAGCATCATACTTTATGAACTTTAATGCATTCTTTTGTGTATTTTTTTTCATCATTTATGTTGCTGCATGTAGCTGGACTCAGTTCTGTTTCAGGGGTGCGCTCAATCACATAAACATTCTCACTATTGATAGGCCTTTTGGTTGTTTCCACTTTTTGCCTCGTGCAAACACATATATTGGAGCACACGTGCACCCAAAATATAGATTCTTGGTCATGGAACATGTGAATTCAAACTTCATCTTGCTAAACTATTTTTCAATAGTTCTTCCTGATTCACACACTCACAATCGGCAAAGGAGGCGCTCTTTTGCTTCTCTTTTGCAGACATTTGACAGTCATCAGCCTTTCTAGTTTTAGCCAATGAGGTGAGGGAGTAGGGCTGTCTCACTATGATTTGCATTTCCCTGATTACTAATGAAGGTGGGTGAGCATTTTTTCATGTTTTTTGGCCAATCGGATCTGCCCCTTCACGGATTCACCGAGCGGCCCTCAACTGTTTTGTCCATTTTTCTCCTGGGTCTCCTGTTTGCTACCTTTGTCTAGTCTTTTCACTCCTTGACTAGTCTTCTCACTCTCTTTCGTATCTTTTGATGAACAGCAGTCCCTTTATACCCCTGAGAGTGCATATATGATTAAAGCAGCTAACACATATGGTGCCTATCGAAAACCAGACACTGTTCAATGTCCACTTGCATAGAGTAATTCAATTAATCCTCATAATGACCCGATAAAGGAAATCCTATTAATCCTGTTTCTCAGATGAGGAAACTGAATCAAGGAGACATTAAGCAACGTTCTTAAGGTGACACATCTAGTAAGTGGTGGAGTCAGATATTAAAATAAGAATTCCCAAATGATTCCTTAAAAGAAGAACAAAGAGGGGTGACATTTCCCCTATCAAGCTGCAATATTTGAGCTGCAATGGACAAACACATCTGTGTACAGAATGGAGAGGCCAGACATAGACGCATGTGTGTGCGGGAATCCATATGAAAGGGAGGTGGCATACCAAACTGGTGAGGACAAGTGGACTATGCAGTATGTGGTATTGGGATTGGCACTTTTTTTGCAGGGGGGGAGAAAAAGAGCTCTGCCTCACACCACTTACATAAATAAATCTGCAGAACACAACAGAACTTTAAGACTAGAGAAAATATTGAAGAATGTCTTCATGAACTCCAGTGGAAAAAATATTTTAAAGAGCCACGAACACCATGATGGACATGTCTGATATATTCACCTGGCTCCAGTGTCATGACTGTGATGGTTAATTGTACATGTTGACTTGGCTGAGCTCAAGGGTGCCCAGATAACTGGTAAAGCGTTATTTCTGTGTGTGTCTCTGTGGGCGTCTCAGGAAGAGACTAGCATTTGCATCAGCAGACTGAGTAAATACGTCACCTTCACCAATACAGGCGGGATCATCCAAGCCATTGGGAGCCTGAAGACAACAAAGGTCAGAGGCAGTGCAAACCCACTGTCTCTGCCTATGAGGACACAACCATTTTTGCCTGTCCTGGGACATCTGACAGAGGCGCTTCCGGTTCCCCGGCTTTTAGACCCAGACGTGGTCTTATACTATTGACCCGTATTTCTCAGGCCTTTTGACTTAGATGGACTTACACCCCCATGTTCCTGGTGCTCACTTGCAGATAGCCGACCTGGCAGATTATGGGATTTCTCAACCTTCATATCTGTGTAGATCCTATTGTTTCTGTTTCTCTGCTAAATACTAACACACCATAAAAAAATAAACAAAATTACAGTCCGGAAGCTTTTGTCATACATAGAATAGACAATGAATTAGTATTGTGAATCCTACAGATGACTGAAAAATAAGTCAACACTCAAAAGTGGGGAAAGCCTTAGAATAGACAAGTCAAATAGAGGAAATCCAAATGGCTTATAATTAGGAAAAGATGTTTGGGTCACTAGTAATCAGGGAAAGGTAACGAGATACTATTTTTTACATATTTAGATTAGGAAAAATGAAAAGTTCTGACAATATAAAAAATGGGCCAAGATGTGAAGAAATCAGAAACTTGCCCACGGCAATGGAGACGGAAATTGGAGGCTAATCTGGCTGTTTCTAGGGAAGTTGAAAATGAACAAAAATACAACCCAGTAATTCTATTTCTATGTAGTAAGCTGTTCAGTATTGTTTGAATTGACAGACATTTGGTACTAATCCTATTGTCTATCATCAGGGGAATTAATAAAATAAACAATTACACCGGATCTAGTTTGTTGGACTGACTAGGATCTATATATAGCAATGTCTTTAGAACCTGAAAATGCAATATTTGACTTTTAAAAAGGTGATGGTGGGGAATAAGTTACTGAAACAACACACGACCTATTACTTTTGGCTGTATAGACTTTCCCATACAAACTTGAAGAACGTGTGCACTGAACACGTGATCATTATTTCTCAGAAGTGGGAAGAGGCCTGGAAGATCACGGCAGCAAGAACAAAGGTCATTCTCCCTTTACATGATTTTCATTAGGAACGTCCTTTGCTTTTCCAAGATTGAGTATAGCAAAAACTCATCGGACATGAACAAACACCTGGATATGGGGATTTTTATTGGGAAGAGTGGTCCAAAGTGAGTGTCCAAATTGAGTGCGTCGACATGAAGTAAAATAGAGCTTGACTAGAATTGTTTGAAGAAGCTGCTCTACTACCACCTCCAGCTCCCAGTCCTTCAAGATTAATTTACAAATGAGTTCATCTGTACAGTGAAATGTATTCTTAATATTGCTTGTCCTTATTAGGTAAATTTTTTAATGTAGGAAAGTAACTGAATGAAAACATAGGAGTGCAATGACAGCCATGTTTCCTGGAAATTTTTGTTTTCTTGTCCTACAAAACCCCCAGTTTTTTTATCTTAGGCTTCCAGGGCATCTATCTGCTAGGGAAGAGGTTGTGATAATCCTGAAGTATATAACAAGGAGAATTTCAGTTTTTAAAATTTGAAATAGGAATATGAAGCAGGCTATTGTTTTCAGAGAGACTTTTCAGAATTCCTTTATTTCTTTATTTCTCTGTATCGCTGTTTCCACCATTGATTTGAATTGAAGGACCAATAAAACCCCAGTTTCTCAGCTACTTGCCACATTAAGAAACTTCCTTGCTCCCTGTTCAGTAAGATTTCCTGACCATCCAGTTGCTCTCTAGGGCTTCCCCCTCCCAAGTGACTCCAGGCAGCACCCACTGTGGCTCCGCCATGTCAGCGTGCGGGTGACGCCCCTCCCTCAGGCTGCTCACTCCTCTCACTCCCATCACTATGCCTGGAGTCCAGGCGCTCGGCTTCCACTGTCCACAGAATACACACCTATGCCCTGTTATATTAGGAGAGACAAAACTGCCCAGGTAGGAAGGGGTGAGACGTGGGTTTTTGCTGCTCCTCAATCAGAACTTCAAACACACACTTTCCCACTATATCTGCTTTCGGTTTTACATGTTGATTCTAATTCCAAAGCCTTGCTGAAATTCTGTGGGAGAGAGCTGGAGGGGAGAGATGGTTTGCCTCTCTGAAATATTTCCTTCTGTATCCAAACTACCATTTTCATACCCAGAGTTGATTCTGAGCTGTCCACTTCAATGCATTTCAATACTAATACCTAAGGCTAAGTAACTGTCAACTTTTATTCCTTAAGATGTTCTATTACTCCTGCCCCCCCCACCTTGTCCACAGAAGTAAGATGATTGTTTAAATGTGTAAATCACTTCATGTCAAGTGCTGTTTTAAATTTCCAATGCCTTCTCATCTCAAGTTGAAAAAATTCAAATATTTCACATGAACCACAAGCGCCTATATACCTCAGACCCTGCCTCCCTCCCTCTTCCTCTGCCCCAGACACAACTTAGCTTCCTTTCTATTCCCAAGGAAACAAAAACACGAAGTCCCACGTTAGGTGTGTTATGCTTGCTGTTTCCTTTAAGTGAAAGTCAGCTCTGGACCTTCCTTCTCGCCAACCGGGTCTCAGAAAAGGTGTTCTGGTCCGGTTCGCTTTTCCTGGCCACCTGCAGAAGGCCAGCGCTGACCGTTCTGCTCTGTCATCCCATCCCCTTTACTTCTTCACCGCACATGTTGCCAATCAGTATTGTCATGTTCATTTATCAGTGGACTTGCTTATTGGGATGACTCAGTGAATTAACCACGTGAAATATACAGTGTTGAAGAGGAAGTGGAGACTCAGAGCAAAGACAATGGCACTTCTGCTCTGTGCTCGCTCCTCTCTCCAGCAACTTGGGCCTCGCTGCCCAACCACTTGCCTAGTTTCCCAGGTGGTTGCCACCAAGTCACCCTTAAGATGTGCCCAGCAAACCAGATGCCCCCCAGCCAGCCAGCCAGAAAACAACAAGCGTCCCCCCAAATCATTCACCGATGTCACACAATATAACCAGTCATTAAAAATAGATTTTGTTGGAAATGTTTTGATACAACTATTAAGAAAGGTGTAGAAAAGAATAACCTTCATTCTTCAATTGATTTAATGGGCGACATTAGAAATAAAAACAGATTGTAACATTTTGGTTACCTTTAATATATTTTTGAAAAAAATACTGGTGGTGGTAACACATTTTAAATGCACCAATGACTCAGAGATATCATATTTATTTTCTGAGCCTCTGCAGACCTAACTGATCACAAGGGCCTGGTCTTCTAAGAAAGTGGGGAGGAGAGGGCAAAGAGGGAAGGGGAGGGATCAGAGGGGAACCAAAGTTCAGGAGTCATCCAAATCGCAGCCGCACCCCGAGCTGGCCAAGAGAATGGGGTTCAGGGACAGATCAGGCTTTGGCAATGTCTGTGGGGCCTCATTTGCAGAGACAAACATCCAGTGGATGAAACAGAAATCAGCAGTGTCCGAAGATGTCACGGTGGCTGAGAGGAGGCAAAGGCTCGGGCCATACATACTGCGGCCTCAGCAGGTCCCTTGGCAGCACCGCCCTGCGGAAGGCTGTGAGGGGCACACGCGCCCTGTCTCAGGAGCCTCCCCGCAGGAGAGCCGCGGGCTGACAACACGCGCCCTGGGATTAGGGAGCAGGGACCCAGGAGCCCCCCGCAGCCTCAGCCGAGGGCGGACCCCCGGGGCTCGGCGGGGCAGGGCTGTCCAGGGAGAGGCCGTCCGAGGACAGGGGTGTTGCACCGGGCCCCTGGGCGGTGCATACGGGGCTCAACAAGACGCGCCTCTTGGCCGGTGCCTGGCCACTCAGCTCCTCCGTCCCTGACTCCCGAGGACGGCGGCCGGGCGCCCGCGCGCCAGGTGGGGGGACACCCAGGTCGGAGGGACCAGGAGGTGTGCGCAGGGCTGGGCCGCGCTCCGGGGACCGACACGCGGCGCCCACGCCCGGAGCTTCCGAGGGGGGAGCAGAGGCGCGCCCGTGTCGCCGGGACGCCGGGAGCCCAGGGGCGCGGCGGCGGCGCCCTCGCCCCACCGCCGCCTGCGGGGCGGGGCGCGGCTCTCGGCGGGGCGGCAGGTCCCGGAGGCCCAGCGCAGCCCTCCAGAGCGCCCGATCCGCCCTCCAGGCGCCCGGCTCCCAGCTGCCCGGCGCCGCGGGCTCCTCGTGTGTCCCCGCCGCCCGAGCCTGCGCGGGCTGCAAGAGCTCAGAGCGCTCGGGCTGCAGGGCGCGCACGAAGACGTCCATGGGGAAGCTGACCCGGGCGCCCCCACAGCTGCACTGCGCCGCCGCGATGCCGTAGTCCACCCAGCGCGGCGTGGCGAAGTTGATGGCCTCCGCGCAGTTGAAGCCGTGGTTGAAGCCGGAGTGGTAGCCGTAGGGAAAGGTCACGATGAACTCGCCGGCCTCCTGTGTGACCCGCCCGAAGGGGATCCCGTGGTCCCTGAGGACCGCGGGCGACAGCAGAGCAGTCTTGTGCCGCAGAAAGGCCTCGCAGGCGCGGGCGCTGGCCGGGAACAGCTCCGCGGCCAGGCACTCCAGGCGCCGGCCGTGCTCCGGGGTCACTGCGTACCACGACTTGGGCGCTCCGAAGTGCAGGTAGTTGATGCTGTACAGGTCCATGTCCTCCGTGTGCCACGCGAACGCGGTCTGCCACATGCCGAAGTACAGATAGGGCGTGTTGACGCCCTCGATGACCAGCCCGCACTCCTGCTCCAGCAGGTCCTGAATGGTGCCCAGGTGTCCCACGTTCCACTGCTTCGTGTCCGCATCAAACAGGGAGCCGCTGACGTCAGCGCCGTAGATCGGAGAACCATAGAGCCGGGTCTTCCAGTACTTTCGCTCCAAATCCTCAAAATCCGAGTGCGGTGGGGTCTGATATTTGCCACTGTTGGCCAGGTGGCGATACTCCCCCACCGTCATGGCCTTCCTCTTCTTGCAGGACTGAGTGAACACACCCGCCCCGCCCGAGACCACCTGCTGGAGCGGAGTGGGGATTAAGATGTCACTGCTGCCATCGTAGGTCTTCCTGGCTTTCCACTCCTTGGGGGGGATTATCTTGGCCACACCTGCTCGGTGTGCACCTTGAGATTCCATATAAGTAACATATTTCTCAAAATCATTAAACTCTTCTTTGGTTGGGTAGAAGGTCATGATTGTACACCTTGGGTTCTGGGTACAGTTTGTCTTAGACGTCATAGCTTCCATCAATAAACAACAAACTCTGAAGTCTTCAGATATGGTCTGGATAGTTGAGGATGCTGGAAAATGCTATTTTTCCAAAATTGATTAGCGTGTCTTGGATTCAGCAGGAACCACCCATGGACTTTGGTGCAAATGAGATGACAATGTTTGGGGGCTTGCTGACTTGCCAGGAGACTGCCCTCTGGGCAGACCCTTTGCTCTTGCCTGATGAAGGAGGCTGGACGTGCAAGTCTGTGATGTTCCTCAGCTGGCACTGGGGTTTGTTCTCTGAGACCTCCTGACTCGCCCAGTCCTGGGTGTATGGTGTTCCAAATGTAGTGTCTTCCGGACAGTGTTTAAAACAAAACCTAGAAGAAAGAATACAAAAAGCTTGAACATTAACGTTTGGAGGAAGTTATTCAGGAGCTACAAATAAAATACTATGAGATACCACCGTAGGATATTATCCCACAGTCAAAGAAAGGCTAAAATTTTATAAGATTGACAATATAGGATGTGGTGTTGATGTGAAACAATGGGAATTCTCACACCCTCCTAGAGAGAATGGAAATCATTCTTTGGGAAACTATTTGGACAGTATCTACTAAAATTGAAACCTCACAGCTAGTTTATGAAGTTGGCACTATTATTACCCCCAATCACTGGAGCAGAAAATGAAATGTAGAAAAACGTATATTTAATTCAACACCTTGTGCTCTCCATCTCTAGAACTTTCTCTGTACTTGTCTGAATCTCCCGCATGGAAGTGTATCCGAGAGCATGGTCTGTCTTGTCCATCATTGTTTCTTCCAAAGGATTTTTGTACTTTATGTAGTGTGCACTCCAACAATTGTTATTAAAGAAATAATTAAGTGAAGCCATCGGGCACACACTGCAGCCTCTCTCCTCTTGGTTATGCCCCATCTTTGTTCCTGCTCTCTTGTCTTAAGAGAAGAGGGGATGCTCCTCTCCAGGGCTAGCTCTTCTGTTAAATTCCTTAAGTCAGCATCTCCCCCTTATTCCCGGACACAGTCAATTGAATATCACAGTCATCTTTGTCTCTTTTAAATCATCAGTTATCAGTCTCTTTCCTGATTTAAGCTACCGTCTTCCCTCTCACCTTCATTTCAATACCAAACATGTTGAACACATACATGAAAATAATTTGCATCCACAAATGCATTTCCTCCCCTCTCTCACCTTCTGGTTCTGCCCCCACTTCTCCCCTGAAACAGATGGCTACAAACCATCAAGCTGCTTCCTCCCAAATGCTGTTCCAGGCGTTATACTTTATCTCTGTACATCCTTGGGTCACAGACTCCTTCTTGCCCCTAAAAGGTCTCTGACCTCCCTGATGCTACTCTTAAGTTCCTCGTTCTTCCTCCTCCTTAGCTCCACATCCTTTTCCTGCCACACACAGATGCAAACTTATCCCGAAGCTCAAGGAGCATCTCTCTTCTGAATTCTTTTTCTTTCTGCCTTTAAGTTTCCTATATATGTTGATAGCTTTCTTTAATACTGCACGTTCTCTCCTTACAAGTATTATTTATGGTTATAGCTTTCCTTAATACTGACTTTCTCCTAAGCTTCTGCTTTTGCTCTTTACCTTAGGTAGGTCCCCTAAGCCCCTGAAATTAACTTGTTTAGTACAAATTGATCATCTTTCTTCTGAAACTAATTTCCTCCTTTAGATGTCTTTATTTCTACAAATGGTAAAACAGTTATCCCACTCACCTTCATCAACTATTCCATCTCCCTTCCCAGCCTATAGGCGGTGACTGTCAGGGGATCCAATGATTGTCTACTGTGAGACCCCAGGACACACACACAGCACAAGGCGGCTTCTGTGCTCTCCTCACCTTCCTTGTATGATGCTGCAAGGGCTCAGTTTGCTTTCCTCTCCTACTGACCTGTCACTACCCAAGCTAAACCTTGGCTTCTTTGTGCCAGGATCACCTTGTGATAGTATCATGTCATGGGCTCCCTATTCAACCTCATTTTGTAATCTTAAAATGCTTCTATAATGATATTTTATGAATTCTTTAAATATTTCTTGGGAACATATAATCAAATTTTCTATTCTGTTTGAGAACTTGCTCTAAAGAAATGGGAAGAGTGAACAAGTTAGAAGGGGAGCTAAATATCAAAAGCTTAAATACCATGCACCGGGCCTTTCCCTTAAGAACTAATAAATGCTGACTATGAATATTACACAAGACCTCATTTCTTATTGAAATATTGAATACACAATTGAAACAGTCTTTGAGTTGAGCACTTTGTATCTGTTTTATAAACTAAATTATTTCCTTTGTGCTTTTCTAAGGGTTCTAGGAAGAATGAGGCAGGGCTATCATATCTATTATATGTGGGTGTGTATATATCTATGCACATTACTATTCAGCTACTGAGCAACAAAAGGTAATAACTTTATGTTAGAACATAAATATATATATAATAACTAGTATATATAATATATATAAGTATATATTATACATAATATATATTATTATTATACATATAATAATATAACTCTGCACTCAGAACAAAATTGCTCAGAATTTGCCGGGTACAGAGACGGTAATCCTTCAGTATTCCAGCCAAATGTGTCACTTCTCTATGGTCTCAGCTGCCTGCTTTAAGCATGAGACTGCCTTCTTGCTTCTTTCAATCTGGGCTACAAGTACTGATCAAGTATAAATAAATACACTTTCATTCAGATACACATTATATCCTTATGCATGGTAACCACAGTAACACAGAAATTCTTTATCTAAGGAAACTTGACAGTTCTTACAAAGAAAGAAAGGTATTGTCTTATCAGAATGATTAAAAAACAATACCTGGTCTCTTAAACTTAATGGATCTCTGGAAATTATGAAGTCTTTCCCTGTGTAATTTAAAAATAATTCCTCTGACCTTTCCTTGTATATGTGTGTGAGTGGGTGGGTGGTTGTCTGTGTATGCGTATGTGTGTGTGGGTGGGTGGGTGTGGTTGTGGGTGGGTTTATGTATATGTGTATGGGGGTGGTTTACGTATGTGTGGAGGGGGTGTTTTCAGATAGGGAAGGTGAGGAGTGAAACGAATAAATTTAAAAGTCCCTTTCACTGCAGTCAGTGTCCAGATTGCACACCAGTTTCAAGAGAGCAGGAAAGCCTTTGCGTCTTTCATGCTGCATACATATTTCACTTCTATTATCTCAAACGGGGATTGTTGGACAAAATGCCTCAGGCATTGGACGCTGTTTCTGCCGACATATCTAAATTGTGTTCCACAAAAACTTTCTTATCGAGTTAGAAAATCTACTTAAGCATTGATTGAAAATTATTTACAGCCATAATATTTGATGGCTGAATAAATTCTATTTTATAAAGGCAAATGGCTCAATTTTCCCCTTATTGGACAATTATTTTGTTTTTACTATTCCACGACTATTACTAATCACTTACATTTATCCTATATTTCAGTACCTAAAACAGAATATACAGTAAAATAGTGGTTGAATGAATGAAGTTCCTTAGACTAGTTATTAGGAATGGAATTACTGCATTGTAGTATTTAAATATTTTAAGATCCTAATACATATTGCCAAAACTTTTCCGAAAGCATATGTCATTTCATATTCTCACCACTGAGTAACTTCATTTAGGGGGAAAAAAAAGCTTTGCTAATTTGGTAAGTGAAAAAATGTAGCTCAAGTTTTAATTTACCTTTCTTGGATTACCGTGAAGGATGCTATTTTTTCTTTCATGAATATCAGCCATTGGATTTCATCACATGTATTGGTTCATATCTTTAACCCATTTTTCTCTAATAGGCTTCTAGTGTTTTTTTCTCATCTACTTATAATAACATTTTACGTATTACTTATATGCATATTTCACATATTATTTAACCTAATTAAAATTTACATACTGCTTATATGAATATTTTACATATTAAAATAAGCCCTGTGTTATATATGCTCATAGGTTTTGCCCAGTTTGCCATTTAGTTTATAACTTTAATTCTATTTCATTAAAATTTTTTGATGTACATTTCAAAGTCCTATGGTGCTGTTTATCTTTTCCTTTGTAATGTCTTTCATGTCTTTTATATTCAGTAAGTTAATTCCCTGTCCAGAGGCAAATAAGTATTACCTCACAGTTTTTTCCTTTTTATACATTAATTTTACCTTTAATACCGATTTTAATTATACCTTTCATTCTAACTGGTTTATTTTATTAATTTGTTTTACTGTCTTGTGTGTATGATGTGAGGAATAAGGAAGATGAAACTGGTCCACAGGCCTCTATATATGACCTGTTTGCTGTGTGTTTTCTCTCTCTCAGTTTAGAGAAGCTTTTTGCTGTCCCAGTGTTCTTAAATTTTGTCAATCTCAAAATTCAGGTGCTTTGGTTTTAAGACATTTTTTAAGTTACTTCTTTGATGACATGCCCTACATTTTTCCTATGCACATTAACTCCTGTTATTTGGATATTGGACCTTAATTTTTGTATCTTAACTTCTCCCATTTTTCTATCCATTTATTACTACACTCTATCTTTTGAAAATTCCCCTCATCTTTACCTCCCCTAACTCCTTCAATTGTGTCTTTTTCATTTCCCGTATCAAAATCTTAATTTCCAACAGGTCATTTCTGACCCCTTAGCTTTTTTTGTGTATATGTACATTCTCCCACCTTTTTTTGCCCCCCCAGTCTTATTATCCTGTTCTTGTTTCACAGGTGCACTTCTTCAATCTCTCTGAAAATACTAAAATGTCAATGGCTTTGATGTTTTTTCCCCCCCGCATGGTCTGTTTCTTTGAAATTTCTTTTTACTCTTTTTCTCATTTTGTTTTCTATCTTTCAGATGAAAGGCTTTCCTCAAATGTCTGATGATCCTTAGGAGTTGGTTCATATATGAGCATAGCACAAAAAGGAGCTGATTCAAAACTGGGTGTATGGACAGGCTTGGTGATGATGCTTCCCTGAATGGGGATCGGGCTGGGCTGTTTCCTGGGCGACACTCTGACACTGGCATCTCCAGGAGCTGGTCACATGCAACAGTGAAGGATCTTCCCATGTTCCTCCTGGAAGGGACAGGCCTGGCTTCCCCACCCCATGGCAAGAGATCCTGAAACTTCCAATATCCACCGTGTGAAGCTCACCAAATCCATTTGCTTTCCCGACGACACCTGCACTGCCAGTGGTTCCTGGACACTGTCAGTTCACAGACTACCTTTTCCACTTGCCCTAGGAAATGACACTTGGTTTTCCATCAAGATGAGAGAGGAGCAGTTTATCCTGCTACCAGAGAATGTGAGGGAGCCTGAGGCTCTGACTGCTTCTTAGACTTGCAAAAAATCTTCCTTAACCTCATCTTAATTGCCACATCCAGAGGTAGCTAGTGCCATGAAATCCTAAGCCTTTAGGATTCTGTGGACACAGTTGTGTTCCTTCTTAGCTTTCCTCGCTGCCAATTTAAGATTCAACTTTCTAGGGTTTGATAAATCAGTTTCTACTTGTCCATCTGTTTTCAAAATTTACTATTATTTTCTTTCCTTTACCATATGCTCCCTTTGTAACTTATTTCTTAAAACAAAAATCCTAGTACTGTCACTTCAGTGGAGTTTGGAGGGAGCAAAGTAAATGATTTTGTCACCATCTTTTTCTCTTTGCTTTCCCAAATGTATCTCTCAGTAGCTCCTTCCACAAACCCTTGGCTGCAAATACTTCTAGCCATTGTCTCTGACTCTATGCTCTCTCTCCCTCACTTCTCTTTTCTAAGTTATAACCCCTGCCTTCCCAACATACAGCCTTCTTGAGGGACCCTTCACTTCCAATCCTACACCTTGGTGAGGATTCTGTCTTCCACATCCCATGAGTACTATTTGCCTGGGCCATTTATTGGTGCTTAATACAAATTGCCGAGGTGGGAGCTCTCCAGAGTGTTCCTTTCACCTCTAAAAGGCACTTATCTAAAGTAATAAATCCTTCGAGATGTGGTTGCTTCTCTCTCCAAGATAGTTTCATGTTTCTGCCTCACAAGCTTCAACATTCCCTTCTTGATAAGCTACATGGAAAAGTTAAGATAAAAACATGACTTTTCCTGTATGCTTTGTGCCTCAAATTCCAATATTTGGTATAGGTTTCCTATTTAGGAGCATCCAGGAATGTACATATATAGAAAAAGCCTGGTGGCAGGAAATGTCAGGCATGAACAGCATAGACTAAATTGTGACATAGTTGGAAGAGCACAGGTGAAATCATGACAAAGAGTGGAATGTGACCTTTATTTTTACTTGCCGGGAGGACATGTCCTTTAAATTAGCAGCTTAAATATCACATTTTGACTTCCTTGTGATCCAAAGTAAGTTGAGCGTGGTAATATTAACCTGATTAGTGTTCCCTGTGTGCTTTCCTTCATTACAGGGACACTGAGCAGGTGAAGTGGGAGCTGGAGTCAAGAGCAGCAGGAGCCAGAATCTTTCTTGGGCCACTTATCGCCAAGACACAGCCATGCTGTTGAGTTCTGAGGCAACATCTAATATATGCTTCTTTGAATTGTCAATATATTTTGACGACATTGGTTGAGTAGCGCATAGGCCTCATTCTTGGATTCTCCTAGAGATTCTGTGAATTACTTTAATGCTTAAAAGAAAACACTTCTTTGCCTTAGTGTAGTGAATTCTATAGTATGCAACTAAAGAATCCTGACAAACACACCGTCTCCCTCATTCCCATTCCTAAACCACTCTTACATATGTTAGCTGTTTCTTTAGTTTTTCTAGTATTTGTAGACTTTTCAGTTTTAGATATTGTGGACACTCATACCACAAAAGGCATGGGTTAAGTTCTCTTATGTTTCATCCTAACACAGAGACTTCCCCTGCCCCAGCCTGTCATATAGATACAAAAACATTTTGGTTAAATCAAGTCTGAATTTTTACCATGTAAAATTAGTCTCAGCTGAGTCATGTAGTGTGCTATGATTACACTGCCTTGCATGTACAAAATTTTACTTATCCTATAGTTAATAATTTTCTTATTATGTCATTTACTTGGCTTAATACACATTAACTCATTCCCAAATTCATTTCCACTAGTGTATACCTCTTCTAACTACATAAACCACACCAGGTGCTGAATCAGATTTCTCTTTTAAAAATACTGCCTGGAGCTTTCCATATGCTTTCTGAAACCTGGATTGGCTAGTCTTTAGACTGTTGCAGAGCCTGCATCCTGGGGTTTGTTAACCATAATCCTGGGGATTCCCTTTCCCTCAATATTACGTTAGACCCCTTGATGCCACCCATCTCTCTTCTTTCCTACTTTATGCCCTTATGTCAGTGAGCATATCCACCAGAAGCATCTTTGGAAGCCTCATTAGAGATTATGAAGTAGCTCCCAGAATCTCCCAAGAGGATGGGGGAATAGGGTTTGAAGACTACATCCAGAGACAATATCAAATTATCCAACAATCTATATTAAGATATTCCTATACCTCCTTTGGTCAAAGGCACCAAGGACCTTGAGCAAGGGACACTACCAACTAGAACTTATGCCACTATTGCCTCTGAAAGCCCAATCTCTCACCACCCTCTCCAGGAACAGATTCTGTGCAAAATCGATTTTCACACATTTCTTCAAATTGAGGTCTCCGTAAGTGTCTGACTGGAGGAGCCCAGGTCATATGCCTACATATTTGCTGCAGTAGACGCTGGACAACTGAGTTCAGGCTTCAACCTTGGCAAGGCAAGAGTCATAATGGGGGAATTTCCCAGTATAAAAAGGGAATTCAAAGTTATTGGCTGGTGACAGACACAACTACTGCCTAGCAATGGTTGCATGTCTGAAGTGTCTTTGTTCTAATTTTACACTTTTCTTTTGGGATTCTGATGACATTGTTTCACTGAATTCTTGCTTCTAGAAATCCACTTACCCAAACCCTTCAGTAAAAATCGTACTTAACAATGAAAATTTGAAAGCTTTCCCCTTAATATCAGGAAGACAAGGAAGCCTGTGATCTCACTGGATGTTCTACCTGACATAAGGCAGCAAGGGGGAAAAAGGAGTGGGAAAAAGCCAGGAAAGGAGAGACAAAGCTCTCCTTATTCACAGATATGACTGTCTACATAAAGAATCCTAAAGACTTAGGAGTTAACTATTTTAATTAATAAGAGGGTTTAGCAAGGTCTCTGAATTTAAAATTGAAAAGTGGAAGCAGGAAGATCTCTTAGAGGGGCAATTACAATCGAGGTGGAAAATGAAGCTTGGACAAGGGTTACTGCAGTGGAACGAAAATCAGGGTATATTTTTAAAGTAGAATTGGCAAGACTTGTCAAGTGTGAAAGATAAACAGTTTAAGCAGGAGCCTTAAGTTTTGGTTGGAGTAACTAGCACGTTGGTAGTGTCCTTTGCTGAGATGTGTAAGGCTAGGGGAGGAATACCTTTGGTAAGAAAAAATTAAGATTTCATCTTGAACTTTATAAGGCAAGAGGCTTTCCCACCTAAACTCCTCCCCCCCCTTTTTTTCACTAAAATTTCAAAGGAAGAGTTCTGGGAGAAAAATCTTTTTAATGTTCAGTTTTATGAGCTCTTTACATTTGAAACCAAGTTGGAAGAGTTGAATTTGAAGTTTCATTTGTTTAACAAATACTTAAATTAAGTATCTACTGTGGCCAAAGACTCTGTGATGAGACACCAAGATAAACTAAGCAAACAAGATCTCTGCTCCCAAAGTGCTTTTTTGGGCGAGGGAAGAAGAACGATTGTTGATTCTCTCCCCGTCCAAACCCACCCCCCGTTCATTGTCTTACCAGAAACTTCACCTTAAGGCTTGAGTAGCCGTGTTATAATAATGGCATCTCGAGCTCCTGGCGCTGGGCCCACCGTTCTAAACTCTCAATGTGGCGTTAATAAAAGAATATCCAATAGTGACACCTCCCCTCCCGCTAGAACTCAGGCTTCTTTCAAAATAAATCTTTGAACCAATAATATGAGTATAACCTTTGCTTTGAAGACTAATATTTTTGCAGAATGGTACCTTTATAAAGATGGTGGCTGCCCCCGTATATATATATTTGTTGTTTCTTCAAATCCAATTAAATGAAAATACCAGTGAGTCCGCAGCCTCACTCCCTAGGCTCGCTGGGTCTGGCTCGGCAGAAAGGACGCAGGAGCCCTGCGGTCTGACAGCGGGGTGTGATCCTGGTCTACGCTCTCTGTCGCCAGCCGGGGATGTTGAGTCGGCTGCCCGAGCTTTCCGTCACGCAAGAGTCTGGGAGGGGGTCGGGGAAGGAAAAGACGGAAAAGACTTTAAGCAAGTGGTTCTTTAAGGTATAAAACCACGTTTAGGGCCTACCCTACAGCACTGCTTTCAACCGCCCGCCCAGATTCCGCATCTCCTCGTCGTCATGCCAACGGAGGCATTGCCTTCCACGGATTGGTGGCTGCCTCCGCCTATGACGTGCGTTCGAGGAGCCCGGCTTTGCTTCCGGGTTTGGGCTTAGGCCCTGGGCGCAGGGGTTTCTGGGAGTCGTCCCGGTGTCTGTGTGAAGTGCGGCGGTCACTGCGTTGGACCTCGGCGGACGGGAGCGGCAGGAGGCGGCCGGCGTGTCTTCGTTGTCCACGTGGAGCGGAGCGGGCGGTGGGTTCGGGGTTGGCGGCGAAGGACGCTCGGGAGCTGTGGGCAGCGCGGCGGGAAGGCGGCTGTGCGGGCGGCTCAGCGGGGTTCACCTGCCGCGCCCCACAGCGGGTCGGGCCTGGAGAGGGGTCGGCGAGTCCCGGGGACAGCCCAGAGGCTCCCTGCCCCGAGGCGGGGGTGATGATTATTCGCCAGTCGGGGGACAGGGGAGGCAGTGGTCCCCCCGCGGCAGAAAACCCTGTTTCTCCCTCTCTGGATACCCCGCCTTCCTGTTCTGAAAACCTAGAGAAGTAACCCAGTCCCCCAGCTTCCCCCCGCACTTGCTTTTCCAACATGGGACGGGTTTGGGGAGTCTCATCTGCTGGGCGGGACGCTGTTGGCTGCTCAAGCCCAGAAGCACCGTGAGGGTTTTTGGTTGTCAGAATCATTTAGGGGGAGGTTCCTGCCTTTGGACATTCCTTAAATTATAACCTGCCAAATACAAGATTTTTATTACGGTGGTTGCTGTAGGAGAACACTGCATCAACAAGAAGTTGTTGGAGAATTTTGCTTACGTAACTGTCATTGAAATTTAGCACGTTTTTTCCAAGACAGTAACTTTGTCTAGGGATTTTCAAATAAATTTTTGTGTGTGTTTTTGTAGCCTATTTTCTGTGGTATGAGGTGCAAACTTCAGGGAGTCTGCTGTGGAATAAGGGTGAGCTGAGAATTTTGAAAACTCAGTCGTGGCTGTACTGCATTTTACAAGGCTTTGCTATGTCAAGCCTAATCATTCTTACAGTAGTCCCGTGAGTAGTATCCCCATTCCGCAGGAACTTACATTAGGTGACGTGCCCAGGGCCACAGAGCCAGGAGAACAAGAAACAAGCTCAGCTTCATGACGGAATTCTTTGCACTAAATAAGAACTGCTTAAGAAGCTGTATTCTTGTATTCCTGAGACTCATTTGTTTTCCTGAGAGCTTGTCTTTGAGATGAAAGTTGTGGAGAACGGTTGGGACCGAAGGAGCAAGAGTACAGGACAGGACTGATTGTGTTTTTGTGCCTAGTCTCCATCTAAGGCCTGATCAGGGCCTGACTGAAAGAAACCTTGAAAAGTTTCCTAAATTCCAGGAACAAGTGTCTCAGGAATGCAGGGAGGTCTTATCTCAAGGCCAGCCATCTGGACCAGATGCCTCCAGGCATATGTGACTTAAGTATTCCATTAATGTCCCATTGTATTGATCTGTAGGCAATACTTATACGTGATTGGATTGAGGTCCTTGAGAAGGGTGTGTGAATCTAATCTGTAGGCAATTCATGTGAATATAAGCAATGCCAGAATAAAGCTTGTTTACATTGTGCATTCTGCACCAGATAGTTTGCCCTCCTGTTGTCTTGTATACACAGCCCGATGCCCCCACTCAGGACCTGTTCGACTCCTGCCAGCAGGCCCCGGCAGAAAGTAAAATTTGGAGAACGAGTTTTGGAAATGATTTCACAAGTAGGATATTTGTCAATACTTTATATAATGAGAGTTTATCACATTGGGAATAATTGACACTATTTTTCTTCAAAGTGTAAAAGTCGACGACAGCAGCTAGGCCAACTTTTGAACCTGCAAGAGGCAGAAGAGGAAAAGGAGAAGGTGACTTGAGCCAACTCTCCAAGCAGTATTCAAGTAGAGACCTGCCTTCTCCAGAAAGATCAAATACAGGTAATGAAGACTTTTTTCTCGTTCACAAGGCAAGGCCAAAAGTGTTGAATGACACAATCATGAGATAGTATGTTTGGGTTATATCATGTATCTATTTTCATAGGAGTAGAATGCAAGAGAGCTGTCTTAACACTAAAAATATACTCCGTGATTGGGCTGTTCACTATATTAGCACTAATCATTATGGGATTAAAAGAATTACAGTAAAGAGCCCTGAGTTGCTATACTAAAAAGAAGTAAAAATATTTTAGTCAACATACAGTATTATTGTAGGAAAGTATGTGATTCGTTTAGGCTTTTTGAGATACTGGGAACCACCCGAATCCTGTTAGTAACCTTCAGATTATCATAGTGATCTTGTCCAGTTCCCTCTTTTATTCTTGAGGAATTTGGGAAGAAAGCTCCTTTTTGTGGATTGTCTTCCACTGCTACAGCCATGTGTTTATTAGTAACATTTTTTCCCTGGTTTGTTTCAACCTTAGACAAACCACTCAGGATGCCCCTGAGGAGGTTCGGAACCGCTCCTTCAGGAGGGAGCTAGAGGAGAGAGAGAGAGAGCTGCTGCAAGAGACAAAATAGAGACCGTCCCACTCGAGGCACCAGCACTACCCCAGACACTGGACTTATAACACCACGTAGCCAGTAGTTTTTCTTTCATTTGCGAATTGGAACAGATTGAAGTTTTTGTTTGTTTGCTTAAAAATACTGATGTAAACAACTTAAGATGTTGTTTGCCTTAAACTATTGGTAACACTTTCTTAAATGATCAGATTAGAGGTAATGATGAGGTCGATTCCAGTTCCGTCCTTTTATGCTTCTCTTTTAGAAGCAGCAGGGTGATCTGGGGATATTTAGCAGCCATTGTTTCAATTCAGATCAAGGTCTGACTGTTTACTTTTTGAAGCCCCATGGTGTCTGTCTGTGAGGTTTCCCCTGCTTTTGTCACTAGTCACTGGTGGGCATCGGTTATAGTATTTTTTCTGTTTTTCAGGATATGTAAACCATTCCCTAAATTTACCGGCAGAGACTGCAGTTCCCATATTAAAATCAGTACTTTAACTCACTCAGCAAACAGTTGCCAGAGGCTTTTTTGCCAGGCACTCTGGTTGTGGTCTCTCCTATCACAGGGCTTGTAATCCAAGGTCTTGGTGCTCAGAAGTCCCTAAAATGTTACAAGAAATGCAGTATTTGTTTCAGTAAGCTGAATCATATTTGTGTTTTCCCAGAGCATACAACCTCTTAGTGTCCAAGAAGCCTTGGTTAGACCAGATCCCGGCCGCCAACCTCGATGCAGATCATCTAACAGACGTGTGTGTTTCATTTCCTCCATTCATCATCTTCTTCCTCTTCTTTTTTTTTTACCATTTTTATTCTGTTTATGATGCTTCCTGAAATACTTATATTCTTTTTGCTTTAAGAAGTGACATGCGTTTCTTTTTACTTACTGCTGTTCACATGTGGCCCTGTCTTCAATGCTAAACTTTACAGCTGATTTTAAAACAAAAGGCATTATTGTGTGGTTGACCCAACATCAAATGTATTTGTAGGATAAAAAAGAATATTTTGTCGTTATCAAAAAGAAAAAACTCAGTAGGAATATACTATAATGGTGTGCTTTATGCACATAACCACAAGCCCTGAGACATAAAACACAAAGACTGAGAAATATACAGTAAAACTGACATATTTGCAATGATGTTGGGAGTTGTTTTTGTTTTTTTTCTGTTTACCAGTTTACTAAAGGAGGTGATAAAGGATACAAATCAACAGCCAGATGAAGAGATACCCAGGACAAGATTCTGAACAAAGGAGCTTCCATCCTTGTGGAGCTTGGTGGCCCATAGAAGCATTTTGGTTTCCCAAGCATGGAAGTTCTCCAGAAAGGGGAATGGTGTTGGGGGCTGGGGGCAGGGGGAAGGAGGGGGAGTTAAAAATTACCATTCTCTCCGAAATTGACGGATAAGCAGAGAATAAAACTAATAATGCTACTCAAATTTAAGTGACAGATTTAACAACTTTATCATATAACCCACAACAACCACATAGCAAATATAAAATGCCTTTTGATACATATAAAACACTTAACAAAAATTTACCAATATAAGACCACAAAATAAATGTCAGCAAAATTCCATAGACTCAAAATATTGAGCACAATCTTGACTGCGATGAAATAAAATTGAAAGTAAACAATAAAATACCTCAACCCAACCATATGTGTTTGAAATGAATATCCATAGGTCTGAAATAATATTCATACAAAAACCTAAAAATCGATTTATTTGTACATTCAGCTCAAGCATTTAGTCAAAAACAAAGCAAAATGGAATTATGCAAAAGAAAAGGGGAAAAAGGTAATGGCAGCATAATAAACAAAAAGGGAAAATACACATACACAGAAATAGAGATGATTAATGAAACAGAAGATGATACCTTAAAGAAAAATAAAGAACTGGCAAAGCTGTTGCAGGAAAGACAGCTTCCAGTACTGGATTAGGAAATAGCATAAGCCTGGAGCGCCCTCTAGTGCTTGAAATTAAGGATGTGCTAGACCAGCAAACATTGATGGAGGTTCATCAATGGGGCACAAGAACCAGAGGAAAGAGTACTAAATGACCAAAGCTCAGTTTGCAACGAAATAATTTAAGTACCATTGAATTTAAACTAAAGTATAAAATAAGTATGTATGAGTGCATACCGATACTAAAAAAATGATTGAGTAACAAACTGGGGAGAAGAGACAAATTAATCTCTCCTGTAGAAGATTCCAGCTAAGTTACATAGTACACCCTAAAGGAGGGGTCCGTAACCCTCTGCTACCTGAGTGCAGGCTGCAAACACTGACTGAATACAGAGCGGCAAGTGGGAGTGGGGAGGGTAGGTCAGAAATTTTATAGTGACAAACACTATCGGCCAGATCAACATCAAGAGCCTTCAATTATGTTGACAGTATGTGCCTGTGATACGATGTGATAAAAATGGCACTTTATCCTCTTTAACCATCTTCCCTAAAACACATAAACCCAGGCTATTTCAGACGAATTCCAAGAAAAGGGCATCCTATGTATACATGGCCAGTACTCCCCCCAAACTGTCAGCTCTCTATATGAACATTTTATCAAAAATAAAGTCTGAGAATCTGTTACAACCAAGAGAAAGCTAAGGACACATAAAAGCTAGACATTTTTTGGTATTTGGGATGGGATCTTGGAACAGAAAAAAGACATTGGGTAAAAAACTGAGGAAATCTGAATAAACTATGGCCTTTAGTAAATAATCTCATATTGGTTTTGGCTCATTAATTATAACAAATGAACCCTAGGAATTAGGATATTAATAACGGGAAAATGTGAGTGGGGTGGGTTTGGGGTAGGTTATATGGGAGCTCTCCAAAGTATATGCTCAGTTTTATATATATATATATATTTTTATTAAGGTATTATTGATACACACTCTTATGAAGGTTTCACATGAAAAAACAATGTGGTTACTACACTTACCCATATTATCAAGTCCTCACTCATACCACAATTCAGTCACTGTCTATCAGTGTAGTAAGATGACACAGATTCACTCTTTGCCTTCTCTGGGCTACACTGTTTTCCCCGTGATTCCCCACACTATGTGCACTAAACATAATACCCCACAATCCCCTTCTCCCACCCTCCCCACCCACCCTCCCACACGCCTCCCCACACTAGTTCTTTCTTGGAGTCTCTGAGTCTGCTACTATTTTGTTCCTTCGGTTTTGCTTCGTTGTTATACTCCACAAATGAGGGAAATCATTTGGCACTTGTCCTTCTCCGCCTTGCTTATTTCACTGAGCATAATATCCTCCAGCTCCATCCATGTTGTTGCAAATGGCAGGATTTGTTTTCTTCTTATGGCTGAATAGTATTCCATTGTGTATATGTCCCACATCTTTATCCATTCATCTGCTGATGGACATTTAGGTTGCTTCCATATCTTGGCTATTGTAAAAAGTGCTGCAATAAACATAGGGGTGCATATGTCTTTTTGAATCTGAGAAGTTGTATTTTTTGGGTAAATTCCAAGGAGTGGGATTCCCAGGTCAAATAGTATTTGTATTTTTAATTTTTTGAGGATCCTCCATATTGTTTTCCACAATGGTTGAACTAGCTTACATTCCCACCAGCAGTGTAGGATGGTTCCCCTTTCTCCGCACTCTTGCCAGCATTTGTTGTTCTTAGTCTTTTGGATGGTGGCCATCCTTACTGGTGTGAGGTGATATCTCATTGTGGTTTTAATTTGCATTTCCCTGATGATTAGTGATGTGGAGCATCTTTTCATACGTCTGTTGGCCATCTGAATTTCTCCTTTGGAGAACGGTCTCTTCATATCCTCTGCCCATTTTTTAATCTGTTTATTTGCTTTTTGGGTGTAGAGACATGTAAGCCCTTTATATATTTTGGATGTTAACCCCTTGTAACATATGTCATTTACAAATATATTCTCCCATCAGTTTTTTGTAAATCTGAAATGGTTCTAAAAAAATTAAGTATTATTGATTATAACAAAATAATAAACAAGAGAAGTCATCAATAAACTATTAGAATGAAAAATTAGAAATATAATCTAGATTTTAAACAGTCTACAAAACAATGCAACACAATATATAAATCAAATGATTCCATAAACCACTTACATGACTTCATATTTTTAGACCCGAGAATAGGTCTTAATTAACATTATTAAATTAGGAAATATAAAGTGCTTGTAGAGATTTATAAAACATGTATGTACAGTTTAACAAATAACCACGAAGGGAAAGGGACTGGGGAAAATGGGCGGGAAGGGAGGGATAAGAGGGAAAAAGGGGCATTACGATTAGCAGATGTAATGTTGGGGGGGCACGGGGAGGGCAGTACAACTCAGAGAAGACAAGTAGTGATTCTATAGCATCTCACTACACTGATGGACAGTGACTGTAATGGGGTTGGTGGGGGACCTGATGAAGGGGTAGTTTAATAATCGTAATATTGCACATGTAATTGTAAATTAATGATAATAAAATAAATTATATTAAAAAAAAAAAACAAATAACCACGGAGTGAACGAAGGTGGAGCCACTGCCCAGGTCAAGAAATAAAGCATTGTCGGCAGGGAGAGCCTGACGCCTGCTCCTCCTCCAGGATGCCAGTCATCTGTCTCTGGGGCAGCCCTATCCGTAAGCACAGGCATATGGGTTTTGGTAAATGATATAAAATAAAAACTGTGCCCGCTTTTGAAAACCTTACATAACGTCCTATTAGCATCATACTTTATGAACTTTAATGCATTATTTTGTGTATTTTTTTTTTCATCATTTAGGTTGCTGCATGTAGCTGGACTCGGTTCTGTTTCAGGGGTGCGCTCAATCACATAAACATTCTCACTATTGATAGGCCTTTTGGTTGTCTCCACTTTTTGCCTCGTGCAAACACATATATTGGAGCACACGTGCACCCAAAATATAGATTCTTGGTCATGGAGCATGTGAATTCAAACTTCATCTTGCCAAACTATTTTTCAATAGTTCTTCCTGATTCACACACTCACGATCGGCAAAGGAGGCGCTCTTTTGCTTCTCTTTTGCAGACCTTTGACAGTCATCAGCCTTTCTAGTTTTAGCCAATGAGGTGAGGGAGTAGGGCTGTCTCACTATGATTTGCATTTCCCTGATTACTAATGAAGGTGGGTGAGCATTTTTTCATGTTTATTGGCCAATCGGATCTGCCCCTTCACAGATTCATGGAGCGGCCCTCAACTGTTTTGTCCGTTTTTCTCCTGGGTCTCCTGTTTGCTACCTTTGTAGGAGTTCTTTTTATATATTCTGGATATTAGCTCTCTATTGGATATAAGTAATACAGTGTCTGTTCCCACTCCTTGACTAGTCTTTTCACTCTCTTTTGTATCTTTTGATAAACAGCAGTCCCCTTTTACCCCTGATAGTGAATAATTATTAAAGCAGCTAACACGTATGGTGCCTATCGAAAACCAGACACTGTTCAACCTACTCTTGCATAGAGTAATTCATTTAATCCTCATAATGACCCGATAAAGGAAATCCTATTAATCCTGTTTCTCAGATGAGGAAACTGAATCAAGGAGACATTAAGCAACTTTCTTAAGTTGACACATCTAGTAAGTGGTGGAGTCAGATATTAAAATAAGAATTCCCAAGATGATTCCTTAAAAGAAGAACAAAGAGGGGTGACATTTCCCCTATCAAGCTGCAATATTTGAGCTGCTATGGACAAACACATCTGTGTACAGAATGGAGAGGCCAGACATAGACACACGTGTGTGCGGGAATCCGTATAGAAGGGAGGTGGCATACCAAACTGGTGAGGAGAAGTGGACTATGCAGTAGGTGGTATTGGAATTGGCGCTGTTTTTGTGGCGGGGGGGAGAAAAAGAGATGCCTCACACCACTTACATAAATAAATCTGCAAACACACAGAACTTTAAGACGACTATAGAAAATATTGAAGAATGTCTTCATTAACTCGAGTGGAAAAAATATTTTAAAGGGCCACAAACACCATGATGGACATGTCTGATATATTTACGTGGCTCCAGTGTCATGACTGTGATGGTTAATTTTACCTGTTGACTTGACTGAGTTCAAGGATGCCCAGATAACTGGTAGAGCATTATTTCTGTGTGTTTCTCTGTGGGCGTTTCAGGAAGAGACTAGCATTTGCATCAGTAGACTGAGTAAATACGTCACCTTCACCAATACAGGCGGGATCATCCAAGCCTTTGGGAGCCTGAATATAGCAAAGGTCAGAGGTAGTGCAAACCCACTCTCTCTGCCTAAGCTGATGCATCCATTGTTGCCTGTCCTGGGACATCTGACAGAGGCGCTTCTGTTTCCCTGGCTTTTAGACCTAGACGTGGTCTTATAGTATTGACCCGTATTTCTCAGGCCTTTTGACTTAGATAGGCTTACACCCCCATGTTCCTGGGGCTCACTTGCAGATAGCTGATCTGGCAGATTATGGGACTTCTCAACCTCCATAACCACCTGAACCTATTCATGCAATTAAAGCTCTTATATCTGTGTAGATCCTATTGTTTCTGTTTCTCTGCAAAATACTAACACACCATAAAAAATAAACAAAATTACAGAAAGTTTTATCATAACAGAACTGCTGTAGGGGATTGAAAAAGTAAACAACTTGCAGACATCTCCCAGGACTTGGGTTTTGTGCATTCCGGTCAGAGCACCACGGTCACAGAGGAGGGTGTGCGCGCCACCCTCCACCTCCACCGGGAGGCGTGCTCACGGAGACACCCGCGTGCTCTCAGCAGGCCCGTGGAAGAGCCTCGGGCGGGCCGCGG
This sequence comes from Smutsia gigantea, assembly GCA_032199065.1. NCBI lineage: Eukaryota > Metazoa > Chordata > Mammalia > Pholidota > Manidae > Smutsia > Smutsia gigantea. Next base: position 338,028 of record JAVSCE010013911.1, read on the forward strand.
AAAGACCCCGCGTGTTTCCCGGGTGGGTCTAGGGCTCTGAGCCAGGCGTGTTCTCATTGGGAACCTCCAGGCCCTCCGCTGAGAGGGGCGGGGCGCGAACCGAGGGAGGCAGCCGGCTGCTGCGGAGGCCTGGGAGACAGGACGGCTGCGAGGCAGGCACCCCGCGGTGCGTGCGCCGCCCAGCGCAGGGTGCGGGCTGGGGGTGCCCAGTCCACCGGCGGCGGCAAGCAGGCGCGGCTTTGCGGCCCCGGGACCCTGAAGCCGAGTCCCTCCAGCCGCGGATTCCTGTTTCGCTTCGGGCGCGCGGACCCGCGGCTCCAACGGCTCCCAGAGTCCGTTGCGGCGGACCGCTCGGGCTGCGCACAAGCCCGCGCGGGCCGGGACCAACGGCATTGCGGTTGGAGCGAATCCCGCGGGCGGCTGCTCTGCGGGGCTATGGCGGCCCGGGGTTGCCCCCCGCAGTCCCCTCAGCGCCCCAGCCCGCGCCTGCCCCGGTGACCTCGGCGCCTGGCCCTGCGAGGGCGCGTCGACTCCTCCCGGCCTGACGGTGTCGGCCCGTGGGAACGGCCAGGACAGACGGGCTGCGGGCGAGGTTGGATGTCACACGGGGTGTCGTGATGAGGGGAATCCCGCCGGTGTCTGTGAGGGCGGTTCGCAGGAGGCGTGGGGGAGTCGTGGGGTGCAGCCTGTGGCTGGGCAGTGGCACGTGTGTGTGTTTGTGTGTGTGTGTGTGTCTGTGTGTGTGGGTGTGTGTGGCGCAGAGCCGGCTGTGCACTGGTGGTGCAGAAGCCTGCGCGTGCAGGAGTCCGGGGGTGTCGGGTGTGGTGTGCGGCGCATCAGGCGCTCCGGGGCTTCAGGCAACTGTAGGTGTGGATGTGAACGTTCAGGGTTTGTCCCTAAAGATTTGGGGAAAGAACTGGTTGTCTAGGAAGTGAGGGTAGGGAGGTACGTGTGTACCCTTTCGTGCATGCATGTGGGCTGGGAGGTGGGGGTCCTAGCCAGGGTGTAGGTGCACTGTGTCCCATACTGGGATGGAGGGGACGGGCACCCTGGAAGCGGCTCCTCCTGGCTTGGGATAGTGGATGCTGCCCAGCTCTTCCCGGCTCTGCTCAGCGCTGTCCCGCGGGGCGCCAGAAGTCAGGCATGCTGGGAATCTTTGTACCAGGTGCGCACCACACACGATGTCTTTCCGGACTGCCCCTGAGAGCTGTTTCTTAAGCCTCTACCAGCAGAGCACTGGTGTGTGTGAAGCATGTGCGTGTGTGGAAGACTCTAGGTGAATTGTGAGTGGGACATCGGGGCGGGGGGCCCGTGTGTGTGCCCAGCCACTGGTCATCCTGTCATCGCGTGGCTCGTCCTCGGGCTGGCCCGTTTTAGGGCCAAGGAATCCCCATAGATGTTGGGAGCTCTGCATTGGGGGAGGTCTGTACCTTAGGCAGGTGAGTGCCCCTTCTGCACTTGGGTGGTCCTGGCACCTGGGTACCAGGTTGGGAGGTCCTGGTGGACAGGTGGTGTGCGGTGCAGTAGTAGTATATTAATCATGTATTTATTTTTCCTTTTTGACGTGTTAGGCTTGTTGGCTGCGGAGAGACTGTCCCTTCTAGGACTAGCCACCTGTCAAGAGCTAGGGAAGGGCTCACTGGGAGCTCATGCTTCATCAGCAGTCCAACAAATCCAGAGTCTGCAGCCCCAGCTACCCCCTTCATCTAATCTCACAGTTAGTTAGCCCAGGTTCCCCCTCACCTAAATCATCCTAGGGCAGGCAGCAAGCAACTAGAGACCAGCCCTGTAGCCTAAGACACATTTGAATTATACAAAGTAGATAATCTTAAACTCCCTTGCCTTTCCTGGCCCAAAGAATCGGGCATATACTTTCTCCCTATTGGTCCATCTGGCCACTAACCAAAGCTGGCCCTTGCCCTGTGGCCCCTCATGTTGTGGTGTGCCCTCTTCTTTTGAGTTAGGTAAGGAATTTCTGCTTTCAGTGGCATTGGCACGTGTGCCAGCATTCCATTACCTCCGTAATTAAATCCTGGCCATAGTTTAAAAACAATTGGCACAGTCAGCAACTCAGTGTTCAGTGGAGAGAGCTTATCTCTGGACTTCTCTCAGCTTGCTAAATGCTTTTAGCAAACAGCAAGTTCCATCTGAGAAGGCACTGCTAGCTGTTGGCACACTGTGTTTTGGCTGCTACTACTTTGTGCTCTGTCCACCGTATGCTGCCATAGATCTTGGAGGAGTATTCCTCTCTTCCTTCTGTAGCTTGAAGGTGCTTGCAAGGGCTGTAATTCTTTAGTTGGCACTTTATCCAGGAGAGATTGATCTCAGTCTGTTTTTCCAAGCTCAACTTGCCTTGTTGCTGGGCTGGTGCTCCCAAGGGTGACTAGAATAATTAACTGCCATGCAAGGCAGAGGCTTCCCCCAAAAGTGGGCAAGGGAAGCTTCTTCCAATAGACTGTGTTGGTATATGAATCTGACCAACTAAAACAACACTTCTGATTCAGAAGTGGGCTGCTGGCTTTTTTTCCATTTCTATTGAAATGTAATCGACATACAACATTGTGTAAGTTTAAAATATACAATGTGTGTACGTGTAAGTATTGTGAAACCACAATAGGGTTTAATTAGCACCTCTGTCACTTCACATAATTCTTTTTGTGTGTGGTTAGACCATTTAAGAGCTATTCTCTTCGAAACTTTCAAGTATATAAAAGAATATAGTTAATGATAGTCACAGTGCTATACGTTATCCCCAGGGATTATTCATCCTGTAAATGGAAGTTTGTATCCCTTGACCAACATCAGCCCATTTCCCCAGCCCCTGACAACCTCCATTCTTCTCTGTTTGTATGAGTTCAGCTTTTTTTACATTCCCCATGTAAGTGTGATCATAGAGTGTCTCGTCCCACTTCACTTAGCATAATGCCTTCAAGCTCTACCTATGTTGTTGCAAATGATTTCTTTCTTTCCCAAGACTGAATAATATTCCTATGTATGTATTTCCATTATCCATTCATCTGCTGATGGACACTTAGGTTATTTCCATATTTTAGCTACTGTGAATAAAGCTTCAGTTAATTTTTGAATGTAGATACCTCTGATACTGATTTCATTTCCTTTGGTTTTATGCCCAAAAGTGGGATTGCTAAATCATATGGCAGTGCTATTTTTAATTTTTTGAGGAACATACATACTATTTTCCATAGTGGCTTCACCAATGTGCATTCTCCCAACAGTGCACAAGTGTTCCCTTTTCTCCACTTTTGTCTTTTTGATGACGGCCACTTTTAACAGGTATCTCATTGTGGCCTCAAGGTGCATTTCACTGGTGATTACTGTTGTTGAGCATCTTTCCATGTACCTGTCAGTCATTTGTCTTCCTTGGAAAACAATCTAGGTCCTTTGCCCATTTTTTAATTGTATTGTTTGGGGTTTTTTTCTTTTCTTTTCTTTCTTTTTTTTTTTTTTTTGCTATTGAGGTGTATGAATTCCTTATGTATTTTGGATATTAACCTTATCAGGTAGATTGTTTCCAAACATTTTCTCCCATTCCATAGGTTCTCTTTTCATTTTGTTTAATGTTTCTTTTACTGTGAAGGCGGTCTTAGTTTTATGTCCTATATTTTTATCTTTCTTTTTCTTGTTTGTGCTTTTGGTGTCATAGTTATAAAAAATTGTTCGCAAGACTATGTGAAGACTATTTTTCCCCATGTTTTCTTCTAGGAGTTTTACAGTTTCAGTTCTTCTGTTTAAGTCCGTAATCATTGGTAATTAATTTTTGTAAGTGGCATAAGAGAAGGGTCCAACTTTATTCTTCTGCATGTGATTGCCCAGTTTTCCCAACACTGTTTATTCTTTTCCCATTGAGTATTCTTAGCTCCTTTGTGAAATATTAGTTGACTCTACTTGTGGGTTTATTTCTGAGCTCTACTCTGTTCCATCTAGGTATCTTTTTATGCCACTGCCATACAGTTTTGATCACTATAGCTATGTAATAAAGTTTGAAATTAGGAAGTATGATGCCTCCAGCTTTGTTCTCCTTTCCCCAGATTGCATTGGCTGCTGTTGTCTGTGGCTCCATACACATTTTAGGAATGTTTGTTTCTTTTTCTTTGAAAAATGCCATTGGAATTTTGATAGGGAAAGCATTGAATGTACAGATGACCTTGGGTCATGTGGACATCTCAACAATGTTAGTTCTTCTGATCCATTAACATGGAATATCTTTCCCTTTATTTATGTCTTCAAGCTCTTTCACTAGTCTTATAGTTTTCAGAGTACAGATCTTCCATCTCCTGAGTTAAATTTATTCCTAAGTATTTTATTGTTTTTGATGCTGTTGTAAAGGGGGTTGTTTTCTTAATTTTTTCAGTGGTATAGAAATATAACTGGTTTCTAGATCTTGATTTCATATCCTGCAAGTTTACTGAATTTGTTTATTCGTGCTGACAGTTCATTGTTGTAGTCTTTAGGATTTCCTATACATAAGATCATACTATTTGCAAACAGAGACAATTTTACTTCTTCCTTCTGATTTGCATACCTCTTATTTTTTATTCTGTGTGACTGCTCTGGCCAGAACTTCCAGTACTATGTTGAATAACAGTGGTGAGAGTGGGCATCCTTGCCTTGTTCCTGATCTTAGAGAAAAAGTTTTCAGTCTTTTGCCATTGTGTGTGACCGTTGCTGTGGGGTTTTAATATGTGGCTTTTATTATATGGAGATCGTTTCCTTCTATTCCTACTATGTTGAGTGTTTTTTATCATGAAAATGATGAATATTGCCAAATATTTTTCTGCATCAATTTAGATGATCATGTGGTTTCTTTCCCTCATCAGTTTTTGATGATGGTGTATTTACACATTCTTTGTTTCTTTCACCAGTTTTCCTCATATAGATCTTGTACATATTTTGTTAGACTTACACCTAAATATTTCATTTATTGAGTGCTAATGTAAATGGTATTGTATTTTTAATTTCAATTTCTACTTTTTTTTGTATAGAAAAAAACAATTGATTTTTGCATATTAACTTTGCACCCTGCAGTCTTGCTATAGTCACTACTTAGCTCCAGGAGCTTTTTGTTGTTATTATTGATTTAAAAACATTTCTGCAATGGCAGTCATATCATCTGCAAACACAGACTCTTTTATTTCTTCCCTCCCAATCTGTATGCCATTCATTTCCTCTTCGTGTCTTACCTAGGACTTCCAGTTGCATAGGAGTGGTGAGAAGGGCCCCTTTGCCTTGTTCCTGATTTTAGGTGGAAGGTATCTAGTTTCTATCCATTACATGTCATGTTCGCTGTATGTTTTTGTATATATTGTTCATAAAATTGAGTAAGTTATACTCTACTTCTTTTCTGAGAGTCTTTTAAATCAAGAATAGATATTGGATTTTTGTCAAAAAATTGTTTGCATCTACTGCTATGATATTGTGACTTTTTTTAGCTCATTGAAGTGATGGAGTATATGAATTGATTTTCTAGTGTTGAGTCATCCTTTCATATCTGGAATAAGAACCCCTTGGTTATGGTTTATAATCCTTTATGTTTCTGGATTTAAATTGCTCTTCTTTTCCTCAGGATTTTTGCATCTATGCTCATGGAAGATATTGGACTGTAGTTTTCCTTTCTTATAATGCCTTTACATGATTTTGGTATTAGGGTAATGCTGGTGTCAGAATTATTCAGGAAGTATTTCTACTGATAGTTTCTGGAAGAGATTATAGAGACAGGTATAATTGCTTCCTCAAATGCTTGTTAGAATTCATCAGTAAAACCTTCTAGGCCTATTGTTTTGCTATGTAGAAGGCTATAAGTTATTGATTAAATGTATTTAATAGGTATAGAACTATTCATATGATCTGTTTCTCCTTGTGTGAATTTTGGCAGCTTGTGTCTTTTCAGGAATTGGTCCATCTCACCTAGGTTATCAAATTTGTGGGCATAGAGTTTTTCATAAATTTCCTTTATTGTCTCAGATATATTTAAAATTTTTTGAGCTAGATGAAAATGAAAACACAGCTTATAAAAATTGTGGGATGCTGTAAAAGCAGTGATTATAGGAAAATTTATAGCATTAAGTACATATATTAGAAAAGAAGGAAGACCTAAATTCAAAAATCTAAATTTCCAATTTAGGAAACTAGGAAAAAGAAGAACAAGTCTATGCCTACAAATTTGATAACCTAGATGAAATGGACCAACTCCTTGAAAGCCATCAACTGCCAAAACTCACATAGGCAGAAATGGACACTCTGAATGCACCTATATTTATTAAAGAAGTTGAATCAGTAATCAATAACCTCCCAAATCAGAAAGCACCATGGCCAGATGGACTGCAGTGGTGAATTCTATCCAACATCTAAGAAAGAAGGATAAAAAGATAAAAAGGATCAGAGTGTAAAAGCAGAGAGATGCAAAAATCCTCAACAAAATAGTAACAAATCAAATCCAACAATGTATACAAAGAATTATACACCAAGACTAAGGGGATCTATATGTCCATTATATCTCACTAAAAACGTTGTAATTGTGTGAGATGATGAATGTGTTAACTGCCTCTAGTAACCACCAATCTGTTCTGTGTCTATGAGTTCAGCTCCCCGCCACCCCTACCCCCACACCATTTTTACATTCTAAATATAAATGAGATCAAACAGTATTTCTCTTTCTCTGTCTGACTTCACTTCACATAGTACCCTCTAGGTCCATCCATGTTGTCACAAACATCAGAATTTCCTCCTTCTTATGGCTTAACAATATTCCAGTGTGTCTATGTGTATATATGTGTACACACATCTCACATTTCTTTAACCATCATTCATCAATAGACGTTTAGGTTGTTTCCACATTTTGGCTATTTGTGAATAATGAACACAGGGGTGCAGATATTGATTTGAGATTTTTCTTCTTTTCTAATGCAAATTTCCAGTGGTATAAAATTCCTCAAACTGATGTTTTAGCTGTAACCTACAAATTTTGGTATGTTGTATTTTTATTTTCATTCGTTTCAAGGTATGTTTTAAAACCTTGAGACTTCGTCTTTGACCCATGGATTATTTAGAATTGCGTTCATTTCCCGTTTTCTTTCTCTTTCTGATTTCTAGTTCGAGTCTACCGTGTCCAGAGAACGTAGTCTGTATGAGTTCAGTTCTAATAGATTTGATAAGAATCGTTTATGGTCCAGGTTATATGGTCTGTCTTGGCAAATGATCTTTGGGTGCTTGAGCAGGATATGTATGTATTGTGCTGTTTTGGGGGTTAGTGTTCCGTAAGTGCTGATTGGCTCTTGTTAGTTAGTTGCTGGCAGCGTTTAGTCCGCAGGAGCAAGGGAAAGGCCGGTGGGCGCCCTGGGGTGACAAGCTCGGGCTGTTGCCCTCTCCGTCCAGGGTACACGCCTGCGCTCGCCGCCTCTCCTGACAACCTCGGCTAGTCCCTGCATCATTTCACAGTGGCCGCCTTTAGGCCTGAGGGGCAAGGTTCGGCCGCGAAGCCGCCGCTGAGCATGCGCACACCCTGGCCGCGCGCGAGTCCCGCAGGGGCGGGGAGATGGGGAGAGAAGCGGGTCCGGCTTAGTTCCAGCGCCGAGAGTCGCCGCCTGAGGTGAATGACCTGTGACCCGAGAGAGCGCGGGGGCGGGGCAGGTGAGCGCGGGGCCGGGAGCCCCCGGGGGCTGAGGGAAGAAGCGCCGCTGAGGCCGGTGAGGAGCGATCGGGCTGCGATGAGGGCGCTCGGGGAACGGAGTGACGAGGGGCGGCTGTCCGCGCGGCCTCGGATGTGGACCCGCGGGCGGAAGCGTGGGTCTGGGGCCCGTGGCGCCGGCTGACTGTGGGCACTGGCTCAGGAGGGATCAGAGGGCTGGGTGGGGGTTGTCCTCATGGATTTCCTCTCTAACTGGCCGACTGGTTTGTTTTTCCGTTTATGATTTATTATCGTGGTATGTGTTGCTAGACTTGAAAAGTATATTGCCCTGGGGTTGTGTGTAAGTTTACACTGACCTTATTTTGCTTCTTTCCCCATTCAGGTTAGTAGGTACTTTGTCATTCTTAATGTAGTATGTAGGTATCGTTTTTCTTTCTCTTTTTTATTATCAGTCATGGCAAGGCTTTTTTACTGACCGTTTTGAAGTACGGTTGTGTTTAGACTCCCTGATTTTGAGATAGTAATTTTATCGGGTTTTTTTTAGATCCTGTCTTTTTTTTCTCTTTTAAATGTGAATTGTCATTCCTTCCCTTAGTCTGCCAGTGTTATTCTGAACATGTTTAGGGGGGTATAATGTTTCCTCTAAATAAATACATCTTTATCTATGAAATGTATAATTTTGATTTGATCCACTTTGATCCTGAGTTATTCAGGCGAGCTTAAGATATGTTTTAGTTCTTTATTTTTAATTTTATTGTCAACCTGTCATAAAATGTGTCCTGCGAAGTCTCAACTTTTTAAAAAGTTTATCAAGAGTTTTTTTGAAGCCAAGTTAACACAGTGAATTTTGTTTAGTAGATATAAGAGGAAGAGTGTATTTGATTTTTGTATGTTGCAAGGTTCTCTTTAAGTATATTTAATATAGCCTGCAGTATTTTTCAGATCTCTCTTTTTGCTGTTTTTGGGCCTACCAGATTCCTCATAGTCTACAAGAGATATAATAATCTCTTACTGATAGTTTCCTTTGTAATTATCTGTGCTTTTTGGCTAGTTTTATTGGTGTATGTTTGTGGGATAGTGCATTTTGGGTAGTTTTATTTCATTTTTGGGTGCTATTATAGGATCCATCTTTTTAAGACAAAGCACCTTTAACCTTGAGTTCCACTTTGGTATCTATATTGCCATGCCTGCTTTCACTTCTGTTGCATTTGGATGACATGTCTTTGCCTAGTTGAACTACTTGTAAATATGAAATTCATTTTGGTGTTTTCAAACCCAACCTATAGTCTCTGTCAGTGGGATATTTGTACCTCTTCAGTTTAGTGTAGTCATGATTTACCTAATTTTACATCTTCCCTTTTAATGTTTACTCACTTATTTTAACTCATTATTTTCTGCTTTTTCTTTTCTTTTTCATACTTTCATGTATTGATGAAATTTAATTTCTTTGTTCCCATTATGTACCCCATATAAAGTCTGTTTTTTCTGAGATAATCAGAAATGTTTTATTATAGAAATTTATTATATATATGTTACTGAGTCCAAGCTCATGCCACTTGCTGTGTGACATGCCAATAAATCTAGCGACAACTTGTTAGGGCCAGGAAAGCAGCTTCATCCAGAAAGCCATCAGACAGAGAAGATGGCAGCTTAAATCCTCAAGTGCGGTCTTAGCTCAGGGTTTATTGCAAGCTTCTTTTATGCTCAGGAAGTGGGAGCAGGTTAGCTGCAGACAAATATAGCGTGGAGGCAGAGATGCCACCTTGTCACTCGGTTACATATGTGTATTTATATATTAAGTATTTAGTTTCTTCTTAAATATTTAATATTTATAATATTTTCATTTATATTTGTGTATATACATAAATTTACATGTCTAATTTTTGTTTTATGAATAGCTGTTTATATTTACTTGTGTTTATTATAAAAGTGTTTTATTAATGTTAATTTTCCCTGTAATGACCTCATCATATCATTATTTTTCTTTTTTATACTTAGGTATCTCTTGCAAAATGTACTGCTCAGCAGTATTTTTCTATTTGAGATTTCTCATCTGATTCTTTTTACATTGATTTGCAATACTTCTTGAGGTATTTTCCTCAGGTAAAGATAGAGAGATATCCTGCAAGTGCTTTTATTCCTGAAAATGTCTTCTCTGGCCCTAACAGAGAAGTGGTCTTTTAGAAGCTCTCTCTGATACTTACTTAACTTTCAGTAGTGCATATGAGGCATCTTGGTTTTCTTAATTGTTTTTCTGTAAGTAGTCTACTCTTTCATACATGCTTTAGATTTTGAAGTGTTTTAGATTTCAGATTATCTCTAAAATTAAAGGATATCCCCAGATTTGTTCATTGATTGGAGCCCTTCCTGTGTGTGTGTGTGTGCATGTAAGTTTGTGGGGAAGGTGGATGGTCTGAGCGTGAGTAATCAGTGGTGGGAGTGGGGGCGTGTGCCTCAGCGCTTTCTCAGGGCCATTGCAGGTGCAGGTGTGGCTGGAATTGGGGCTCGGGTTACGGATGGAGCTGCATCGGGGCAGTGATAAAGGTGTGGAGTCCAGTGATGGGGGCATGTAATATTGTGATATACAGTATATATTTTGGTTTTCATCCAGAACACCCAGCACACAGCTGCAAAATCTTTGAAATTTCCTATGTGATAGGAGCTATAGTGGCATCTTTGTACCTGGCTTCTGAAATAACTCCAGGAGGATGGTCTTGCCTGAGGGTTTTAGCCCTGGGCAAGTTCACTATGAATTCAGTGAGACTGAGAAATGACGACAGAATATTCTTGGGGTAAAAGAGTTTATACCCAGCAGTATGTCGAGCACTAGAATCACATCTGCGTCCAGCATTCGGCAGGTCCATAATCCGCCTCTGCCTCTGCCTCCACCCAGAGCACTGGGTGGAGCTCTTTATATGGTGACTCCATCAGTAATAGCTCATTGGCTATGTGTGTGGAAGCAGTAACCTAACAGTAGGCCAGTTAGATCATCAAGTAGTTTTAGGGTCAGGTGAGGATCATCACCATAGGAACATCCATTTTCCTCATCGCAATATAGGTGAAATGGATGTTTTTCATTATTCGTAAGTGCCTGTCAAGCACAACTGAGTTGATGTTAAGTGATTTTTGGAAAGTCCCTGGATAATCACTGGATGGGGGCTGGTTGCCAGGGGAACCAAACTGCCCTTAGAGAGTTTTAACTTGAAACCTACCCAGTGGCTGGAGTTTCAGTCAGTCACCAATGGCCAATTATTTAATCATCTGTGTGTAGTGATGCCTTCATAAAAACCCCAAGGGTGGAGTTTGAAGAGTTTCTGGGTTGAACACGTGGAGGGGCTGCGGGAGTGGTTTGCCCCATTCTCTTACAATGCATTGATTAGTTAACAAGTAGTATGTTTTCCTGAGCTCTGTGAGCTGCTCTGGCAAATTAGTAGAAACTGAGGAGGGGGGTTCCCCGGAACTTGATTTGTAGCCAGTTCTTCAGGAGTACAAGTAACAACCTGGACTTCTGGCTGGCATTTGAAGTTGGGGGAGCAGTCTTGTGGGACTGAACCCTTAACCTGTGCAAATAACACTAACTCCAGCTTGATGGTGTCAGATGAGTTAGATTGTAGGATGCCCAGCAAGTGTTGCACAGTTGCTTGGGATGAGGCCCCTGAGAGTAGAGGAGGTACCCACAGGGGTTTTCCCTTTTCAGGACGTGGGATTGATTGGCGGACGGCCAGGACCATTGGGGGTGGAGGCATTGGAAGCTCTGCAATTGGGGACCGTAGAATGAGTGGTTTGGGGCCCGTGGGCAGGATGTGGGGCCCCAGTGACTCTGAGGTGGAGTACTGGCTCTGGGGCGGGGTGGGTGTGCAGCCACTGATAGCAGGAGCAGTCCGAGGAGTGGTAGGGCCAGGGTGGTGACAGCTTGAGGAGCTGTGAAGCCAGGTCATGCCTGATGCAGTAGTTGCATTCCACGTGGATCGGTGATTTTGTTACAACAGCAGTGGCAAAATTTAATGAGTACTTTTCAAGTATTATAAAATAGGTTCATTCATCTTGAAAGTGTAAAGATGAGGAGACTGAGACTGAAGCAAGTTCTTCAGATGGTCACAGCCAGAAGGTGGAAAAACCGGGATTCAGGATTTGGATTGGGTTTGGCTCCACACCTCACATCTTTCCCCTGTGCCACCCTGTTCCACCCTGATGCCCTCTTGGGAGGATGGCTCATGGCTTCACCATGTGGCACTCTCTCTGCAGGATCCCTTTGTGTTTCCACAGAGCCCTGAGGTCAGACCACTCAGTTGCGCCTTCAGGAACTCTTCTCAGACTCCAGCCCACCTTGGCCCTATTTCGCTGGTAGCCTTTGGATGTTCACCCAGGTTAGGGACTCTGGGAAAACTGGAGTTCCAAGATACACAGGGGTGAGGCCCAGTGTGAACAGGCCAGCCAAGAAGATTTTGTCATGTGGCCCTGGATCCAGCTCATAGCCTGGCTCTTCAGCTCCTGGGACAGGGACGGGGAGTTCCAGATGCAGGAATTTCCTGAGAGCTGAACCTGCCAAAACAAAACATGATCTTTTTGCAATGTGGACAATGCGTGGTGATGTCATATACCCTGAGGCTGTTTCCTGTAGTGGGAGAGATTTTGTTTTGTTTTGTTTTCATTATAGAAGATTTCAAAAATACACAAAAATAGAGAAAACAATACAGTGCCGCCCAGATGCCTTCATCACACAGTCCCAATAACTGTCAGCTACTTGCTAGTGTTGTTTCAGCTATTCCTTTCCACTTGATTTGCTTTGCCCAGAATATTTTAAAACCAGTCTTGGATATCATGTCATTTCATCCACAGATACTTCAGCATGAGAATCCTGGTGATGTGGACAATTTTTTTTTTGCATAATCATCATTCCATTACCCACCTAACAAAAGTTATAGTAATTCCATATTGTCATATGATACTTGATCTATCAAATTTTTCTGTCTAAAAATGACTTTTAGAACTTTTTACTGTGAAAATTTCAATACAAAAAGTACAGCATGTAGTACAATGGCCCCCTGTGCCTATCAGTCAGTTCCCACAGCTACCAACTTCTACCCAATTGCTTGTCATCTGTACCTTCCCTTCCCCCACATTTTTCTTTTCTGCTGGATTATTTTTAAGCAAATCTCAAGTGTGTCATTTCACCCACAAATATTTTGATATATGTCTAAACATAAGTATATTCAATAAAAATAATCACAGTAGTATTATCACATCTAAAAAAATTACAGTACAATTAAAAATATCATTTTATGTGGATTGGACACTGGTAAGTAGATGTGGAGGCTTGATCAGATTCAGGTTCTTTTTTTTGTTTTATTTGGAAGCCAGACTACTTCCCGGGGGTATATGTGTCCATCAGGAGGTACATAATGTCTGGTTATCTCTTTGTGATGTGAGCAGCCATTGATGATTGTTTCCTAGATTCATGATTTCATTAGGGATGCAAAATGGACATTTCCATTTCTACCATTCCTTCTTTTATTAGTTGGAATAATTATGTAAAGAGAAAAAGAGAAGCTCCTTCATGAAGTGTTTAGTTACCCTAATTAGGTACAGCTGTATATGAAAGGCAGTAGAAATGCTTGAGTCTTGCTTTTTTTCTTAACAAGTTTAAAAACTAGTAACTTGATACCATAACTCTTTCCAGAGTTTCTAGAAATGTTCTCTGTCTTGATCTGAATGGCAGATGCACAGGTGTGGAAAATAGGAGAAAATGCTATAAATCTAATATTTATGTACTTTATATGAGTTATAACACAATAAAAGTAAAGAAGTAACAAAAATGTTGTTTATATTAGACAAGCATATTTAATAGGGATATTTCTAATACAAAAATTCAAAGCAAAAATAGATTTTAAAAGTCCATCATGAAAAAATATTGGAGAGGACACATCCAGGGTACAAGGGACACATTGGTGAATGTATGAGCCTTGATTGGAGCCTGCTTATAAACAAAATAAGAAAGGTGTTTCTGGGATAATCGGGGAATTTTGAATATGAGCTGAATATTAAAATGATATAGGATTGTTAATTTTCTCAGGCATGATGATCTTTGAGGAGATTTATGTGTGATTTTTAAGCTGAAATGTCATGACATCTGCAACTTCGAAATGGTTCAGCAGAAAGGTATGTAGATATATATGTATATACATGTTCATATATGTGTATATGAATTTACATGTGACTGTATAGAATCAAGCACATATTGCAAAATACTAATTGTTGAAAGTAGGTGAAGGGTATAGGCATATTTCTTGTACTAATTAATTGACTTTTTTGTATTAGAAAACTGTCATTTAAAAAATTGGAAAACAATGGCCTCAGTCAGTAAGTGCTGTGAAACAGGTCTTAAGGTTTGTTATTAGCTAGAACCAAATCCACTTACTACATTGTAGCCAAGACAAAGTTTCCTCTGGAAGTTCCCTCTTAAGAACTATAAGCAAAGGGGAATAGTGAGAAAGCTAGAATGCTCCCCTTTAGGTCTTTACTGTGGGTGTTCTCACTCCTTGGGATGGTTGGTCACAGGGGCTCAAAGCAAAATCATTATATTCTTTAAAAAGTTACTTTGTTTTTTACTAGCAAATAAGAATGTAAACATCATAACTACCTGTAATTTTACCATCACCCAGATACTTTATCTATTAAATGTTAGTGTATCTTCTTTCAGATAATTTTCTCTATGTATGTGCATGCATACATTCATATATGTGTGTATGTGTGTGTACACACTTATTGTTCAGTGAAAGTGGAATCATACTGTTTGGTACATCTTTTAATTTTACTTGTCATTTTAACATATTTTTCTACAGTAGTTTACTTTTATATGATGTGATGTCCTTTGGATAGCCTATAAAGTATGCAGTCCACAGTTATTGGGTATCAAGATGTTTCTGGCCTTTTCTTGTTATTAGCCGTATTGTGTGAAAACTCCTGTATTTAAATCTTTGTGCAATATAGGATGATTTTTTTATGATGTAGTTCTAGAAAATTTGGGGGCCAGGCACATGGACACTGATGATGTGTGGGTCCATGTGTGATGCTGGCCCACTTTCTTCTCTCATCTGTCCCTCTGTCCATCTGTTTCTCAGATCTCTGCCCCTGTCTCAGAAGAGCCAGCAATGACCAAGTCCCTGGTGAGTTATTTGTTCATAATATTTATTTGTTACTTTCTTTATTTTCTAGTAGATTTTAGGAAGTGTCTAATAACCCATATAGTAAGATGGACAAGTATAAATAGAAACTAAGATCAGAAAAAATCAAGGAGTGGCTATCAATGCCAAATTGTTTGAAATATAGATATGTGTGAATTGTGTGGTTTCACCCAGGTATGAACTCGGAACTACAAAACTGTCTCTTATCTTCCTGAAAGATATAGCAATAATGGAAATGAGATATGTGGTTTATATTGTTGACAAGTAATTTATTTCACCTGTAGTGAAGATTTCCTGGTTCTTGATGTTTGAGAAAATTTTTGATAATCTTCAGAGGGAAGGAGACAGAACAATGTCTTGAACAATAGTCCTGTTAGAAGTGCACTAGCAGGTTTTCTATTGTCTCATAAAGCAGTGTTTCTCACACTTGCACAAGACCTCAGATTCTGACTCCCACAGGATGTTGCTGCTTCAAGCCCACGATCACCCTGTAAAGCAAAGTTTTGAGGTTTTACCGCGAATGGGTGCTGAATGTCGTCAGATGCTTTTTCTGTTGTCAGTCAGCATGGCTGTGTGACTTCACTTCTTTAGCCTGTTGCTGTGGTAGATGGCTTTGCTTGATTTTCACATACTGAGCCAGCCTTGCAACCTTTAAATAAACCCCACTTGATCATGGCATGTACTTCTTTGTATATATTTGTATTCATTATTTGCTTAGGGATTTTCATGCCATATTTATGATGGATATTGATCTGTTTCTTCCATCTACTATGTGTGTGTGAAAGTCACAACTCCCACTCGACTTTTTCCCACCACCCCGGTGGAGTGTGAAGGGGCGCCTCTGTTCAGCAGGCCTGAGTGGAAGTCTAGGCTATCCGCTGGGTCTTTGCTGATGGTGTGGGAGCAGGCCCAAAGTTTTTTTTTGTTTTTTTTTTTAATCTGTTACGTTTGGCTGGAGAACATCTTACCTAAAAGTTTTGTTTCTAGATTGACCCTTCCTGGTCTTTAGGTAGAAGAGAGCAGACTTTTCTTTGAGCTTTCTTTGTGGGCACTTTTTGGTGTTTCTGGGGTTCAGGCATTTGCACCACCTCGTCAGGGCTGTAGGAGGCAGTAGAGTTCAGGAAACTGATGCTGTGTGGTTCCTTGGTTCCTGAGATTCCTAGCAGAGTTACCTTTTTTACTCAAACCTTTCAGAGTCTTCTCATGTTTTATGGATAATGTCTGTGGTGTATAGATTTACTTAGTGGGGTGAATAGGGACAGGTACATCTCTGTCTTTCCAGGAGTGAAAGTCAGTGCACTGATTTTTTAAAAAACAACTTATTTATGTATTAAGTATAATCTTATATGGGTTTTTTGCAATTATACTTACCTCTTTGTTCTTTGCATTTTGACTTTTAAAAGTATTTCATTTTAAATATGAAAATTGTACTTAAATTTCCTCACATTGTTATTTGAGGCTCCATAGAAAAAACAGCTATCACCTACCTTCCTACCTCTCAGATTCCAGCTTCTCAAGGTAATTGCTCTGAACTCAATTGAATGAACTCTTTTAGTATTTACTTTCATATGTCTGAATAACATGTGTATATTGGTACCTCTTGGCTTTTAGTTTTAGGTAGTAACTACTGACAATACATTGGGAAAAAAGGTTTTAACTCTTTTAGACACTTGGGCCCACGATGCTCATTTGTCCATTTATGATGTCTTCTCCTTCTAATATAGGCACATCATAACTGGGGGTAAATCAATAGGCAATATTTATTATGATCATTATTTTCATTGTACTCACAGCTGAACCATTTAATTTTTATGGAGTACTTTTTGTTTTACCTGAAATTAATAATTCCTTGGTTTAATCGTTTGTTTCATTTTCCATATATATCATTAATTCAACTCCACATTCTTCTCAGATGTATAAATGTCTTCTATGTTAAAATATATTAGATAGTAACAGTAATGACCACAAACATTAACACAGTGCTTGCTCTGCCAGACACTATGTATACTCTATTAGCTGATTTAATCACAATCCCTGTGAGGTATCAATAATCATTATCCTCATCTTACAGAGAGGGAAGCAGATCCAGAGAGGTTAAGGAACTTGCCCAGGCTTGCACAGCTAGTAAGGGATGAAGCCAGGAGTGAAACCCAAGCGAGTTGGCTCAAGAATATAGGGTATCCATTTTAGCTCTAGAGAAACTCCTTTTGGGGTCTCTGACCTTGTCATTGTAGGTCGATACTGTTTGACAATTAGCAGCTGACTTAGGAACTCTCTTTGGCCCGATACTCAGAATTCCTTTCATGTCTCTCAAATGTTGTATCTCTTGTTTTTCTGGCTCTTTTCTTGACTCATGCTTTCATTTGTAAAGCATATCATCCAGTGGCTCTCTAGAAACTGTGTGTGGGAAGTAAGTATTTTGAGACCGTGGATGATTGGAAATGTCTTTATTTTACTCTTAGTAACATGATATATAATTTCAAACTGCAAATCATTTTTACTCAGAATTTTGAAGGCATTCTCTTTACTTTTACCATCCCATTTTCTCCTATTGGATGTGGCAGAATAATAGCCCCCAAAGATGTCCACATCCTAATCCCTGGGGCCTGTGAACATGTCACCTCAATGGCAAAGAGACTCTGCAGATATGATGAAGTTAAGGATTCTGATATGGGGAAATTACCCTGGATTATCTGGGTGTCATCACCAGGGTCCTTATAAGTGAAAGAAGGAGGCAGGTGGGTCGGAGTCAGAGATTTGAAGGTGCTACTCTTCTGGCTTTGAAGATGGAGGAAGAGGCCAAGAGCCAATAGCAATTCGATAAGGCAAGGAAGTGGGTTCTCTCTTAGAGCCTTCAGAAGGAATGTAGGTACCTGGAAATGGGGTGCGGATGTAACAAATACCCAGAGCTATGTGAATGGCTTTGGAATTTAGTAGTGGGAAGAAACTATAAGGAGCTTGAAAAGCATGATAGCAAAAGCCTAGATTTCCTTGAATAGACTGGTAATGGAAATTACCAGTTAACAACTGGGTGTTAGTAACCCTACTAGAGGACTCCAAAGGAATTGAGTACAGCAGAAAAACCTGCCACTGTTCTAGAGAATACTGAAGTTATTGTATACACATTACTGGTGGGGGTATGGTTGTTAAAGGTGCTCTGGAGAAGCCTTAGGAGGAAACTGGAGGGAAGGGGCATCTCTGTTAGTGGTGGCAGAATGCTTGGCTGAATTCTGTTCCATAGAGTGAGGAAAGCAGATTTGTCATGATGGACTTGAATTTTTCCCTGAGCTTTCCACACAAAGGTTGAAGACATGGCCCAGTCTCCTCTTCCTGCTTGTAGTAAAAAGGGGGAGTTAAGAACTAGATTGAGGGAAGAATTGTTGAACAACAAGGAAGTAGACTTGGGAAGTTGTCGTCAGAGTATCAGGATTACAAAAGATACCAAAGTTAGTTTCAGTGTCAGGAAGTGTGCTCTTGAGAGAAAGTCAAGGAAGTAGGCAGATGATTTATGTGTTTTTCTAAGTTTTTAGATAATTAGGAGGAGGAATAGGGTAGAATGCACTTCATTTGTTGTAAGAACTGGAAGTCTCAGTCTTTGCTTTTAACTTTGAATGTTTAGTCTATATACATTTAATGTAATTAGTAATATATTTGAATTTATAGATACCATCACTATTAGTTTTATATTTGAACCATCTGTTTGTTATCTTTTTCCATTCCTCTCTTGCTTTTCAGATTACTCAAAATTTTACCTTTCCTTTGTTAATTTGTTAAACATTCTTTATTTGTTACCCTAGATATTACAGTATCCATCTTTAATGCATTATTTTACCCCTTCTCGATAACTCTAGGATACTAAAGCACCCTAATTCCATTTATTGCCTCTTTTTTTATTTTTTCACACATTTAGATTCTACATATATTTTAAACTTCACAAGATATTACTGTTACATTTTGTATAGTCAGTATTTCTGGTTGTGTGAAGTGGGATTTGAGGAGCTCATCGGCAAACCTTTTGAAATGGAAAGAAGATTAGTGGTTGCCTAGGGTTAGGTTTGCCTCTTCAGGACATTTCATATAAATGGAATATACAGTATGTGTCATTTTGTGACTGGTTTCTTTCATTTTGCATAGTGTTTTCAAGATTCATCCACACTGTAGCATATATCAGTACCTAATTCCTTTATTTTTTTTATTTTTTTTATTTTTATTTTTTATATATATAATTTAATTTATTATCATTAATCTACAATTACATGTGCAATATTATGGTTATTAAACTACCCCTTCATCAGTTCCCCCCCACCAACCCCATTACAGTCACTGTCCATCAGCGTAGTGAGATGCTATAGAATCACTACTTGTCTTCTCTGAGTTGTACTGCCCTCCCCGTGCCCCCCCAACATTACATCTGCTAATCGTAATGCCCCTTTTTCCCTCTTATCCCTCCCTTCCCGCCCATTTTCCCCAGTCCCTTTCCCTTTGGTAACTATTAGTCCGTTCTTGGGTTCTGTGAGTCTGCTGCTGTTTTGTTCCTTCAGTATTTTTTCTTTGTTCTTATACTCCACATATGAGTGAAATCATTTGATACTTGTCTTTTTCGGCTTGGCTTATTTCACTGAGCATAATACCCTCTAGCTCCATCCATGTTGTTGCAAATGGTAGGATTTGTTTTCTTCTTATGGCTGAATAATATTCCATTGTGTATATGTACCACATCTTCTTTATCCATTCATCTACTGATGGACACTTAGGTTGCTTCCATTTCTTGGCTATTGTAAATAGTGCTGCAATAAACATAGGGGTGCATCTGTCCTTTTCAAATTGGGCTGCTGCATTCTTAGGGTAAATTCCTAGGAGTGGAATTCCTGGGTCAAATGGTATTTCTATTTTGAGTTTTTTGAGGAACCTTCATACTGCTTTCCACAATGGTTGAACTAATTTGCAGTCCCACCAGCAGTGTAGGAGGGTTCCCTTTTCTCCACATCCTCGCCAACATTTGTTGTTGTTTGTGTTTTGGATGTTGGCCATCCTCACTGGTGTGAGGTGATATCTCATTGTGGTTTTAATCTGCATTTCTCTGATGATTAGCGATGTGGAGCATCTTTTCATGTGCCTGTTGGCCATCGGAATTTCTTCTTTAGAGAAGTGTCTATTCATGTCCTCTGCCCATTTCTTAAATGGATTATTTGCTTTTTGTTTGTGATTCAACATAGTACTGGAGGTCCTAGCCACAGCAATCAGACAAAACAAAGACATACAAGGCATCCAGATTGGTAAAGAAGAAGTCAAATTGTCACTATTTGCAGATGACATGATACTGTACATAAAAAACCCTAAAGACTCCATTCCAAAACTACTAGAACTAATATCTGAATTCAGCAAAGTTGCAGGATATAAAATTAACACACAGAAATCAGTTGCTTTCCTATACACTAATGATGAACTAACAGAAAGAGAAATCAGAAAAACAATTCCATTCACAATTGCATCAAAAAGAATAAAATACCTAGGAATAAACCTAACGAAGGAAGTGAAAGACCTGTACTCTGAAAACTACAAGACAGTCCTAAGAGAAATTAAAGAGGACACTAACAAATGGAAATGCATCCCATGCTCTTGGCTAGGAAGAATAAATATTGTCAAAATGGCTATACTACCTAAAGCAATCTACAGATTCAACGCAATCCCTATCAAACTACCAACAGCTTTCCTCAATGACTGGAACAAAGAATTCTAAAATTCATATGGAACCACAAAAGACCCCGAGCAGACAAAGCAATCCTGAGAAGGAGGAATAAAACAGGGGGAATTATGCTCCCTGACTTCAAGCTCTGCTACAAAGCCACAATAATGAAGACAATTTGGTATTGACACAAAAACAGACCCACAGACCAGTGGAACAGAATAGAAAATCTAAACATTAACCCAAACATATACAGTCAATTAATATTTGATAAAGGAGCCTTGGATATACAATGGGTAGTTGACAGCCTCTTCAGTAGCTGGTGTTGGAAAAACTGGACAGCTACATGTAAGAGAATGAAACTGGATTACTGTCTAGCCCCATACACAAAGGTAAACTCAAGGTGGATCAAAGACCTGAATGTAATTCATGAAACCATAAAACTCTTAGAAAAAAAAACCTAATTCCTTTCTATGAGTAATTTTCTGTGTTTGGCTATACCACATTTAAAAAAATCCCTCATTAGTTGATAGACAGTTGGGTTTCTATTTTTGCATAATATGAATAAAGCTATTGTGAACATTTGAGTACAAGTTTTGTATGGATACATATTTTCACTTCTGCTGAGCATGTATCTGGAAGTAGAACTGTTGTGTCATAATATCACTCTATGTTTAAACTTTTGAGGAATTGCCAAACTGTTTTACAAAGTGGCTGTGCCATTTTCCAAATTCTGTACTTTGTAATGCTTGCTATTATCTGTCTTTTTTATTATAGCCATCCAGGTGGATGTATTTCCCTGAGGACTAATGATGTTGAGCATCTTTTTAATTTTAGTCATCTCAATGAATTAGAGGGGTCTCTCTATGTGATTTGAATTTCCTTATCCTTATGACTGAAGATACTAGGATCTTTGCATGTGCTTTTTGGCCATTTGTATATCTTCTTTGGAGAAAGGTGTATTCAGATGCTTTGCCCACCTGAAATTGGAGTATTTGTTGGATTATATAACTGGATCACTCATCTTATTATTGAGTTTTAAGAGTTCTTTACATTCTAGATACAGGTCCCTTATCAGTTACATAATTTGCAAAAATTTTCTTCCAATCGTTTAGGTTGTCTTTTTACTTTCCTGATGGTATCCTTTTGAGCACAAAGTTTTTAATTTTTTTTATTAAGGTATAATTAATATACAATCTTTGAAGGTTTCACATGACAACACTGTGATTATTACATTCCCCCATATTATTAAGTTTTCCCCACACCCCATTGCAGTCACTGTCCATCAGCATAGTAAGATGCTATAGAGTCACTACTTGTCTTCTCTGTGCTATACTACCTTCCCCGTGACCCCCAAACATTATGTGTGCTGATCATAATAACCCTTAATCCCCTTCACCCTCCCTCTACACCCACTCTGTTCCCTTTGGTTACCTCTAGTCCGTTCTTGGAGTCTGTGAGTCTGCTGCTGTTTGGTTCCTTTAGTTTTGTTTTGTTGTTATACTCCATAAATGAATGAAATTATTTGGCACAATTCCTTCTCTGCCTGGCTTATTTCACTGAGCAAAAACCCTCTAGCTCCATCCAGGTTGTTGCAAATGGTAAGATTTGTTTTCTCCTTATGTCTGAATAACATTCCCTTGTGTATATGTACCACATCTTCTTTATCCATTCATCTACTGATGGACACTTAAGTTGATTCCACATCTTCACTATTGTAAATAGTGCAGTGATAAACATAGGGGTGCATATGTCTTTTTAAAGCTGGGATCTTGTTTTCTTTGGGTAAATTTCTAGGAGTGGAATTCCTGGGTCAAATGGTATTTCTATTCTCAGTTTTTTGAGGAACCTCAATATTGCTTTCCACAAAGACTGAACTAATTTACATTCCCACCAGCAGTGTAGGAGGGTTCCCCTTTCTCCACACCCTCGCTAGCATTTGTTGTTCCTTGTCTTTTGGCTGTTGGCCATCCTAACTGATGTGAAGTGATACCTCATTGTGGTTTTAATTTGCATTTCCCTGATGATTAGAGATGTGAAGCATCTTTTCATTTGCCTGTTGGCCATCTGCATTTCTTCTTTGGAAAAATGTCTGTTAAGGTCCTCCACCCATTATTTAATTCATTTATTTTTTTTTTGTTGTTGAGTCATACGAGTTCTTTATATATTTTGGTGTTAACCCCTTATCAAATAATTCACTACAAATGTATTCTCCCATACTTTAGGTTTCTTTTTCATCCTGCTGATGGTGTCCTTCACTGTTAGAAATTAGTTAGATATAGTCACACTTTTTAATTTTTACTTTTGTTTCCCTTGTCTAGGGAGATGTGTACAGAAAAAAAATGCTCATGCTTATGTTCAAGAAATTTTTGTGTTAGTTTTCTTCTAAGAGTTTTATGCTTTCATGTCTTTTGTTTAGGTCTTGAATCCATTTTGAGTTTACTTTTTTTATTAAAAACATTTTATTCTTCATATTTAAGTCATCTTAGAGTGAAAGCACAAGATATCAATTTTTTTAACCTTTGCTCTTGTTTACTGTTTAATTTCTTTTGTTTGTTTTGTTTTTTTCTTTTTTTGCTATCATTAATGTACAATTACATGAACAACATTATAGTTACTAGACTCCCTCTATTATCAAGTCCCCACCACATACCCCATTACAGTCACTGTCCATCAGTGTAGTAAGATGCTGTAGAGTCACTACTTGTCTTTTCTCTGTTATACTGCCTTCCCCGTGACCCCCTGCCTACATTATACATGCTAATCGTGATGCCTCTTTTTCCCCCTTATCCCTCCCTTCCCACCCATTCTCCCCAGTCCCTTTCCCTTTGGTGACTGTTAGTCTATTCTTGGGTCCTGTGAGTCTGCTGCTGTTTCGTTCCTTCAGTTTTTTCCTTGTTCTTATACTCCACAGATGAGTGAAATCATTTGATACTTGTCTTTCTGCACCTGGCTTATTTCACTGAGCATAATACCTTCTAGCTCCATCCATGTTGTTGCAAATGGCAGGATTTGTTTTCTTCTTATGGCTGAATAGAATTCCATTGTGTATATGTACCACATCTTTTTATCCATTCATGTACTGATGGACACTTAGGTTGTTTCCATTTCTTGGCTATTATAAATAGGGATGTGATAGGATATGTCATTTATGAATATATTCTCCCATACTGTAGGATGTCCTTTTGTTCTGCTGATGGTGTCCATTGCTGTACAGAAGATTTTTAGTTTGATATAGTCCCACTTGTTCATTTTTGCTTTTGTTTCCCTTGCCCATGAAGATATATGAAGAAGTTGCTCATGTTTATGTCAAAGAGATTTTTGCCTATGTTTTTTTCTAAGAGTTTTATGGTTTCATGACTTACATTCATGGTCTTTGATCCATTTTGAGTTTACTTTTGTGTATGGGGTTAGACAATAATCCAGCTTCATTCTCTTATATGTAGCTTTCCAGTTTGCCAACACCAGCTGTTGAAGAGGCTGTCATTTCCCCATTGTATATCCATGGCTCCTTTATCATATATTAATTGACCATATATGCTTGGGTTTATATCTGGGCTCGCTAGTCTGTTCCATTGGTCTATGGGTCTGTTCTTGTGCCAGTACCAAATTGTCTTGATTACTGTGGCTTTGTAGTAGAGCTTGAAGTCAGGGAGCATAATTCCCCCCACTTTTTCTTCCTTCTCAGGATTGCTTTGGCTCTTTGGGGTCTTTTGTGGTTCCATATGAATTTTACAACTATTTGCTCTAGTTCATTGAAGAATGCTGTCAGTATTTTGATAGGGATTGCATTGAATCTGTAGATTGCTTTAGGCAGGATGGCCATTCTGACAGTATTAATTCTTCTTATCCATGAGCATGGGATGTATTTCCATTTATTGGTATCTTCTTTAATTTCTCTCATGAGTGTCTTGTAGTTTTCAGAGTATAGGTTTTTCTCTTCCTTGGTTAGGTTTATTCCAAGGTATTTTGTTCTTTTTGATGCAGTTGTGAATGGAATTTTTTCCTCATTTCTCTTTCTGCTAGTTCATTGTTAGTATAGGAATGCAACATATTTATGTGTATTAATTTTGTATCCAACAACTTTGCTGAATTCAGATATTAGATCTAGTAGTTTTGGAGTGGTTTCTTTAAGGTTTTTTATATACAATATCATGTCATCTGCAAACAGGGGCAGTTTGAATTCTTCCTTACCAATCTGGATCCCTCTTATTTCTTTGTGTTGTCTGATTGCCATGGCTAGGACCTCCAGAATTATGTTGAATAAAAGTGGGGAGAGTGGGTGGGCATCCTTGTCTTGCTCCCAATCTTAAAGGAAAAGCTTTCAGCGTCTCGCCGTTAGGTATGATGTTAGCTGTGGGTTTGTCATATATAGCCTTTATTATGTTGAGGTACTTGCCCTCTATACCCATTTTGTTGAGAGTCTTTATCATGAATGGATGTTGAATTTTGTCAAATGCTTTTACAGCATCTATGGAGATAATCATGTGGTGTTTGTCCTTTTTGTTGATGTGGTAGATGATGTTGATGGATTTTCAAATGTTGT
This sequence comes from Smutsia gigantea, assembly GCA_032199065.1. Taxonomy (NCBI): domain Eukaryota; kingdom Metazoa; phylum Chordata; class Mammalia; order Pholidota; family Manidae; genus Smutsia; species Smutsia gigantea. The sequence goes on from JAVSCE010013911.1 coordinate 363,089, forward strand.
ACCATCCTTGCATCCATGAGATGAATCCCACTTTATCATGATAGATGATCTTTTTGATGTATTTATGAATTTGGTTTGGTAATATTTTGTTGAGTATTTTTGTATCTATATTCATCAGGGATATTACTCTGTAATTTTCTTTTTTTGTGATGTCTTTGTCCAGTTTTGGTATTCAAGTGATGTTGGCCTCGTAGAATGAGTTTGGAAGTATTCCCTCCTCTTCTACTTTTTGGAAAACTTTAAATGTTTGATAAAATTCATCAGTGAAACCATCTAGTGCAGGGATTTTGTTCTTAGATAGTTTTTTGATTACCAATTCAATTTCCTTGCTGGTAATTGGTCTATTCAGATTTTCTGTTTCTTCCTGGGTCTTCCTTGGAAGGTTGTATTTTTCTAGAAAGTTGTCCATTTTGTCTAGGTTATCCAGTTTGTTACCATATAATTTTTCATACAATTCTCTCATAATTCATTGTATTTCTGTGGTGTCCATAGTGATTTTCCCTTTCTCATTTCTGATTCTGTTTATGTGAGTAGACTCTCTTTTTTTTCTTGATAAGTTTGGTTAGGCATTTATCCAATTTGTTTATTTTCTCAAGGAACCAGTTCCTGCTTTTATTGATTCTTTCTCTTGTTTTATTCTTATCGATTTTATTTATTTAAGCTCTTATCTTTATTATATCCCTCCGTCTACTGACTTTGGGCCTCATTTGTTCTTCCTTTCCTAGTTTCATTAATTGTGAGTTTAGAGTGTTTATTTGGGATAGTTCTTCTGTCCTGAGGTAAGCCTGTATTGCAATATACTTCCCTCTTAGTACGACCTTTGCTGTGCCCCACATATTGTATGGTGTTGAATTGTTGTTGTCATTTGTCTCCATATATTGCTTGATCTCTGTTTTTATTTGGTCATTGATCCACTGATTATTTAGGAGCATGTTATTAAGCCTCCATGTGTTTGTGGGCTTTTTCATTTTCTTTGTGTAATTTATTTCTAGTTTCATATCTTTGTGATCTTGAGAAGCTGGTTGGTACAATTTCAGTCTTTTTGAATTTACTGAGTCTCTTTTTGTGACCTAATATGTGATCTATTCTTGAAAATGTTCTGTGTGCACTTGAGAAGAACATGTATCCTGTTGCTTTTGGTGTGTTCTGTAGATGTCCGTTAGATCCATCTGTTCTAGTATGTTGCTCAGTGCCTCTGTCTCTTTACTTATTTTCTGTTTGGTTGATCCTTCCTTTAAAGTGAGTGGTGTGTTGAAGTGTCCTAAAATGAATGCATTGCATTCTATCTCCTCCTTTAATTCTGTTAGTATTTGTTTCACATATGTAGGTTGGTGATCCTTTGTTGGGTGTATAGATATTTATAATAGTAACTCTTGTTGGACTGACCTCTTTATCATTATGTAATGTCCTTCTTTGTCTCTTGTGACTCTGTTTATTTTGAAGTCTATTTTGTCTGATACAAGTACTGCAACTCCTGCTTTTTTCTCCCTATTAGTTGCATGAAATATCTTTTTCCATCCCTGCTCTTTCACTCTGTGTATGTCTTTGGGTTTGAAGTGAGTCTCTTGTAGGCAGCATATAGATGGGTCTTGTTTTCTGTCCATTCAGTCACTCTGTGTCTTTTGATTGGTGCCTTCAGACCATTTGCATTTAGGGTGATTATTGATAGGTATGTACTTATTGCCATTGCAGGCTTTAGATTCGTGGTTACCAAAAGGCTCAAGGGTAATTCCCTAATTGTCTAACAGTCTAATTTAACTCACTTCATCTGCTATTACAAACACAGCCTAAAGGTTCTTTTCTTTTTCCTCCTTTTTCTTCCTCCTTCATTGTTTATATGTTAGGCATCATATTCTGTACTTTTTATCTATCCCTTGATTGACTTTGGGGGTAGTTGATTTGATTTCACATCTGCTTAGTAATTGATTTTTCTACTTTGCTGTGGTTTTATTTCCCCTGGTGACATCTATTTAGCCTTAGGAATACTTCCCTCTATAGCAGTCCCTCTAAAATGCACTGTAGAGGTGGTTTGTGGGAGGTAAAATCTCTCAGCTTTTGTTGATCTGAAAATTGTTTAATCCTTCCTTCAAATTTAAATGATAACCTTGCCAGGTAGAGGATTCTTGATTCACGGCCCTTTGGCTTCATTGCATTAAATATATCGTTCCACTCCATTCTGGCCCATAAAGTTGAGAAATCTGATGATAGCCTGATGGGTTTTCCTTTGTATATCATCTTTTCTCTCTCCCTAGCTGCTTTTAAAAGTTTGTCTTTATCCTTGATCTTTGTCATTTTAATTATTATATGTCTTGATGTTATCTTCCTTGGGTCCCTTGTGTTGGGAGATCTGTGCATCTCCATGGCTTGAGAGACTATATGCTTCCCCAGATTGGGGAAGTTTTCAGCAATTACCTCCTCAATAACACTTTATGTCTCTTTTTCTCTCTCTTCTTTTTCTGGTACACCTATAATGCGGATTTTGTTCCGTTTGTTGGTCACACAGTTCTCTCAATATTCTTTCATTCTTAGAGATCCTTTTTCCTCTCTGTGCCTCAGCTTCTTTGTATTCCTCTTCTCTAATTTCTATCCCATTTATCATCTCTTCTACTACATCTAATCTGCTTTTAAATCCCTCCATTGTATGTTTCATTTCAGATATGGAATTTCTTAATGATTGAATCTCCATCTTAAATTCATCCATGAATTCTTGAATATTTTTCTGTATCTCCATAAGTATGTTTATGATTTTTATTTTAAACTCTCTTTCAGGAAGATTGGTGAGTTCAGTTTCATTTGGTCCTTTTTCTGGGGTTTGTGATATTTTGGTCTGAACCAGGTTCCTTTGACGTTTCATAATTCTAGGTGGTGCCCTCTAGTGCCCAGAAGCTCTAGTCTCTGGAGCTGCTCAGCCCCTAGAGTGAGTTTGCAGGGGAGCAGCACTAGTGCCTTGGGGCAGGAAAGAGCTATTTCCTGATACCCGGCTGCAGTGCCTGTCTCCAGTATCAGAGCCAGTGGGCTGAGCACACAGGTGTCAGCCTCTGTGCATGGTGTCTCTAGCTGTTGTAGGTGGGGCCTCCCTCTGACTGGCCTGACCCCAGTGCAGTGACTGCCGGTTTTTGAGCAGGTGCTCGCAGGCCAGGAGGAAGGTACAGCAGGCTGCGTGTCACAGTGGGGGGCCTCAGAGCTGAGTAGGAAGCCAGGGGGATGGGGCGCCTGAAGCTCTTCAAAGTTCCCAACCTGCTGGGCAGAGTGCACCCAGACAATCTTGTCCACCTATCCCTTCTCCCCCGTAGCAATCTCCATGCAAACCCTGCCCCTTCAGCAGCCCTCTCGCTGCTAGGAAGCCTCTTCAGACCGCCTGCCTTTCCTTTGTCCCAGAGTGGCCAGATGTGGATCCCCATTCTCCACAAACGGCCGGAATCTCAGTCTTCCAAGCACTCCACCTATCCCAGCTCCCCAACCCCAGAAACCTCCAGCGCACCACGCAGTGTAGGTCTGTGGTGCAAAGCAGAGCTCCAGGGCTCGGTGTTCAGCAGTCCCAGGCTTCCACCCTCTCCCTGCTCCATTTCTCTTCCTCCCACTGGTGAGCTGAGGTGGAGGAAGGGCTTGAGTCCTGCTGGATCAAGGCTTTTGTACATTACCCTCTTTCATGAGGTCTGCTGTGTTCGTAAAGTCTGTATGCAGTCTGGTGCAGCCTTCTTTCCTGTTGCTGTTTCAGGGCTAGTTGTATAAACTATATTTTCACAGTATATGTGGTTTGGGAATTCTCTCTCTCACCTCTCATGCCACCATCTTGAATCCAAGTTTACTTCTGTGTATGGAGATAGACAGTGATCCAGCCTTATTCTCTTATATGTAGCTGCCCAGTTTTCCCAACATCAAGTATTGAAGAGACTGTCTTTTGCCCACTGGATATTTATGGCTCCTTTATCATATATTAATTGAGCATCTATGTGTGGGTTTATTTCTGGGCTCTTTATTCTCTTCCATTGATCTATGGGTCTCTTCTTGTGCCAGTTCCATACTGTTTTGATTACTATACTTTGTAGTATAGCTTCAAGTCAGGGAGTGTAATACCCCCAGCTTTGTTCTTCTTTCTCAAGACTACTTTGGCTATTGGGGTCTTTGTGGTTCCATATGAATTGTAGGATTATTTGCCCTCATTCATTAAAAAATGCCATTGGTATTTTGATAGGGATTGCATTGGATCTGTAAACTGCTCTGGGCAGGAAGGCCATTTTGACAATATTATTTCTTCCTATCCATGAGCATGGGATAGATTTCCATTCATTTATGTCTTCTTCAGTTTATTTCATCAGTATCTCAACAGTTTTCAGAGTACAGGTTTTCACCTCCTTGGTTAGGTTTATTCATAGGTATTTTATTCTTTTTGATGTAATTGCAAATGAAATTTTTTCCCTAATTTTTCTTTCTGTTAGTTCATTATTAGTATATAAGAATGAAAAAGATTTCTGTATATTGATTTTGTATCTTGAAACTTTACTGAATTATTATTTCTAATAGTTTTTTGGCAGATTCTTTAGGGTTTCTTTATATAATATCATGTCATCTGCAACTAGTGACAATTTTGTTTTTTCCTTGCTAATTTGGATGCCTTTTATCTTGTTGGATTGCCTTGTTAGGACTTCTGGTACTATGTTGAATAACATGGTGATAGTGAGCATCCTTGTCTTGTTCTTGATCTTAGAGGAAAGGCTTTCAGCTCTTTGCCTTTGAGTATGATGGTGGTTGTGAGTATGTCACATATGGCCTTTATTTTGTTGAAACATAATCCCTCTGTTCCCATTTTGCTGAGAGTTTTCATCATGAATGGACATTTAATTTTGTCAGGTGCTTTTTCAGAATCTATTGAGATGATCATATGGTTTTTAATCCTTCATTTTGTTCATGTTGTGTATCACATTGATTTATGACTATTGTAACATTGTTGTATCCCTGGAATGAATCCACTTGATCATGATGGATGATACTTTTGATGTATTTTTGAATTCAGTTTGTTAATATTTTGATGAGGATTTTTGCATCTAGGCACATTAGGGATATTGGTCTATAGTTTTCCTTTTGTGGTAGTATCTTTGGCTACTTTTTGTATTAGAATGATGCTGGCCTCATAGAATGAGTTTAGAAGTATCCCTTCCTCCTACTTTTTGGAATACTTTAAGAAGGATGAGTATCAGCTCTTCTTTAAATATTTGGTAGAATTCAGCTCTGAAGCCATCTGGACCTTGACTTCTGTTTGTTGGGAGTTTTTTGATTACCAGTTCAATTTCCTTGCTGATGATTGGTCTATTCAGATTTTTTGTTTCTTCCTGGGTCAGTCTTGAAAGGTTGAACTTCTCTAGGAATTTGTCAGTTCTTCTAATTGTCACATTTATTGGCACATAATTTTTCATAGATTTCTCTATTAACTTTTTGTATTTCTGTCATGTCAGTAGTAACTAGTCCTTTTTCATTTCTGATTTAGTTTTATTTGTGTCTTCTCTCTTTTTCTCTTAATAAGTCTGACAAGGGATTTGTCTATTTTATCTTCTCAAAGAATCAGTTCTTTTTTCATAGATTTTTTTCTATTTTATTCTCTATTTTGTTTATTTCTGCACTGATCTTTATTATGTTTCTCCTTCTTCTAACTTTGGGTTTCCTTTGTTCTTCTATTTCTAGTTTTATTAGTTGTGAGTTTAGACTGTTTATTTGGGATTGTTCTTGTTTCTTTAGGTAGGACTGTACTACTAAGTACATCCCTCTTAGAACTGCCTTTGCAGTGTCCCACATATTTTGAGCTGTTGTGTTTCTGTTTTCATTTTTCTCCATGTATTGCTTGATTTCTTCTTTGACTCATTGATTATTTAGAAGCAGGTTGTTTAGCCTCCATGTGTTTGTGGGATTTTTTGTTTTCTTCATGTAATTTATTTCTAATTTTATACCATTGTGATCTGAAAGAATGCTTAATATAAATTCAATCAATCATTCTGAATTTATTGAGGCTCTTTTTGTGTCTATCTGTGTGATCTATTCTGGAGAATGTTTCATGTACACTTGAGAAAAATGTGTATCCTGTTGCCTTTGGGTGGAATATTCTGTGCATATCCATGAAGCCTATCTGGTCTAATGTGTCATTGAATGCTTCTGTTTCCTTTTTTATGTTCTGTCTGGATGATTTGTCCATTGGTGTAAGTGGGGTGTTAAAGTCTCATAATATGATTGAGTTGCAGTCTATTTTTCCCTTTAGTTCTGTTAGTATTTGTTTTACTTATTTAGGTACTCCTATGTTGGACACGTAGATATTTATGACTGCTATGTCCTCTTGTTGGTCTGATCCCTTTATCATTATGTAAGTTTCTTTGTCTCTTGATAATCTTTGTTTTGAAGTCTATTTTGTCTAAGTACTGCTACTCCTTCTTTTTACTCCCTATAATTTGCATGAAATATCTTTATCCATCCCTTCACTTTCAGTCTGTACATGTCCTTAGGTCTGAAATTTGTCTCTTGTAGGCAGCATATAAATGGGTTTGGTTTCCTTATCCATCTGCCACCCTGCAAGTTGATGTTCACTCTATTTCAAACACAGTCTAAAAGTACTTCTTTTTCTTCTTCTCCCTTTACACTTTATGTATTTGATGTCATGATCTACATAGTTTGTGTGTCCCTCGACTGGTTTTCTATATAGTTGATTTTACTGTTTTCTTTTCTAACTTCATACTGGCTTAATAAGTAATTGGTCTACTACCTTTACTGTTGGCATATTTTCGCTGATGAAATATATTTAGGCTTAAGAACATTTCCACATACAGAAGTCCCTTTAACATATCCGGTAAGTCCAGTTTAGTGGTGGTGAATTCTTTAAACCTCCCTGTATCTACAAAGCATTTAATCTCCCCTTCAATTCTAATTGATAACCTTCCTGTATAGAGGATTCTTGGTGTAGGTTCTTCCCTTTCAGTACATTAACTATTTCATGCAACTCCTTTCTAGTCTATAGAGTTTTTCTGCTGAGAAATTTAGAGTTTCCCTCATAAGGAAACTCTACCACAGTTACCACTTCCCTCTTGCTGCTTTTAACTCTTTAATCTTTGCCATTTTAGTTGCTATATACCTTCGTGTTGTCTTGCTGAGTTTCCTTTTGTTAGGGGATCTCTGTGCTTCTAGGACCTGGGTGCCTATTTCCTTCCCCAGATTGGGGAATTTTTCAGCAATTATCCTTTCAAAGAGACGTCTACTTCTTTGTCTCTCTCTTCTCATTCTGGGACCCCTATTAGGCGAATATTGTTCCTTTTGGAGTCATCACACAGATATCTTAACATCTTCTAATTTTCAGAAATTCTTTTTTCTCTCTGTGATTCAGCTTGGTTACTTTCCTGTTCTCTATCTTCCGTCACATTGATTGTTTCATCTACATCCAGCAGTCTACTATTCATTCTCTCCATTGTATTTTTCATTTCAATTATTGTATTCTTCATCTCTGAGTGGCTTTTTCATGTTTTCTAACTCTTGAAGTTCTCACTAAGATCCTTAATTCTTTCCCCCCGTTCAGCAAACATCTTTATGACAGCTACTTTGAAACCTTTTTTGAGAATATTGCTAATCTCTGTTTCATTTAGACTTTTTCTTGTGTCTTATCTTGATTTTTTGTTTGGAACATATTCCTCTGCCCCCTCATTTTGTTTGGGTTTCTGTGTTTCCTCCTTTGTATTAGATAGATCTACAATGTCTCCTGGTCTAGAAAGTAATTTATAATGGCATCCTGTGTTGCCCAGGAGCTCAAGACTCTTTGTTCACTGGCACCTGGTTCTCCTTTTCAGTGAAGCTGCAGTTGCTGTTGGTGGACTGTGGGCAGGCCTCCAGGACCAGGTGTGCAGGATTCCTGAATGCTTATCCCCTCCCTACCCCTTTCCTTTCCCTCCTGCTTGTGGGCTGGAATGGGGTAGTGGCTTGCATCCCAGTTGATTGTGGCTCTGCCACTTTACTTTTCTATGTGTGGTTTTCTGTTGTTCACCGAGTATAGGTGGTCTTCAAGTAATTTTCAGGGTTAGTTGTATTTGCTGTAGATGCTTCCTTGGTATGTATGTGGAAGTTTCTGCCTTGTCTTTCTACTCTGCCATCGTTTTACCACAATCCATTGATTATTTTAAAGTGTGATTTTTATTTCCAAATGCATGTTTTTTAATCTTTCTGATGCTGATTTCTAATTTTTTTGTGTGTGTACAGAAAAATGCTTTTCATAAAATGTCAATTACTTGAAATTTTCTAAGACTTCTTTGGATCCTAGCATATAGTTAAATTTTTAAAAATGTGTATGAGCTTACTGAGCCTATGAGAGTTTCTACATATATACTAGCTTAAGATTATCAAACACATTATTCAATTTAGTTATTTTTTGGTCTGACTGTGCTGTTTTCAGTGAAATATATTATCAATATCCCCTATGTAACTTGGAATTTGTCAGTTTCTCTGTAGTTATGTTCGTTTTTGCTTTGCACAGTTTGAGACTGCATTGTTAAATTTATAAATGATCAGGATTATTTTCTTTCCTCTACAGATTTCCTTTCTTCATTTAAGTAATATCATTCCTTAACTCTATTAAACCTTTTTTGCCTTAAACTCTATACTGTCATTTATTAAGTATTGCTATACCCAGCTCTTTGGGGGTTGTATTTGCTGTGTGTGTTTGTGTGTGTGTGTTTGTGTGTGTGTGTGTGTGTGCATATTTTCTGCAATTGTGTCAATGAATTCTGTCTGGCATAATCTCAGATTCTTTTCCACCTGGGCCTAGTTTAACACCCTTAGATCAGACTCCAAATCATGATCCCTGGACTCCTGTTGTTACCTAGTGGTAGAATTTTGACACTCTTTGGCCTATAGACTATTTTCTCCTGGGCCAGGCTTTTCACTTCCCTCCTGGGCTGTGGTGCAGTGGGTGGTGTGTTGTCTGAGGATGATGGTAGGGATTTATTCTTAGCTACCTGTGTCTGGCCATGCCATGACTCAGAGTCCACTCTAACTCTGCCAGCCTCCATCAAAAGGTTTTGATTTAATGCCCTTTTCCTGAGTTCAATATTCAAAGCATTTAAGTTGTCATTTTTCTATGTATACTTTTTTGGGGCTGCATACACATCCTGCCCACTTCCCAGTCTACAATCCTCATTTTTGCCATGGAAAAGAGTACTGGCCCCTTGATCTCCCAGCACCTGCCTTCCATGTACACTGCACCCCGTGCCTCCCGTGGTGACAAATCCAGCAGCCACTCCAGCCACCAGCACCAACTAACCTGTTCCCATCGGCCAGGAGAGAGAGGGCAGAGTCAGGGGGGTGGCTGGAGTGTGCATGGCTAGGGTCAAAGAAAGACGAAGCCCGTGACCAGGGAAAAGCACCTTGTGAACATCTGCAGGGGACAGGGAGGCCACTGCCACCCTAGGTCTGAGGGTCCTGGCAGGTGGGGTGGAGCTGTAACCAGAGGTGGGGAGGCCCTAAAGCTGGAACAGTAAAGCACCCTCTTGGTAGTTGTCCCTTGGCCTCCTGTGACTCTGGGTCTCCCCACTCCAGCTTGGGGCTCCCATGAGTCTCTCCCTTCTTGTGTGGTGACACGTCCACACCAAAGACATCAGGCACGGTCCTCCCCTCTTACATAATCCCATTTGCTTTATGTCTCCATGGGATTTCTGTTTTATGGACCTCTGAGCATATGTTTCCTTGCTTTTGAGTTTTGTTGCCTATTCACTTATTGAAAATAAACTCTATCTTCTTGATCATTTCCACTATTTGGTACAGGGGAGGAAGATTCAGGATATATTCATTTTCCTAATTTGATACTAGAACTCTACTACATTCCAATAAAATGTCAAAATTTACAAAGTTACAATCCCTTATCCATAATTTTGATTTGCACAAAACTCTATAAAACCTCATGTGTTTTTTTAACCACTCATTTGGTAGCAAAAGTTGACTCAGTGTGAATTAATTTAGAAACAACCTGTCATGAATTGCCATGACACTGTTTAATTGCCTTTATTTATCCTTCTTAATGTGAATGTTCAGATGTTTCACTGCAGAAATACTCATATTTCCACAATTGCTATAGATTTATTCTGTTAAAGTATCCTTTCTTGATGATTTCAGGTTGGTGCAGGGGGGAGGTGAGCAAGCACAACTGGTTCTTTGTGGACCAGCGCCAGGCTCTCTCATTAGTTTGCGCAAGTTGTTTAGGCAAAGCCTTGGTTCTGCAGATGCAAAGTGGTTATATTTGCACAGATGTCAGGTGTCAGTTGGTTACTGTGAGGCAGAGTGAGATAACAGCATATTTTGTCTATTGCTCACTACAATGCCTGCAGTACAGTGAGTTCTCAGTATCTAGAAGCTGTTATTGTCACAATGATCTTGTTTATCTTAGTAAGCAACTTAAAAAACATGAATGGGCCTGCACTGTGCATTCTGTTCTGTAACTGCTTGTAAAATTTAACACTGTGTTGCAGACATGATTCCATGTCATCAATTTGATTTTTGTATTTTAATGGTTTTATAGTGTAATCTCTGCTGGCCCCTACAATGCATTCCGTCGACCCCCACCCTGAGCACTTGCTGAAAAATGAATCTGAACGTGTGTCTCTCTGTTCAAACCCTTACTGGCTCCTCTTTCCTTAAAGGGTCAAGTCTTAACTCCAAGCACAGTCTGAGCACTCTGATTCTGTGGCCTCCACTGCAAGCCTACCACCTTTCATGTTCTGCTTTAGGAATTCCAAGGACCTGTATTTCCCCACTTGTAATTGAAAATGCCTTGTAATTTCTTGGTATTGTATTTTTGAACTTTTTTGTGATGGCCTGAACATCCTTCCATATTTATACACCTGTAAAAGTTCTCGCTTTTTTTTCCCACCTTCTTTTTTTTTTAATATAATTTATTTTATTATCATTAATTTACAATTACATGTGCAATATTACGATTATTAAACTACCCCTTCATCAGGTCCCCCACCAACCCCATTACAGTCACTGTCCATCAGTGTAGTGAGATGCTATAGAATCACTACTTGTCTTCTCTGAGTTGTACTGCCCTCCCCGTGCCCCCCCTACATTACATCTGCTAATCGTAATGCCCCTTTTTCCCTCTTATCCCTCCCTTCCCGCCCATTTTCCCCAGTCCCTTTCCCTTTGGTAACTATTAGTCCGTTCTTGGGTTCTGTGAGTCTGCTGCTGTTTTGTTCCTTCAGTTTTTTTTTTTGTTCTTATACTCCACATATGAGTGAAATCATTTGATACTTGTCTTTTTCGGCTTGGCTTATTTCACTGAGCATAATACCCTCTAGCTCCATCCATGTTGTTGCAAATGGTAGGATTTGTTTTCTTCTTATGGCTGAATAATATTCCATTGTATATGTACCACATCTTCTTTATCCATTCATCTACTGATGGACACTTAGGTTGCTTCCATTTCTTGGCTATTGTAAATAGTGCTGCAATAAACATAGGGGTGAATCTGTCTTTTTCAAACTGGTCTGCTACATTCATAGGGGAAATTCCTAGGAGTGGGATTCCTGGGTCAAATGTTATTTCTATTTTGAGTTTTTTGAGGAACCTCCATACTGCTTTCCACAATGGTTGAACTAATTTGCAGTCCCACCAGCAGTGTAGGAGGGTTCCCTTTTCTCACATCCTCGCCAACATTTGTTGTTGTTTGTGTTTTGGATGTTGGCCATCCTCACTGGTGTGAGGTGATATCTCATTGTGGTTTTAATCTGCATTTCTCTGATGATTAGTGATGTGGGGCATCTTTTCATGTGCCTGTTGGCCATCTGAATTTCTTCTTTGGAGAAGTGTCTATTCATGTCCTCTGCCCATTTCTTAATTGGATTATTTGCTTTCTGTTTGTTAAGGTGCATGAGTTCTTTATATATTTTGGATGTCAACCCTTTATCAGATACGTTTTTTATGAATATATTCTCCCATACTGTAGGATGTCTTTTGTTCTACTGATGGTGTCCTTTGCTGTACAGAAGCTTTTCAGCTTGATATAGTCCCACTTGTTCATTTTGCTTTTGTTTCCCTTGCCCGGGGAGATATGTTCATGAAGAAGTTGCTCATGTTTATGTCCAAGAGATTTTTGCCTATGTTTTTTTCTCAGAGTTTTATGGTTTCATGACTTACATTCAAGTCTTTGATCCACCTTGAGTTTACCTTTGTGTATGGGGCTAGACAGTAGTCCAGTTTCATTCTCTTACATGTAGCTGTCCAGTTTTTCCAACACCAGAGTTCTCGCTCTTTATGAGACTGTTCAGGTGACTGAATCCTTTCCTGACTGAATGAATCTGTCTCCTCACAATGCCTGTGCAGAGCTCTCTCTATTCTGGCATTTAACATGTTGTACTGGGACTAGAATATCTCTTTATATTATCATAACCTCCTCAAGGCCGAAAGGCCCTAAGGATAGGGAACATATTGCTGATCTTTGAATCTTCAGAGTCTGGCAACACACGTCACCCAGGACCCAAACATATGTACTTTTGGACAAATAAAAAATAATTACTTCTTTTGCATGTACTTCTCTATGTTTTGGAAAGTAAGGAGATTTTTAAAAGCATAACTATTTCCTCTGGCAAAAGGTAATCTCAATAGGGCACATGCCCTTCTTGTTGTTTCCTCATGGTCTTGCACAGCACCTGACACACAATACTGAAAAGTGACAAATTGGACCAAATTTAATAATGAGAGGAAACATCGCAGAGAATTAAGCAAATGTTGTGAAGTGTGTTTAGCTGGTTCAAGAGCTGGGGTTAGAATTCTGACCTTTGGATTCCTGGGCACTACTTTTTCTTGTCTTGGCAAGTACCCTTCCTTCACGTCCCAGCTCGCTGCTGAAGACTACATGTGCTTCTCCTCTGTGGCCTGTAGGGTTACTCCTGTCCCTCCTTTGCCTATTCTCGGTAGTCTTTTTGTTTGTTGAGGTGCATGAGCTCTTTATATAATTTGGATGTCAACCCCTTATCTATGATACTGTTTCGATAACTGTTGCTTTGTAATACAGTTTGAAATCAGGAAGCATGATGTTTCCAGCTTTGTTCTTATTTCTCAAGATTGGTTTGGCTATTCAGAATCTTTTGTAGTTACATACAAATTTTAGGGCTGTTTTTTCAATTTCTGTGAAAAATACCATTGGAATTTTAAGAGGGATTGTGTCAAATATCTATTTTGCTCTCAGTAGTATGGACATTTGAACAATATTAACTCTTTTAATCCATGAACATGGAATATCTTTCCATTTATTTGTGTCTTCCTTAATTTCTTTCATCAATATCTTATACTTTTCAGTGTATAGTTCTTTAACTTCCTATTTAAAGTTATTCCTAGGTATTTTATTCTTTTTGATGTAATTATAAGTGTGATTCTTTACTTAATTTCTCTTTCTGATATTTGTTTTTAGTTTAGAGAAATGCAACTGATTTTTGTACGTTGAATTTTGTATCCTGAAACTTTGCTGAATTTACTTATTAGTTTTGACAGTGTTTTGGTGGAGTCTTTAAAGTTTTCTCTGTATAATATCATGTCATCTGGAAATAGAAACAGTTTTACTTCTTCCTTTCTGATTTGGGTGCCTTTTGTTCCTTTTTCTTGCCTGCTTGCTCTCGTTAGAATATCTAATATTATATTGAATAAAAGCCTTGAATGAAAGTGGACATCTTTGTCTTGTTCTTGATCTTAAAGGAGAAGCTTTCAGCTTTTCACCATTGTGTTGGGAGGTTTATCTTCTTACAGTGTCCTTTTGTGGTTTTATCAGGTTAATGTTGGCCTCAAAAAAATGAGTTTGGAAGTGTTCCTCCTATTTACTGGAACATTTTGAGAAGGATTGGTGCTAGTTCTTTAAATGTTTGATAGAATTCACCAGTAAAGCCATCTGGTAATAGGATTCTGTTTGTTGGAAAGTTTCTGATTCTCTATTTCTTCATGATTCAGTCTCAGAGGTTGTATGTGACCATTTTTGATTGCAGGAGGATGCTGGAAGACTCCAGGAGTGCAATTGAGAATGCATAGTGTGAATCCCTGACATAATTCCCCAGAGAAGTCCAGCCACAATTCTCATTGTGATGTACATTGCAAAACAACACAAGTCCTTCTATGGAGAAGATGTCAACCTTTAAAAAACGAATTGACATTATTTAGCACCCTTGAAAATGCTAGACTATAAGTGGAATGCAGGTATCAGGCTGAAATCCTATGGTGTACAACAGTTTAAGCCACCAATAATATGAATTTTTTAAAAGATTCTTATGTTTTTAGGGAAGTTAGTTCAGAAGTTTTGGAAAATGGAATTGCTTTGGTATATTTTCTTCCAGTTTTAGATAAGTCATTAATCATCAAGAGGCAGTATAGTATGCTGGTTGAGAGTGTGGATTCCAGAGGTAGGTTGGCCGAGGTCCGTCCCAGTTCTAGCATGCCCTTATTGAGTGAGCTTGGATAGGTAATCTAACCTCAATTTTTTCATTTGTAGAATAGGGACCGGTAGTATCTGCCTTATAAGTTGTCACATAGATTAAGTAAAGTACTTCAAACAGTGATAAGCACATAGCAAGAGTTCAGTTCAGTAATTGTTATTCATTTGTATATGATAATAATCACTTTATATAGAAGGTATAAGCCATAAAAACATGATAACATTTATGAATTATATGCCAAATTGTTTAATAACAAAAATAAAGAACAGTATACTTAATACAGACAATACAACCTATCAGCTGATAGTTGGCTCAGACCTGGTTTTGAGCTGTGACTCTGCCCTTACCCACAATGCGACCTCTAAGCCTCAGTTTCTACAAGAGAAATTGCCGTCAGGTCTTTGTTTATCCATATCCAGTTCTTTCAACCCCAGCCTCACCTATGGAAAGACTGTTGGAATTGTCAATGTCCAGGTTGAGCAGAGAGGCACAAAGAACTGGAAGGGTCTGGAGATCACGACTGTTTAAAAGGAGTGGAGGAATCCAGGCTTTGGAGGATGGCAAAGGTGTAGTGAGTTGGGGAGTAAGGGTTGATTAGGTAAAACTGAAATGCATGAGTTCCTAATATTCTCTTCTGTTGTATTCAGTTTTTCTGATTTTTCTTTTTGCCTTTTGTCAGACTTACTATTTGATTTGGTTTGTTTTTAGGGGAATAAGCCCATTATGACTATGGAATACTGGGTCAGCTGGTTTGACACATGGGGAGGTAAACACACAGTTAGTGATGCAGAAGGTAAGTGTTTTGCAATATTTGACCCTATGTTATGGGTCATTAACATTTCTCTGCCTATTAAACAGTTGATTCAGCCATAGCTATTCATTGAACATTTATTATGTACAGGGAGTTGGCTAGGCCTGAGAGTGCACTGGTGAACAAATATTACCTGGTTCCTACCCTGATAGAGCTTGGAACTGAGTGGAGGTGACAGATAATAAGTACATCAGTAATAGGGTTCTACATGTTGCTAGTGCTTTATAACAGGTACAGTGGTAGAAGAGACAGGGACGGACCTACAGAAGTCAGCAAGGTGGTCCTGGACAAGGCTCTGTGAAGGTGACATCTGCAGGAGGGCATGAGTTTACTAAAAGTCCTAATCATCTCTGGAAGATGCCCAGGCCATTGATATGGAGTTGTCAGCTCAGGAGTAAGAATTATCAGGGGACGACAGGCCATAGTGGTTGAGACGGTAGATCCTGGAGCCACAGAGATCAGGATTTCAATCCCAGCTCTGCAGCACTGGCCCTGTAGCCTGAGGAAGCTTTCCTTCACTCCCAAGTCCAGTGCCCTCATCCAAAAATTGGGATTCTCATGTAACCCACATCATACGGTTGTTGTGAGGATTAAATGCAGCAATGTATGTAAACCACTCACATGAATGCCTGGCAGATGTTGACTTAATAAAAGTATTTTTTTATTAAAGATATTTTGCTACCACTCTTATAGAAACAAGCTCACTTGTACCTGAAGAAAACCACTAAAAGTACTGGGTAACTGAGAAGAGCCTGGTTTGGGTTGAAAAACAGGGAAAAAGAAGATACCATGACCCAACATGCACAACAGTTTTCTGACCACTGTGTGTCAGGCATTATGCCATGTTTCCTACACATATTCTCTCATCAACGAATTCTATCATTCCTAGGATGTTGTAGGCATGAGGACCTTCATTTAACAGATAAGGAAGCAATGGCTGTGAGAGAGAAAACAGGCTGTCCAAGTCATACGCATAGTAAAGAGCACAGCCTAGGATAAAATCACACATCTAACATTTTTTTCTAAAATTTTTATTAAGATATTGATATACACTCTTATGAAGGTTCACATGAAAAAGCAATGTGGTTACCACATTTACCCATATTATCAAGTACCCACCCATACCCCAATGCAGTCACTGTCCTTCAGTGTAGTAAGATGCCACAGATTCACTATTTGCCTTCTCCGTGCTACACTGTCTTCCCCTGACCACCCACACCATGTGTACTAAACATAATACTCCTCAATCCCCATCTCCGTCCCTCCCCACCCGCCGTCCACCACCCTTCCCCTTTGGTTACCACTAGTTCCTTCTTGGAGTCTCTAAGTCTGCCATAATTTTGTTCCTTCAGATTTGCTTCACTGGTATACTCCACAAATGAGGGAAATCATTTGGCACTTGTCTTTCTCCTCCTGGCTTATTTCACTGAGCATAATATCCTCCAGCTCCATCCATGTTGTTGCAAATGGTAGGATTTCTTTCTTTCTTATGGCTGAATAGTATTCCATTGTGTATATGTACCACCTCTTCTTTATCCATTCATCTACTCATGGACACTTAGGTTGCTTCCATATCTTGGCTATTGTAAATAGTGCTGCGATAAACATAGGGGTGCATATGTCTTTTTGAATCTGAGAAGTTGTATTCTTTGGGTAAATTCCAAGGAGTGGGATTCCCGGGTCAAATAGTATTTCAATTTTGAGTTTTTTGAGGAACCTCCATATTACTTTCCACAATGGTTGAAGTAGCTTACATTCCCACCAGCAGTGTAGGAGGGTTCCCCTTTCTCCACATCCTTGCCAGCATTTGTTGTTCTTAATCTTTTCGATGTTGGCCATCCTTACTGGTGTGAGGTGATATCTCATTGTGGTTTTAATTTGCATTTCCCTGTTGTTTAATGATATGGAGCATCTTTTCACGTGTCTGTTGGCCATCTGAATTTCTTCTTTGGAGAATTGTCTCCATATCCTCTGCCCAATTTTTAATTGGGTTATTTGCTTTTTGGTTATTGAGTTGTGTTAGTTCTTTATATATTTGGATGTTAACCCCTTGTCGGATATGTCATTTACAAATATATTCTCCCATACTGTAGGATGCCCTTTTGTTTTGTTGATGGTGTCCTTTGCCGTACAGAAACTTTTTAGTTTGATGTAGTCTCATGTGTTCATTTTGGCTTCTGTTTCCCTTGCTCGAGGAGATGCGTTCAGGAAGAAGTTCCTCATGCTTATACTCAGGAGATTTTTGCCTACGTTATCTTCTAAGAGGTTTATGGTTTTATGACTTACATGCAGATCTTTGATCCATTTCGAGTCTACTTTTATGTATGGGGTTAAACAATAATCCAATTTCATTCTCTTGCATGTAGCTGTCCAGTTTTGCCAACACCAGTTGTTGAAGAGGCTGTCGTTCCCCGTAGTATGTCCATGGCTCCTTTATCATGTATTAATTGACCATATATGGTTGGGTTTATATCAGGGCTCTCTAGTCTGTTCCATTGGTCTATGGGTCTGTTCTTGTGCCACTACCAAACTGTCTTGATTACTGTGGCTTTGTAGTAGAGCTTGAAGTTGAGGAGCATAATCCCCCCAGCTTTATTCTTCCTTTTCAGGATTGCTTTGGCTACTCGGGGTCTTTTGTGGTTCCATATGAATTTTAGAACAATTTTCTCTAATTCATTGAAGAATGTTGTTGGTATTTTGATAGGAATTGCACTGAATCTCTAGATTGCTTTAGGCAGGATGGCCATTTTGACAATATTAATTCTTCCTATCCATGAACACGGGATGTGTTTCCATTTTTTGGTATTTTCTTTAATTTCTCTCATGAGTGTCTTGTAGTTTTCAGAGCATAGGTCTTTCACCTCCTTGGTTAGGTTTGTTCCTAGGAATTTTATTCTTTTTGATACAATTGTGAATGGAATTGTTTTCCTGATTACTCTTTCTGAAAGTTCATTGTTAGTATATAGGAATGCCATAGATTTCTGTGTATTAATTTTGTATCCTGCAATGTTGCTGAATTCAGATATTAGATTTAGTAGTTTTGGAGTGGATTCTTTAGGGATTTTTATGTACAATAGCATGTCATCTGCAAACAGGGACAGTTTAACTTCTTTCTTTCCAATCTAGATGCTTTCTCTTTGTGTTGTCTGATTGCTGTGGCTAGGACCTCCAGTACTATGTTGAATAAAAGTGGGGAGAGTGGGCATCCTTGTCTTGTTCCCAATCTTAAAGGAAAAGCTTTCAACTTCTCACTGTTAAGTATCATGTTGGCTGTGGGTTTGTCATATATGGCCTTTATTATGTTGAGGTACTTGCCCTCTATACCCATTTTGGTGAGAGTTTTTATCATGAATGGGTGTTGCGTTTTGTCAAATGCTTTTTCAGCATCTATGGAGATGATCATGTGGTTTTTGTCCTTCTTTTTGTTAATGTGGTGGATGATATCGATGGATTTTTGAATGTTGTACCATCCTTGCATCCCTGGAATAAATCCTACTTGGTCATGATGGATGATCTTTTTTATGTATTTTTGAATTTGGTTTGCTAATATTTTGTTGAGTATTTTTGCATTTATGTTCATCAGGGATATTGGTCTATAATTTTCTTTTTTTGTGTGGTGTCCTTGCCTGATTTTGGTATTAGAGTGATGCTGGCCTCATAGAATGACGTTGGAAGTATTCCCTCTTTTTCTACTCTTTGGAAAACTTTAAAGAGGATGGGTATTAGGTCTTCACTAAATGTTTTATGAAATTCAGTGGTAAAGCCATCTGGTCAAGGGGTTTTGTCTTAGGTAATTTTTTGATTACCAGTTCAGTTTCGTTGCTGGTAATTGGTCTGCTCAGATTTTCTGTTTCTTTCTGGGTCGGCCTTCAAAGGTTGTATTTTTCTAGGAAGCTGTCCATTTCTTCTAGGTTATACAGTTTGTTAGCACATAATTTTTCATACTATTCTCTAATAGTTCTTTGTATTTCTGTGGTGTTCATAGTGATTTTTCCTTTCTCATTTCTGATTCTATTAATGTGTGTAGACTCTTTTTATCTTGATAAGTCTGGCTAGGGGTTTATCTATTTTGTTTATTTTCTCGAAGAACCAGCTCTTGCTTTCATTGATTCTTTCTATTATTTTATTCTTCTTGATTTTATTTATTTATGCTCTAATCTTTATTATGTCCCTCCTTCTACTGACTTTGGGCCTCATTTGTTCTTCTTTTTCTAGTTTTGTTAATTGTGAGTTTAGACTGTTCATATGGGATTGTTCTTATTTCCTAAGGTGGGCCTGTATTGCAATATACTTTCTTCTTCTCACGGCCTTCGCTGCTTCCCATAGGTTTTGCGGTGTTGAATTCTTGTCATTTGTCTCCATATATTGCTTGATCTCTGTTTTTATTTGGTCATTGATCCATTGGTTTTTTAGGAGCATGTCGTGAAGGCTCCAGGTGTTCATTGGATTTTTAATTTTCTTTGCATAATTTATTTCTAGTTTCATACCTTTGTGGTCTGAGAAACTGGTTAGTACAATTTCAATCTTTTTTAATTTACTGAGGCTCTTTTTGTGGCCTAGGATATAACCTATTCTTGAAAATGTTCCATGTGCACTTGAGAAGAATGTGTATTCTGCTGCTTTTGGGTGTAGAGTTCTGTAGATGTCTGTTAGGTCCATCTGTTCTAATGTGTTGTTCAGTGCTTCTGTCTCCTTACTTATTTTGTCTAGTTGATCTGTCCTTTGGAGTGAGTGGAGTGTTGAACTCTCCTAGAATGAATGCATTGCATTCTCTTTCCCCTTTTAATTCTGTTAGTATTTGTTTCACATATGTAGGTGCTCCTGTTTTGGGTGCATAGATATTTATAATGGCTATATCTCTTGTTGGATTGATGCCTTTATCATTATGTAATGTCCTTCTTTGTCTCTTGTGACTTTCTTTGTTTTGAAGTCTGTTTTATCTGATACAAGTACTGCAGCTCCTGCTGTTTTCTCCCTATTAGTTGCATGAAATATCTTTTTCCATCCCTTTACTTTTAGTCTTTGTATGTCTTTGGGTTTAACATGAGTCTCTTGTAGGCAGAATATAGATGGCTCTTGTTTTTTATCCATTCAGTGACTCTATGCCTTTTTATTTGCTGCAGGCACCACAGATGGGAATCAGGAAACAGATCCTTCCTCCCCAAAGGCACCAGCTCTGCTCCCCAGCAACCCCCAGCCTCACTCCAGGGGCTGAGCAGCTCCAGAGACTGGAGCTTCTGGGCACTGGAGGGCACCACACAGAAATATGAAATGTCAAAAGAACATGGTTCAGACCAAAATCTCACAAACCCAATTATTAAGAAATTCCATATCAGAAATGAAACATACAGTGAAGGGATTTAAAAGAAGATTAGATGTAGAAGAAGAGACAGTAAATGGCATAGAAATTACAGAAGAGGAATACAAAGGACCTGAGGCACAGAGAGAAAAAAGGATCTCTAAGAATGAAAGAATATTGAGAGAACTGTGTGACCAATCTAAATGGAACAATATTTGCATAATAGAGGTACCAGAAGAAGAAGAGAGAAAAGGGGATAGAAAGTGTCATTGAGGAGATAATTGGTGAAAAATTCTCCAATCTGGGGAAGGAGATAGTCTCTCAAAACATGGAGGTGCACAGATCTCCCAGCACAAGGGATCCAGGCAAGACAACATCAAGACATATAATAATTAAAATGGAAAGATAAAGGGTAAAGACAGACTTTTAAAAACAGCTAGAGAGAGAGAAAAGATCACATACAAAGGAAAACCCATCAGGCTATCATCAGATTTCTCAACAGAAATCTTACAGGCCAGAAGGGAGTGGCATGATATATTTAATGCAATGAAGCAGAAGGGCCTCGAACCAAGAATCCTTTGCCCAGCAAGGTTATCATTTAAATTTGAAGGAGGGATTAAACAATTTTCAGATGAGCAAAAGCTGAGAGAATTTTACCTCCCCCAAACCACCTTTACAGTGCATTTTGGAGGGACTCCTATAGATGGAAGTATTCCTAAGGCTAAATAGATGTTACCTAAGGGAAGACAAAGAGTAGAGAATATGATTCATAACATACAAAGAATGCAAGAGGAAGAAAAAGGAGGAGAAAAAAAGAACCTTTAGACTGTGTTTGTAATAGCATATTAAGTGAGTTAAGTTGGACTCTTAGATAGTAAGGAAGTTAACCTTGAACCTTTAATAACCACAAATCTAAAGCCTGCAATGGCAATAAGTACATACCTATCAATAATCACCCTAAATGTAAATGGCCTGAATGCACCAAATAAAAAGACATAGAGTCACTGAATGGATAAGAAACAAGAGCCATCTATATTCTGCCTACAAGAGACTCACTTTAAACCCAAAGACATACACAGACTAAAAGTGAAGGGATGGAAAAAGGTATTTCATGCAACTAATAAGGAGAATACAGGAATTGCAGTACTTGTATCAGACAGAATAGATTTAAAAACAAAGAAAGTCACAAGAGACAAAGAAGGACATTACATAATGATAAAAGGGTCAATCCAACAAGAAGACATAACCATAATAAATATCTATGCTCCCAAAACAGGAGCACCTACATATGTGAAACAAATACTAACAGAATTAAAAGGGGAAAGAGAATGCAATGCATTCATTCTAGGAGACTTCAACACCCCACTCACTCTGAAGGACAGATAAACCAGACAGAAAATAAGTAAGGAGACAGAGGCACTGAAAAACACATTAGAACAGATGGACCTAACAGACATCTACAGAACTCTACACCCAAAAGCAGCAGAACATGCATTCTTCTGAAGTGCACATGGAACATTTTCAAGAATAGATCATATACTAGGCCAAAAAAAGACTGAAATTGTACCAACCAGTTTCTCAGACCACATGAAAGTAGAAATAAATTACGCAAAGAAAATGAAAAATTGCACAAACACATGGAGGCTTCACAACATGCTCCTAATTAACCATTTGATCAATGACCAAATAAAAACAGAGATCAAGCAATATATGGAGACAAATGACAACAAGAATTCAACACTGCAAAGTCTGTGGGACGCAGCAAAGTCCATGCTAAGAGGAAAGTATATTGCAATACAGGCCTACCTCAGGAAAGAAGAACAATCTCATACGAGCAGTCTAAACATACAATTAATGAAACAAGAAAAAGAAGAACAAATGAGGCCCAGAGTCAGTAGAAGGAGGAACATAATAAAGATTAGAGCATAAATAAATAAAATCGAGAAGAATAAAACAATAGAAAGAATCAATGAAAGCAAGAGCTGGTTCTTCAAGAAAATAAACAAAATAGATAAACCCCTCTAAGGAGATCATTCCCATGCTGTGTGACTATCTAAGAGCTTGAGGAGTGAGTGGAGGAAAGTGGGCAAATGGAGAGACTTCCAAATTAGTCTATGAAGAGAATATAACATTGATATTAAAACCTGACAGACTTCAGATAGATAAAAGAAAACTGCAAATAATTCTCCATTATAAATATCAATGAAAAAAATCCTGATTAAAATATTAGCCCATTAAAAGAAAAAGTGTAACGTGACCATCTGGAGTTCACCTTAAAATTTTCAAAAACAGATTCAACATTTAAACATCTATAAATATAATTTATCAGATTATAGGTAAAAGGAAAAATATTACATTCATATCCTTGGGTACTATAATAGCATTTTTAAAAATTACCATTCTTATTTAAACACAACTCAATAAAACAGAAATAGACTAGATACTGCAATAACATTTCAGCCATTTCAGCCTCAAAACCACCACCCTGAATAATGGAAATCATGAGACTCATTTTCACTCAAGAATAAGACAAAGATGATCACTAGTCCACTATTATTTAACGTCATATTGAAAATACTGGCTAACACCAATAGACAAGAGAAAGAATTTAGAGTCATAAAAATTGTAAATGAAGGGTTAAGACTGTCCTATTTGCATATGGTGTGACTGGATATGTGGAGATGAAAGAACTTATTGTACATTACAACTGGAAGGTCAAAATTAGCACAAATAAATCAAAGATTATATATACACACACAAACATAAAAGTTGACTAATTAAAATACATGCCATTTTCTTGCATTAGAGGATTCAATATCATAAAAATATCAAGTTTTCCTAAGTTAACATACAAAGTTACTACAATCTAAATAAAAAACCAACAAAATTTTTAAATTAGGTCATTCAAAAGTACACACAATGGGCAAGAAACTCTGAAGAGGAGCAATTGGTGGAGAGGGGGAGGAGACTAGACTTGCCAGATATTATAAATCTTTAACAGTTAAAACTTTCCAGAACTAATACATGAGTAGCCTGAAAAATAATGAAACAAATTAGAAAGCAGAGAAATATAGCCAACTATATATATAGAAGATTAATATATGGCAAATGTGGCATCTCAGATGAGTGGGACGAATATAGACTACTAAACAAAGGGTATTGAGTCAGCTGAGTAGCCAACTAGAAGAAATGAATAAATTTGATCCTTATGTTATGCTATGAACTAAGATAAACTCCAAATGAATCAATATTTAAAGATAAAACATAAAACCAATAGATTACTAAAATTTAAGTATGGGGTGGGAATGGAGGAGAAGACATGAGACAATTCCTTAATCTTGAGGTGGGAAAGATGTACATTTAATTCAAAATCCAGAAGCATTAAAGAAAGGATTGACATCAAACCCTCATGGATGGCTAAGTACACCATAAGCAAAATAAAAGGACAAAAAGCTAGAAAAAAATATTCACAGCTCCTCTCCCAAAGGTCTAATCCCTAAAAATCAATAGAGAAAAAGAACTAGAAAAATCATCAGAAAACATGAAGAGATAATTCACAGAAAAGGAATTATAAATGACTTAATACATGAAAATATGTTCAATCTCACTTATAAGAGAAATGCTAATTAAATGCCCTGAGATATGATTTTCCACCTATCATACAGGCAAAATCCAACATTTTAACAACAAATACAGATGGGATTTATTCTCATATATTGCTGATAGGATTATAAAACAGCATGAATTCTTCAATGGGTAATATGAGAATGTCAAACAAATTTACAAATGCACATTCACTTTGAGCTAGCAACCCCACACTTCAGAGTTGTGTTACAGATGTATTACTGATGTTTTATACAAATTTATAGATGTAGATATGTATTTTCATAGTAGCTAAGAATTGGTGTATTTATCTGTTGCTGCAGAAAAAATTGCCCCAAAACTTTGTGGCTTAAAACAATACACATTTATTATCTCAGTTTCTTGTGTCAAGAATCTGGACACGGCTTAGCTGGGTCCTCTAACTCACTCTCTCTCACAAGGCTGCCATCAACGTGTCAGCCCAGGAGTGGCAGTCTCATCTGAAGCCCCAACTGGGAAAGAATCTGCTTCCAAGCTCATTCAGTCATTTTTGGCAGCATTAGTTCCTCAGTGGCTGTTGGACTAAGGACCTCAGTTCCTCACTGATCAATGGAAAATGAAAAGTTTGCCCTTGGTTCCTTGCCACATGGCCTTTCCCACATGGCAGCTGGCATCACCAAAGCATGCTAGCCAAAAGGAAAATAGAATCTGCTAGAAGACAGAAGTCAGTCTTTTATAACCTACTTATGGAAGTGACATCCCATCACTTCTACTGTATGGTATTTGTCAGAAGCAAGTCATGATGTGTAGCCTACATACAAAGGGAGGATACTACTCAAGGGCATGAACACAGGAAGTCAGGGATCGCTGGGAGCCACTTGCTACCACAGTTGTAAACAGCAAGATACTGGAAACTGGCTATATGGCTGACAGGTGTTGAATAGGTAATACACTTACAGGCTTCAAAAATTAAAAAACAATGAAAAGTTTTCAGTGAAAAGCTACTCAGTGGTAAAACCACTGAACGTATTTTTGTATTTAAAATTTTTGAACCATATGAGTACATTACTTATTAAAGTTTTTAAATTAAAAATGCATTTATTTTTTTGGTAGCCCCATCATTTTTCAGGAGCTCTCCTGCTCTTATTCTCTATCAGCCAATCCAATTTATTTATTTAGAGCACTTACCAGACTTTGTAATTACATAACTATTTCCATGTTAACGTATTGTTTGTCCTCCTCATTATACTATAAGCTTTAAGAAAGCAAGGGCAAGGTCTGTTTCATCCACCAGTGTATGATCCAGTGTCCACACAGTGCTTCGCACAGTAGGATTCAATAATTACTTGTTGCATATTGAGCAAACCAATGAATCATGCAAGCACTGAGACTGACAGTATATTCTCTTTTAAAACCCAGTGGCATTATATAGCTCTCATCCCATTACTACACCTCTTTCATACCAGATTGTTATTTTTTTAACACACCTGTAGGCTTCTTGGGAAATAATTAAACGACACAAGGTATCAAATTTATTAATATTTCCTTCTCATACTTAGCTCTAGTATTTTAAATTATAACATTCTTTCAACAAATAATAATTGATTCCTTACTATATATCAGCAGGGTTCTTATTCTTAATGAGGTTATATTTGAAAATAAAGAAGATAATTCATATACACAAAAGAATATAAGGTACAAAGGAATAAACAAGAGCATCCCAGATAAGATTCTTTGGAAATTGGAAGAAAAAGAAATTATTCCCATCTGGGAGAATGGAAAAAACTTTTATGGAGGAGATATCATTAAGCAGGCCTTTAAATAGTGGGTAAGATTTAAGTATGTGAAAAATAACAGGAAAGGACATTTGGGGAGCAATAAATAACACAGGTAAAGCATGAAACAAGCATGGGAAGGAGCAAATATGGATGGAGCCCTGGGTGTGAGGTGGGAAGCAGACAGAACTGAGAGAGAAGACCTAGCAAAGAACATTTATAAAGGGCCACGTCTATTATTTACAAGAGTTTGGATTTCATTACTTAGAATTAAAAGTCATTGGTGGAGTTCAGTTAAGGAAAAACAACTTCAGATTTTCTAAAACCCATTTTGGCAGCAGCAGTGTGGAAAATCAAAGAGAGGTGAGGCTTAAAGTGGGGAGAAATCAATACATGAAATATTGAGTAAGAACAGCAGGACTCGGTGACCTAAGTTGCAAGAAATGATTGTGAACAGCATGAGACAGAATCACCTCACAGTACTGTTTTGAGGTACAGGCTGTATGTGCCTGGAATTCAGGGAAAGGAGTAAATAAGGGCTGGAGAGGCCTGGGAAGATTTTTGAATGTCTAGTTATGAGTTCATGCCGTCTGTGAGTTCCTGAGGAGCTGCTGTTTGCTGCTAAGTAAACCACCGCTTCAGTGTTAAAGAACCAAGCTTTGTATTCAAAGAGAATCCAAAGTGTGGCTTGCTATTAAAAGAGCTTGTTATTAAGAGCTAAGTAATTATATATTTTGAGCCACTCAAGTAGTACAGTACTTATTGATACAAATTTTTGTATTAAATAATATTGTACTAAATACAGTATTACTGTACTAAGTAATACAGTATTTAGCTAATCTAAGAAAATGCAAATTGAGTTGGAAATGTATTTTGGGTACTAATGCAGCTGCAAACCAGGTACCAGGGTATGCGCTAATTTGCTCAGGCAACTAAACCACATCTGAAATTGGAGTCACCATCTGGTTAAGTTTATAATATAATCCATCATCATTCTCCAGGATCCACCTGTCTTCAACAGCCCGAGAGGTGAGTTGAATTGGGATATGGCACGAATCACGCCCCTTGAATCCTCCAAGTCCTCGACGGTGGTGCTGATCTCTGGAATCCTTTCAGGAATGTGGTGCCGCTTTTGGTTTACCTTAGAGAGGCCGTTCTAGAGTATTGGCCATTTCTTCCATAATAGCCCTTGTTCCACAAGTCAGGGAGCCAATGCAGGGATTCTGGCAGTTGCTGAGTATGTCTATTCCAATTATTCATTTCAGAACTGGGGAAATAACCACAAGATGGGTTCAGGGACCCACTGGGCCCCCTTGAGCTGGACCTGAGCTAAAGCTCCACTGATCATTTGACCTCCATAAGCCCTACTCTTACTGTTGGACTGCAGTGATGTCTCGGGTCTCCTGGAATTGGTGTCAGTTCAGAGCCAGTGTCCAGTAGTTCCCAAAGTTCTGGTCCCCAGTGCATAGCCACCTGGTACAAGGCCATACATATGTCCCTTGAGGAAGGCTTGGAGAAAGATACACGGTATATATTTTTAGCAGTGTACCAGGTTCATCCTTCAAGGGGCCCTGGCCTCCCCTTCATTCAAAGGGCTCTTGGCCTGTAAACTGGCTCGTGTCTGGAAATTGATAGAGGGGCCACGATTCTTTGTTTCAGTGATTTTAGTTGGACATGAACTTAACTTTTCTGCTTACACTGATCACGAAAAAAATTTAGTAGATGCTCATCTAACTCTCTTCTAGGGACACCATATTCAGCTAGCCAGCATCATAGGTTCCTGGGAGTCAGGCTCTTCCAACCACTGCTTGGACTCTGCTGTCCTTTGTGGTAGCCACGCCCACCTTGCACTTGGTAGTGAAGTGCGGCTGCTTAGCCCCTGCCCCTCAGGAATCCAATTATCTCCACTGCACCTGAATCCCTGTTTGTGGGGAGCAGTTCCCACGGTAATTTCAGAGAACAGTGAACACAGAACTCCTCAAGAACCCTGGGGTCTCCTCACAAATTTGAGGTCTCCCTGGAAGTACCCTGCTGCCAACCCTACTCCCGAGGTCATCGCTGCTCTGCCCGGCACTGAAGTCTCTGCCTGCTACTCGGAACCAAGAGAGTCCCTGCTGTTCTGTCACTGTAGACATTGAACATTGCTATTCCATGGTATAATGGTCCTGGCCAGAAGGTGCTCTTACGTCATTTCTGCTCCACCAGAAAGCCTCATGGACCCAATGCTGCAAATCTGTGGGATGCAGATGCATACATACCCAAATTGAGAGGTAATCTGGAGAAACAATGATATCGTTGCTTGCAGCCCAGCCACCCATTGTCATTTTGGTCAGTGCAAGCCAAATTTCTTTTTAGATATCCTCTCCCCATTCTCAGTTCCATAATCTGTGCAGTACTGATGCTACCCGAAGACACACAAGAGGGCCCTTATTGTCTTAAGTCAGGCAAGGTATCTCATTTCTCGGGCTACAGTGATAGGTGCAGAGACTTGCATGAACCTGGGCCTGAGCCAATCAGCAAGCCCTCCACCCTCCCGGCCGCAGGAACAGCATGACAGATCACAGATACCCCTACACCGCCAGTCTTAGGACTATGCGGTCCAGTAACCTGGGACAGCCTGTACGGGAATGGGATTTTTTTCTAATTGGTTTAAGGTTTCTGGTCTGACTAAAAGGGTGATATTTTCATTACTACTGGTTTAATTGCTGTATTTAACACGGAGATGTGTTAGTCAGGCTTCATATTTTACTAAGAGAAAAAAGGCGGAAGTTTTCTGTAGGAAAATCCCCGGTATCTTGACTAATACCTATCTTGCCTTTCCTGTCCCACCCAAGGTTAATCATACATTAAGGAATATGCTTCATACTCTTTCAGTTTTCATTCACATATGATGTTTTCTTCTCACCTGCTTCATGCCTCATGTTTGGAAGGCTTGCATGATGTACAAAATCCTGGGGTACATTTATATCCCAGCCTGTTGGTGCCTTGGGTGCTTAGGCTTTGGGGCTGCCTGGAAGTCACTGCCTGAAGTCTGTAGTTTGTGAGTTTTAGCATTTTGGGGGAAAAAAAACATGGACCCTCTCCCAAGGAAGATGTACACATGCACCTGCCCACAAAGTTTTGTATACAGTTGTGGGTCATTCACAAGCCGTCCAAAGCCCATTCACGGACCACAGGTTAAGAACTCCTTCCTTCACTCTACAGAGCTCTCTCAGCTTTTCATGTTGATCCTTTGGAACAGCTCTAAAGGCTTTTATTTCTTTATATGCCCTATTTTCCTTGCTGGAAACTACAAAAGCCAGAGTGGACATTCTGTAAAATTGCATTGGAGACTTAGTTGCCATTTCTTATTAATCAATAACAAACTCCAGTTGCTTTTGCAAGAGTGAAGACAATGAGACTTGACACTCTGATAGGATAGCTCTGGGTTTTTTCTTTCACACTTCCTTTTCAGGTTTTTGAGGCCTGTAAATAGAGCTACAACAGAAAGTAAGGCAACAATAAAGTTCTTATATCACTCTTCTCATCACCATTTATTACCCCTTGCATCTGCAAAGGGCATTTGAAGGTCATGCATACCTGGCTCTGCTTGGGGAAGCATTTTCTCTTTAGTGATTTACTAAAACTAAAGAGCCATCAATCACTGCCTTTCTATTGCTTACAATAATTTGGAATCCCTAGATATGTGCATTTGTCTTGGTTGAATGAGCCCTAAAGGAATTTATGATCACAATCCTTGCACTGCTTTATAATTATTTCTACTTCCCCACACTGACTGAACATCCATCTGGCTGCTCAGCAGGGCACGGACTGAGCTTTAAGGCTCTGCTGGGTTTATCTGCAGACGTCTTACAAGGAAAATTTGCTCAGGGCAGCACCAGGATGGATCCATGCTTAAAAGCAAGGAGGGGAAGAAAAGGACAACCCAAAATTCCATTTGAACTCAAGGATAGCAGCCCCACAGGGTAGATCCTATCAACTGCAGAGAAGTTCCACACTTGCAAGTATGGGGGCATTACTGACTTCTCATATTCTCCCATACGGTACCTAACCCAGCAGAAATCCTGATGGTTCTACCTTCAAATTACATATCCTAAAGCTCACTATTTCTTACCACCTCTGCTACTACCACACTGTTGCAAGCCAATCACCTCTCACCTGGATTGTGGCAAAAGCCTTCTAACCGGTTTCCCTGCTTTTACCCTCATCCTCTTGTCTAATCTCCACATAGCAGTCAGAGTATCCTTTTAAAATGGGACTGAAACCATGTCACCTGGCCACTCAAAACCATTCAAATAGCTCACCACCTGATTAAAAACTAAAGATTTTTTGGCATATCCTGCAGGTCCACCCCACCTCCTGAATAACCCTCTGACCTTATTTCCAACTTCTCTCACTTAGGCCATCCTTCACCTTAGGCCATCCTTCCGCCCTAGGTCTTCACCCTGGGCTTCTCCTCTGTCTGGAATATTCTTTCCCAGATAACACATAGTTAACCCTTCCACCTTCTTCAAGTCTTCACTCAAATGCCATCTTCTCACAGAACCACCTAGATCGCCTTTTTAAACTGGAACGCATCTGCCATGCCACTCTTCTTCTCCTGCTCTACCTCTTCCTTTCTCTTTGCAATGAAAAAGTACCACTTTATAACATAATATATGGTTTACCGTTTGTCTTACTTTGTTTATTGTCTATCCTACCATTTCTCATCATTCCATTCTCTCCAACTAGATTATAAACTCCATGGGGATAGGATCTTTTTTTCACTGATGTATCCATTACTTAAAATAGTGCCTGGCACATAGTAGGCAACCAATAAATGAATTCATTCATTCGAATTAAATGAATGGATCTGGGTGAATTAATGTCTATGTCAAATTGAAAACACACACACAAAGATTAGAAAAGGTAAAGACCAGATTGCTCTCAGACACACCATTGCTCA
The DNA here is from genome assembly GCA_032199065.1 of Smutsia gigantea. Classification (NCBI taxonomy): domain Eukaryota; kingdom Metazoa; phylum Chordata; class Mammalia; order Pholidota; family Manidae; genus Smutsia; species Smutsia gigantea. Next base: position 393,936 of record JAVSCE010013911.1, read on the forward strand.
GTATTTTACATGCAATCTCACATAATCTCCCCCAAAACTTGCATGGTAGATATTATCCTCTCTTTACAAATCCATACTTCCCCAAGGTCCCACAGCTAATAAGTGGTAGAGTTCAGTTTCAAATCCATGCCTTGCTTAAAAATGCTTTATTCTTCCTAGAACCACTGACCAGTTTGCCTCAGAAGTATACCAGGTCAGTGTTTAGCAAGGCAGATGCCAAAAAATAAAGCAGGCACACAGTTGTCACCATACTCTGATGAACACAACTAATTTTCAAAGACTTGGCAATAATCCCGAGCGTATATCAGGTTATCATAGCTGTATTATTATTTCATCATTATTATACTTTTGTCTTATCCAGCGCTGATTTGAACAGATTATCTTCTACACTATACAGTGTTTTGAAGTCACATGTGGGGAGCTAATATATCTAATCAAATAATCTCTACCCTCAGCCCCAAGTATTTTCATTCAAAAGCTAATCAAGGACAGTAGAGGAAGGGATGAATTATGAGGCATGCTATATTATGTACCCTAACACCTTATATTAAAACTTAAGATTCTTTCTTTCAATAACTAAGGATTATAATCCTTCCTAAAATTACAAAGTCATATCTGACAGAAGTTAATTATAAGTTATATCTTATATCTTCTCTTCCTTTGTGGGAATTCTTTTATAGAGAAAGCAAGACTTGTGCTAAAGAAGACTCTCTAAGAAAAGGACAGCAAGATTTTCTCTTGAGGATCCCTCTTTAGCTTCCAGGGAACACGGACGACACAGATGTAGCTAGGAATCAAGAAGCTAGAAATAGGTAGTGTAGAGAGAAGCAACACATTCCCTGCTCACTTCTGTGAGTGGAAAATTCATTATGTTGACTTAACGACCTGGCAAGAACAATAGACTTACTCTTCAATAAATTCCTGACTGACAGCTGAGGTTGCTATTTCAAAGCAGAAAAGCAATGAAGAGAATGATGCAAGAATTTCTCTAAATTTTTTTTAATGCAAAGGCATAGAGAAATATTCAAAGTAGCAAAAAGAATAAATAATACAGTTTAAGCCTTTTTATCTTTATAGTCAGTTAACATGGCTTACTTGCTTTACCTGGAATCTCAAATTCTCAAACAAAATATGAACTCACACTTAGGAACTTGGCTAATTATTTCTTTAATATATAAATATACAATATTTAAATGTATTTAAATAAATATATATTTAAAAATACAAATATTTAAATATAGTGTATTTTCCTCATTAATTATAGAAAAGTTGCATAAATTGGGTTGCCATTTGAAGTAATCCTATTGCAGATTTTTTTTAATTGTTTTAATTGAATAAACTTTTTTCAACCAAATGTTAGTCTCTGAAAATGGGTACTTGAGAACCTTAGTTGTGTTTTATTGATTTCTTCAATTATAAAAATCGTAGAATTCTCTCTGTATTCCAGTCAGTCTGGCTAGTTTATCAGTTTTATTAGTCTCCAAGAACGTACTTTTGGTTTCATTGATGTTCTCCTTTTTCCTATTTCATTGATTTATACTGTTTATCTTTATTATTTCCTTTCTTCTGCCTACTTTGCATTTCATTTGCTCTTCTTTTTCTACTTTCTTTAGACAGAAGTTGAGGTCCTTGGATTCCCTTTCTTCGAATTTTTAACATAGGCACTGAGTGGTATAAATGTTCCCCCTAAGTACTGTTTAGCAGTGTGGTGGGAGTCCCAAGGCACCCCGTTTCAATGATTTGCTAGAACTCACAGGACTCAACCTATTATCGAATTCATAGCAAAGATTCATTATGACAAAAGGAGAGCACATTCAGCAAAGGGGAACGTATATGGGCTGAAGTCCAGAGGAAACCACACACAAGCTTCCAAGAGTACTACTCTCCCAGTGCAGTCACGTAGGACATGCCTAATTTCCCCAACAAGAAGTTGTAACAAAAAACATGAAATGTCACCAACCAGGGAAGCTGGTGATTCAGCAACCACAGTGTTTATTGGGGACTGGCCGCAGAGGCACCCTCTGCCTGCCATGAATCCAAATATTCCAGACTTCCAGAGGAAAGCAGGTGTCCAGCATAAACCATGTTTGCATAAAAAGGTCAGGCACCAGGAGTCACTTTTATTAGTTAGGGTCGTGGGAAGGCCCCCAAAATCCAGGTCCCAGACACCAGCCAAGGGTGACCTTGGGGGCAGATCTTCTAAGGATAGCAATGTTAGACCTTTTTTTTTCCTGCACACATTTTGATATGTTGTGCTTTCATTTTCATTCAGTTCAAAACACTTTCTATTTTCCCTGAATCTATGGGTTATTTTCATTGTTGCCAGACAGAACATTTTGTTATGAGTTTATTTTAATCCTTTTAAATTATTGAGTCATTTCATGACCCAGAAGATAGTTTTTCTCAGTAAATGTTCTTGTATACTTGGTAAGAATGTATATCCGGTTATTGCTGTCTAGAATGTTCTATGAATGTCAATCAAGTTAAGCTGGTTAAGTCACCTATATAACCTTTCTTTCTATATATTTATTCTATCAATTACTGAAATCTCCATTTATAATTTTTGATTTGCTACATTTCCTGTCATTATATCAGTTTTTGCTTCATGTATTTTGGAACTTCTATTAAGTACACAAAAGAATAAAGTTAGAGACTATGCTAGATGATTCTAAGACATACTATTAACCTGCAGTAACCAAAACAGTGTGTTTTGGCATAAAAATATATACATAGATCAAAAAAAATACCCATATATATATGGTCAAATTGATTTTCCAAAGAAGTGTTAAAGCAATTCATTTGGAAAAGAAAAATCTTTTTGAAATGATGCTGGAAAAACTGGAACAACATGCAAAAAAGTGAAGCAACCTTCACAGCACATCAGATACAAAATGTAATGAAGTGGATCCTAGATCTAAATATAAGGGCCAAATGTAAAACTTCTAGATGACAATATGAGATAAGATCTTGGTGATCTGGGTTAGATAAAAGTTTCTTAAATATGACACACACATAAAAACCTATATAATTAAAAAAGAACTGATAAACTGGACTTCACCCAAATTTAAAATGTTGGCTCTTTAAAAGCCATTGCTAAGAAAAAAAAGGCAAGCCACAGACTGGGAGAAATACTTGCAAAATATACGTATGATAAAGCACTTTTATGTATTATACATTTAACTTGTATAACTCATGAAAGAGAAGACAACTCAATTTAAAACTGACAAAAGATTTGAACCAACACTTCACCAAGGAATATATACAAACAGCAAGTAGGCATATGTAAAAATGCCCCCAAATCACTTGTATTTAGGGCAATGCAGTAAAAATGTAAAAGATACCATAACACACCCACTAGAAAGGTTAAGATTGAAGTGACTGATGATACAAATGTTGGCAACGTTATGGAGTTATTACAACTCTCAAACATTGCTGATGGTAATGCAAACTGGTACAGCCACTTTGGAAACCAGTTTAGTAGTTAAACACACACTTACCATATGACCCAGCCATTCAACTCTGAGATATCTACTTGAGAGAAATGAAAACATGTAGATATAAAGATATGTTCCTAAATGTCCACGGCAGCTTTTAAAAAAATTATTAGTTATAAGCTGGAAACAGCCCTATCACCTGGTGAATGGATAAAAACATTGTAATTTATATGATAGAATACTACTCAGCAATTAAAGGAGCAAACTATTTGATATATGAGAACATAGATGAATCTCAGATGTGTTGTCTAAACTGAAAAAAAGGACACAAAGTCTACATAGTGTATGATTCCATTTATAAGAAATTCTAGAAGGCAAAAGTAAAGCAGTAGAAAGCACATCAGTCTTTGCCAGAGAAGAAATTAATTGCACAGGAGCAGGAGGGAACTTTTTGGAGTGATGGAAATGTTCTCTATCTTGACTGTGGTCATTACATTATTATACGCATTTGTCAAAACGCATCAAATTGTCTACTTAAAATTGATGAGTGCTTTTCATCTAAGATCAGGAACAAGACAGGGATGCCCACTCTCTCCACTGTTATTCAACGATAGTACTGGAGGTCCTAGCCACAGCAATCAGACAAAACAAAGACATACAAGGCATCCAGATTGGTAAAGAAGTCAAATTGTCACTATTTGCAGATGACATGATACTGTACATAAAAAACCCTAAAGACTCCATTCCAAAACTACTAGAACTAATATCTGAATTCAGCAAAGTTGCAGGATACAAAATTAACACACAGAAATCGGTTGCTTTCCTATACACTAATGATGAACTAACAGAAAGAGAAATCAGAAAAACAATTCCATTCACAATTGCATCAAAAAGAATAAAATACCTAGGAATAAACCTAACGAAGGAAGTGAAAGACCTGTACTCTGAAAACTACAAGACACTCCTAAGAGAAATTAAAGAGGACACTAACAAATGGAAATGCATCCCATGCTCTTGGCTAGGAAGAATAAATATTGTCAAAATGGCTATACTACCTAAAGCAATCTACAGATTCAATGCAATCCCTATCAAACTACCAACAGCTTTCTTCAATGAACTGGAACAAATAATTCTAAACTTCATATGGAACCACAAAAGACCCCGAATAGCCAAAGCAATCCTGAGAAGGAGGAATAAAACAGGGGGAATTACGCTCCCTGACTTCAAGCTCTACTACAAAGCCACAGTAATCAAGACAATTTGGTATTGGCACAAAAACAGACCCACAGACCAGTGGAACAGAATAGAAAATCCAAACATTAACCCAAACATATACAGTCAATTAATATTTGATAAAGAGCCTTGGATATACAATGGGGAGATGACAGCCTCTTCAGCAGCTGGTGTTGGAAAAACTGGACAGCTACATGTAAGAGAATGAAACTGGACTACTGTCTAGCCCCATACACAAAGGTAAACTCAAGGTGGATCAAAGACCTGAATGTAAGTCATGAAACCATAAAACTCTTAGAAAAAAACATAGGCAAAAATCTCTTGGACATAAACATGAGCAACTTCTTCATGAACATATCTCCCGGGCAAGGGAAACAAAAGCAAAAATGAACAAGTGGGACTATATCAAGCTGAAAAGCTTCTGTACAGCAAAGGACACCATCAGTAGAACAAGAAGACATCCTACAGTATGGGAGAATATATTCATAAATAATGTATCTGATAAAGGGTGGACATCCAAAATATATAAAGAACTCACACACCTTAACAAACAAAAAGCAAATAATCCATTTAAGAAATGGGCAGAGGACATGAATAGACACTTCTCTAAAGAAGAAATTCCGATGGCCAACAGGCACATGAAAAGATGCTCCACATCGCTAATTATCAGAGAAATGCAGATTAAAACCACAATGAGATATCACCTCACACCAGTGAGGATGGCCAACATCCAAAACACAAACAACAACAACAAATGTTGGCGAGGATGTGGAGAAAAGGGAACCCTCCTGCACTGCTGGTGGGACTGCAAATTAGTTTAACCATTGTGGAAACCAGTATGGAGGTTCCTCAAAAAACTCAAAATAGAAATACCATTTGACCCAGGAATTCCACTCCTAGGAATTTACCCTAAGAATGCAGCAGCCCAATTTGAAAAAGACATATGCACCCCTATGTTTATCACAGCACTATTTACAATAGCCAAGAAATGGAAGCAACCTAAGTGTCCATCAGTAGATGAATGGATAAAGAAGATGTGGTACATATACACAATGGAATATTATTCAGCCATAAGAAGAAAACAAATCCTACCATTTGCAACAACATGGATGGAGCTAGAGGGTATTATGCTCAGTGAAATAAGCCAAGCCGAAAAAGACAAGTATCAAATGATTTCACTCATATGTGGAGTATAAGAACAAGAAAAAAACTGAAGGAACAAAACAGCAGCAGACTCACAGAACCCAAGAACGGACTAATAGTTACCAAAGGAAAGGGACTGGGGAAAATGGGCGGGAAGGGAGGGATAAGAGGGAAAAAGGGGCATTACGATTAGCAGATGTAATGTTGGGGGGGCACGGGGAAGGCTGTACAACTCAGAGAAGACAAGTAGTGATTCTATAGCATCTCACTACGCTGATGGACAGTGACTGTAATGGGGTTGGTGCGGGGGACCTGATGAAGGGGTAGTTTAATAACCATAATATTGCACATGTAATTGTAGATTAATGATACCAAAATAAATTATAGAAAAAAATAATAATAATAAAAAGTAAAATTGAGTATTTGTAAATTATACCTCATAAAAGCTGATATAAAAATATATTTAACACATTTACCTGTTATTTTAAATTTCTTTTACAAATTGCCTTAGTTTATATCACACATACATAAAAGCATACAAATCATTAAGTGTATTATCATACACTGTTCGTGAATTAACACACCCACGTAAATACCATCCAGAGAAAGAGAACATCGTAAACAGTCCAGAAGACCCACTCATTCCCTCCTTTCCAAAGCTGTTATCCAGCCTTGCAAAAGAATAATTTGATATTGCTTGTTATTGAATTTTCACCTAAGAAAATTGTGTAGTTGACTTAACCTTACCCAGAAGGGTCTAACCTTTGCCTTAGGTTCCTGGGATTGATCTCTAAGCCTATGGAATGTCCTGCCTGTTAAGTGTCTGTTCCTTTGGCCAATTTAATCTGTATCCTTTTGTTGTAATAAGCTGTGACCATGAACATAACATCTTCAGTGAGTTCTGTGAGCTCTTCCAGTAAACTATCAAGAGGGCGCTCTTGGGAACCTCTGACCTTGCAGATGGTATCATTAGTAAGGTGTTGCCAGGGATTCCTGACCTCTGCAGTTGGTGTCAGAAGTAGGAGTGGTCTTAGAGACATCGGAACTACACAGAAATCATATGCTATTATTTTGTATATGACTTCTTTTACTCATCATGTTTCTGAGATTCATTCAGAATGTAGCTTATAAGCATAGTTTATTTACTTTCACTGTGTTCAGTGACATTGAACTGACCATTATCTTCTCACTCTACTGTTGGTGGACATTTGAATTGTTTCCATTTTGCACTGTTATTATGATAGACCTAAAAAAGAAAAACAGAGAACTCCACAGTCACAGTGGGGAATTTTGATACATCTGTCACAACTGGTAAGAAGCAGACAAAAAAAAAAAAAACCCAAAACTCAGTGAGAACACAGTTTTTATTACATAGTTAACAAAATAGATTTGACATCTCCCAACACCTAAAACTCCTATGTGCCTTCTTTGGGAGTAATAATAATAAACATTTCCCAAATGCATACTATGTTCTTATACTACTTTAAGAGCTCTACAAATATTATTTCAATTAATTTTTTATAACTCTTCTAACTTTATGGTTAAGAAAACTGAAAAATCAAAAAGGTAAGAAAGTTGCCCTGAGTCCCACATTTTAAAAAGTGGCAGATCTAGAATTCAACTTCAGAAAATCTAGTTCAAGTGCCAAGTTCTGAATTCCTGTGCTACTTTTCAATATCTTCCATATTCTATCTCTTCTTGAGTGAATTTTAATATTTGCATCTTCCTAAAAAATCACCTATTTCATCTACATTGTAAAACTTATTAGCATGAGTTGAACTTCAAAACTGTGATATAAAATCCTAGAATTTATATCTGAAATAAAACCATTTTTAGCCCTGTATTCTTTTTCCTATATCATGAACCTTATACATTTATCTGGAGGGAACAATTATAATCTTGTACTGAAATTCCATGTTAAAAATAATTGTATCTCATCTAAGACCTATTATTGACCACTACAGGTTTCCGAAAACTTAATGTTTGAAGATAAGCATCACTAAGATACATAATTGTCCAGGCAGCCATCATTCACAAAAAAGTTTTTCTTTAAGTGGTCCTAAGCATTACTACTACAAAGCAATGAACACTGGAAATAAAGTATTAAAAAAAATAAATAACTTTCCCTTCTGTGTGATAATTTAAACTATGGTTAAATTCCAACCTGCGCTCCTCCTGGAAACTTGACCTAATTGGTAAGGTAACTGGGAATCTATGAAATATTTGTAGATAAAAAATAATCCTTGATTGTACCTGGACTGGAGCAAACTACAAATGAAGTAGAAATACCCAATGACACCAGAGCTTTGGCTCTAAGGGCATAATTAGGTCTGACTGACAATTCTAACTTTTGCTACTTAAATAAAGGAGTTAAAAGAATGTATTTGGGTTGCCCTTAGCACCTGGATCAACGCATTAGGAATGCCAATTAACTTGTGGTAATAAACTACATTCAGGATTAATAGTTATTTTGGCCCTTTAAAAAATCTTTTTCTCCCAACTGAAATCTCCTTCCTGCTTTATTTTATTTTCCGTTAGCATTTATCCCATGGCATGGAGTGACTATTTATTTATTTATTCATTGTGTCTTCTCTTCTAGAATGTAAATATATTTTTTTTCTTCCTTGGCCACTGCTTCCCCCTCAGTACTTACATAGTAACTGGTACATAGTAGGGGTTCAATAATATTTGTTGGCTGAAGCTCCTAGTAACGTTTGGGTGTATCTGACTGATTAAGATTTTATTGAGCACCTACTGCATGTCAAGCCCTGTGCTGGTAAGGTTTGGTGATAGAGCAGTTATCATCTATGATTTTATAGAGCTAACAACCACAGGTAAAACTTCAGATAATTTTCCACTGAATAGGAATATTTACTTTATTAAAATGTATGATTACTTTACCAAGATTTAGTTCATTTAATAGCATTTTATAACAAAAGGTTATCAGTGCAACTCTGTACATATGGATTCCAAATACTTCACAACCTGTTCCTCCCTATAGAAGAAGCCTACATTTATGGCTGTAATGAGGCCAGCCATAGTATACTAAATGTTTCTTAACTAATCTCTACTTCCAAATTTCTTTTGGGCACTCCTCTTTGGTACTTCTCCACAAGTTTTCTCTTTAACTAAAAAAAGTTTCCTTTGTTAAAAAAAAAATCGGATCATTTCTTCCCTGTATATATGTTCATAGAGATAATCAGACCTTTTGAAGCATCACACACCAGTTCCCCTGATCATAGTAGCTCTGCAGTATGCTTACAGCAGTCAGAGTCTGGCAAGCAGCTTCCAGTTCTCCCCCACAGAACACATGGTAGTAACGATGAAACACAGGACTCGGGCCATGGGCTCCTCCTGGACCAGATGGCTCAACAGGTTTGTCTTTACCAGGGCTTCCCTTAAGGTGCCAGGGAACCAGTAAGTCTTGAGAATGAAAAGAAGTCCTGTTGGTGTGAATAGGCAGCTTGGAATTAATAATTTTCCTTGAATTAGATCCTCCCTCCTGAAACTCAGTAATGGAGGGGACAGAACGTGCTGGATCTTGGCTGTCCACATCGGGCGTTCGCTCTACAAGCGGCTCTCGCACTGATGTACCACTGTTGATCGCGTCTTTCTTTCCTCGGCTGATTCTGTTTTCTCTAAGATACTTAGACTTTTCCTTATTATATTCTTGTTCCATTGCCCAGACATAAATGAGTGCCTTCCCACCAGGTCTCAGGAGTCGAACAAGTTCTTGGAGAGCTGCCACTCTACGCTCCTAGTAAAAAAGCATACTGCCATTTATCAACTAGAAAGAGATACAGAGAGGAAACAGGAAAATAGAACTGACTATAGGGCTGCTTTCCATTAAGATGAACAGCCCAAAAAATCTAACAGAGTATCTTATATAAAACAAAAAAGAAAAAGGGAAGGCAATTTTGTTCTGACTGAAGGGGGGAAAATGTACTGAAGTAGGGAAAAGGAAATTATTAAAGCTTTTAATAAAACAGAGGCACAGAGGGTTTTTCATTTTGTTCTGTTTTGTTTGAATTAAGTTAAGGTTATGAGGTGTACTGAAAATACCAGTGATGCCAACACAGTGATCTATGAAGTTATTGCTTAGATCAGGGGAGGGACCACTGACACCCAGATTTTTTTCCTATAAGAAAAATATAAAACATTAAATTCACTTATTTTAATATTAGGAACATGTGTGACTAATTAAAAGTATCAGTGACATCCTACTACCAGCTATCTACCCAGATTTTAAAAAAGAATAGGAAAAGAGGAAAAACAGTATGGGAAGGAAGTAAGACTCAGATATGAGGGAGGACAGCGACGGCTGCAAAAGGAAGATGAGAAGCTCGAGAGGCCCAGAGCTGATGATCTCTTAAAGTCTCTCAAAGCTACAATTCTGGGACTGTGGACGTGAGGAAGGCATTTAAAGACGAGTAAGACTCAGGACAGGAAAAAGGAGGAAACATGCGGCCATAAAAGCGGAGTCCCGCCAGGCCTCTGTGCAAGCAAGCACAGCTCCCATGTGGCTCAGCTCCATTCCACATGCTTTCTTAACAAACGGGGCAAACTGTATGACAACAAGAAAAACATGGAAAGAAAAGCAAAACTAAAATAGGGTCCAAATCTTTAAAATACATGAACACTTCCGCCAGTTTAGTTACAAGATTTTGGAGAGAGAAAGACAATACTTACTGCTGTTGCGAAATGGTGAATAACAGCAATGGAGATGCAGGCATCACAAGACCCACTGCGGATGGGTACTGCCAGCGCATCGCAGACAAAGGCCTGGAACCGCCTCTCTCTGCAAATCTCCACAAGCTTTTGGCTACGATCACAACCAATCTATAAAAGAGAAAGAAAGGATTTCATAACATCTTGTTTAAACACCATGAGAAATTAAGAGTAATGGGCTTATTCCTCACCATAAGGTTATTAGACATACTTCATATTCACTGTGAAATGGTCTAAAACCATGATATAATTAATTTTTACAGCCAATACAAAGTCAGATTATAGAATTTACAGGGCAGCACTGATTACCTTAGCAGGTATCAAACAGAACTCAAATTAGTGAATGGAAACAGAATGAGTAGAATAAAAATGACAGTGGTGGAAATAGGAGGCCCTAATTGGCATGTGACTGATCATCAGTCAGAGCCTTGGTGCTACACATTCAAAAATGGAAATTATCCCATAAATGCATTAGTCTTTCTGGGACAACTACAAATAAAGGATTGAAGGTATCTCTCACAGCCATATGAAATGTGATGGCCCAGAGGGCAGGAGATGACTGCGTTTGGGGTTTTTTTTTTCCTGCTTCCTTATATTTTTCAATATGTATTTGTATAATCAGAAAATAAAGTCCCAGAACAATAAAAAAGTAATAATTTATTTCATTTTTTAAAGCTATTAAGTCTTTTTCTGCTGAACAGCTCACACAGATACCAAGAAAGTGCTAAATTCAAAATTTGTAAAATGCTATTTAACTAAACCTTTTAGCTCAACCAAACCACGCTGTGTGAATGACAGCTGGCAGCGCCCTTCCGGCTTCCCAAGCAGGTGGAGCCTAAGAGGCCTTACGCACATGGTAGTTCTGTGTGAAGCTTTTAAGGGCTGGGACTGTCTAACTTCTCTCTAGTTTTGCTGTTATTTTTGTACACAGTGTTGCTGTCTAGTTCTAAGAATACATACAATGTGAACATGTAAACTGAGGGGGGAATGATAGGGGCTCAAGAAATGTTAAAATACTGATTAGCAATTATCCCCAGATATTTCTTCTTAACCCAGTCTCTACAATAGAGAAAAAGAAATGTGTAAGACTTTATCAAACACAAGTGGCCACCTCAAGCTTATATTTATCATTTGAATGTTCAATGTAGTAAGCATTAATCATTAGGGTTTGCACAGTCCATCTAAGAATAAAGAATATGAATCTTCATGTCAAAACAACTCTTACTGAGTTAAATCACACAGCCATGCTAGTCATACGTAATATGAATTTGTTGAATTTTTAATTCATACTAAACAGCTTCTGTATTCTATCCCAGAGCTGCATTAATTTCCGAAGTATAATAAAGGTACCAAGCAAGAGGCCAAGTATAGCAATTGCCCTTTGATAAATGTTAAGGTGGAAAAGTACTAAGGGCCCATTAATAACAACAATGGCACAACTCCCAACTGCTCCCTTTGCCTATGTGAGCTACGCCACTGGCTCGTTGCTTTTGTGTATTCTCACTGTAGTCTAGGCCACCGAGCCGACAGCCACAATATCAAGATGCTCGTCCTACTCAAATGATATGCGTATTATATTTGGGTGCTTGCCACCTTTTTACCAATAAAATTCAGTTCATGAAGTCAGAAGTTTCAAGTATGCCTGATTCGGACAGCTTGCCATACCTTTCTAAAGGTCAACAGGAAGGAATCCAACTTACCTATTAAACAAATACCCAGAGATAGAGCTCAATAATTACTCATCAGAGGAAAGTTATCTGAGAACCACATAGAAAACAGAACAAGGAGAACAACATTCAAACAAAATAAGAAAATTTCCTTCTTCCTGCCAGGCTTTCACAGTTATTTGTACAGAGCGCTCCTTCCCACCAGCCAGAGAGAGCACGGGCGACTCCGGCTGTGAAGCAGCAGGCGCGATGCGGACCTGGCCCACGCCGGCTCAGCGCTCTCCACTCGCGCTCATTCTGCTTCACTCGTCCATATGCTTTAGTCACAGTACCACTGTTCTTCCTCCTCCCTTTTTATTTTTAAACTTCCTTGTATTTTATACTGACATTAATATCAAGTATTTGAAATTTTCCCTAATAATGTTGCATAATGTCAACAATAGAACAGAAATGGCTTATTTATAAATATTTACATATGAAGGACTCATAAAACTACATAATTCTGTATGTTGGATGGAGAGCAATGATGTAAAAACACATATTGGTCAGGCTTACAGCTTACACTTATATTCCTATATACTTTTTAAATCTTCAATAGAATATTAAACATGCAATTGTGGAAGTACAGATAAAAATGAAAGAATATTTAACCTAGTAATCAAATATGCAAGCCCTAAAGCAAGATTTCATTTTTTTCCTATTAAAGTATCAAAAATACTTATTATCTTGATCTGGGTGATGGTTACATGAGTATATACATCTGTCAAAATGTATCAAGTTGTACACAACATTTGTGCATTTTACTGTACCTCAATAAACAAAAATGTACCTCAACTTTAAATAAATAAATATGAAAACAAAGAATGGAAGAGTGGACTGGCCCCCTTCCCGTGATGCTCTCCCTCCAAAAAACAAACGAAGTTTTTTAAACCAAAGTACACCATGGTGATAGCAATAATAAAACTTACTCTCATAAAGTGTTAGTGGACAGTACAAATTGGCTCAACCAATTTAAAAAAAATTAGCAATTTTTTAAGGAAGATAAAAATCTTCACAACTTTTAGCCAACAGTTAATCTTCTCAAAATTTATGTGTAAGAAATCCAAAAATATGGAAAAAACTAACCAGGCTAAAAAAATTGTCTTTTAATGAGTATCTACTATGTATTAAAGCAGATTCTTTATATTAATGCGCTTAACCCTAATAACATACTTTGAGTTAGGTATTATTACATTACGGATGAGGGAACTATCTTAAAGAAGAGAAAAAATTTGCCCCAAGGCGAACAGTAGTTAATTGGTAGAGCCAGATTTTAAACCTGGCTTTTCTCTTTCCAAAAATCCATGTTCTTCCTTTTTGTCACATTATCTCTCAATGTATATGTTTATTACTGTGTTATTTATAATAGCTGCAAACTGAAAAGATGAAATGTCAAGTATCATCCACCTCACAAAATATTAAGACCAGGAGCTATATGAGATTGCCTATCAAAATGGAAATATTAATGACACAAATGAGTTATCAAATTGTATGCATACTCATAACTATATAAAAATTATAGGAAAAGTACTGTATTTTTCACAATAAACTGGTTTATTAGGATATAAGGATTACAGGCAAATACCTTTCCTTTTTGAAGGTATATTCCATTCATTTTCTGAAATATGGATATACATTTTAAAAACTATTAATATGTAATTATAAGAAAACAGGACTGACAATATATAGTTTAAAGTGCAGAGAAATAAAAGGCAAAGGCACTAAAGTGAAAAGAGCATACTAAACTCTAGATATGAATTCTGGCTTCCCCAGTAACTAGCTGAACAGCCTAGAAAAGCTACTTAGTACTCAGAGCCCGTTTCCTTATCCTAAAAATACACTAGTCAGGTTAATATGAGATTCAAATGAAATGATAGAAGCAACAATTACTTGCCATACATAATTCTTCATTGATGCCAAGATACTTTCCATTTCCACAACCAATATCAGCCACTAGTGAACCACTTGGCAACGCTTTCAAAAACTCCACAATGCGTGGCCAAGGGGTATGTCTCGTGCTGCTAAAGTGTCCAGCAATCTCCTCGTAAACTCGGTGGACATATTCTTGCTCCAGTTGTGAGGCTTCTTTATCACTTTCTGGAAATGATGGGGGAGTCTCTTTCATCTGGCTGTCACAGACCAAAGAGTAACCTAATGAAAAAATAAGGCAACACAAATCTTTCATTTTTATTCAAGGGATTCATGAAGTATGTTTTCTTAAAAGAACAAGCAAATCCATCCAAATTTGGTGACTAGGGATAAGTAGGCTCTAGTTTATCAGCTGAAAAAATAACTCTTACCTGACAAGTTCGATTGCATGTGTAAGAGTTCTAATATAAAAAGGAGGAGGGGGGAATCCATTAGCAACAAAACATGATCGTAATTCTGCGTGCCTCATAATGAAGATGCCTATATTTTATCCTGGAACTAAGGGTCCTCTTATTCAGGAAAGCATCTTGATGGGCCCGGCTAAACTGGAAGATATTTAGCTAAATTCACGGGACTTAAAGGGGTTTTTCTCGTGGCAGGTGAAGGAGGTAAGAGCTCCTGTGGGCTCAAGGACTCTCAGAAGAACAAGATGTAGAAGCAAAGTGTCATTTGGTAATAATCACAAGCATTGAATGAACACTATGTGAAGCAGTTTATTATGTATTGTCACAATTTTCACCGTAACACTATGAGATAATACATCAATTTTACAGATGAGTGAACTAAAGAACAAAATATTAAATAATGATCATAAAGTGACAAAGACAGTAAGTCATACAGCTGGATTTGCACTGAGGCAGTGGAGATTCAAGAGCCCACATCGTTCACAACTTCACTGTGTTGCCTCCTTCAATAGAATGAGCAAGCCCTAAGGAGAACAACATCAAATAGAGGAGATGACAGAAAATTTAGCATACACTGTTATCCTAATTAACATCCTAATTATATTAATTTTGAAGGTGTTCCTTGTCCTGTGCAATAATGTCTACTATTCACTTTAAATCCTTGCCCATTCTCTGCTATACTATAATTTCCCTTTGTCTTCAGGCAAAGTCTGTGACACACAACATCTTTCTATGGATTGTATTCTAAAGAATAAAAAAGGAGTAGTGTTCCCAGAGAAACCACAGACAAGACTAAGGCAATAATTAGAAATCACATGGCAGGAAATGCTTGGGCTGCAGAGTGAATGGATTAGAGATTTTCCCTAAATATGATTAGAGGATCCCAAACCTTGAGAAAGCCTACAATAGGGGTGGAAGTATCTAGTCCCTACCAATGTTAAAGTGAAGCTATAAACATTCTAAGTGAACATTACAAACAGGGTAGCCCCAGAAAGCTTGAGGGCTCTAAAACATACGTGTGGAAATAGATGAGTTACATTATGCTGGTTAAATCGGAATTAAATTACACTATAATATACATTATACTTTTCCTAAATTGGTCTTAGTAAAATTTTGTTCTCTTAGAAATTATAAACATCTAAGTTATCTTAAAACTCCACAAATTTTGACCAAAAGTATCCAAAAGATGGCCTTGGACTTTTAAAAAATCTATGAACTAATAAACCATTTGTAAAGTATCTCCTCCATAAAACTGGGAGAATGAAATGATAAACTAAGTAGAGAGTGTGGCATATAGAGAGTGATTAAAAAAAAACAATCTGTGAAGTGAATATACAGTTGAGCTTCCACAGCACCCTTTACACTTGATTAATGCCCATACAGAAACATTTGCATAGGAAACTAGCTTGTCTCTCCAACTAAACCTCACGGTCCTTAGGAACAAGAACCATGCTTTATTTTTCTGTATCTTGTAAAACTACTGGTAGTGTTAGACACTCATCAAATACTAAATAAACATTTTTTAATTGATGTTTTAAGGCCTCAGTGATACTTTTAGCAAAAGAAACAAAAGCCTGTTTTAAGCTTCACTAACATTAACATATCAAATATAGAGATTTCAAGTTTTCTAACAGGATATCTTGTAAACATAAGGGTTTTTAACTTAAAATGGTTTTAAGTCCAGCACTAAATCCAAAAGCTATTGCTAGATACTGCCATAATCAAAAAGGGATCTTACTCCCACCACAACTATAAAATATTATTTATAAAATAAGAGAGTTTTATAAGGAAAGGATTAAAGATGGCGGCATGAGAGGTGAGACAGAGACCTCCTCCTAAAACCTCATAAAATATGAAAATATAATTAATACAACTAATGCTGAAATAGCAACAGGAAAGAAGGCTGTGGCAGACTGCATACACCTGGAGGAAATAACACACCTCACAGAACAGGGTAATGTACCAAAGCCGTGACCTGGCGGAACTCAACCCCTTCCCCCACCCCAGATCACCAGCAGAAAGAAGAGAAACAGAGCAGGGAGGGAGTGGAGGCCTGAGTCTGCTGAACACCTAGCCCTGGAGATCTGCTCTGGGAGCATGAACCTACAGAGTATGGTGCTCTGGTGATTAGTGGGGTTGGAAAGTTAAGACAGGTGGAATAACCGGAGAAACAGATTCCAGCTGCTTGTGGAAAATGGATCTATATCTGGCTGATCTGGAAGGGCAGTCTGAGAGACTTCCTAAAAGCAAGAGGGCTGCTAAGGGGCAAGGATTGCACAGAGCTTACTGCTCAGGAGAAAGGACAGGTAAACAGAATTGTCCGGGCGCACTCTGCCCAGCAGGTTGGGAACTTTAACGATCCTCAGGTGATCCAGTCACCTGGATGGCTACGCAGCTCAAAAGCCCCCATTGTGAAAAGCAGCCTGCTGCACCTTCCTCCCGGCCAACCCGCACCTGGCGCGCAAACTGCCCTGGCGTCAGGCCAGCCAGAGGGAAGCCCCGCCTACAGCAACTACAAATGCAAAGCACAGAGGCTTACAGCTGTGTGTTCAGTCCACTGGTTCTGGCAGTAGAGACAGGCATCATAGCCGGGAAGCAGGAAATAGCTCTTTCCACGCCTCAGGCACCAGCACCACTCCCATGCTACCTGCGACATCGCTCCAGGGGCTGAGCAGCTCCAGAGAATAGAGCTTTTGGGCACTAAAGGGCGCCACACACAAATATGATACGTCAAAGGAACCTGGTTCAAAGAAAAACCTCAACAACCCCAGAAAAAAGGTCGAGTGAGAGTGAACTAATAAATCTTCCTGAAAGAGATTTTAAAAATCATAAACATGCTCCTGGAGATCCAGAAAAATATTCAAGAACTCAGGAAAGAATTTAGAATGGAGATCCAATTGTTGAGGAACTCAGTGGAGGGTATTAAAAGCAGATTAGATACAGTGGAGGAGACAATAAATGAAATAGAAATTAGACAAGAGGAATACAAAGAAGCTGAGGCACAGAGAGAAAAAAGGATCTCTAGTAATGAAAGAATACTGAGAGCACTGTGTGACCAATCCAAACAGAACAATATTTATATTACAGGAGTACCAGAAGAAGAAGAGAGAGAAAAAGGGATAGAAAGTGTCTTTGAGGAGGTAATTGCTGAAAACTTCCCTAATATGGGGAAGGAGAGAGTCTCTCAGGCCATGGAGGTGTGCAGATCTCCCAACACAAGGGACCCAAGGAGGACAACACCAAGACATACAATAATTAAACTGGCTAAGATCAAGGATAAGGACACACTATTAAAAACAGCCAGAGAGAGAAATAAGATCACATATAAAGGAAAACCAAACAGGCTATAATCAGATTTCTCAACAGAAACCTTACAGGCTAGAAGGGAGTGGCAAGATATATTTAATGCAACAAGGCAGAAGAGCCTCAAACCAAGAATACACTATCAGGAAATAGTATCATTTAAATTTGAAGTAGGGATTCAACAATTTCCAGATAAGCAAAAGCTGAGAGAGTTTACCTCCCACAAACCATCTCTACAGTCTATTTTGGAGGGACTACTATAGATGGAAGTGTTCCTAAGGTTAAATAGCTGTCACCAGAGGTAATAAAAAGGGATAGACAAAGAGCACAGAATATAATACCTAATGTATAAAGAATGGAGGAGGAAGAAAAAGGAGGGGGAAAAATAACCTTTAGATTGTGTTTGTAATAGCTTACTAAGTGAGTTAAGTTAGACTCTTAGATAGTAAGGAAGTTACCCTTGAACCTTGGTAACCACGAATCTAAAGCCTGCAATGGCAGTAAGTACATACCTATCGATAACCACCCTAATGTAAATGGTCTGAATGCACAAATAAAAAGACATAGAGTCAGTGAATAGTAGTTAAAAAACAAGACCCATCTATATGCTGCCTACAAGAGAATCACTTCAAACCCAAAGGCATACACCGACCAAAAGTGAAGGGATGGAAAAAGATATTTCATGAAACTTATAGGGAGAAAAAGGCAGGCGTTGCAGTACTTGTATCAAACAAACTAGACTTTAAAACAAAGAAAGTCACAAGAGAAAAAGAAGGACATTACATAATGATAAAGGGGTCAATGCAACAAGAGGATATAACCATTATAAATATATATGCACCCAACACAGGAGCACCTACATATGAGAAACAAATACTAACAGAATTAAAGGGGAAAATAGAATGCAATGCACTCATTCTAGGAGACTTCAACACTCCACTCAATCCAAAGGACAGATAAACCAGACAGAAAATAAGTAAGGAGACAGAGGCACTGAACAACACAATAGAACAGATGTACCTAACAGACATCTACAGAACTCTCCACCCAAAAGCAGAAGGATACACATTCTTCTCAAGTGCACATGGAACATTTTCAAGAATAGATCATATACTAGGCCACAAAAACAGCCTCAGTAAGCTCAAAAAGATTGAAACTGTACCAACCGGCTTCTGAGACCACAAAGGTATGGAACTAGAAATAAATTATGCAAAGAAAATGAAAAAGCCCACAAACACAGGAGGCTTAACCAATGGATCAGTGACCAAATAAAAACAGAGATCAAGCAATATATGGAGACAAATGACAACAATAATTTAACACTGCACAATCTGTGGGACGCAGCAAAGGTCGTGCTGAGAGGGAAGTATACTGCAATACAGGCCCACCTCAGGAAGGAAGAACCATCCCATATGAACAATCTAAACTCACAATTAACTAACCCAGAAAAAGAAGAAAAAATGAGGCTGAAAGTCAGTAGAAGGAGGAACATAATAAAAATTAGAGCAGAAATAAATAAAATCGAGAAGAATAAAACAATAGAAAGAATCAATGAAACCAGGAGCTGATTCTTTGAGAAAATAAACAAAATAGATAAACCCCCCAGCCAGACATATCAAGAAAAAACAAGAGTCTACACACATAAACAGAATCAGATATGAGAAAGGAAAAATCACTACGGACACCAGAGAAATACAAAGAATTATTAGAGAATACTATGAAAAATTATATGGTAACAAACTGGATAACCTAGAAGAAATGGAGTTTCTAGAAAAATACAACCTTCCAAGGCTGACCCAGAAAGAAACAGAAAATCTGAACAGACTAATTACTAGCAACGAAATTGAACTGGTAATCAAAACACTACCTAAGAACAAAATTCCTGGACCAGATGGCTTCACTGAATTTTTTCAAACATTTAGTGAAGATCTAATACCCATTCTCCTTTAAGTTTTCCAAAAGGTAGAAGAGGAAGGAATACTTCCAAACTCATTCTATGAGGCCAGCATCACCCTAATACCAAAACCAGGCAAAGACACCACAAAAAAAGAAAATTACAGACCAATATCCCGGATGAACATAGATGCAAAAATTCTCAACAAAATAGCAAACTGAATTCAAAAACACATCAAAAAGATTATCCAACATGATCAAGTAGGATTTATCCCAGGGATGCAAGGATGGTACAATATTAGAAAATCCATCAGCATCATCCACCACATCAACAAAAAGGACAAAAACCACGATAGTCTCCACAGATGCTGAAAAAGCATTCAACAAAATACAGCATCCATTCATGATAAAAACTCTCAACATAATGGGTATAGAGGGCAAGTACCTCAACATAATAAAGGCCATATATGACAAACTCACAGCCAACATCATACTTAATAGCGAGAAGTTGAAAGCCTTTACTTTAAGATTGGGAACAAGACAAGGGTGCCCACTCTCTCCACTTTTATTCAACATAGTTCTTGAGGTCCTACATATGCTATCAGAAAACACAAAAGAAATAAAAGGCATCCAGATTGGTAAAGAAGAAGTTAAACTGTCACTGTATGCAAAAGACATGATATCATACATAAAAAACCCTAAAGAATCCACTCCAAAACTACTGTATCTAATATCTCAATTCAGCAAAGTTGTAGGATACAAAATTAATACTCAGAAATCTGTTGCATTCCTATACATGAACGATGACCTAGCAGAAAGAGAAATCAGGAAAACAATTCTATTCACAATTGCATCAAAAAGAATAAAATACCTAGAAATAAACTTAACGAAGGAAGTGAAAGACCTATACTCTGAAAACTACAAGACACTCATGAGAGAAATTAAAGAAGACACCAATAAATGGAAACACATCCCATGCTCATGGATAGGAAGAATTAATATTGTCAAAATGGCCATCCTGCCTAAAGCAATCTACAGATTCAATGCAATCCCTATCAAAATACCAACAGCATTTTTCAACAAACTAGAGCAAATAGTTCTAAAATTCAAATGGAACCACAAAAGACCCCGAATATCCAAAGCAATCCTGAGATGGAAAAATAAAGCTGGAGGATTACGCTCCCCAACTTCAAGCTCTACTACAAAGCCACAGTAATCAAGACAATTTGGTAGTGGCACAAGAACAGACCCATAGACAAATGGAACAGACTAGAGAGCATATATAGTCCATTAATATATGATAAAGGAGCCATGGACATACAATGGGGAAATGGCAGCCTCTTCAACAACTGGTGTTGGCAAAACTGGACAGCTACATGCAAGAAAATGAAACTGGATTATTGTTTAACCCCATACACAAAAGTAAACTCAAAATGGATCAAAGACCTGAATGTAAGTCATGAAACCATAAAACTCTTAGAAGAGAACATAGGCAAAAATCTCCTGAATATAACATGAGCAACTTTTTTCTCAATGCATCTCCTCAAGCAAGGGAAACAAAATAAAAAATGAACACATAGGATTACATCAAACTAAAAAGCTTCTGTACAGCAATGGACACAATCAGCATAACAAAAAGGCATCCTACAGTGTGGGAGAATATATTTGTAAATGACATATCCAACAAGGGGTTAATATCCAAAATATATAAAGAACTCACACGCCTCAACACCCAAAAAGCAAATAACCAGATTAAAAAATGGGTGGAGGATATGAAGAGACAGTTCTCCAAAGAAGAAATTCAGATGGCCAACAGGCACATGAAAAGATAAGGGAAATGCAAAAAAAAAACCCCACAGTGAGATATCACCTCACACCAGTTAGGATGGCCAGTATTGAAAAGACTAAGAACAACAAATGCTGGCGAGGATGTGGAGAAAGCGGAACCCTCCTACACTGCTGGTGGGAATGTAAGCTAGTTCAACCATTGTGGGAAGTAATATGGAGGTCCTTAAAAAACTAAAAATAGAAATACCATTTGACCTGGGAATTCCACTCCTAGGAATTTACCCAAAGAATATAATTTCTCAGATTCAAAAAGACATATGCACCCCTGTGTTTATTGCAGCACATTTACAATAGCCAAGATGTGGAAGCGACCTAAGTGTCCATCAGTAGATGAATGGATAAAGAAGAGGTGGTACATATACACAATGGAATACTATTTAGCCGTAAGAAAGAAACAAATCCTACCATTTGCAACATGTATGGAACTGGAGGATATTATGCTCAGTGAAATAAGCTAGGTGAAGAAAGACAAGTATCAAATGATTTCCCTCGTTTGTGGAGTATAACAACAAAGCAAAACTGAAGGAACAAAACAGCAACAGACTCACAGACTCCAAGAACGGACTAGTGGTTACCAAAGGGGCAGGGTGGGGGAGGGTGGGGGCAGGGAGGGAGAAGGGGATTGAGGGGTATTATGATGGGCACACATGGTGTGGGGGGGATCATGGGGAAGACAGTGTAGCACAGGAGAAGGCAAATAGTGACTCTGTGGCATTTTACTATACTGTTGGGCAGTGACTGCAATGGGGTATGGTGGGGACACAATAACATGTGTGAAGGTAGTAACCACATTTTTTTTTATGTGAAACCTTCATAAGAGTGTATATCAATAATACCTTAATAAAAAAAATATATATATATATATAAAGTAAATAAATAAAAACTACAAAACATGGGGAAAAAAAGATTTTTATTCACTGAGTCCAAGAAATATAGGTCATGATGTACTTGTACAGACAATTCAAAGTAGTACAATCCTGACAAATTTTGGGGGACTTCTTTATTCCCTTTCTAGATTTCCAAATTGAGTAAAACATAAACCACTCTTTATTCCTCTAGAGGTACCTATTTACTATAGAACCATTCGTCATCTCCAACTTCTCTGTTAGGTTAATGAGAAGTAATTTAGAAACCTGAAAAGTTGTCTCCCACAAAACCCATTTTTGTACAAGAGATATTTTAATGTACTACAATTATAACACTCTTAATTGTGACTTCAACAAACAAAATATTTCCTTGGCATCCAACTATGCTCAAGTTCTATATTGGGGAAAATAAAAGTAAGATGCATTCCTACTTCAAGGAATATAAATCTTGAATTGGGAGTGGTTAATAAAAGTATGTGTAAGTACAACACAAGGCAGAATAATGCAAATGATATTAGAGAAGTTAAAACAAAGCTCTTCATGGTTCGGATGGGACTTTAAAAGATTTTCAATATAGATTTACTCTATTTTACAATGGAACCAAAATTATATACTTACCACAGTTACAAGGTGTTTGCCTTACTTTCCTAAATGTAAATGATGTCCGTACTCCCCTCTTCCTTAAAGTTAAGTCTCCAACATCACTGGTGATAATTCCACTTTTCTGCCCCTTGGATGCCTGAACAGTATCAAATTTCCTGGGTGTGATTCTAAAAACAATGTTAAAATAATTTATTTTATTTTTATGAATATACTATTTATAAAAATACCTCAGATCTTTTCATAATACAGAGAATAGAGCAAATTTAGAAGAACTTACTGCAAATATCTATAAGATTCCCTGAATTGTTAAGCACTGTAGAAAAAAACAAAGAAATGGAAATGTCTATCTTTTAAGAAGTTGTCTTCAGGGTAATCATGAAAAAAATGTACAATGAAAAAATTATTAAAGACGGAAAGAGTAACAAATATTTAGTGCTAATTTCACAAAGTAGAAAAAACAAGAAATAGGTGGAACAAAGAGCAAATAGATATAAATTCAAATCTAATATCAGTAATTATGTCAAACGTAAAAGGACTAAAAAACCCCATTAGAGACTGTCAGACAGGATTAAAAAAATAAAATCCAACTATATGATGATTACAGGAGACATACTTTAAATATAAGGACAGAATATGTTTGAAAATAAAGATAGAAAAAAAAAGATGTAACATACATAAAACAAATATTCTGCATATACCAAGCAAAAACAAAAGAAAAGTAGAATAGCTATACTAATCAAAGTAGACTGTAAGGTAAGAGATAAAAAGGGACAATTCATAATAACAACATGGCCAATACAACAGAAAGGCATAAAAACCCTATGTATTTGAATGCACCTAATTAATAACACAGCCTCAAAATATATAAAGCAAAAAGTGAAAAAAATCAAACAGGAGAAATAGACACATGATTATCACTGGAGTTTCTAATACATTTTTTCTCAGTAAGGGAAATTTAGTTTAAAGTCAAGGACATCAACATCAGAAAATAACTGATAATGAAACAAAAAAATGCATGATTAACTCACATTTGTAATATAGACATAATAACTAAGAAAGATTGGAAAATAACAAGGGAGAAGTACAAGCCATTGTGGATTGTAAGAAAAGTTTAAAAGGGATCCTTGGAGTAAGATCAAATTTTGTAATGGAAAGAAATAATCATCTGATGAGAAAAATATATCCTTTTTAGAATTAAATTTATGTAGCATGAAACACACAGATCTTGTGTATAGTTCCATGAGTTTTGACAAATGTACACAACCATGTAATCACCACCTCAAAGTACACTTCCATCACCCAAGGAAATTCAATCGATCTTTGCCCACCTCAAAGCAACCACTGTTCCGATTTCTACCACTAGTTTGCCTGTTCTCAAATTTCATATATGGTTAGTGCCATTTTGTGTCTGGCTTTGTCTGTTCAACATAATGGTTTTGAGATTCACCCATATTGTTTTTATATCAGTAGTTCACTTCCTTTTCATTACTGAGTAACATTTCATTGTATGAATATACCACAATTTATCCAAGATCTCCTGTTGATAAACATTTTGGTGTTCCTTGTTTGGAACTATTACAAATAAAGCTTCTGTGAATATTCTTATACTCATCATTCTTAGATACACTTTTTATTACTCTTGGGTAAATACATAGGAGTGACGTTGACAGGTCAAAGGGTAAACTACCAGTCTTCCAAGATGGTTGCACACAATTTGCACTCTCACCAGTATTATATGAGAGTTCCAGGCTGCTTGACATTCTGACCAACACTTGGTATTGTCTCAGCTTTTAATTTTACTCATTTTAGTGAGTGGCAAGTAGCATGAAATTGTGCTTTCAATCTGCATTTCCCTGATGACTAATGATGATGTATCTTTTCACATGCTTATTAGCCATACATAGATTCTTCTGCATGGGAGAAGGATCTATTCAAATCTTATGCTTACTCTACTGTTAGATATATATATTGTGGATAATTTCTCACCACATGTGGCTTGCCTTTTCATTTTCTAAATGGTATCTTTTGATGAGCATAAGTTTTAAATTTTGAGGCAGTTAATTTGTCTTTTATTTTATATTCAGTATGTTCTGAAATCATTCTAAAAAATATATACCTACTCCAAGGCTGCAAAAATACCCTCTTGTATTTTCTTCAAGACATCTTTTGGTTTTGCTTTTACATTTAAATCTATGATCTACCCCATGTTAATCTTTGTGAATAGTGTGAAGTAGATCAAGGTTTATTTTATTTCCACACGGATATCCAATTGTTCCAACACCATCTGCTGAAAAATTTCCTTTCCACATTGGCTTGCATTGGTTTCTTTCTCAAAAATCAAACAACTTGAGATTTTCAAGATGGCGGCATGAGAGGTGAGACAGAGAACTCCTCCCCAAACCACAGACAGTGTGAAAATATAGTTAATACAACTAACCCTAAAACAGCAACAGGAAAGAAGGCTGCACCAGACTGCATACAGACCTCATGAACAGAGCAGACCTCATGAAACAGGGTAAAGTAGAAAAGCCTTGATCCGGCAGGACCCAAGCCCTTCCCCCACCTCAGCTCACGGGCGGGAGGAAGAGAAACGGAGTGGGGAGGGGGTGGAATCCTGGGACTGCTGAACACCTAGTCCTGGAGGTCTGCTTTGCAAGTAGAAACCTACACTGTGTGGTGCTCTGGAGGATGGGAAGCTGGGACAGGCATAGTGCTTGAGAGACAGATTCCGGCCATTTGTGGAGGACAGGATCCACACCTGGGCACTCTGGAACAAAGAAAAGGTGAGCGAACTGACAGACTTCCTAGCAGCAAGAGGGCTGCTGAAGAGGTGGGGTTTGGACGGAGCTTGCTGCACAGGAGAAGGGATAGGGGCACAAGGTTATCTGGGCGCACTCTGCCAAGCACATTGGGAACTTTGGGGAGCTTCAGGCGCTCCATCCCCGTGGCTGGCTACTCAGCTCTGAGGCCCCCCACTGTGACACACAGCCGGCTGCACCTTCCTCCCAGCCTGCCGGCACCTGCTCGCAAACTGGCAGTCACTGCACTGGCATCAGGCCAGCCAAAGGGAGGCCCTGCCTACAACAGCTAGAGATGCAGAGCATAGAGACTTACACCTGTGTGCTCGACCCACTGGCTCTCACACAGGAGACAGGCATGGCAGACGAGAATCAGGAAACAGATCCTTCCTCCCCCCAGGCACCAGCTCTGCTCCCCTATGACCCCCAACTTCACTCTAGGGGCTGAGCAGCTCCAGAGACTGGAGCTTCTGGGCACTAGAGGGCACCACACAGAAATATGAAACGTCAAAAGAACATGGTTCAGACCAAAATCTCCCAAACCCCAGAAAAAGGGCCAAAACAAACTCACCAATCTTCCTGAGAGTTCAAAATAAAAATCATAAAGATGCTTATGGAGTTACAGAAAAATATTCAAGAACTCAGGAACAAATTGAAGATGGAGATTCAATCATTAAGTAATTCCATATCTGAAATGAATCATATAATGAAGGGATTTAAAAGCAGATTAGATGTAGTAGAAGAGATGGTAAATGGAATAGAAATTAGAGAAGAGGAATACAAAGAAGATGAGGCACAGAGAGAAAAAAGAATCTCTAAGAATGAAAGAATATTGAGAAAACTGTGTGACCAATCCAAAAGGAACAATATTCGCAAAATAGGGGTACCTGAAGAAGAAGAGAGAGAAAAAGGGATAGAAAGTGTCATTGAGGAGGTAATTGCTGAAAATTTCCCCAATCTGGGGAGGTAGATAATCTCTCAAGCCATGGAGATGCACAGATCTCCCAACACAAGGGACCCAAGGAAGACAACATCAAGATATATAATAATTAAAATGGCAAAGATCAAGGATAAAGACAGACCTTTAAAAGCCGCTAGAGAGAGAAAAAATATCACATACAAAGGACAACCCAACAGGCTATAATCAGATTTCTCAACAGAAATGTTACAGGCCAGAAGGGAGTGGCATGATATACTTAATGCAATGAAGCAGAAGAGCCTTGAACCAAGAATACTCTACGTGGCAAGGTTATCATTTAAATTTGAAGGAGGGATTATACAATTTTCAGATGAGCAAAAGCTGAGAGAATTTACCTCCCCCAAGCCACCTCTACAGTGCATTTTGGAGGGACTCCTATAGATGGAAGTATTCCTAAGGCTAAATAGATGTTACCCAAGGGATAGACAAAGAGTACAGAATATGATCCATAACATACAATGAATGGAGAAGGAAGAAAAAGGAGGAAAAAAAAAAGAATCTTTAGGTTGTGTATTTAATAGCATATAAAGTGAGTTAAATTAGACTGTTAGATAGTAAGTGAATTACCCTTGAACCTTTGGTAACCACGAATCAAAAGCCTGCAACGGCAGAAAGTACATATTTATCGACAATCACCCTAAATGTAAATGGTCTGAATGCACCAATAGAAAGATGTAGAGTCATTGAATGGATGAAAAAACAAGACCCATCTATATGCTGTCTACAAGAGACTCACTTCAAACCCAAAGACATACACAGACTGAAAGTAAAGGAATGGAAAAAATATTTCATGCAACTAATAGGGAGAAAAAAGCAGGAGGTGTAGTACTTGTATCAGACAAAACAGACTTCAAAACAAAGAAAGTCACAAGAGACAAAGAAGGACATTACATAATGATAAAGGGGTCAGTCGAAAAAGAGGATATAATTATTATAAATATCTGTGCACCCAACACAGGATCATCTAAGTACATATGTGAAACAAATACTAACAGAATTAAAGGGGGAAATAGAATGCAATGCATTCATTTTAGGGGACTTTAACACACCACTCATTCCAAAGGACAGATAAACCAGACAGAAAATAAATAAAGAGACAGAGACACTGAACAACGTATGAGTACAGATGGACCTAAAGAACATCTACAGAACACTCCATCCAAAAGAAACAGGATACACATTCTTCTCAAGAGCACATGGAACATTTTCAAGAATAGATAATAAACTAGGCCACAAAAAGAACCTCAGTAAATTCAGAAAGATTGAAATTGTACCAACCAGCTTCTAAGATCACAAAGGTATGAAACTAGAAATAAATTACTCAAAGAAAATGAAAAAGTCCACAAACACATGGAGGCTTAACAACATGCTCCTAAATAATCAATGGATCAACGACCAAATAAAAACAGACATCAAGAAATATATGGATACAAATGACAACAATAATTCAACAATGTAAAATCTGTGGGACTCAGTGAAGGCCATGCTAAGAGGGAAATATAGTGCAATACAGGCCTACCTCAGGAAAGAATGACAATCTCAAATGAACGGTCTAAACTCACAATTAATGAAACTAGAAAAGGAAGAACAAATGAGGCCCAAAGTCAGTAGAAGGAGGGATATAATAAAGATTAAAGCAGAAATAAAATTGAGAATAAAACAGAAAAAAATCAATGAAAGCAGGAGCTGGTTTGAGAAAATAAGCAAAACAGATAAACTCCTAGCCAGACTTATGAAGAAAAAAAGAGAGTCAACACACATAAGCAGAATCAGAAATGAGAAAGGAAAAATTACTATGGACACCACAGAAATACAAAGAATTATGAGAGAATACTATAAAAAATGATATGGTAACAAACTGGATAACTTGGAAGAAATGAACAACTTTCTAGAAAAATACAACCTTCCAAGGCTGACCAGGAAGAAACAGAAAATCTGAATAGACCAAATACCAGCAAGATATTGAACTGCTAATCAAAAAACTGCCTAAGAAAAAAATGCCTGGACCAGACGGTTTCACTGCTGAATTTCATTAAACATTTAGTGAAGACCTAATACCCATCCTCCTTAACGTTTTCCAAAAAGTAGAAGAGGGAATACTCCCAAACTCATTCTATGAGACCAACATCACTCTAATACCAAAACCAGGCAAAGACACCACAAAAAAAGAAAATTACAGGGCAATATCCCTGATGAACATAGATGCAAAAATACTCAAAAAAATATTGGCAAACCGAATTCAAAAATACATCAAAGAGATCATCGATCATGATCAAGTGGGATTCATCCCAAGGATGCAAGGATGATATATTTGAAAATCCATTAACATCATCCACGACATCAACAAAAAGAAGGACAAAAACCACATGATCATCTTCATAGATACTGAAAAAGCATTCAACAAATTCAACATCCATTCATGATAAGAACTCTCAACAAAATGGGTATAGAGGGCAAGTACCTCAACATCATAAAGGCCATATATGACAAACCCACAGCCAACATTATACTTAACAGTGAGAAGCTGAAAGCTTTTCCTTTAAGATCAAGAACAAGACAAGGATGCCCACCCACTCTCCCCACTTCTATTCAACACAGTACTGGAGGTCCTAGCCACGGCAATCAGACAACATCCAGATTGGCAAGGAAGATGTTAAACTGTCCCTGTTTGCAGACGACATGATATTGTACATAAAAAAACCTACAGAATCCACTCCAAAAATACTAGATCTAATATCTGAATTCAGCAAAGTACCAGGATACAAAATTAATACACAGAAATCTGTTGCATTCCTATACACTAACGATGAATTAGCAGAAAGAGAAATCAGCAAAACAATTCCATTCGCAATCTCATCCAAAAGAAAAAAAATATCTCGGAATAAACCTAACCAAGGAAGTGAAAGACTTATACTCTGAAAACCGCAAGACACTCCTGAGAGAAATTTAAAAAGGTACCAATAAATGGAAACACATCCTGTGCTCATGGATAGGAAGAATTAATATTGTCAAAATGGCCATCCTGCCTAAAGCAATCTACAGAATCAGTGCAAGCCCTATCAAAATACCAACAGCATTCTTCCATGAACTAGAGCAAATAGTTCTAAAATTCATATGGAACCACAAAAGACCCCGAATAGCCAAAGCAATCCTGAGAAGGAAGAATAAAGCTGGGGGATTATGCTCCCTGACTTCAAGCTCTACTACAAAGCCACAGTAATCAAGACAATTTGGTACTGGCACAAGAACAGACCGATAGACCAATGGAACAGACTAGAGAGCCCAGATATAAACCTAAGCATATATGGTCAATTAATATATGATAAAGGAGCCATGGATATACAATAGGGAAATGACAGCCTTTTCAATAGCTAGTGTTAGCAAAACGGGACAGCTACATATAAGAGAGTGTAACTGGATTACTGTCTAACCCTATACACAAAAGTAAACTTAAAATGGATCAAAGACCTGCATGTAAGTCATGAAACCATAAAACTCTTAGAAAAAAACATAGGCAAAAATCTCTTGGACATAAACATGAGCAACTTCTTCATGAACATATACCCAGGCAAGGGAAACAAAACCAAAAATGAACACATGGGACTACATCAAACTAAAAAGCTTCTGTACAGCAAAGGACACCATCAGTAGAACAAAAAGGCATCCAACAGTATGGGAGAATATATTCATAAATGACATATCCGATAAGGGGCTGACATTCAAATTATATAAAGAGCTCATGCAGCTCAATAAAGAAAAAGCAAATAAGCCAATTTAAAAATGGGAAGAGGAACTGAAGAGACACTTTTCCAAAGAAGAAATTCAGATGGCCAACAGGCACATGAAAAGATGCTCCACATCGCTAATCATCAGAGAAATGCCAATTAAAACCACAATGAGATATCACCTCACACCAGTAAGTATGGCCACCATCCAAAAGATAAAGAACAACAAATGCTGATGAGGATGTGGAGAAAAGAGAACGCTCCTACACTGCTGGTGGGAATGCAAATTAGTTCAACCATTGTGGAAAGCAATATGGAGGTTCCTCAAAAAACTTAAAATAGAAATACCATTTGACCCAGGAATTTCACTCCTAGGAATTTACCGTAAGAATGCAGCAGCCCAGTTTGAAAAAGATATATGCACCCCTATGTTTATCACAGCACTATTTACAATAGCCAAGAAATGGAAGCAACCTAAGTGTCCATCAGTAGATGAATGGATAAAGAAGATGTGGTAAATATACACAATGGAATATTATTCAGCTATAAGAAGAAAACAAATCCTACCATTTGCAACAACATGGATCGAGCTAGAGGGTATTATGTTCAGTGAAATAAGCCAGGTGGAGAAAGACAAGTATCATGATTTCACTCATCTGTGGAGTATAAGAACAAAGAAAAAACTGAAGGAACAAAACAGCAGCAGACTCACAGAACCCAAGAATGGACTAACAGTTACCAAAGGGAAAGGGACTGGGGAAGATGGATGGGAAGGGAGGGATAAGTGGAAAAAGGGTTATTATGATTAGCACACATAATGTAGCAGGGGTGGGGTTATGGGGAGGTAGCATAACACAGAGAAGACAAGTAGTGATTCTATACCATCTTACTATGCTGATGGACAGTGACTATAATGGGGTATGTGGTGGGGACTTGATAATAGGGGGAGTCTAGTAACCATAATGTTGCTCATGTAATTGTACATTAATAATACCAAAATAAAATAATAAATAAAATAAAAATAAAAATCAGAAAAAGAAATCAAACAACCTTATATACATGTATATATTCTGTCCCACTGGTCTATTTGTCAATCTGTACACCAGTTACATTCTTTTGATTATGTGGTTTTTATACTAAGCTTTAAAAATCGGGTAGAATAAATGTTCTAACACTGCTCTTCTATTTCAAGATCGTTTTGATTATTCTTGATCCTTCACATTTCCTTATAAATTTTAGGGTCTGCTATCAATTTTTTAAAAAGGCTTTTAAGATTCTGATTGGAGTTATACTAAACCATTAGATCAATCTGGGAACAACTGATATGTTAACAATATTAAATTTCCTATCTATGATCAGGGCATCTCTATCTCTTCATTTCTTTTGGTCTTTAATTTCTCTTAGCAATGTTTCATGAATTTCAGTGTGTATGTGTTACATATCTTCTGTTAAATTTATTCCTAAGACTTACATCTTCTCAGACCAAGTTTCCTGCTTGATTTATTCTAGCAAGTCTATCTTCCTATGAAAGCTGTTTTAATAGTCACAAGAAATATGCTAAGCCTGAGAGATCTCAGGAAATTATAAAAAATAAAGCACAATTTTATAGTTAAGTTGTTGGTATCTGTTAAGAGCCAGGTAAGTTTTTTCTATACCTCTAGAAAAGAGAAAGTTGAACCATAAAACTAAAATGGATTCAATCCTAAATTTAAAAATATAATGTATTTTAATTCTCAATTTTCATTCTCCATTGTTATACTGCTTCATTCAATCTATTGTTAGAATCAGAATTTCCAAAAGGCAACAAAAGCAAAAATAAATAATGGACTACATCAAAATGAAACGCTCCTGCCCAGCAAAGGATAACCATCAATAAAACAACAGGCAACCCATGGAATAAGAGAAAATATTTGTAAACCATATATCTGATAATGGGTTAATATCCAAAACATATGAAGAACTCATGAAACTAAATAACAAAATACAATTCAATTAAAAAATGGGCAGAGGATCTAAATAATTTTTTCAAGAAGACATAGAGATGGCCAACAAGTACATGAAAGGTCCTCAACATCATTAATCATCAGGGAAAAGCAAATCAAAGCCAAAAGAGATTATCACCTCAAAAAAACTATTACCAAAAAGACAAGAAATTTTAAGTATTGGCAAGGATGTGGAGAAAGAGAACACTAGTGAACTGCTGGTGGAAATGTAAACTGGTGCAGCCACAGTGGAAAACAGTATGGAGGCTCATCAAAAAACTTAAAATAGAACTACCACATGATCCAGCAATCCACTTCTGGGTATTTATCCAAAGGAAACAAAAACACTAACTTGAAAAGATATCTGCACCCCCATTTTCACTGTAGCATTATTCACAATAGCCAAAACATAAAATCAACTTAAGCATCCACTGGATGGATGAATGAATAAAGAATATGTGGTATATATATAACAGAATATTATTCAACTATAAAAAAGAAAGAAATACTACTATTTGCAACAACATGGATGGACCTTGAGGGCATTATGCTAAGTGAAATAAGTCAGGTGGAGAAAGACAAATACTGTAGGATGTCACTTATATGTGGATATAAAACAAAAGCAAAAATAAATTTACAGAGAACAGATTGGAGGTTGTAGGGTGGGCAGAGGTGGGGGTAGGTAAGGTCAGGGAGAGGTCGAAAAATGGGTGAAGGTGGTCAAAAAGTACAAACTTCCGGGTACAAAATAAGTAAATCCTGGAGATGTACAACATAGTGAGTATAGTTAACAATAGTATATAGTACTTTTGAAAGTTGCTAAGAGAGTGTATCTTATAAGTTCTTATCACAAGAAAGTAAACTGTGTGATGATGGATGTTAACTGGACTTATTGTGATGATCATTTTGCAATATAGACATATAAAGAATCACTGTGTTGTACAGTTGAAGCTAATACAATGTTGCATGTGAATTATATCTCAATAAAAAAATCAGAATTCCCTGGTTTATAACTTTTCCAACCATACCATAATTCATTAGCTAATTTATTAGAGTACTGAAAAGAAGTTTTTTAAAGGTCTTGATACTACTCTAAAAAGCCTTTTACCTCATTTACCAAAAATTAATTTTTTAATATTGATCTTATATATGCTACCAACTTGCTATATGCAATTACGAGTTCTAGTACTTGTTTTGTATATTTCCTAAGATTTCATACATCCACAGTCATAAAGAGATTTAGTTCTTCCTTTCAAATCTGTATGATTTTAATTTATTTTTCCTATTACATAATATTAATTAGAAGTGGTGAGAGCAGACATCCCTGCCTTCTTCAGTATCCTAGAAAAAAGCATTCAATATTTCCCGATTAAGTATGATATTAGCTATGGGTTTTTTTTATGGATGCCTTTTTTCATTTGTTCTCTTAATGTCATGAATTACAAAGTTTACTTTCCAAATGTTAAATCAATCTTGCACTCCTGGGATAAACTCCAGTTGGTCATTATATATTCCTTTTTATGTATTACAGGAATGCATTTTCTAATATTTAATTAAAGATTTTCTTCATCTCTGTTATGAGAGACATTGGTCTGTAATTTTCTTTTATTGTAATGTCCTTGAAAGGTTTTGGTGTCCAGGCAACGTTGTTCTCATACAACAGGTGAAGAGAATGGCTCTTTTAAAAGGGCTTACACTAAAGGCAACTTTTTAGAAGGAAAAGGAAGCAATCATTGCCTAAATTTATGTGATTGTCTCGCTAATAGCTGAAAATAATAAAAACAATGGTGTTAAGCAGAGACATGAATTTTAGAACATTGAGTATCTTGAAACTATTAGCAAAAAAATTTCTCCCCTGGGGACTAGTAGTTCTCTATTATGGCTCTTTTAAATCAGTTACTTCACTTGCTTTGAGTAAAATCTTAGGCAGAAGCCAAGCAGTACTTAACTGCTTTTAGCATGAATCTCAGATTTTTAGGAATATGTCATCCATCTGTAAAGAATAATACATTTTTAAACATTATTGAATATTTTCTCCCATGCACTCATAATCTAGTTGGGAAAATATTAGTGATAAAAACATTTTTTTAGACTTAAGTAATAGTTCAAAACAAATAGTAAAGACATCTTATGGTAGTAGGAGTTAGTAGTGTTTTTAGTAGTCAAGGGAGAAATTATTTCAGGCTAAGGTAATCAGAAAAAGCTTATAAAATTATAAAGGGGTCTCAGAAATTAAAGATGGCGACGTGAGAGGTGAGACAGAAATTTCCTCCCAAAATCACATATAATATGAAAATATAACAAATACATCAAATCCTCAAAGAACAACATAAAAGAAGGCTGCAGCAGACTGTCTACACCTGGGGAAACCCACGGACCTTAAGGAAAAGGGTAATGTATCAAAGCTGTGATCTGGAGGGACCCAAGCCCTTCCTCCACCCCAGCTCACTGGAGAAAGGAAGAGAAACGGAGTGGGGAACGGGTGGAGGCCTAGGACCACTGAACACCAGCCCTGGAGATCTGCTCTGGGAGCATGAACCTACATTGCATGGTGCTCTGGAGATTAGTGGGGTTGGAAAGCTAAAACAAGCAGAATACTCAGAAAGACTGAGACTCCAGCTGCTTGTGGAAAACAGGGATCCACATACGGCTGGTAGGGGACAAAAGAAAGGTGGGCAATCTGAAAGACTTCCTAACAGTGAGAGGGCTGATAAAGGGGCAAGGATTGCATAGAGCTTGCTGCTGAGGAGAACGACACATGGACAAAATTGTGTGGACACACTCTGTCAGGCAGGTTGGAAACTTTCAGGAGCTTCAGGCACTCCATTCCCCTGGCAAGCTATGCAACTCCCAGGCCCCCCAGCATGATATGTAGCCTGCTGTGACCAGCACCAGCTAGCAAACCACTGCCCCTGCCATTGCACCAGGCTAGCCAGAGGGTAGCCCCACCTAGGGCAGCTACAAGTGCAAAGCATAGAGACTTCTCCCCTGTGTGCTCGGCCCACCAACCATGGCGGCCAGGAAGCAGGAAAGACCTCTTTCCTCCCCACAGGAACATGCGCCACTCCCCTGTGACCACCGCGGTCGCTCCAGGGGCTGAGCAGTTCCCCAGAGTACAAATTCTGGACACTAGAGGGCGCTGCCTACAAATTTGAAATGTCAAAGGAACCTGGTTCAAACCAAAATCCCCCAAAACACCAGAAAGAGAGCCAAGTGAAACTGGACTCACCAATCTTGCTGAAAGAGATTTCAAAATATTATAAACATGCTCATGGCGCTACAGAAAAATATTCAAGAACTCACCAAGGAATTCAGGAATGAGATACAAACTATCAAGAATACAGTATCTGAAAAGAAACCTACAATAGAGGGATTTAAAAGCAGATTAGATTTCAGTAAATGAAATAGAAATTAGAGAAGAGATATATAAAGAAGCTGAGGCACAGAGAGAAAAAAGGATCTCTAGGAATGAAAGAATACTGAGAAGTCTGTGACCAATCCAAATGGAACAATAATTGTATTATAGGGATACCAGAAGAAGAAGAGAGAGAAAAAAAGGATAGAAAGTGTCTTTGGGGAGGTAATTGCTGAAAACTTCCCAAATCTGGGGAAGGAAATAGTCTCTCAGGCCATGGAGGTGCACAGATCTCCCAACACAAGGGACTCAAGGAAGATAACACCAAGGCGCATAATAATTAAAATGGCAAAGATCAAGGAAAAGGACAGAGTTAAAAGCAGCCAGACAAGAGAAAAAAGATCAGATAGAAAGGAAAATC
The DNA here is from genome assembly GCA_032199065.1 of Smutsia gigantea. Classification (NCBI taxonomy): domain Eukaryota; kingdom Metazoa; phylum Chordata; class Mammalia; order Pholidota; family Manidae; genus Smutsia; species Smutsia gigantea. Next base: position 430,286 of record JAVSCE010013911.1, read on the forward strand.
CATTAGGCTATCATCAGACTTCTCAAAAGAAACATTACAGGCCAGAAGGGAGTGGCATGATATACTTCACACAATGAAGAAGAAGGGCCTTGAACCAAGAATACTCTACCCAGCAAGACTATCATTTAAATTTGAAAGAGGGATTAAACAATTTCCAAATAAGCAAAAACAGAATTTACCTCCCAAAAAACATCTCTACAGTGTATTTTAGAGGGACTGCTATACATGGAAGTGTCCCTAAGGCTAAATAGCTATCACCAGAAGAAATAATACCATAGTAAAGAAAGCAGACCAATTAAGTACTAAGCAGATGCAAATTCAAATCAACTATACCCCAAGTCAGTCAAGGGATAGACAAAGAGTACAGAATATGATACCCAATATATAAAGAATGGAGGAGGAAGAAAAAGGAGGAGAAAAAAAAGAACCTTTATATTGTATTTGTAATAGTATAGCAACTGAGTTAAATTACACTGTTACACAGTAAGAAAGTTACCCTTGAACCTTTGGTAACCACGAATCTAAAGCGTGCAATGGCAATAAGTACATATCTATCGATAATTACCCTAAATGTAAATGGTCTGAATATGCCAACCAAAAGACATAGAGTCACTGAATGGATAAAAAAACAAGACCTATTTATATGCTGCCTACAAGAGAATCACTTCAAACCAAAGACATACACAGACTAAAGTGAAGGGATGGAAAAAGATATTTCAAGCAACTTATAGGGAGAAAAAGCAGGAGTTGAAGTACTTGTATCAGACAAAACAGACTTCAAAACAAAGAAAGTCACAAGAGACAAAGAGGGACATTGCATAATGATAAAGAGGTCAGTCCAACAAGAGGATATAACCATTATAAATATTTATGCACCCAACACAGGAGCACCTACGTATGTGAAACAAATACTAACAGAATTGAAGGGGGAAATAGAATGCAATGCATTCATTTTAGGCGACTGCAATACACCACTCATTCCAACAGATAAACCAGACAGAAAATAAGTAAGGAAACAGAGGCACTGAACAACACATTAGAACAGAGGGACCAAACAGACATCTACAGAACTCTGCACCCAAAAGCAGCAGGATACACATTCTTCTCAAGTGCACATGGAACATTTCAAGAATAGATCATATACTAGGCCACAAAAACAGCCTCTGAAAATTCGAAAAGATTGAAATTGTACCAACCAGCTTCTCAGACCACAAAGGTATGAAACAAATAAAAGGTAGAAATAAATTAAGCAAAGAAAATGAAAAAGCCCACAAACACATGGAGGCTTAACAACATGCTCCTAAATAATCAAGGGATCAATAACCAAATAAAAACAGAGATCAAGCAATATATGGAAACAAATGACAACAATAACTCAACACCACAATACCTGTGGGATGCTGCGAAAGCTGTCTTAAGTGAGAAGTATATTGCAATACAGGCTTAGCTCAGGAAAGAACAATCCCATATGAACAGTCTAAACTCACAATTAATGAAATTAGAAAAGAAGAACAAATGAGGCCCAAAGTCAGTAGAAGGTGGGACATAAAGATTAGAGCAGAAATAAATAAAATTGGAAGAATAAAACAATAGAAAGAATCAGTGAAAGCAGGAGCTGGTTCTTCGAGAAAACAAACAAAATAGATACACCCCTAGCCAGACTTATCAAGAAAAAAAGACAGTCTACGCACATAAACAGAATTAGAAATGAGAAAGGAAAATTCACTACAAAAGCCACAGAAATATGAAGAATTATTAGAGAATACTATGAAGAATTATATGGTAACAAACTGGATAACCGAGAAGAAATGGACAACTTTGTAGAAAAAGACAGACTTCCAAGGCTGATGCAGGAAGAAACAGAAAATCTGAACCGACTAATTACCAGCAACAAAATTGAACTGGTAATCAAAAACCTACCTAAGAACAAAACGCCTGGTCCAGGTGGCTTGACCGCTGAATTTTATCAAACTTTTAGTGAAGACCTAATACCCATCCTCTTTAAAGTTTTCCAAAAAGTAGAAGAGAAGGGAATACTTCCAAACTTATTCTTTGAGGCCAGCATCACTTTAATACCAAAACCAGGCAGACACCACAAAAAAAGAAATTTATAAACCAATATCCCTGATGAACAAAGATGCAAAAATACTCAACAAAATATTAGCAAATTGAATTAAAAATACATCAAAAAGATCATCCATCATGATCATGTAGGATTTATTCCAGGAATACAAGGATCGTACAATATTCGAAAATCCATCAACATCATCCACCACATCAACAAAAAGGACCAAAACCACATGATCAACTCCATAGATGCTGAAAAAGCATTTAACAAAATTCAACATCCATTCATGATAAAAACTCTCAACAAAATGGGTATAGAGGGCAAGTACCTCAACATAATAAAGGCCATATATGACAAACCACAGCCAACATCATACTTAACAGCAAGAAGTTGAAACCTTTTCACTGAAGTTTGGGAACAAGACAAGGATGCCCACTCTCCTCACTTTAATTCAACATAATTCTGGAGGTCATAGCCATGGCAGTCAGACAAAACAAAGAAATAAAAGGCATCCAGATTGGTAAGGAAGAAGTTAAACTTTCACTGTTTGCAGATGACATGATATTGTACATAGAAAACCCTAAAGAATCCACCCCAAAATTACTAGAACTAATAACTAAGTTCAGCAAAGTTGCAGGATACAAAATTAATACACAGAAATCTGTTTCATTCCTATATACTAATGATGAACTAGCAGAAAGAGAAATCAGGAAAGCAATTCCATTCCCAATTGTATCAAAAAGAATAAAATACCTAGGAATAAACCTAACCAAGGAAGAGAAAGACCTATACTCTGAAAACTACAAGACACTGTTAAGAGAAATTAAAGAAACACGAATAAATGGAAATACATCCTGTGCTCATGGATAGGAAATGGCAAAATGTCCATGCTGCCTAAAGCAATCTGCAAATTCAATGCAATCCCTATCAAAATACCAACAGTATTCTTCAGTGAACTAGAGCAAATAGTTGTAAAATTCACAAGGAATCACCAAAGACCCCCAACAGCCAAAGCAATTCTGAATCGGAAGAATAAAGCTGGGGGGATTATGGTCCTCAAATTCAAGCACTACTACAAAGCCATAGTAATCAAGACAATTTGGTACTAGCACAAGAACAGACCCATAGACCAATGGAACAGACTAGAGAGCCCAGATATAAACCCAAGAATACATGGTCAATTAATATACAATAAAGGAGTCATGGATATACAATGGGGAAATGACAGCCTCTTCAACTGGTGTTGGCAAAACTGGCCAGGTACATGTAAAAGAATGAAACTGGATTACTGTCTAACCCCATACACAAAAGTAAACTCGAAATGGATCAAAGACCTGAATGTAAGTCATGAAACCATAAAACTCTTAGAAGAAAACACAGGGAAAAATCTCTTGAATATAAACATGAGCAACTTTTTCCTGAATGCATCTCCTCAGGCAAGGGAAACAAAAGCAAAAATAAATAAATGGGACTACATCAAGCTACAAAGCTTCTGTATAGCAAAGGACACCATCAGCAGAACAAAACAGCATCCTACAGTATGGGAAAATATATTTGTAAATAACATATCCGACAAGGGGTTAACATCCAAAATATATAAAGAACTCATATGCCTCTACATCCAAAAAGCAAATAACCCTATTAAAAAATGGGTGGAGAATATGAACAGACAATTCTCCAAGGAAGAAATTCAGATGGCCAACATGCACATGAAAAGATGCTCCACATCACTAATTATCAAGGAAATGCAAATTAAAACCACAATGAGATATCACTTCACACCAGTTAGGATGGCCAACATCCAAAAGTAAGTGTCCATCAGTAGATGAATGGATAAAGAAGAGGTGGTACATATACACAATGGAATACTTTTCAGCCCTAAGAAAGAAACAAATCCTACTATTTGCAACAACATGTATGGAGCTAGAGGGTATTACACTCTGTGAAATAAGTCAGGTAGAGAAAGACAAGTACCAAATGATTTCCCTAATTTGTGGGGTATAATGACCAAGCAAAACTGAAGGAACAAAACAGCAATAGACTTACAGACTCCAAGAAGGGACTAGTGGTTACCAAAGGGGATGGTAGGGGAGGATGGGTGGGAAGGGAGGGAAAAGGGGTTGAGGAGAATTATGATTAGTACACATGGTGTGGGGGGGGGGTCACAGGGAAGACAGTGTAGCACAGAGAAGACAAGTAATGACTCTATGGCATCTTACTATGCTGATGGACAGGGGCTTCAGTGGGATGTGGGGCAGGACTTAATAATATGGGTGAATGTAGTAACCACACTGTTTTCATGTGAAACCTTCATAAGAGTGTATATCCGTGATACCTTAATAGAAAAATTAAAAAAGAAATAACTAAGTGTGAGAAGCACACACAAAAAAATGCTTCACATGGCTAATTATCAGGGAAATGCAAATTAAAACCACAATGAGATATCACCTCACATCAGTTAGGATGGCCAACATTGAAAAGACTAGGAATAACAAATGCTGGTGAGGATGAGGAGAGAGGGGAAACCTCTTACACTGCTGGTGGGAATGTAAATTAGTTCAATCATTGTGGAAAGCAATATGGAGGTTCTTCAAAAAACTAAAAATAGAAATGCCATTTGACCCAGGAATTCAACTCCTAGGAATTTACCCAAAGAAAACAAGTTCTCAGATTCAAAAAGACAGATGCACCCTTATGTTTATCGCAGCACTATTTACAATAGCCAAGAAATGGAAGCAACCTAAGTGTTCATCAGTAGATGAATGGATAAAGAAGATGTGGTACATATACACAATGGAATATTATTCAGCCATAAGAAGAAAACAAATCCTACCATTTGCAACAACATGGATGGAGCTAGAGGGTATTATGCTCAGTGAAATAAGCCAAGCCGAAAAAGACAAGTATCAAATGATTTCACTCATATGTGGAGTATAAGAACAAAGAAAAAATACTGAAGGAACAAAACAGCAGCAGACTCACAGAACCCAAGAATGGACTAATAGTTACCAAAGGGAAAGGGACTGGGGAGGATGGGTGGGAAGGGAGGGATAAGAGGGAAAAAGGGGCATTACGATTAGCAGATGTAATGTTAGGGGGGTGCAGGGAGGGCTGTACAACCCAGAGAAGACAAGTAGTGACTCTATAGCATCTCACTATGCTGACGGACAGTGACTGTAATGGGTTTGGTGGGGGGGGACCTGATGAAGGGGGTAGTGTAATCACCATAATATTGCTCATTTAATTGTAGATTAATGATATCAAAATAAACTTAAAAAAATAAAGCAAATGTGCTCGAAAGTAAGGAAGAGAACGTTCTGAACAATAGAAGCAGACAGGAATTCATGAAAGGAGGAAGTGGACAGAAGCTGTGGCAGCAGGAGCCGCTGCACCCACCGTATGTGCTGGGGAATTTCTCTAAGGTGGGTGTCAGCTGAGAGTCACCCAGCCTGAGGGTGTCAGTGCTGCAGAAGAAGGGCAGTGGGATCGACAGAGGAGGGACAGCGTCCAAGGAAATTGATGGATGAATAACCAGAAAAGGACTCTGAATTAAACTCAGGATCATCAGAGATAAAGGAGGGAATTCCATCCATGGAACAATAATTGGGAAGTTATGAAATTAAAATAGGCATTTATGAAAAGGAATCAATTAATAGGAAATAGATCATTGTCGAGTGTTTTTTTAAAGTTTGTTGAGGCATAAGAGAATGAGCTGAAATACATTTCCAGAACCTAGCACCAAGAGGAAAAGAAGGAACATATGAAAAGAGAAGTTAAGAGATATGGAGAATAGATTCAAAAAGTGCAAATGTCTGCCTAGTAGAGTTATAGAAATCATCAAAGTGATGCTCCCCTCAAAGGAGATACATTACCTGCAAGGAAATGTGACTCAAATGGGCATCAGACCTATCAGCTCCACTGGATGCAAGAAAAAAGTGTAGAAATGTCTTTAATGTGCTCATTGGAAATAACTTTGAACCTAGAATTCTGTACCATCATTTAAATTTCAGTATGAAATAAAATGTATCACATATACAAGAAAGTGGAAAGTAGGCCCTCCTAGAACTAAGAGATGAATTCCAGCAAGAAGGAAAATGAAGCCAGAAGGAAGTAGTGGGTTATATGGAGCAATTGTGAGGCAACATAATGCTAAGACATGTGTTGGTAATATTTAACAACTTGTGATAGTAAAACATTCTTTTAAATAACATGCTGGAACCACAATTCAAAAAAAAAAAAAAGACTTGCACCCCTATGTTTACTGCAAAACCTTCATAAGAGTGTATATCAATGACACCTTAATTTAAAAAAATTATAAAGGAAGTAAAATTGAGCTCTATCCTTTAAAAATCTAAAGGGATGGAAAAGGAAGTTTACTGCATTGAGGGATGGCAGGAGTGTGAAGGGTAGAAGGTACAGTATAAATTCAGAAGGAAGTGACGAAACATGTTTAGCTATAGAACATTGTATTTAAAAGCACAGATCCTGAAGTCTTCTGGTCTTGACTCTGCCACTTAATGGTTCTGTAACTCAATACAAGTTACATAACCTCTTGACACTACGATTTCCTTAAAAATGGGGGAAAAACAATGGAACAAACTTTCCAGTATGTAAGTTAAATGAGTTAATATATGTAAAGCTTTTACAACAGTGCCTAACACGAAGAAAATGCTCTAAAAATAATTTAAAAGGAGTGCTCACATAAACTCATCACCAAATGCTGTCCAAAACCAGTCAAATAACTTAAATGAGGGAAGCAGGTGGATTTATTTAGAAATATATTGTTTTCCATTAAGCACAAAGGAATAGTCTTCTTTTCAAAAAAACAAAGTGTCCTCTTCCATTTTTCTTAAAGCACACATTTCTGTTGTAGCTTTCCAACTTTTAATACAAACAAGAGTTCAAGATTTATTTAACTTTCAATTAATTGCTATAAAATAATTGTAAATATGTAAAACAAATGCAGATCTAAGTGGGAAATAGACATACAATCATATTAAAGGATTTTAACACCCCTCTTACATCAATGGATAGGTCATCCTGACAGAAAATAAATAAGGAAACAGAGGTGCTGAGTGACACATTAGACTAGATGGACTTAGATATATAGAGAACATTTCACCCCAAAGCAGGATACACATTTTTCTCAAGTGCACATGGAATATCCTGCAGAGTAGATCACATATTAGGACACAAAAAGAGCCTCAATGAATTAAAAAAGATTGAAATTGTATCAAGCATCTTTTCAGACCACAATGGTATGGAACTAGAAATCAGTTATATGAAGAAAACAAAAAACCCACCAACACATGGGGGCTAAACAACATGCTTTTAAATAACCATAGGATCAGTGAACAAATCAAAGATGAAATCAAGACATGGGATAAATGAAAACAAACACAATGGTTCAAAATAGTGGGATACTACAAAAGCAATTCTAAGAGGGTAGTACATAGCAATACAGGCTTACCTCAAGAAATAAGAAAAATCCCAGATAAAAATCTAAACTCAACAACTAAAGGAACTAGAAAGAAGAAAAAACAAAGCCCATAGTTAGAAGGAGAGACATGATAAAAATCAGAGCAGAAGTAAATAAAATGGAGACTAAGAAAACAGAAAAAATAAGTTAAACTGAAAGCTGATTCTTCAAGAAAGTAAACAAAATAGACAAGCCTCTAGCCAGATTTATCAAGAAAAAAGGACACAAAGAGAATCAGAAACAAAAACGTATTTTGACTCCAGAGAAAGTTTTAAAAATAAATATTGCCTATAATTCAATCTTCCAGAAATAACTACATTTAACAGCACAATATGCTTTGAACAAGAAAATAATGTGATCAAAATGATGTTTAGGAGAATTAATCTGCACCCTTACCCAGAATAGATTAAACTATTTTTATAATGTAGGCATATCAAAAGTAATCTTTCATTTTATATTTGCTGTAATACCATTACTCTGAAGTTTAAATTTTATACTGATAGTAAAAATGTTTGAACCTAAAAAAGGAAAATATGAATATTCTCAATATTCCAGGAATACTTGATACTATTAGAGCACATCATCAGTTTCATTAACTGTAGGTGAAAATATTTTAAATGGTCACGAGGGGGAGGGGAGAAGGCAAATTTAAGCTCAATGCACAAAATCAAAGCACCTGTTTTTATGGCTCACATTTAAGACAGATTACAAATTCATTTATATATTCATTTCCTTGAATTCTTATAAAAACAAATCAACTAAAATCTCCATGCAAAATAGTACCAAGTATAGAACTCAGCAGTATTTTAAGTATAATATATGTAAATCTTCACAGTGTGATGCTTCCTCCTCAAAAGGCTACATATGTATTCCTAATGAAATTGCGGAACCCATTTCTTTCACATTAAATTCAATCAAACAAACTCAAATTGATGGACATTCTATAAAATAATTGGCCTCCTTAAAAGCATCAGTGTCATGAAAGACAAGGCAAAATTGAGGAATTGTTTCAAATTAAAAAAGACTAAAGAGAGATGCAACTAAACTATCATTCAGGATCACGTATTGAATCCTAGAGCAGAAGGAAAGCTTACTACACAGGGCTGGCAAGACAAAGATTCTCAATCAAACTTTGGTCAGGCTCCTCTGAGCCCAACTAGGCCCTGTCCTTAAGCATGTCCTCCAAGAGCCCAATTTTAGCAAGAATCAGGTAGTCAGCTGAGCTAGAATCCCTTGAACTTTATTGATATTTGATCATCTGCAATATCTGACCAAAGTCCACACTCCCACCATCCCCCTGGTGATGTCTGATCACCCTGGTCTGCCTTCAGCAAGAATTCTGTAGTGAATTTAGCTATAAATCCCCACTTTTCCTTGCTGGATTTGGAATTAAGCCCAGTTCTATACTGTGGTCTCTTTTCTCCTATTTCAGTAGCTCCTGAGTAAAATCTGGTTTTGCCCCCTTAACCACTGTCAGGTTCTGGTTTGTCACTGACAGTACTAGAAAGTAAAACTAGCAAGATTTAAAGATGAATTATACAAGAGTATGATAAGGATATTTTATCAATGTTGAATTTCCTGAATTTGAGGAGTACACTGAGGCTTTATATAATGGATTGACAGATGTTTTCTGTAACAGGGCCAGACAGTAAATATTTTAGGCACAGAGGACAAAATATAGTCTGTATTTGAAGTCTTTTTCTTTCTACAACACTTTAAAAGTGTAAAAACCATTCTTAGCTCAAAAGCTGCATAAAACAGGTTAATGGTTGAATTTGGGCCACACGCCATAGTTTGCCAACCACTAATACAGAGAATGTCCTTGCTCTTAGGAAATATACAATTGAGCATGTAAGAATAAAGGATCATGATGTCTCTAACTTAAACTCAAATGATACAGCAAAAATAATAATATATGTGAGAGAGAAATAAAACATGGCAAAATGTTCACCACTGGCAAATTTAGGTAAAAGATAAAGGGAGTTTACTATGCTTGCAACTTTTCATAAAACTTAAATTTTAAAAAAAATAAAAGGCTAATACAAAAAGAAAAAAACCCTACAGATATCCCTGGGGCTTTAAACCCAGAAGCCTCAATGTGCAGACATGGGGCATGATTCTGGTAGCACAGGCAAAAATAAGAACTCTCCCAAAGCAAAGAGATCATGTCATCAAAATCACTTCAATACATACCCATGAGTCCAAAGGTATCTAGATTCTCCTGTCATCACCAGCAAACTACGACGAGGCAACATAACTGGCACTGTGACACCATCCGGGTGCTTAAAATCCATGACAATCTTGAAGTAAAGTCAAAAGCATAAAGATCAACCCAAAATGTCATGTTTTCCAAGGATAAGAATGATTCACTGATTCTGGCTATCCTCCTAGGATAACAGAGATTAAAACTTGAGAATGTTTATAGAAGAGCATAGCATAGTGATCTTTAAATTTTACTGCACATGAAAATCTCGTGAATGACTAAAAAACACACTTTATCCTTAGTCAGACTCAGCAGGCAGGGTAAGTCTCAGGAATCTGCATTTCTAACAATCACCCAGGAAATCATGATGTAGGCGGTCTGAGGATCATATTATGTGAAACACTAGATAATGGACAAATACAAGGACTTGGAGCTAGAACATTCATATCCTGGCTCTTCCATTTCCTAGCCATCTGACCCAGGATAAGCCATTAACCCTCTTATGCCTGTTTCCTCAACCTTAACAGGACCGTTATATTAATTAAAAATATAATGGATATAGATCACAGTATCTGGCATATAATAAGTATAAAAAAGTTATTATTATTCAGAGGATATTAATAATAATTAATAATCCAAGGAGAAATAACTATTAGATGCATATTCTCATATAACCAATTCTGCCTTTAAAGTCATGTAACATTTTGGATATTAGGGACTGATTTACAGGACATAAAAATAACCAAAGAACACAGGAACATTTTTCAAAGTTATGCTCAAAGATTATTATGAATAGCAACCTATAAAGATACACTACCCAAGAAAGTTTTCTGGTCCTCATGAACGCAAGCACCAAAGAGTTCAGTCTCAATATAGCAGCAACTAACCAATGTGAATTTCAAAGGCATGCCACTGAGCTGAAAAATATGTTTTAAGTGAATAAATCAATCCATTTGAAAAATAAATATGACAACCAAGTATCAGTGGGGTGAAAAGAATTTAGAACAGAACCTTCATTAAGGATTAACATGCAGCACAGTACCTGGCAGAGTAATAATAATATCAGATTAGAAAATATACATGAAGATTCTTTATGAATGATAAAGAATTATACAGCTCTAAGCTGTGCTGTTTTGTTTTTTTCCTTTCTCATCTACCCTTGCAATCTAAGTATTGAAAATCAAATAAGAGGATAGAATATAATTTTCCAACAACTATTTGTTCCAAATAATCACATGTAATTTCAAATAGTTATACCCCAAAAGCATTCTATTTATAAACACTGCAGATGAATTATGAAGTTTGAGGGTAAAGTGTACTGACAGTTGTAACTTCCCCAAAATGCAAAAATAAAATATGGACTGATAGAGAATGGACAGATCAGTATTTGATAAAACAAATATATTAAAATGTTAGCTGAAAAATCTAGATGGTGGGCATATAAGTTTTTACTGTACAATTCTTTCAACTTTCTGTATGAAAGTTTTCACACTAAAACATTGGGTAAAGGAGAGAAAAGGCCACTGTGGCCCACCTTTAAACCAATAGACGTAGGTTTCATTTTTCTAAAGAGATGATAAGGTCCATATATAGGAAAGTATAATGAGTATATTTAGTAATTATTTTATTAGATAAAATAATTTGTGGCTTAAAGGAATGAGAAATTTCTGGACAAAAACTGTTATGGGGAAATATTCTGAGATACTAGATTACAATTCATTCATTAGACAAATACTTATTAATCATTGTGTGAGACATCAAAGCCTACAATACTGAATAAGAAATGTGTTCTCTGCCTAACCAGAGGTTATAGTTTCTGGCTAATTAATATTCAACATATTTTACTAATGCACAATAGTTTATTTTTGTGAAATTCAGACACATTCCCTCCTATCAATAGAGAGTAATGGTTTTAAAATAGGGAAATCCTAGTTTAAACTAATGATTCGAACTAATAAGAGAAATATGAACATGACACTAATTCGTAAACACTTGTCTTGAATTATACAAGCCAACATTCAAGGGAAAAAAATATACTACCAAATAAGTCAAATGTTATGGGAATTATGTTAGAATATGTACAGTATACCTATTACTGATTGTTATTGATGATCATTACTGATTTGCTAGAGGCTTGCGAACTCAGGAAACAGTTTACTTACTCTTTACCAGTTTATTATGAAAGGATATGATAAAGGATACAGATGAACATCCAAATGGAAGAGATGCATAAGAGAGGGTATGTGGGAAGGGGTGTGGAACTTCCAAGGCCCCTCCCAGCATGCCACTGCTGTAGCACCTCCCTGGGTTCAACAACCTAGCAGCTCTCTGAACTCAGTACTATTGGGATTTTTATGGCTGCTTCATCATGTAAGCATGATCAATTATAGACTCCATTTCCAGCCACTCTCCCCTCTCTGGAGAATGGGGGACAGGGCCGAAAATTCCAAACTTGTAATCACTGCTTGGTATTTCTGGTGACCAGCCATTATTCAGGAGCCTAACAAGAGTCAGCTCATTAAAACAAAAGACACTGCTACCGCCTAGGAAATTCTAAGAGATTTAGGAACTCCATGTTAGGAACTAGGATGAAAGAACAAATATCAGAGCAAAAGATGCTCCCAGTGCTCTTAACACTTAGGAAAGTATAACAGTTTTAGGAGTTCTGTGCCAGGAACTGGGGCAAAGAGATAAATATATATTTTTTCTATTATCTTATAGGTATATAATGTGAGAATACAGTTTTTTTTATTTAAAGAAAACATTTTTATGTTGCTCACGTGAAACCTGAACATAAGATCATATATCAGTGACACCTTAATAAAAAAAATTTTTTTTTAATTAAATGTATTTTCTATGAAGAATAAATTTATCTTAAAACATTCCATCATAAACTGTTATCAGTGTTTTATTTAAATCATCTGTATCTTAACTAAATCATCTTTGTTAAAAGACCAGAAAAAAATATTTTTTAAAAAATTCACTGAGGGTTCACAATCAGTAATGCTCCTCTGCAACTGCTGAATCATTCTGCCATGTGACAGCTTTGCTCCACAGGAGCTTTCTCTAATTATTCTTTCTGGTTTTCACCTATTTTGTTTATTTTCTAAGATGGCAGAGTCAATAAAGATCAAGTTTTCAGCAGGCTCCTGGGGCATGACAGAGGATAATGTTCAGTTCAAAGCAAGCAAACAAAAAATCCAGACATTCTCATCTTATAAAATCTTTACACATCCAAAATACAACAGAATGAAAACCCCAGACACAGCTATCACTGTCTATCACTCAGGTAAAGATACATGACAAGAAAGTACATGAAGGAATAAACAGATCTCCTCCATGTTGGCTAAATACGAAAATGAAAAATATATTGCCACTGGGAACACCTCTGAGAAAGAAGTCAAATTTAATCCTAATCTTTATTGGTCAGAAATAGGCTGCAATCATTAACCTTTTAAAATCCTGAAGGGTATACATATAGGCAAGAAACAATATGATGTGAAGAATGTGTGATTCATACAGAATGATGAAAGCTCAGAGGATAGAAGTCACTACATTTAACTGAAGCAAATATATCATAGCTGAGGATTTAGCAGAAGAGAGAGAAGTCTACCTGTTTCCCACCTGACAAATATAAACCTTCTGTAGTTACACTAATGTTTTCACTGGACTCAAATGAAATAAGGGTTTGCCTTTTATTTTAAATAGCACACAAGTTTCCACATACCTCATCATGGCCACATCTACCACGTTTAGGTAAGTGGGAAAGGAGGGACAGAAAGGGTAGACAGACATGACTGCAATGACACAAGATTGAAGCTAAAAACTATTTACAAAGAGATACAGCCATGTCAAAAATGTCTGGTTACATGCTTCCCCTGGATTTACAAATATACAATCCCATTTATCATGAAATAATTGGCCCATTGTGGACAAGAAGAAATTGGAATATTTTTAGTAAAACGAATAGTTTTCTGTTTTTCTACAAAAGATGATACTCCCAGAAGTATATTTTGCTAGGCTGGAAAGTAGCTGGAAAAGCAGCTTGCTGGTATGCCACATTTTTCCAGGGCAGAGGAATTAATAGGAATTTTGTCCTGGAGACCAATGGCTAATGTCAATGACCTTTAAGTCTCTTACCTATGCCATATTCACCTGCTTAATTTCCATCCTTTAAGCCAAGTTAAAATCAGGGACCTCAACAAACCCATTTCCCTTTCCTGACTCCTACTGGCAAGGTATGTTTTAAAAAACAAAACAAACTAAAAATTAGGAGCCTTGAATCCATTTGCTTAATTTCATAAAAACAAGGATCCAAGATTACCAAGTCTTGTGAAACTCAAAGGAGGGAGACGATGACAGCAACACATCCTGGAACTGACATACAGGACACAGGATCTCCCATCTGACGTGAGTAAAAGAAATAAGCTCTGCTCCCTTGTCCTGCGGTCAGAGCAATTATATAAAGTATCGGCTTCAATATTCTTGTCATGAGGTGAAAAATACCTCGCATATCAGCACACGAAGATGAGGTGGTGCTTATGGTCGCTCAAGTAGTATCTGCAGCAGAAAATACCACTGTAGCCCAAACACACTTTTTTCTCATTGCTCTGTGGGACATGAGAAGCAGAGCATCATCTGATGTTTCTGGTGTGAAAACTTTCCTACTTGATCAGGTACTATGTATATACCTTTGGGGTACACGCCTGCGAACTTGTCTGCAGTACTGCATATATGAAACAAGCAAAATTAGATCAGGCTAAATTTTAAAAAGAAAACCTCACAAACAAATCTACTTTAGAGCACATGTCAGCAAATTCCACCTTTCAAACACAGCTCTGCTCTAAAAAACTAGGTCTCAGCTGCTAAGCACATAGATTCTGCCATCTCTTCCTTTTCACTCCCAAATGGAGATGATTTTGAACTGTTTTATCTGACTGTCTCAAGTGGAATGTACAATAAAAAGAAGGCATCTTTGAGTTTCATGGTACATTAAATACATTGCCAAATGGCACAACAAAAAGCAAAATAAACATGGCACAGCAGAAAAATAAGCTTGAAAAAGAAAAGATGCTAAATTGGAGGCACTTTAGCCACCACAGAATAGTCACTACTATAAACGCTTAGTTTAAAGGCCCACGATGATGATGCTTACGTGTTTGCAATGAGACCACTTGATATAAGCTCTCGTATATCACACTGTAGCTTCATTTGTTTGCAGGAACTGTGAAGTGAATCCACTGCCACCAAAAATGGGTTCTCAAAAGAAAAGTCAATCACAAACCACTTCAATAAAATTAAGTTTTACTTTGTATATGACAAGGCTATAGAGATAATGAGGTATTTTAGCTTAAAAAATTTTTTTGGACTTTATCCTTGTTTACTTGCAAATTATACTCAACAAATATTTTTGAATGAATAAATGAATTTGTCATAAATAATTTATTTGAAAATTTAAAAATTGCTTATGAGTGGTACATCTTACATTTTTGTACAGAAGTCTCCCTAAATTCCATCTGTTTATTTTCTAGATTTTCTTCCTCAAGCAAAATTAATCAACAGATATATATATATAGATAACCAAAATGAGACAGAGTAACAAAAACCACAGAAGTCATGAGTATATCTATTCCTGAGGCCACAGACTGTTCCCTATAAGGCAAAACATACAGTAGGGGTTGCTACACAATGAGATATCACCTCACACCTGTTACAATGGCTACTATCAAAAAATAAAAAATAACAAGTGTTGACAAGGATCTGGAGAAAAAGGGACCCTGTGTACTGTTGGTGGGAACGTAAACTGGCGCAGCCACAATAGAAAACAGTATGGAGGTTCCTCAAAAACTTAACAATAGAGTTATTATACGATTCAGCAATTCCACTTCTGGTATTTATCTGAAGTAAACAAAGACACTAACCTGAAAAGATATCTGCACCCCCATATGCAACATTATTTACAATAACCATGATATGGAAGCACCCTAAGCATCCACCAATAGACGAGTGGGTAAAGATGTGCAAAACACACACACACTATGGAGTATGAGCCATAAAAAAGAACGAAATTTTACCATTTGGGGCAATATAGGTGAACATTGAGGGTATTATGCTAAGTAAAATAAGTCAGAGAAAGACAAATACTATGATTTCATTTACATGTGGAATCTAAAAAACAAAACCAAACCAGACTCATACGTACAGAGAACAGACTGATGGTCGCCACTGAGCGGGGGTTGTGCACCAGGCAAAAATGGGCAAAGACTGAGATCAAGAGGTACGGACTCAGTGACACAACAAATGAGTCATAGAAATATAATGGAAAGACAATAGAAAATAACATTATACTAATTTTGTATGGTGACAGATGGTAACTAGATTTACTATGTGATCATTTTATAATGTATATAAATTTCAATTTACTACATCATAAACCTGAAATCAATGTAACCATGTATGTCAATTATGCTTAATAAAAAAATTAAGAGATCTTAGAAATGTTCTGGGAAAGGGAAGAAAGTAAAGAATTAAACATAACCTCAGTCCAGGAGAAACAAACACTAAAAACCAAAACAGTGGTGCACTGACAAATTAGTACAATGAAAAGGAAGCTGGAATAGACACTACAATAAATTTATTAAAACAATTAAGAATGTCAAGGATGGGCAGATAAAGAAAAAGGGACAAAAGTATGGGACCCAGACTCTAGGTCTGTTTCAAGGAATTAGGAGAGAATTCAGTCACATGGTACCAAAAAACCCAGAACAGCACAGGGCTCAATGGTGAGCAAATGCAAGAAGAAAAGATGAAAGCCATCTTCCTGGTGACCACTTGAAACCCTACTCTGAGGCCATGGAAATATGAACTTGCCTTTTTTACAGAAGTGAAGCCTTCAAATAAGGAGCCCAAGAAGCAGCATACCTTAACACACCTTTACCTGTAAAGATGGCTCTGAATTTGAAAAACATTCCATATACATTAACTCATTTTATGCTCATCACAATCCTTCAGCCAAGCAAGAGGTATTATTAGTCCCATTTTACAGATGAAATAAAGGGCCCCAAATATACTAGACTTTCTAAATAGCATGATGAACTTAAATACTTAGTAAATTGTTTTCAAAGTTACAAAAAGATTCACTTCCCCTCAAAAGCTATATTTTTTTAAAAAATCTATTGTTCTTGTCATAACTTATAACATGAATGCTTTCCTGCTATTACAAAGATGACTTTAACCAAAAGCTCCATTCAAATTGGCAGATAAAAATGATATGCCTCCAGAGACACCAAGTGAATATAACAACAACAGCAGATTTTCAGTGCGACTAAAGGGCAAGATTTCCCTTCTTGACAACTTTAATGACCTTGCAGTGTTGGGTAACACTTAGTCCCCATTCCTCTTATTTCCCTAGGAGGGAGGGCATTTCCATAGGAAATGATGTACAGGAGGAACACCCCATGCTTTTCTCTGAATGTCTCAGCGGACTGTTTAGCCAGAGCCAAGCTTGCTTGGCTGAGCCTCTTTCAGATCCAGCTGCTTTGCAGAATCTAGTACATGCTCCTTCATGCCCTATATTACAGGGAAGCCTCTGCCTCTGTAGGAGAGATCTCTAGCTGCCTGGCTCTATCAGTGACAAGGACGATATGTCTTCTCTAATTCACAGGTGAAGTATTAACAAGTCCACTGATGAGAGCGCTGATGAGAGCGCTAAAGCCATGCTCTTCCATGTTTCTCAGTGATAAAGTTGCCACTCTGTTCTCCATTTATCTTTTGTCTCATTTTTCAATTGGTTATACAGTAGAGAGGAAAAAACAAGGATGATCTTTAGTGGTCCCCAGAGCTACAAGACAGAATAAGCGGTAAAATAAAAATAAACTGGACAGAGAAGAGCTCTTTTCCTACCCATCCTCATTACTTTTGAAAACATTTAATAAAAATCCACACACAGTTGATAAAATGGTTTTGTATTACCAAATAACACTAAGTCTCTAGTCACAGTATCAACATATAAGCTCAGCAAAAATTAAAAAGCCAAAACCCTAAAGACCTAGCAATGGGAACTACACAAGCACAAAAAAAATACTAGTAAATAGTATTTGCTTCCAAGAATAGAACAGATTTTTAAGCAACCTGTAGTTACACTAGATACCCTCATATTTTAAGGATTCTTCTAGATTGAAGACTCATTATTTCTAATTAAAATTCTATCTGCCTCTTGTATGGATCAGTTTAAATCAGGTGTTCTGTATCTTCTTTAGCAGTTCAAGTGAAGTGCAGCTACAGAAACAAGTCAATGAATAGACATGGACCTCTTATTCTCCATATGTAAAAATGAGGACATTATCCTCTACTGCTTGAAGGGATTGAATCAGGTAATATATGTGAAAAAGTTTATCAAAATTCTGGACACATACACTTCAGTTTTCTTTTTCTATAGCCTGCAGCTACCATCTTTTGCCACTAGATGGCAATGGTGCATAAGTAAGGTGTTGCACCAAGGGAACTCTGGATTTTATTTAACTGCTAAAAGTGAAATATTAAATTCTAGGTATCCGATGAGCTAATAGATAAAACTTGGGACACCTGATAGAAGAGACTAGGATAATTTCTCATTTTGTAAGAAATTAAAGTGCCAATAGTGTCTTTCTCATTTTTAAATCTTAATTCACTTGAATTAAGAAATGCGAATTAACAGTTACTAAAGGGAAAGGGACTGGGGAGGATGGGTGGGAGGAATAAGGGACAAAAGGGGCATTATGATTAGCACACACAATGTGGGGGCCGCACGGAGAAGGCAGTATAGCACAGAGAAGATAAGTAGTAACTCTATAGCATCTTACTGTGCTGATAGCAACTGTAATGTGGTGACTTGATAATGGGGGGAATCTAGTAACCACAATGTTGCTCATGTAAGTGTATATTAATGATACCAAAAAACAAAAAATTTTAAACTTAAAAAAAAAGAAAGAAATGTGGGCATTTTTTAAGGTAAGATATTTGTTGATAGCAAATAAAAATGTTGAACATTTACCTCTGACCCCAAACTGAGAGAAATGATTTCATCCTCAAAAGCAGAATGCGTGTCAATATGAGCAGGAATTCCTGGGATGGAAAATAGGATTAACACATCACTTCATTTTTCTCTTTAGTAGATTTAAGATGACTTTAAATACAGCCTCACACTATTATGGTGAAAACATTGTTTGATAATCAGAAATGTACCATAATTTTAGTTAAAAACAAACATTTAGGGTGAATATGACTAAACAGAATCAAAATAAATATAAATTAAAATTATCTTATCTTCAACTTCAACTACCACTCGGACTCAGTTCTAAATCAGGACTCAAGAGTCACTGCTTAACTAGGACATTTACTGAGATCCAGCCCAAGAGGAAGATGTTAGAGATACTAAAAGTCATTTTTTCCCTTAAACACTAGATCCCAAAGTACTTACAGAAAAAAAGCAATAGTCAGGTGTGAAAACAGCGTATCAACAATTAAAACATGGCTGACTACCAATCTTTCAATCTATGTTAACTGAACACCTCTTAAGAAAAAGGAACTTCGCTACACAGTGAGAGCACATATTGCCATAAGACAAAGTCCCTGTTTTCAAGAAGCATACAGACCAACAGAAGACTGATAGGTAACTATGCAATTATAACACATTACAATAACTGCAGGAAAATCCAAAACCTCCATGATGCCTCCATTAATAAACATTTAAGACTATTTGATTACTATAAATATCAGGTGCAGATCTTGCTAATAAGTACAAAAATCCAATAACCTAAAGATTTTTTACTAACAGGTCATCCTAGAGTTGTCTTCCACATTCTCACAAAAGAGCAAGACTACCCAACCAATTAGCCTTTGTCTCTGCATCTGTAAATTGATTTGTTTTCTTCCATTATATATGCCTCCTGTGGCTTTAAAACCATCTTTCCCCTCTCTAAATAAAACACCGAGAGGGGAACCAAAAAAAAAATCACAAATAGCAACTGTGTCAGTCTGTTTACCCCTTGAGAAGCAAATTCCTCAAGGGACTAACGTGTAGATTTGCAAGGGATTCAAGTCAATGCAGCCAATAAATACAAGCAAACTAAGAGTTAGTATGAGCTGAAACATATGTTTGATCTTAGAGAGTTACATAATCTACTTCGTTATGAAATACATGACTGGAATTTTAAAAGAAGAAATACTCACCATGCCCAGGCTCATACTGGTTTATAGTCAACTGATCAGGTTTATGTTTAATGAAACCTTCGTTCAACCACCTTTCCAAAATGTTATCCCAAATGTCAGGAAGACCTGAAGTCAGTAATCATAAAGATGAAACATTAGAACATTTACTTTGCATGGTTTATTCAAGAATAAAAATAATTATTCGTTGTGATAATAATCACACAGCTTTTAACTTAGCAGTCATACCTAAATATAACAATAAACCCACAAGCAAACAAAAACAAAATTTTCTAAAGAATCTTTTATTTTACTGATTTTTACCAAATAAAACACCCAAAAGAACAATTTTGCTGACAATTTTAGTACTTTGTAAAATAAAACTATAAAATTGACTATTACATCCTGGAAATTAGCCTGACCACTTTCCTTTTTTTTTGTTATTTTAAATTATTCCACTTATTTTAAATTAAATTTAAATTTATTTAAATTATTTCAAAGTGGCACTAACTTACTTTCTTTGGAGTCATAAATGTTATTTAATGAGGGAAGGAAAAATAAATAAGACCAAACTCCTAAAAATACAGATAAATTTAACCCCAACAAAGAATTCTACCAAAGGATTCATAACCAGATTATATAGTAAATTCTTATTCATCAATTACACACACAAAATTGGTAAAGATTATGAAAAGGAATTCACAGAAATGACCAACCTCACTAGTAATCAGGTAATTACAGAGTTAAAAGTTTACAACATGTTGGCAGGAGTGAAGGGAAAGGGGTAACACACTTGGTTTGAGTATGCTGGTATAGCTGTTTTGGGGGCACTTCATCAGTACTGACATTTGAAAATGAACAAAACTTCGACACAACAATTCTCAGTTGTCTCACTAGAGAAGCTTTTGCTTACTGCACAAAAAGGTGTATACAAGGATATTCACTGCAGCACTACTTGTAAAAGTCAAAAGCTAGAGATAACCTAAATGTCTATTAAAAGGGAACTGAGTAAGCCATTATTGAACATTCAATAAAATGAAAAACTATTTAACATCTCCAAGATATACCATGAAGGGAAAAGAGTAAGTTGGAATGATATACGTAATATGTGAATATACAATATATTACATGTTAACAACTATATACTTTAATAGGTATCTCTATTTGGATATAAACTCATTTTTTCATTATTTAAAGGATTGGAATAATATATACTAACCAGTTAATAGTACTACTTCTGGGAAGAAGTATAGAACTAAGGATAGTGTTCAAGAGGAACTCAAGCTTTATCTGCATGATACGATGTTTTTACATTAAAACTGCACTATGCATCTAACTTGTTTTAAATTTATTCAGTGTTTCAAAAGCTTACCTACAGATGACAAATGAAACATTATCCTTAACTAGGATGGACTTCCAATATATTAAGTCTTTTTTCAGAACCAGCATTTATTGTTTATTAACAATTACCTACCCCCAGGTAATGGCTTATCTTTATCTACATTGTTGTTCTCATAGTGGAATTCATAACCAAAATGCTTTACTCTTCTGTGTTTTAAGGACTTTTGAACTATATGAAAAGAAAAAAAAAGTAAACTACTTGGAAGAAAATAATTGCCATCTTTTATATATTTCAAAGTTGACAATGAATAAGGTTTGTTTAATAATGGTAACCTGTTAACTGCAAAATTATTATCTTTAATAAAATTAAACATTCTACCTAATATCTGCTCTTCTTTTAAGGCTGAAATTATAATAGAGTTTTTCCCAGTCAATCTGAAAGAGTTAAACATGTACACTGGCACACACAACACTGCTAACTGATCTGGAAAGTCAGAGTAACTCTAATTTGCAAATCTCTCCAGGAAGCTCATTTTACATTACAGTGGTATGTACTGAGCTTCCAATTCCTCACAGGAAATTTGCCTTAGGGTGGACAGGATCGAATAAGATAATATATGTGAAAGGGCTTATCAATGTTAGCTCTGCAAATGTTGCCTAATACTAATTAGCTTAGAGTTTAAAATTGATAGCTATATAAATATTATTTATTATTAATGCTCATATGAATTGTGTAACATTGGATCCAGGCTACTTTCAGTAATTTTGAGGAAATATTAAGAGTTTTAATAAACCAAGGAAGGAGGAGAGAAGGGGCAGTAATATGGCATTTTGCAGAAACTTTTAAATAAAGATTTTTATAAGTCTTACTCACTATTTTGATAGTCTATATCTTCTGACCAGTTAATGCTTTCCAAAAGCATTTTTTCTTCATCAGAAGAAACAATTTCTTCTACTACCATGAGGCCTGGAGGTAACGCTTGAAGACCCAACTCTTTCCACTGTACTGTGGGAAACCAAATTATATAGTCACATACAGAACTTAGTTCCTACATACAAATAACTCAGTCATAATGAGGGGGGAGTGGGCACGGGGAAGGCAGTATAACACAGAGAAGACAAGTAGTGATTCTACAGCATCTTACTACACTGATGGACAGTGACTGTAATGGGGCATGTGGTGGGGACTTGATAATGGGGGGAGTTTAGTAACTATAATGTTGCTCATGTACATTAATGATACCAAAATAAAATTTTTTTTTAAATCTTGTCATAGGAGGCTACTTAAAAAAAAAAAAAAACTCAGTCCAGCAGCCAGTTATCAGTTCAGAAGAATCCCAATTCTAATCTTCAGAAATAAGAATGCTAAAGGCACACAACATATTATAAGTACAAAAATAAAGACCAAAATAAAAATTATGGTAAATTTTACCCACTACAATTACCAACAGCAAATAAAATAGTATTTACCTAAATATTATTTGAACATGATTAAGCCACTTTTTAAATCTCATAAGAAACAAGGTTTCTCATAATATCTACAGTATGCCTATAAAAAAGTCAGATGGTCTTTACTGAATACAAAAATTTAAATGCTCAGTTTTGCCCTTAGGTTCTTGATACTAGCTATGGTCAAGTAACAGAAAAATGGACAACACAATACTTTCTAAAGAAATAAAAATACCATTTATGAAGACTTATTTGGTATATATTAAAATAATTTAAGTCCCTGTGTCCTTCAAAATTTTAGATATAGTTCTAAAAGGAAAAGAAAAAGAATATGATTAAAGGGAATAGTGTAATTCACATTTGATATTCAGCTATCTGACCATTCGTTATAGATTGATTTCTGAACCTTCTCTACTGAACAGCTTTCATCTCTGAATCACTTAAAATAAAAATTCACAGCAGTAATAAAAATACTAGATTTTATTAATATTTCAGAAATATAAATAGTGAATCATCTCATAAGTATTCACCAACTGCTTACTATATGCCAGGCATTACATTATTTATTCAAATTATATAAGGAAAACTTTGGAAAGAATTCCTTAAGACAGGTAATTTATAGTACAGGTGTTCACATTTAATTTTCTAAGTACAGTTTTTAAAAAAATTTTAATAATCTTTTGTACTTGCTATTCAGCAACTATCTGGTGGTAGATATCAAAACAAGTATCAAACATGTGAGACACAGTTCTATTCTCTATTCCTTCTATTAAAAATGATTTCCAAGGATATAAATGCGATTACAACAGTCTTAGAAGTACATCTGGATCTAATGTAGGATTTCAAATAAAGAACACTCCAAAACTCACTATGTATACTTTCTTAAAGTGTTCAACATACTACCTGAGGGAATACCCAAGGACAGTATTTTATGATTAAAACTATTCAAATTTTCAGAAACTCATCATGAGCACATAAAATATAGAGATAATCTAGTTTTTAAAATCTGTAAAGTCAGATTTCAAGTCAAATACATAGGCAGTGAGAATTATAACTTCTAAAATATACCTTTAAAGGAATTTTTTAAAGTTTCCTTTAAGTCTTATTTTACAAAAACATAAATTTGATCAGATTATGCTCACCTACCCACCCCCAGGATACCTAAACAAAATTCTTTAATTGCTTAAATAGGTGGCAAATAAATATAATAGGAGATTAGATGTCTAAATCAAAGTTCGTCTTAACATATCTCCTATCCATGGGAGAGTAGTGAAACAATGTAATAATCCCTGTAATAATCAGCCTATAAAGCTTTTATATTAAATTAATTAACTTAATTAACTTAAATAAAATTAAAATTTAGAAATTTAGAAATTTAAAAATCAGTTCCTCAATCAAACAAGCATGTTGGACAGCACAGATATGAACATATGAGTATTTCCATCATCACAAAAAGTTTATTGGACAGTGCTACTATAAACTTTAGGGATCTTTTGCAGATAACAATGTTCTTCCATAAATATGAAGCCTGGCACATAAACATTTGGATCAATCAATTCTTAAGTGATTAAATGAAAATTTCTGGGAAGACACTGCAAAATAAATTGGTGATCTGAATTCTCAACATTAAATTTTAAAAAACACAATTACGTAGCAGCATTCCAAAATAAGTAACATGCATAATAAATACATTGCTGGGTTGGTGGGACCAGCTCCTCAAAAGCAGGCAATGTCTAAATCACCTCCCTTCAACTACCAGTCACAAAAGGCAAAACCACATGCTTAGAATGTCTGTCAAACAAAAAGGGGCTGGGTCCAATTTTGTTTCACACACACACACACAATCACTGAACCTCCCAACTTAAGAAAACTCATATGAAAGCAAAGCAGTATTTTTAAAAAGATGTCTAGACATATGATAATACCTTTTTCCACAAAATTCAAGTACAGAATGATCTTTTGTCCTAAATCATTCATTATTTCTTTTCCATTGAGGGTAACATAGGCTTTCTTGGATTCTTCTGTAGTTTTGTATCTTACAAATGAGTAGGGCTTATTAGGTGGCATTAAGAGAGCATCCACCTTTCCGCATTCCTCTAAAACCAGGAGCAGTTGGGTCCTAGTCACACCATTACCCAAACCACCATTGGCAACAACCAGGCTCTTAAAAAAACAAAAAGAAAGAAAGTAACATCATGTTTATTTTTTGGCCTGTTTATTTTTAAATAAGATTTTAAAATAAATATTTTTAAATAAGATAAATATTTTAAATAAAATAAGACTTTTTTTAAGTACCATCTTTACAAAGGTATAACTAAGAAAACTAAAAAAGGTGTAACTAAGGATTCCATGTGGTGATTACTTGGTTTTCTAATTTCATACAAAGTACATACATCAATTTACTAAATAATGAGAATTAAAAAGTACACCTATGTTGTAAATATTACTAATTTTTTTAAATAGCCTTTTCAGTAAAATATTCCTTTTTTAATAACCATACATACAAAATTAAAAGATAACTCCTTTACTGTTCAAACGTAAATTTAACATAATGGAAGAGAAATAGAAGAAAGGAGAAGGAATAAGGAGTTACATGAGACTTGCGTTTTGCCAGACACTGTGCGCGACATGCCTTTACCTACTTAATCCTCATTAACATAATCTTCACAACAGTCCTACACAGGGAATAATACTGGACGCACCTCACAGAGGAAGAAACTGAAAATCAGAAAATTAGGTTAAGGTAGTGAATAGGGGGAGCTGGACTTCAAGCCTATTTCTGTTGTTTCCAGAATCCACACTTTTGATATAACAAGGTAATACAATGTTTCCTAAAAACTAGAAGTAAAGGTACTGGCTCAAAGAAAAACCAATTATAGGTTCTACTGAACACAAAATAGGAAAAATTTCCTCTGTGCCTGAA
The DNA here is from genome assembly GCA_032199065.1 of Smutsia gigantea. Classification (NCBI taxonomy): domain Eukaryota; kingdom Metazoa; phylum Chordata; class Mammalia; order Pholidota; family Manidae; genus Smutsia; species Smutsia gigantea. Next base: position 455,934 of record JAVSCE010013911.1, read on the forward strand.
TAATTCAGTCCATTTTGCAATCAAAATTCTTTCCTTTTTAAGTTCATGCTTACTTCCTCCTATTTGCACTGCACCACCAAGGTTTATTGAAGGGATTTTGCGGGGAGGGAAGAGCTCTTCTATTTTTTATTCAGATGCTTAAGGCCTAGTACCCTTTCTACTTAAAAAACATTCTAGACAGTGTTCAGATCTTTAATTTATGAGCTATGACTCCCCAAAACTGCAGTACAACAAAAGTAAACAACTGACGGCCTGCTCTCTTTCATCATACACCCGGCATTGGCAAACTGAATCTGAAAAGGGCCAGATGGTAAGTAGTTTAGGCTTCGCAGGTCATGTAAGTCTCTGTCCATATTCTTGTTTTTATTTTTTAACCCTTTAAAAATGTAAAACTCATTCTTAGCTCACAAGTCAGACTTGACCCAAGCAGAACAGCTTGCCAAACCCTGATTTATGCTATGCCGGAGATTAAGAACATACCGTATTAGTGTCATACACACAAAATGGGAATATCTAAACCCTTGTTTTAAAAGAATATAATAATTCTTATAAAAATTGGATAATAAGAAAAGTAAAGCTCTGTTCTGCCATGGACAGCCAATATGTTATATGTATACAGGTATACATGTAAACATAATAAACAGTAATACAATAATATAAAATATGGTGTAAAAGTTAGTCTCAGATGGCTTGCCCTGCACCTCATCCAATGAGGTTTATAAAGTACCAAAATAATCTGGTTACATGCAGCCACAGTTACAAAAACATTTCCATTTATTACCAAATCTGAGGAAATGCAAAGGTCTTATAAATATCAAGGGTCTAGTGCCCATATAGGAAATGAGAAAGATGGTGACATGTGACTTGAGGAATCCTAGTAGTCATCAAAGATGCCGTCTAAGTGATTTGTGGGCAATTTTAAAGGCAAGCCAAACAAAAAACAAGTGCAGTAGGGGGAAAGGAGGCACTTGTTTCCTATTACATGTGAATTGTACAATACAATTAAATGCAATAATTCTTTTATTTGTAATTGTTCAGTCAAGCAACTTTCCCAATAATATGATATAGAGAATTCAGAATTTTATTTTATCTTCAATCATGACGGTTTGAAGATCATTGCTCTAGAAAAATTTCATGATGGCTATAAATTTGCAGGAAGTCATCTACACTTGTGAGACATCATGAAAAGTGCATTTGTTCTCCTCTGGATGGGTAATATATAATTGGAGGTCCTTATACAATTTCATTCTTTTCCTTTAAAAAATATTGTGGAGAAAAAAATCAACAAGCCCAAATAAGATGACAATTTGGAAGCCAAGAAGTTGAGATTTAAGCTTCCAGAGACCATAAAGAAAAGATGGATTAAACCGGAAACAAGCTTCAGAGGCAGTAAAGAAACTTAACCTATTTCTTTTTCTACCATTTCTCCTCACAACCCCTATAAGGAAAAGAAAGCAAGTTACATTTGGGAAGAGATGAGAGTAGGGTATGTCAGTGTAAGCCTCTGAGTACCTCACAGCTTCAGTGGCTCTAGGCAGGAACAGTGAAGTGTGTGCAGACATATTAATTCTAATCTATTACCTATTCCATCATTTTCATAGGGATTTGGTTTAAAATCTCTGAAGTCATTAATATTTAACAAAATCTAAGTATGGGCTTTTTACCTGCTGAATTGAAATCTCCCTCAACAGACTACTCATTCCTAAACTCTGATGCCGCACAGAAGGCAGCGTAAGCATGACACGAGGGAACGGCCCTGGTCTGAGAGTCTAGAGACCTAAATTTTAATCCCAGCTTCACCTTCTCAACTGTATCTCTTTGGCCCTCAGTTAGATGATAACTAAGCTTCCTTGCTATTCATATCATTTATCTTTAGAACCAGAAAGAAAATTCCTATGGCATTTTAATGACTAGTAAGCACTGTCACATACATGTTCTTTTTAGAATCTAACAATCCAATGGGATAAAATGGTATGCAATACTATGTTCTTATGATGAAGAAAGCTGAGGTCAAAGGGCATTACTCTTGCCCAGAGAAGTGGAGAAGCTAAGAATTAAACTAAGTTCTTCTAATTCATAGCCCAGGAAGTCTCATAATCATATATAAATTTAATTATTGCCATCAGAAAATAAAAAGGCTTTGTAAATAAAGTCTAATAAATAAAAAATGTTCTACAGCATATAATCAAAATACTTTATCATACAGGTGAAGTCAAAAATAGAAAAAAGATTGCATTAAGATACAAAAGATCTAGCTTCAGTTTTCTATTCAGCCACTCTATATTAATGGACACACCATATCCTCTCAGAACCTTAGTTTTCTCACCTATCTCATAAGGATTTTTAGGGAGTTAAATATAATAATGAATATAAGTATGCTTGGTAAATTGTAAACAGTTGTATAATGTTACTGTTATTAACACATACCCACAAATTCTAGTTCGATCAACACAATAATGAAAATTCAAACTATACTAAGTCCCAAAATAGAAAGTTCACAAGTCTTATTATATATCGATGTAATACATGACTGAATACTTACAGCCTTCTTCTCTTAGCAATTACTAGTAAATATGACTAACACATTAACATGGCAATATATTTGCATTCAGATGATAGTAATAATTCCAGGTCACCTCAGTGGCACAGGATACTGTCTCAATGCCTTCATGTCTCAGCACCGTATGCCTGGCTTTAATCTGCTTTCTTAAGAATTTCTTCTCACTTTTACTGAGTTTGTAATTACTCTGATGGTTGCTGTCCATGGCAGTACTGCAAAAATAACAGTACACAGTGTCAACCTTAAGAGTACTGAAGGTACAGTTACAATGATGCTATTCATATATTCCACAGTTTATAAATATTTCTATGAAATAGTTTTTTTAAAGGCTTACTTTACCTTTTACCAACCAAGAGAAGTAAAAACAAACAGCTGCATGGATAATAAAGGAATATTTAAGAAAGTAACAAGCAAGAACATCTAACAGCTTCTCTGGTGGTTCTACAAAATGTTCCCATGCTTTAGCTCTATTAAGTGAGCTAATTTACCCACAGGTGATATATCGCCTTGCTTATTAAGTCCTAGGTAAAATATGCCAAGGACAAATTTCACAAACAATGTTAGGAAAGAAAAAAAAATAACAAAACAAAAAATTCACAGAATATACAGTATAATACCACTTACATAGGTTCAGAACCCAAAAGTAAGCCATGTATTGTTTAGAAATACATATATAGTAAAAGAAAAGCAAGGGAACAACAGACAAAATTCAGGAGAGAAGTTATTTCCTGAGGGAAGGAGAGGAATGTAATATGAAAGAGACACATAAAATCACCAGATATTTCTTAAGACAGACAGTGTTTTAGGTGTTTATTATTTTTTAAGCTATACATGTTACCTATTTGTGTATCTATAATTTCTTAAAAACAGATATCAGAACACCATAAAATCGTTTGCATTTTATTGAAATACATCAATCAGCAAGCAGTGACTGAGTGCTTTGCCAAAGAGGCCTTCACATTATCAGCACCCTACATCATGCTTTATTACAGTAGCCTATTTTATTTTGTTCACAGAATTTAACACAATTTGTGATGATTCATTTGTTAGCCTAATTCCCCCATCAGGATGTAAACTACAAGATAGCAGGAATGCTACCACACAGAAGGGGCCCAATACACACTTGTTGAAGGGATAAACAAATGATAATGGTGAGTGCACACCTGCCTGTTTAGGGTCTCAGCACTCTGCAGCATGCAACTACAATACACAGCTTATGCCTTCAACAAGTTTACAAGTTAGATGAAGAAAGCAAATACTAAACGATGAAAGAATATGACACACCTTCATGTAATTAAGTGTTAATGATGCATGAATTAGAGACAAAAAAAATAAGATCAATGTTAACTTGGTGAAGTCTGGGAGAACTTCAGAACAGAAGGGGACCCGAACTGAGTATTTAAGGATAATAAGAATATAAAATCCTATGGAAGGGAGTGTATCCAGTGAGGCAATGAAGAGAAGCTGAAACAGAAATGTGTATGATCTGCAAGGGCATTGAGAGGTAGGCATAATTTTTTTAGAGCAGAAAACGTTGGGTGGTCCACCAATCCCATTCTTCACCCACTTGAAAATCTCCAAAGTTAGCAAACAAAATAAATTTAGGAAGTAAAATCATATTTCAAAACAGCTCATAAACAGTCAAAACTCCAATTACTAATCTTTATGTACAAAGGAAAAATGCTAAATCTATTGAAAGCGCAGCCAGGAGTCCAGCTTAACCAACACACAGGATGCATGTGATAGAGGAGGCAAGGCCAATAAAGCGGGCTAGAGGAAAAGCATAACAGGGAAGGGACAGGCAAGAGGATCTGTAGTAATCCAGCTCGGCAAATAGAAATGCTGCCCTGATCTAGGGTGGAGACTACAGGAACTAAGGAAAAAGGAAAAGAGGGCAAGAGCAAAAGAAAAATTCCAGTACTATCAATAGGCCTTGATGACTACACAGATGTGAGGGGAGAAAGGAAGCAGAGATCACTTACTAACAGGACAGAGGCTGAGTGACTGAGAGACTAGCGATGTCATTTCAAAAAAGAGAAAGTCAAAAGGTCAGGAGGAGCTGCTCAGTAAGGGAGGTAAGGAGTCAGATTTAGGATATAATACCCTTGAGGTACTGGTAAGATAGAGTTCCAACATCTGGCTGGCAGATGACAACATGAAAAGAAGGAGAAGAGGTTAGAGAAAGTTTTAGGCATCATCATTGGACAGAAAGGGGATAGCTGATTGGATATTTTTAATATTGAATTAATTACAATTATTTGCTCTAATATTCATACCTTTTCAATGGACTATGAGTTCTTTGAGAACAGGGATTAAATCAGATTTTTCTTTGTTTCCCCAGAACCTCCTTCATTGCTATGAGACAGTATAACAGTGTTTAAGGGTCCAGGTTCTAGGTTCAAATCTCAGCTCTACCACTTACTGGCTGTATGATCCTGTGTGAACTACTTATTTAGTTAACTTAGTTAATTACTTATTTCTGTGCTTAGGTTTCTTCACCTATAAAATTGGAATAGTGCCTATACTTGACACATTAACTCTGTCCAAACCCTGCACTAAAAAAATCTTGACCAAACTCTAGCATGGCTTCTGGTAGCATAAAGCTATGCCCCTAGAATGACCCCAGCTCCTTATTAAAATGCCTGCCTGAGGAAACTCAAAATGCTGCCAGGAAATTTTACTATTGTTTATTACTACTATTTATTATTTACTGTTGTTTACTACTATTGTTCTAGCAGCACCTAACAATAGGCCCCTGATCTCCCTTCCTGGAGTATTACCAAAAGGGGCTTACAATTGTGAACAGGTATCTCTTGCAACTCATAAGTACCTCTCTCAAGGACCTAAGAGTCATTCCCTTGAAATGTAATAATCAGGAAGGATACACAGCCTGTTTCTGTGGCAGGATAGAAACTTCAGAAACTTTTTAACTCTGGTAACTGCCAGCTAGCAGCTAGTATGCGCTGACCAACCCTTTGTAATTTTCACCCCTGACTCAACTGAGTCCCCCTCTAGCCACGTCCCCATTCTCCCTTTAAAACACCCAAATCACTTCTGCACAAATCAGAATAAAGCTCAGCTCTTTCCCCTACTGTCAGGAGTTACTAAATAAAGTCTGTTTTCACATTTTAATAACTGGCTGTGTTAATCTTGGGCACTATGTCATAACGCTGTTAAAAGGATTAAATACACCTATTATTACATTACTGTTAATTTCCAGAAGAGCAAAGTCAGAGTGGTTTATGAAGACAAAGAAAAGCTGAGGGCCCTCAAAGGAACTACCTTACGCCATTCCATTCCAAGATTGTCATCTTTGGAATAGCATCTTTGCAGTATGCAATGGAGATTAAGGGGGAAATGCACTAAAAGTTTTTCTCTAAAACAACACACGAGGAAAGACTAAGTGGAAGAAATGAAAAAGAAAAGATACTGAACATATCTTCTTAAATGTCTGACACTAAGAGTCTAGCACCAGCAGATGGAGCCTCATGATCACATTTCACCCTCTTTCCTTTCTCCTTCCTTCAGTCATGCAGTACTATTACATGTACTGTTTATTCCCCATTCCAGTGACTTGGCAATGCACTGGCCCAGCAGTCTGACTTACCTCAAAAGGCATTGTCTGAGACCAGCAGCTGGGGTCTGGAGGTGCCCCCTTTCTAACAAAGCCACTCTTTTTGCCAAGGAATTTACACTGTTGCACAAAGGCTTGGATGCATGCTCCTTGCCAGTTATGGGATGTTACCGGAATGAGGTCACTATTTACTAGAATATTAGCCATAGTGAGTCCAGTCTAATTCCATCCAGCCTAAGCACACTTTGTAGGATAACAAGATTTAGAAATCACACATGTTCTGCTGCTAAGTTCAACCCCAATGTAGCCTACTGGAGACTGCCCTACAGTAATGGCAGTATGTGTTTCCATGCCCTCCTTGAACAACAAAGTTCCTACAACCAACCACATGGATAAATATTCCTGTTCTTGAGTGTAAATTATACTTAATAGCAAATATCAGAAAGAACTCAAATTCCTATCAAATGAGCCCTGATCATAAAAGTATCACAGAGGAATACAGGGCATACATATAAATCTCTAGGACATACAAGAAATTAGTGATAGAGGTTGCCACCAGGAAGGGGAAATGGGTAGATGGGTACAGGAATGAGAGGGAGCGTGTCTGTTTTTTAACTTTTGAATCTAGTAGTTATTGAAATTACCTATTAAAGGAAATAAAAGTTTTTAATGATTAGGAAAAACTGACCCTATCAGTTGTCATACCACCTCATTTTAATTCTTTGAGGAATACCTACTCTATATTTTTGTATGCCTTCATTAATTTGCTTATTCTGTTAATCTCCTCTAATTTAATAGAAAGTAAACTATGAAAGTATTGATTTTGTCAGTATTGCTCACCATGGAGCACTCAGCACCTAGAACAGGATCTAGCACCTAGTAGCCAGCCATTCCATCAACGTTTATCAACGTATACTTACTAAAACTACTAACCTTGCCATCTTACCGCCTAAACCTCTTCTTCAGAATTCTGAGTTTGGTGTCCCCCTTCAATGTTTTCATTAATATTTGGTGTATCCCTATCTCTGCAGTTTTCACACTGTATTATAATTAACTGATTGTGTGCTGAGCTCACCCCGGAGGCCTTTTCTTCACTGGATTGGCATGGGTCAAAAAAGCCCCTGAAAGGCCAGGCTAATACTTCCCAGGTTGCAGCTGTCAGTGCCCAACCCAAAAAGGAACAACAAATCCGCAACCAACACAAACAGGGGCAAGTCAAATACTGACAGGACCGTCTAGAGCACACACACTCTACCGCCCTCGCACCGCAACACAACACCACCCGGACCAACCCTCTTCTCCGTATGCTCTCAGCCCTAAGCGACAGAAGAGACCGGAAGAGGCAGACAAGAGAAAGCGGCGATTTGCAGGCTCCAAGCCGGCCAGTAAGGAGTGCCACAAACCGCCTCGACTCAGGCTGGTTTCTCGCCACGTGAGTATTCGCTTCTTTAGCCAGCCACTCCAATTTATCCCTGAACTCTGCGGCGAGTACACACACCCACAGCCCCTTACCTGGGCGCAGCCATGTTGGATAAAACTGGACTACATTTCCCATGAGCCCGCAGGGCGATGAACGGAACTCCCACAACCTCTTTCGCCTACCCCAGGGCATTACGGAAGCTTTTTCAGCCAGTAGACCGCTCTTCTGATGTTGTGAAAATTCAGTTGTCTTATTTTGGGGAATAATAAGGTTTTTGAGTGCAGCATATTTGGAGCTCTCCCAGATGGATACAGTCAAACAGGTGTGTCCCCCGGTGCGTCAATAATCCTCCCAGCCCACCCCCACCCGCCCTCCGCTCTTTGTGCATCTTTCCTCCTGACACCTTATTAGAGAAATGGGAGAGGCCCCCTGGGGTGTGAACGATGACGTCGCATGGGCGAAAGAGAAAAAGATCAATATACATGAGCTTGCCGGGGCAATGGTGAGTACTAGAGTGGTAGGAAGATGTGTTGAAGAATGTTGGGGGTTGGACAGGAAAGGTGGGCTGCGTCAAATTTTAGAAGACTATGCCATTCTATTCTGTAAGGGGTCGCTGGAAGGGATGGGGTGATATGGCCAGAGCTTCTGGTGGAAGGTAGGAGGAGAGACTGAAAGTAAGAACACAGTGAAAAGTAAACAATTAACTAGAACACAGCAGTGGCAGACGGAAAGGACAAAGATGTAGTAACAGATCAGAAATAACAGAAATTTGTGTTATTTGTGTGATAGGAATGTATTATTAATCATTCTGTCTGCATTGTATTAGGAGCTGTGTGCATGCAGGGAAGGAAACTTGGAAGTGGGTTGGAAATCCCTTCCCTGCAGTGCCGATACAATGCCCCTGTCCGAATCCAACCACAGTGGACTCTCAGTAAACGTTAAGTCTGGCCAGCTAGGAAAAGTGGCACTGAAAAGAGTGCTATTAAGTGGAGAAATGGTTAATAGGAATGGAAAATAGGTTAGAAGGAGGAAAGAACAGAAGCTGAGAGGCAGATAGACAGCGATTGCAATAGTCCAGGAGAGGGTGAAGCTAAAACTGAACAGAAGTGAAGAGGCATGTGCAAGCTAGAAAGGCACATCAGCGAGACAGTGAAAACACTGAAGGGTGTAAGGGAAAGCATGTTCAATCTCCCCACTGCAGTTTTGCTTCTGCACTATCAGATGCTTTGAAAAACACATTCCAGTAGAACGCTGTAATGATGGAAATGTTTTTTGAGTTGTCCAGTATGATAACCACTAGCCACCTGTGGCTTTTGAGCATTTCAAATTTGGCTAGTGCAACTAAGGAACTGAATTTTTAATTTAAAATTTTTTTAGTTTTAATTAATTTAAAGTTAAATAACTACATGTGGCTAGTGGCTACCAAATTGTACAACAATGTAACATATCCCCTTACCTCCTATTAACCAAATTCAGTTCTTTCATCTGCATATCCACCCTGCTTGAAGGTACTGAACCTTTTGAAACTTTGAATTGCCTAGCCTCTGTGAAACTCCTCTCTCCTGGTTGCCTCCTAGTTGTCATCACATTCTGATGACGTGTTTTCAGAGTTTTTACTAGCTTCCCTCCATCTTTTCACAATTAAATGAAGGCATTCTTTCAGGTTTTGTTTCACTCTGTTCTCTTGTTTTAGTCTTTCTCTGTCTTCTTCTCCAGAGTTTGAAAGAGATTTGTGAATAATTCTCAAATCATACCTTCAACCCTGGCTTTCCTTTAGAAGGCAGTTTAGTTTAGTGAAAACAATGATGGGCATTGGAGTTATGACCTGAAGTAGAAACTGCAAAATAGAATTTACCTTTTAGGATTGATGTAATAGTTAACTGCCATACATAAAGTAGCTGTTAAACGATTGTTCATTCCTTTTCTACTCTTTTGCTCCTGAGATACTGGCCCAAATTTCCAGCCACCTGCTGACCATCCTTGCCTCCATATCCTTAGAAAAAATGTGGATACATTTAAAATTTCAGATGTAATCCTTTTTATACAGGCTCTTATCTTTTGCATAGAATATTGCATGGCTGTTTCTCCCAGAGAAGATGACACTCTGAAGCAGTTTTCAGTTACATTAGATTCTGTGGTATTCATTATGTAACTCCAATATCTTCCATAGCCTTATAATAATAAAATTGTAGTAAGTGTTGAACTGAAAAGAAATTTAATTTTATGATAGAATTCATTTTCACCTGTACCAAAAGCTTTACATGTTGATCTATATAATTTTTTAAAGGTATTTAAAAATGACTCTTTCCTTAGTAAAAGCCTGTCCTCAGCTTCGCTATAGGTGAGTTCTGCATGTCACTAGAGCAGAGGTTAGCAAGATAGGAACAGATAATAAGTATTTTCAGCTTGGCAGCCACATATGGTCTCTGGTCATGATTTTTTTTTGTTTTTTTTTAACAACCTTTAAAAATGTAAGAACATTTCTTAACTCCCCTCGCTCATCCCAGCAGGATCTGGCTCATGTGCTGTAGTTGCTGACCGCTGGACCCTCCTCGTGGACTCTCTAATCCTGAGCACAGTCTCAAGGTAAAGCTAAGATTAGTGCCACTATTGAAGGCATTTACAGTGAATTACAGTATAAATGAATTTAATCAGATTAGCCAACACTACATTTTAAAGCATGGAATAGTAGAGGTCTGTCCCACAGTAGAGTTCCAGAAATTAGGGCTATGAGCAACATATTTAGAATTGCCTTTAGTTGCTTGCCAGTGACAAAAAACTGGGCTGATTGCTTAAACAAATCGTTATTTTTCTTCAGTTGACAAGCCATCCATACAAAAGCAATCACTGGCACTGATTCTGCTTTTCAAAACTGTCATCAAGAAACCAGGTGCTTTCATCTCCTATTCCACCATCTTTGGTATGTTGACTTTATCCTCATTCTTGATGTCTCCTGATTATAGAGTCACTGCTTCCTCTCCAGACATCTTGTCCCAAACTAGCTTCTCTAGCTGGATAAAAGGAGCAGAGTCTCCTCTTATCATCCAAGAAGCTCCGAATGGACTCCCCCTTGTTTCTTTGGCCACATGGGTTGCATACTATGGTAGGCACAATAATGGACTTCCAAAGATATCCATACTCTAATCTTTGGAATCTGTGAAAAATGCAGATATAATTAAGCTTGCAGACTTTAAAGTAGATTATCTAGGAGGAGCCAATATAACCAGACAGATTCCCTAAAAGGGGATCTGGCTGAGCAAGAGAAATAGAGCAGAAGAAATCAGATTACAAGTGTGAAGGATTCAGGATACCATTGCTGGCTCTGAATTGTAAGTGTCCACATGCAAGGACCAGAAAGAGGCTTCTATAAGCCAGGGATGACCCCCAGCTAACAGCCAGTAAGAAAATGGGAACCTCAGTTCCACAGCCACAAGGAACTGGGTTCTGCCAACAACTGGGATAAGCTTGGAAGCATCTTAGTAAGAGCCCAGTGAGCCAACACCTTGGTACTTTCCTTAAGAAACTGAACAGAGAAACCACATGATCCAGCCCAAACTTATGGCCTACAGAACTGTGAAATAATAAATTTGCTAATTTGTTACAGCAACAATAGAAAACTATTACACATGCTTCACCCAGACAAATCGCTAGTTAAAGGGAGTGGCATTACCATGACTGCTTTGGGCCAGTCATGATGAATTCCACAGGGCTGCAGTGAGGCCCGTTTTTCCTGAGATCAAGAGATCTTGATAAACTATGATCTGTCTATAATTAAAATTAGTTCTGTTGGCAAGAAAAATGGGAGAATAGCTATTGGGTAGACAACAGCATATTCCATAAGGGGTTGAATACATCTTCTGGCTGGATTATCATAATATGGTTTATCTCAAAACCTAAGAAAAAGGGATATTAGAAGAGGAAGCACTCTCATCAACTAATAAAGCTTTCAAAGGTAGACTTCTAATAGCTCTACATTCCTGCTTCAAGACTCCTCATCAGAAAAAATTGGAAATGTTCCCAACAGTCCTTGAAAATTGTTCCATTTTTGCTGTTTCCAAAATGTGATATGGTTTTACTGCAGTTTCATATTCAACTCCTATACATAATGAGGTTTCTGATTACCCTTTTCTTTTTCCCCACCTAGACCATTTGTCTTTTGCTACCTTCTGACTTTTTTCCCACTTGTACCCAATGGTAAGTATATTGGTTTTGATATTTTTCCTATTTATGGTTAAAAAACACTTTCATCTCTCAGTGTTTCTTCTCCATGTATTCTTCAGCTACCTATTTTATCCAAACTTTTGTTTTCTACTTCCCTGGATTTCTGGTTTCTTAAAACTCCAACAAGAATGCATAATTTTTATGTAAAACCATTTGATGTTCACTATGACATTTCAGGACTGAATACATTATTCATGCTCTGCTGATAAAAATTCAGTGCAAAGTTTGCAGTTTTATAAGTCAGATGGTGAAAGAATTCCCATGCAGTAATTAGAAGCAAAAGTAACCCCCCCAAAAAGAAGAAGATGATGATGAAAAAAAGAAAAGGCACCAACCTTTAATTTCTAATACAAAACCATAAAAGTCCACTTGTAAGATTGTTATTTGGTCAGTTGCAAAACATAGGATTTTAGCTCTAAAACATTATCACCACGATCATCCTCCAACCCCAAAAACATGGTTTATTATTGAGGCTGAAAACCTGCCTAATTGACAAAATAATTCTTTTTCTGCAACATACTTTTCAATTAGAAAAGAATAAAGAATTGATAACAGGGTGCAGGAAAATCTTTGGGATAGCCAGAAGAGTGGGATTTGTGGATTTTTAAAGGTTATGATAAATGAATGATTTTTTAAGTGTTTTCCTTAACTCTACAAGAAAAAATCTCTTAATTTGTAAACAATTCATTTTAAAATATGTAACTACTTTGATATCTCCATTCTATCATTAATCTCTCAAAGACCCAAAAATACAGATATTTTCAAAAGAGGACAAGCTTCATCATTAACTATACTGGATGTAAATCCATATTTCATATAATCATGATAATTTCTGAATTTGTAGGTTTTTTGTTAGATCTGATTAGACAGTCTTAGCTTGTATTTACATTATGGCTAACTTAGGACCTCATACTAGGAGCAATTGTGCCTTTTTTTTTTTTTTGCTTGAATTGTCTTTCTTCATCTTCAGTGTAGGGAATTTAGCATTTTCTAGCCCACTTGTCCATTTTGCAAAAGTAGTTTTTGGGTTATATAAACATTTACCAAGCACAAAAGTCATGTCTTTGTTAAAGCAAAGGAGGGAGGGGACCAGGGTCAGCTCTCCTGCCTGCAAATTCCCACTCCACTCTTTTTAGAGCACCTCTCAAAGTCTATGACATGTGACACCCAGACATGCAGACCTAATGAAACCTCCAGTGTACTAAATGCGAGTGAAATTAATTTGCTTTAGATAAAACTATAAGTAGAATTTCCATAGGATTTTTTCAGATACCCTGAATTGTCCCTACTGCATATTAGACACCACTGCACCTAGGGCATGTTGTTCAGAGGGTTACCCTTAGACTAACTGCATCAGAATCACTGGAGTACTTGTTAAAAATACAGAGTACCAGATCTCACTAAACATAATAAGTCAACTAAAAGCAAATACTAAGTTTAAGTGGTTTCTCTGAACCCAGTGGATTATAGTGTGTTTCAAAATTTTCTGGGACCAGAACCCAGCAATATGCATGCTTAAGCAATCTGGCTGTTTTTGCAAGTGTTCAACCATCAAAGAAAAATAGTGTATGTTATTCTTCAATATAGAGCTCTTTATAAATCTGTCCCAGAATAACAAACTGTCAAGGTACTGCCAAAGTTCTGATGTATTTGGATTTTTAATTTTATGTGAAATGTTTTTAATTATATTAGTGACAAGGGACCAAGAAACCCAAGTGATACAGTGTTCATATTATGAAATTATTAAAGAGCACATAAAATTATGTCTCAAATCAGTTCTAATCACTGGCATCTCCATATCCTATTTTACAGTTGCAGCAGCTGAGACTTAAAGCATATAAACTGTTTAAATGGAAAATACTTAAGGGAGTGAGTTACATTCATGTCAGTGTTCTCACATGAATTAAAGGACTTAGTTTTTTTTAATATAATTTATTTTATTATCATTAATCTACAATTACATGTGCAATATTATGGTTATTGAACTACCCCTTCATCAGGTCCCCCCCACCAAACCCATTACAGTCACTGTCCATCAGCGTAGTGAGATGCTATAGAGTCACTACTTGTCTTCTCTGAGTTGTACTGCCCTCCCCGTGCCCCCCCAATATTACATCTTCTAATTGTAATGCCCCCTTTTCCCTCTTATCCCTCCCTTCCCACCCATTTTCCCCAGTCCCTTTCCCTTTGGTAACTATTAGTCCGTTCTTGGGTTCTGTGAGTCTCCTGCTGTTTTGTTCCTTCATTATTTTTTCTTTGCTCTTATACTCCACATATGAGTAAAATCATTTGATACTTGTCTTTTTCGGCTTGGCTTATTTCACTGAGCATAATACCCTCTAGCTCCATCCATGTTGTTGCAAATGGTAGGATTTGTTTTCTTCTTATGGCTGAATAATATTCCATGGTGTATATGTACCACTCTTCTTTATCCATTCATCTACTGATGGACACTTAGGTTGCTTCCATTTCTTGGCTATTGTAAATAGTGCTGCGATAAACATAGGGGTGCATCTGTCTTTTTCAAATTGGGCTGCTGCATTCTTAGGGTAAATTCCTAGGAGTGGAATTCCTGGGTCAAATGGTATTTCTATTTTGAGTTTTTTGAGGAACCTCCATACTGCTTTCCACAATGGTTGAACTAATTTGCAGTCCCACCAGCAGTGTAGGAGGGTTCCCTTTTCTCCACATCCTCGCCAACATTTGTTGTTGTTTGTGTTTTGCATGTTGGCCATCCTCACTGGTGTGAGGTGATATCTCATTGTGGTTTTAATCTGCATTTCTCTGATGATTAGCGATGTGGAGCATCTTTTCATGTGCCTGTTGGCCATCTGAATTTCTTCTTTAGAGAAGTGTCTATTCATGTCTAAAGGACTTAGTTTTATAAAACAAATATAATTAGGTCTTAGTGAGGTATAAGTATTAAACACTTAACCTATGTTGGTGTTTAATCCTAACACAAACAATAGGAGTATGTTTTATCCTCTCAGTTTTACAGATGTGGAATCTGAGGCTCAGAGATGTTAAGCGGATTTACAAAGATCACACAGTTAGTGGTGACACAGGTAATAGTCCAACCCCAAGTCCCTCCTCTTTTCCAATTGCATACATTATGCTGGGGAACACCATTGCAGAGAAAATGTCCTGTGATATTTTGAAGTCTATCCAAGCACCATCAGACAAATACAGGTGTGACAAACATGAAGAATGTTTTATTTAAATAGTTGCATCTTTTAAGCACATGCAAGAGTAATTTACACAGTATAATTTTTTAACCTTCAATAATAGTTTGTTCAGAATCTTAAGTTTATATTATACACTATATTATTAATTTTTAAAAAGACAAACAATATTAACTATCTTATTTTCTGTTGTTCTAGCTTGCAGTGTCAGAAATAAGATTAGATGTCATCATTTTCTCACCTATTTGAAATGGCTTATGGTTCCATGTGGTTAATAGGAAGTTAACTAAACCTAAAATTTACTTTCAGCATGTCTAGGAAGTCTGTTGACAGTCTCAGTGTGAATAATTAATTAGCATTGATAATGGAACTCCTCATGAAATTTAAAACACCCTAATGGAAATAGACAGCTTTAAAAAAATCATTTGAAACAAGAAACTTACTGAAGTTGAATTACTGAGGTAGTGATATATGTAGATCATGATCTCAAATTAAATGTCTTCCATGACCTTCAAAATAATTGGGGTTTATGAGTCCCTGACACTTCTTATGGCATCCCCTCTATTACAAATTCCTCCATAGTTCTAAATGCTCTTTCGGTCCAATGAATATAAGTGGTATTGTGACAGTGGCTTTGTGTTGTTTCTAATCTAACCCAAGGAGATTGGAGTTGAGGTACTTAGATAAACCTTGGCTGAGAATTCAGGGAACAAAAGAAATGAGAGACAAAGTGTTAAAGAAATAGGGGTCCAGGACCTAAAGAAATACAGTAAGCCCAGAGCCGTATTCCTTTCAGTGTTACAGGCAAGTTCAGCCATTAGATGGCAGCAGCGGAAGCAGGAACTTCTAGAATATAAGAAGTCCTGGGCAAATATGCATACTTGGACGTCAGAACCCTGCTGAAGAGCTCTGGAATCTCCAAAGGCTCTGGCTGGAATGGAGTTCCTCAGGAGGCCACATCACTGAAGTGATCCCAGGTCTCCTGTTCAGAGTCCAAATAGAAGTCTTGAGTACTAAAACCAAGACTTAGGAGTATTAAGCAGATGTTACCAAGCCATGGTAACAAAGGGTCTCTCAGAAGTCAGCTCAGTTTAGACCAAGAAAATCAACTAGAAGTAAGAGAGACACCATAGCTCTTCAATAAGAAGCAGGATGAGGAACAAGGGCTTGGGCTACATGTCAGAATCGAGCAAAAAGCAGACTTGCCTGAGAACCAGAAATGTTGACACAGTAGGCTGGGTCCCAGGCTCTTCTGGTTATTAAAGTAGTGGTTGTGAACTTAGGGGCAGGCTCGGAGGTATCTTGGCAATGGAGAGTCATCAGTTTCTTGGGCTATACTGAAGGTATCTATGATAGCTAGAATCGAATGGTGTAGATCATTCTTCCTTTTTATTAGCTGTTAAAGCAAATATAGTGATGAGAAATGAATCCAGGGTGTCAGTCAAAAAAAGAAGCTGGTCAATGATATTTCCAGTTCCTTGAAAAGAAAATGGGGGTGAGGGGTGGAGGGACAGACCTCATCACAAAGAGAGAATTGCAGTAAGGAGTTCACAGCTAGTAAAATGCCTTGCATTCTTGGTTGTGCCATTTTATATAAGCATGACTTGGTCTCAAGATGATCTAGAACTTTCTTTAGTTCTTCTAGACAAGTCTAAAGCAGAGATGGTGGTTGGAGCTGGAAGTACCTAGGGACATTGAAAGTAGAAAAATAGGGTCAAACTAACTGAAAAAGAGCTGAGAACTTCTGGTGTTCTAAACAAAAACACTTAGATTTGAGCCATCATTTCAATTTCCTGAGGGAAAATGTGCTTCAGGAATACTATCCCCTGGCATACTTTTGGTTAAATCAGACTTAAAACTTCTTGTATTGGTTTGTCTGTTTGATCCAGGGCCCAGAATTAAGCAAGAATCAGTCTCCCATCCTTTAAGTTAAAGGATCTAGTGCTAGCACAACTTCAAGAAAACTACTAGGTCCAAAACAGTCCTCCTCTTTCACATCAGGATCCAAGCTCATACTCTCTTGGTTAGTCGAGTTTGGAGCAAGGCAGAAATGGTCCTGAGGTTAAAGGATAGGAGATAAACAAAACCAGAATAATCCACAGCCAGAGTACCCGGGGTTTGTTTCTTACACGAATGAGGCAAGAGAGCCTCCAAGGAAGTCTGACGTGTAGAAATCCCTGAAAGTTTTGAGTTTCAGATTTTGATCAACATGAATCTAGCCCCTCGGGCCATGAAAAACTAGCTGAGAACACCCCTTGCTCCCAAAACAGTGAGGGGGAGACTGAGAAGGTTGTCCATTAGCTATGGAATGCTGGTCCCATACTGAAAGGCCACAGACATGGAGGAGGCAGCGTTCACAGGAAGGCTCAGCATTTAGGTGCATCATGTTAGAGTCAGGTGTGCTAAGCCAAAGTAGAAGCACTGAGAGAATCCTACAAGTGCTAGAAGGAAGTGCCCACAGCTGAGGTCCTATATGGACCTGGAGACTGAGGCTTCAGCCAGTTGTCTGTCATTAAAGATGTAGCCCAGCTTGACAAATATTCAGATTTATTAGAAGGGGTATGAAAAAGTGCAACCCCTATCCCTCCAGACAAGGCAGTTTCCAGACCAAGCATTGGCCAGGAAGCTGGAGTTCCAAGTCATGTGCAGGCATGGAAGTGAACAACATGAAGCAGCCCATATAAGGCTATCAGGCCTTTAATATGGAGCTGAGCCACCTCCACCCATGGTGTACACTAGACACAACTGATAAAGGTCTGCTGTAAACAGTTGGGGCTTAAGCCCCTCTCTGCTGGGATGCACTTCAATTTCCATTAGAGAAAAACTTCTAGCCTAGAATTAAAAAGCTGGTTTATTGCTTCTCTCTCACACCATTGCTGTTTCTCTCCCCTGAGATTTGTTGGGGCTTGCCCACAAATGCTGTCATGGGAGCTGTTACCTAACAGGTTTTTTATCCATTGAGAAATGGACTTTGGCCTGATTTTCATGTGATCAGAAGAGTCCGTGACTAGACTCAAGATCCTAGAAAACTAGAAAAAGGTAAGTCAACACCAAATAACTAGGCAGGACTCTAACTCCTGCACACACATCAAACCGTCAGTGAAGTGAGCCACACTGTTGAGATGTCCCATATACTGGGCCTGCAAAAGTTGCTCCTCCTTACTGGGGAAGAAGAAACCCTCAAAGCAGCATTCTCTTCCAGTAACTGATGGTCTGGACACCACAGAGCCACAGCTTTACCAGGGTTAAGTCAAGGCCCAGAAGGCACAAGTGAGGCTCTGGTCCACTCCAGTTTTTGCAAGTTAGGTTGTCAAAAACAAGTCTCCAATTCCTTAGTGGACATAGAGACCTAAACAATACATATACACTCAGGTAAGGCCAAAACACATTCAGTTAGTCCGGCAGCAGCTAAGAAGAGGAGAAGCCACCAGCAAGAGGAGTCAGGACCTCTTCAGCTGCCCTTGGCAAGGCCTGGTTAAACTCAAAGAAAAGATACAGAACTACACTTAGAATGAGACATCAATCCCCCAGTGCTGCCAGAAAACAGTACATCCAGAAAGCAGGACAGAATTTTAAGTGATGTGCAAGCAACATGAGGTAGCAGAGTCTTCACAAAATAGTAACAAAAAAGGAGATCCAACAACAGTCAATTCTTGGAATTCCCAGCAAAGGCCTCAGTCACCAGAGTTTAAGGGCAAAGTTCACTCCTTAGGAGAACTAAAAAAGCAAAGCAGGGTCTCACTTCTCAGGGAAAGCATGTTCAGGATAGGGGTCTGGAAGCAGTGGAGAGGAAGAACGTCTGAAGAACTCACACACTAACCCTGAAACTAAGCAGCAGGGAGTAGCTCTGTGGTTGGCCTAAATCTTTCCTGGGGGAAACTGCTGGAACACGTTAGCCCACAGATGAGAGGTCAAGGGACTCCAAGTGTGTTGAAAAGGCACTCTTAATGAGAACAAACCAAGCCTTCAGGAAACAGATTGGGCTGGCAGGGGGGTGGTCTGATTTATACTTCTACAGTGGTCAGGGAGGTCACAGGACCTAGTCTCTTCAACTTCCTATTAAGGCATTTTCGCCTAGTTAATCAATAAATTCTTTGAAGGCCACAGCTTTTACTTTTGTATATTAAACTATAGCACCCAGGAATGAGTAGTGCTCATAAATAGTGCCAATATGTTTGTTGATTTAGTCTATTCACTGGTTTAAAGGCACCACGGTACAGCAGAGGGGCACAGCCGAGAAGGAGTGCATTACAGCAAGTCTTGTCACCTTTCTGCACCTCAATTGCTTCTCTGTGAAAGGGGGCAGTTGGACCAAACTATTAATTTTCAAGTATAATCCTTGAGCCTTAGGGTTTCTATGGGATGCCTCAGGTGGTCACCATGCACAGTGGGAGTGGGGAGAGGAGATGAACATTGGTCCATGCCCACTTTATTGAGAGCAGATCTGCCTTTTTTAATTTTGAGTTCACAGTAGAAGGTCATTTATAAGGGTTCTATGGCTAAGTTTTTTTAAAACTACCTGACTCTAGTATTTCAAATGTCCCTTTCATTCTAATATGATAAGATTTTGTAATTGCATTGACATTTATGTGGCACAAGCATCTTATTAGGTAGTAGTTCATCCCAATCTAAGAACAATACTTCCCTTTACCCTCACTGGCCTCTGTTGACTTTGGCTCTTTCCACTTTGGCAGCAGTGAAATAAAGACAGATGTGTTGTGTGCATCTATGGATAAAGTGAAGGTTCCTGTGGCCAGGATTCTCACCTGGACCCGGTTGGCTAGCTCACTACACACGTGTGGGCAATATGTTGTTATTGACTCTATATAAAGAGCTCCACCCAGTGCTCTGGGTGACATGGTGGCATGGCTGCAAGGCTGCAGGAGAGCAGAGGTGAGACTAGAGTGGTGGCAGTGCTGAGGACAGAGACTGAGACGGCTGCAGGGGTAGAGAGGCCCAGAGGCAGACACTGGCTTGCTGCATGCAGACTTGCTCTGAGTGGATGGGATTCTAGTGATTGACCTGCCATCGTGGAAATAAAGTTAGGTATAAACCTTTCACCCCAAGAACGTTCTACTGTCATTTATTTGGTCACATTCAATCCATAGTGAACTTGTCCAGGACTGAAACCCATTGGCAAGATGGCATCTAACTGTACCTCTTTTATACTCCTCAGCTTGATCTTTTCAAGCTGTGTCAACAACTCCCTTTCCTTCACTCTTTGAATGAGGCTAATTGATGTCCTAATTTATGGGAAAGCCACCTGGGACACCCCTCCCTCCACTCAGCTGGAATACACCCCTGGTTATTTGGGCTTTTCCCCTCTGTAGCATTCTTACCTTGTATGTCTTACTATTCCTCCTTTGGCATAATGATTGGCTTTTTTCTCCCCCTCTGCCTTTTTATACCTGAAGGCTCCCAAGAATACTAAGAAATTACTGTGGTTGATGTCTGTAGACCGCTTCAGCAGTGGAAAAGGAAAATAAATGGAGTAAGATGAAAGGGAGAAGAAAAAGCAAGCGTGAAAAAGGAAGGAGGTATGTATTGTCTCTTGGTATATGGTGATATCCACTCTTCCTTGCCCCTTCTGTAAAATACCTTCCAGATAGCTGCTATGTATGGAGCTGCTTTTTTTTTTCCTGGTATGGTGCTGTTTTGACTAACAATTTAGTAAAAAAACAAAACAATAAAACTTGCACTTTTTACTCCTCACCAAATAGCAGTCAACTAGTATGGATTTGAGAGACAGTATCACATAGTAGTTCAGATATGGGCTCTGTGGTAAGACTGCCTGGAATCTTGCTAGCTTTGGGACCTTGGCCTCTATATGCCTCAGATTCCTATTTTAAAGTGGGGATAATAGATGAGATTGGGAATAAAGATTGCAGAGTAGGAAAGGAAGGCAGAAACCTCCTCCCACAAACACACCAAGGAAGCAAGTACAGCAAATACAACTAAACCTGAACACTGCAGAACAGACCACTTACAGCTGTGAAAGAAGAGAAGACCACACAGAAAAGAGTAAAGTTGCAGAGCCACAATCAAAGGAACCCCAGTCCTTCCCCCATCCTAGCCCACAGGTGGGAGGAAGAGGAATGGAGTGGGGAGGGGATAGGTGCTCAGGAACTCCACACAACTGGAAGCACAAAGATCCCCTAACAAAAGGAACCCCAGGAAGACAACACCAAGACATATAATAATTAAAATGGCAAAGATCGAGGACATGGAGAGATTATTGAAAGCAGCCTGAGAGAGAGAAAAGGTTACTTATAAAGGAAAGCCCATCAGGCTTTCAGCAGACTTCTCAGCAGAAACTTTATAGACCAGAAGGAAGGTGCATGAAATATTTAATGTGCTGAAACAAGGACCTTCAACCAAAAATCCTCTGCCCAGCAAGCTTATCATTCAAATTTGAAGGTGAGATTAAATAATTCCCAGATAAATGAAGGCTCAAGGAATTTATAACTACTAAACCAGCATTGCAGGATATGTTAAAGGGACTATCATAGATGTAAATGTTCCTAAGGCTAAATAGTCTTCACCAGTGAAAAGAAACCCACAATAAAGATAGTAAACCAGTTAATTAACAGGCAAGTATGAAATTAAAACAAATGTACTAAAAGTAACTACACACAAAATCAGTCAAGGGAGACACAAACAGTGCAGATTATGATATCTAATATATAAAGTGTGGAGAAGGACGTACTTTTAGTTTGTGTTTGAAATAGAGCAATCATCAACTTAATCAAGAAGCTATCCTTGAACCTTATGGTAACCACAAATCTAAAGCCTTTAATAGAATCACAAAAATTTTTTTTAATCCTATCATAACACTATAGAAAAACATTAAGTAACAAGAGTATAAGAAAGGAACAGAGAAGCTATAAAAACAACCAGAAAAAAACAATAAAATGACAATAAGTAAATACTACCAATACTTACCTTAAATACTAATGGACTGATTGCACCAATCAAATGACACAGAGTCACAGGGGGGAAATAAATTGCAACACATTCATTTTAGGAGACACACCACTTATATCAATAGACCAACCAGACAGAAAATAAATAAGCAAACAGAGGCACTGAACAATGTATTAGATCAGATGGACTAAACAGATATCTACATAACACTCCACTCAAAAGCAGCAGGATACACATTACACATTTTCTCAAGTGTACATGGAATGTTCTCCAGAATAGATCACATACTAGGCCACAAAAAGAGCCTCACTAAATTCAAAAAGATTTGAAATTATATCAGGCAGCTTCTCAGACCACTGTGGTATGACACTAGAAACAAATTACACAAGGAAAACAAAAAAGCCTACAAACACATGGAGGCAAAACAACATACTTCTAAGTAATCAACGGATCAATGAACAAATTAAAACAAATCAAGCAATACATGGAGACAAGTGAAAATAAAAATTCAACAGTCCAAAATTTGTGGGATGCCACAAAAGCAGTACTAAGAGGGAAGTACGTAGCAATACAGGCCTACCTCAAGAAACAAAAACAATCCCAAATAAATGGTCTAAACTCAAGAAACTAGAAAAAGAAGAACAAATAAAACTCAAAGTTAGTAGAAGGAAGAACATAATAAAGATCAAAACAGAACTAAATAAAGTAGAGAAAGAATAAAACAATAGAAAAAAAATCAATGAAGCCAGCAGCTGGTTCTTTGAGAAAATAAACTCCTAGCCAGACTTACAAGAAAAAAAGAGAGTACACAGATAAGTCAGAAATGAAAAAGGAATAGTCACAATGGATACCACAGAAATACAAAGATATTGGAGAATACTATGAAAACGTATGCCCATCAATTGGACAACCTAAAAGAAATGGACAACTTCCTTCTGGAGGTTCCTCAAAAAACTAAAAATAGAAATACCATTTCACCCAGTAATTCCACTTCTAGGAATTTACCCAAGGAAAACAAAATCCCTGACTCAAAAAGATAAATTCATCCCTGTGTTTAGCACCACATTATTTACAATAGCCAAGGTAGGGAAGCAACCTAAATGTCCATCAATAGATGGATGGATAAAGAAGAGGTGGTACATATACATAATGGAATATTATTCAGCCATAAAAAGAAATCGACCATTTGCAACAACATGGAAGGAGCTAGAGGTTATTCTCAGTGAAATAAGCCAAGCAGAGAAAGACAAATACCATAAGATTTCACTTATTTATAAAGTTTATAAAAACAAAGCAGAACAGTATGAATGAAACAGCAGTAGACTAATAGTGACTAGTGGTTACCATAGTGTGGATAAAGTGTGGCCAGGATTCTCTTCTGGCCCTGGTTGGCTAGCTCACACATATGTGAGCAATACATTGTTATTGACTCTGTAAAGAGACCTGCCAGTGCTCTGGGCAACATGGTGGCATGGCTGCAAGGCTGCAGGAGAGCAGAGACAGGACTGGACTGGTGGCAGCGCCGAGAACAGAGACTGGGATGACTGCACAAGTAGAGAAGCCTAGAGGCAGAGACCAGCTTGCTGCATGCAGACTCGCTCTGAGTGGATGGGATTCTAGTAATTGATCTGCCACCGTTGAAATTAAGTTGAGTATAACCCTTTCACCCCAAGAACGTTTTACTGTGATTTCTTTGGTCACATTGAATCCGTAGTGAACTTGCCTGGGGATGAAACCCATTGGCAAGACACATGGGGGAGGGGTTGGGGTGGTAAAGGAGGGTGAAGAGGATAAGGGGGCACAAAAATTCTCAGTCATAATATAAGTTGGTCATGGGGATGGTAGCGCAGCTTGGAGAATATAGTCAATAATTCTGTAATATTTACTATTACAGGTAGTAATCTCACTAGTGGGGGTGAGGATTAAGTAATATGGGTAACTCTTGAACAACTGTGTTGTATATATATATGAAACCAATGTAAGATTGTATATCAATGATACCTCAATATTAATTAATTTTTTAAAAAGGAAGGTAATAGTAATAATAGAACTCATCTTTATGGTTGCTATGATGGTGAAATGAGATAATGCAAGTAAAGTGTTCTGAATAAGGAAGGCCTGGCACAAAGTGAGGCCCTGTAAATGTTGGCTTTTATTATAAAAAAATGTTTTGCCTTAAGGCTTTTCCTCCATCCCTGTCTGCTACGTCATGTTCCTTTGTAAATGAATTGGCCCAGTCTCCTGTGGCCTTACCATGCCTACCACAGCCTAATAAATGTTCATGGTAAACGATAGCAAACATTGCTTCTCTCTGTGGAGTGCCTATTAAATGTTCTTGCTTTTATGCTAGTAAACCGTCAGTTCCACTTAGGCAAAGAAAGAAAAAACCACATTGTTGTCTATGTACAACAGGCATGTTTAGAAGGCTCAGCCTGGGACAATGTAAAAATTTTATTATTACATTGCAAGAATATAATAAAATGAAACAAATGAGCTGCAGCTGATGCTTTATAGAACTTGGCTTATCTCCGAAGTATGTGGTTCTTAATCAGCTGTGTGCATTAAAGTCACCTGGGGAAGTTTTCAAAAACACATACATGGGCTGCACCCCCGCCCCCAAGGAATCTGAGTCACTAGGCCTAGGTGATGTTCTGACATATTTACTTAGGAAAAATTTACCCAAGTGATGGTGATGCAGAAAGAACTATTATTCCAAGTAGTCCTGGTCCCTTTCGTCCCATTCAACAAAAACTAATCTAGAATTGAAAAAATCATCCACAATTTTGATGGCACTCTTTGTATAACTAGGTGTACTTGAAAGTTCTTAGCAAGTTTTCCAGGCATAGAAGAAAATGTCTGTATCTCATATCCACAACATAATCATAGAATTATGTTCCATTAGGATTGAGCTACTAGCAACTTTTCTATTGGGTTTTTCTGCCATTTTAATGAGAACAACGCAAACAATAAGCACCTTTGAGGATAATTTTGTGATACACTTCCTTCACCTGATGCTGACTCTACATTGGGATGTTGAAAGCATGCTGGTACTGCTGTTACAGTTTTCAGTTTTCTCTTGGATACTTTTCCCTCCTTCTTATTTTAGGATATTTATCTACTTTCATATATAAGGCACCTCAGTCACTCATAACTTTTTGTGTAAAGTGCCTTGCCAATGGGTTTCAGCCCCAGGCAAGTTCACTATGGATTCAGCGTGACCAAAGAAATGACAATAGAACATTCTTGGAGCTAAAGGGTTTATTGCCTGGCTTGTTCTCCTGGCAGTAGGTCAAGCACTAGGTTCTCTGCCTCCACCCAGAGCACTGGGTTGAGCTCTCTATATAGGACAGTAAATAGCTTATTGCCTAAAGGTGTGGAAGCGGTAGCCTAGCCACAGGCCAGTTACATCATCAGGTGGTTTAAGTTCAGTGAGGATCCTGGCCATAGGAACCCCAACTTCCCCACACTCCTCCCCAACAGGATTCTCACCTTACAGTCTATGCACACTCAATCTTCCGCAATGATTGCCGTGCGAGAAAGCTGGCCCACTCTAACCAGATTCCACAACAGCAGCAGAGAATAACAACACCTTAGAGATAATAACAAAAATTAAGATACAACAAGAATTTGATACAGGTAACAAAAATTATAATAATCCTCAAACCAGAGAAGGTTCCCAATCAACAAAGACCTTAGGGGCCATAAGACACTTGTTTTAAGGACACCGACATAGGCAAACCTTGTCAATCAGGTAGAATGCATGCAAGAGAGTGGTCCTGTAATAGGACCATAGCAGGAAGGGGGTCCCGTCCAGGTCTAGTATACCATACTTTTACTGCTCTCCCCATGGGGGTTACTGAAGGGTCTATATATGCTGCTACTGGAGGTGCATGCACTGGCCATAATGATAGAACAAAACTCCCTGGTAAGATGATCCTACATTCTGGCCGTTCAGAATGTACTACTGTGATCTTTGGGGGCCACTCTGCTGTTACTCCAGGAATACACGGGAGAGCCAGCCATCATTGGTCTATAAGTCAAAAGCTCCAAGGCCACATCCATTCAGTGGAGTCTCCAGGGTTTCGCCCAGTTGGTGCTGGCTGCAAGATATTATTCTGGTGGCTGAACCTCGGCTTCAGTGATTCTTCCTTGGTTTGTATTTGCAGTTGTGTAGAGGAGGCAGTAATATGTGTTAACATGTCTACGGGGCTCAGGGTTCCCTTTAAGGGTTTCTCATGCAGACACTGTAGCACTGTCCATAAGCAGACTGACCACCCCACAGACTTTTGGTGTCTGACTTCAGTCCAGATTTTAACAAACCATTGTACCTCTCTATCATGCCTGCTGTGTTGGATTGTATGACACATGAAACTTCCATTTGATTCCCAACTGTTGCACCCATTCCTGCAGTGCATATACGGTAAAATGGGCACCCTGATCACTCTCAATTACCTGTGGTCGGCCATAGTGACAAAGAGACGTTCCAGGCCTCTTTTGGTCATCTGCTGGTCTGCACAACGTGTAGGAAAAGCAACCAGAAGTCCAGTAGCTGTGTCCACACAAGTCATGGTATACTAATATCCTTCTGACACAGGCAGAGGCCCAATATAGTCTATCTGCCACCTGATGAGGGGTATCAGCCCCTTAGCTATTGTCCCATGTTGCTGTGGAACTCGGTGTAAGTCCCTTTTGGAACACATGACACATTCCTGCCAGGGTCTACTAACTTCTTCAAAGGTCAAAGTCAAGCCCCACCAATGGGCTACAGCCCACATTGTCTTTTGCCCCGCATGCAACCAACACTGATGTAACCATTGGGCTATATCAGGAGCAGGCTTTCCTTCTAACCAAAGTATCTGGGCCAGTTTATCTGCTTTATTATTTCCTGGGGATTCCAGTAGCAAATAACCTGTCACGTGGTATACTGTAATTATTTTAGTCTGACCATAGGCCCATAAGTCTTGCCATATTCTTGGCCCCAAAAGGGTCAGTGACCAACCAGGCAGTTGGCATGGTACCATGTTGGTAGCCACAGAGTCAGTCTCCAGTAGACAGTCCAGCTGTCAGTGCAGACAACTATACAGGAGGGCTCCTGGCTGATGACAAGCCACACTGCCTGCAACTCTGCCCGTTGATTGCTCTTCCCTTCACCATCTTCCATCCATTTCATCTCAGTCTTAGGATGGAAAGCTATGGCCCTCCATTTTGGGGGCTGCCCATGGCTGGAGCCATCTGTGTACCATGCATCCTGGGGTATAGGGGCTCTTCCCTCCCAATAAGGACTCTCTGCTACTAATGGTTCTAAAGTAAATTCTTCCTGCTTTTCACTAGTACATCTCATCAGCCCCAACAAACGTTGTAGTTATTCACTCAAGGGGCTACTAGAGAGGGCATTATCCTGCTGTAGGTGAGCACCCCACTTGGCCAGTGTAGGTGTTTGTGCCACCCACTCCTTGGCTTTTGGGTCCACTCTCATACCCACCCAAGATGGGATAGGTGGTTATTACCTTTATCTGGGCCATTCCAGTAATGGGTTCTGTAGCCAGCAAGGCATGATTCATGCAGCCAGTTTTTCTATCAGTGTATTGTACCTCTGCCCTTTTCCAGAGTTGTGACCACAATCCAGTAGGTTGGCGAGTTCATTCAAGCCGCTGTCAGAGACCTCAGCCATAACCGTCTTCAGTCACATGAACATCCAGCTCACAGGGCATTCGTGGGTCTGTCACACTCAAGGCCTGCATGGCCTTGACTACCCGTTTTGCTGTAGTAAAGGCAGATGCACATGTCTCATCCCAGTCCCACCTGACGCCCTTTCATACCAACCGATATAAGGGCTTCAGAATTTTTGCCAAGTGCAGGATAAACACTCTCCAGTAGCCCAAAAGACCCAAAATCTCCTGTAACAATGCTACAGTTGTAGGGGTAGGAAAGGCCTGGAATTATCTATGACTGCTTCTGGTGTAACTTTGGTTTTACCTGACCAGATGACTCCCAAGAATTTGACTGACTAACCAGTTCTCTGAACCTTGGTACTGTTCACAGCCCATCCGTTCTCCTGTAGATGTTGCAGCAGTCTAGGTGCTGCACCTTCTAGGTGTGAAAAAGAATCAGATCTTGGCTACAAGTCCATGACAGATGCTTGGGGCTGTGGAAGTATCCCTGTGGTAGGACGGTGAAAGTCCATTGCCATCCTTCCCAAGTGAAGGCAAACTGTTCCTGACTTTCCTGCTCAATGTCAATGGAGAAGAAGGCATTAGCAAGATCTACCACATAATGGTATGTTCCTAGTTCATGGCTGAGAGTATCCATCAGGTCTGCAATAGAGGGGACAGCATCATGCATAGGGGGTATGACTTTATTCAAATCTGTAATCCATGGTCATATGCCAGAAGCCATCGACGTTTTTACCAACCACACTGGGGAATTGAAAGGACTATGGGTGGGCTTTATAATACCCACCTTTTCCAGTTGCTGGGGAGTTTCTCCAATTTCTTTATGCCCTCCAGGCAGTTTGTATTTTTTGGTATTAGTCACCCACTGAGGCACAGGCAAAGCTATGGGCGGCTGCCTAGTATGTCCCCTCAGAACTGCCTTCACCACATATACTCTCCATCTGAACTCACCTGCAGTAGTCTGCAGCCATAGATCCTGCAGGATATCAATCCCCAAAATATACTCAGGGATGGGAAAGATATACACAGTATACTCTTTTGGGGGTAGACACCCTATACCCAAAGAGATTTGGGCTTGTTTCACTTTGATAGCCTTACCCCCATATTCATCTATGATAGTGGGGATCTTGGGGAAGCGCTCAGGGTTACCATAAATCAGTGAACACTCAGCCCCTGTGTCCACCAGAGCTAGGACATGTTGTATGTTCACTGAGGACCAATGGATGGCTATTTCAACATGTGGCCTCTGGTCCCGCTGTGGTTCCTCAGGGAAGGTACCTCGTCTTTCTCCTCAGTTTAAACGTGTTCCACAATCATCTTCCTGTGTGGACTCAAGTAAGATTGGCTCACTGTCCAGCAGGAAGTCTTGCAAACACACAGGCCGGTCTGTGACTCTGTCTCTAACCTCTGGTTCTTTGGTCTTAATGGCTGGAACTGCTGGTCTGGTTTCATTTTTTTCTGTAGCTCCAATAAGATCCTATTTGACTTCCCATCTAATTTCCTTCCGTCTGCTTCTGCCCATATTAAATTAACCCACATCTGGGTCCTCGTAACCTTCATGGGGCACTTTAAATTCTTGGGAATAGCAGAACTTACTTCTTTCTGTGTTCTCATTGCTTCAGCCTCTCCTAAGTCTGCTACTGTACATGTCACCTCGCTTATGGGCTGCCCTAAGCGAGGGGAAAGAATGGCCACTAGAGACCCAAAAAGGGATGTGGGAGCCATTTGAAGCACAGTATTTCTCATCCCAGTAGTGAAAATCTCTTAATGTGGGCCATAATTCTCTGGAGTATAAATGGCATTTCTTATGCCTAGTTCTCATAACACCTGTTGGAGCTCAGCATACATCTGCCATCTAACAGGAGAGGATAGTAGATCACCCTGATTGGGCCACACAGCATGAAGTGCAGCCATAAGCCAATCGAGGAGGGAGTGATTCCCTGGGGTATGATGTGCACTTTGTAACCACTGCCTCAAGGCAGACTGAACTGTCAGGGAAGACAGCTTTCCTATCTCTGACCCCGACAGAACTATTCCATCCACCCCTAAGTCCCACAGACGCAGGAGCCAAGCTGATATGACTCCGAGGGCTTCTGCCTAAACCGGGATCCCAAATCCACCAGCTCAGCCTGAGTATAGGGGCGGACCATAGAGTGCTCCACGACCTGGGGAGGGGGCTGCTCCTCTCCTTGGGGAACTCTCAGCTGCTGGGTCTTTATTTTCTTTACAACCACAAGGCGTGCTTTCAATAAAGGAGGGGTCAGTGCCTCCAACAGCACCCCTTCATCCTTCCCCAGCTCCTCCATTTCTGGGGCTGATGGCACCTTTCTCTCCACTCCCCCGAGTGCCTCCTCTGCTACCACCTTTACCTTTTCCACTGTACCTCGCAGCAATGCTACCTCAGTCTTCAGCAGCTCTCTTACCTTCACCTCAGGGCTTCACAGCTGGTGTTCTTGTGCCGCCTCTGCCTATGCTTCCCTCAGGAGTTCGTTGTTTTTCTCTTTCAGAGAACCTGGCAGCACTGCTGTCTCATTCTGTAAGGAATCTTTTACTTCCTTCACTGGACTTCACAGCTCACGTTCTCACACTGCCTCTTTTTATGGTTTCTGCAGGAGTCTGTCCTTTTCTTCATGGCCTTTACCTCTTCAATGGCACCTCACTGCCAGCACCCTTGTGCTGCCTCCTCTCATATCAATGCCATTTCATTCTTCAGTGAATCCACAGCAGTTTGCAGCTCACATTCTCATGCCACCGTATCTTGTGTCTTTTTCAGGAGCATGTTTCTCTCCTCTGTAGACTTTTTTTAAACTGTGAGAGGCAACCAACGCACAGTCCCTGCTGCCTCATGGGCACTCTGCTTCTAATAAGATCTACTTACTATACCAAGGGCCACCCCTCCTGCCTCAGGTATCACCTCCACTTGCCTCCAGTCCTGAGGTGGGGCCCAGCCCTCTAGGAGGCAAGCCACCTCGGACCACATACCCACTGGGGGACCATCCACTGTCTCCCCATTCATAGGGGTAGCCTGCTGAAGCACCCCTCCCATAAGTACAACCTGTCTTTTTCCTTGGCAAACAATCCTGCCAACTACGCCAATTGTCTGGCCAATGGGTTTTAGCCCCAGGCCAGTTCACTATGGATTCAATATGACCAAAGAAATGACAGTAGAACGTTCTTAGAGCAAAAGAGTTTATTACTCAGCTTCTTCTCCCAGTGGTAGGTCGAGCACTAGCGTCTCTGCCTTCGCCCAGAGTACTGGGCCGAGCTCTCTCTATAGCACAATAATAGCTTATTGCCTAAAGGTGTGGAAGCGGTAGCCTAGCAACAGGCCAGTTACATCATCAGGTGGTTTAAGTTCAGTGAGGATCCTGACCTTAGGAACTCCAACTTCCCCACAAGAGACAATAGCAGAACAGGGAACAGGAAAATTATAGTGAATACGCTGTTTAACTAAAGAATGCTTCTTAGTTTCATAAAAGGATAGATATTGTAAATAAGACATATCAGTTCACCTACTTGTGGCTCCTGAGCCTCAAAAGTTCTCCCTATTATCTTTGGCTCCTTCTTGGCCTTTAAAAATTGTCGATAACCCTGTCATTTGTAGCATCTCCTTTTATACTGTCTCTCAGGAAACACTGGCTGAAGAGATCTAGCAATAAAACGGGGATTTTAAAAGAAGACTTTACTTCCTTGCATATGCAAACACAATTTCTCATCTCCTTTATTTTTACATGAGCTGCATGAATAACAGGGCAGTCATGATATGCCACTGAGTTAAGAGGATGCATGCTCTTCCCTGGAATATTGTGTGTACAAAATTCCTCAACATACTAAAGAAAGATATATCACAGACCTCTGTGGATAAAGAGGTAGGTCTTTCAAGACAACATCCTAAAATATATCACAGGCACTCCTTCCACATCACCGGGAGAACAAGCCAGGTAGTAAAACCTTTCACCCCAAGAACGTTCCATTGTCATTTTTCAGTCTCACTGAATCCGTAGTGAACTTGCTTTGGGGCTGAAACCCATCTGAAACCCAAGAAAATTGGCGATGTCTGCAGGATTCATTGTTGACCAAGGAAAAGAACAGGCTGCCCTCATGGGAGGGGTGTTTCAGTGGTCTGCATATGGATGGGGAGACATGCGAGTGTCCCACAGTGGACATGTGGTCTGACGTGGCTTGCCTCCTAGAGGACTGGGCCCCACCCCAACACTGGGAAGGGTAGAGGTGACATCTGAGGCAGTAAAGTTGGCCCTCAGCAAAATAGGGAATTCCTTAGAGAAACAGAGTGCCCATGAGGGAGTGGGAATGGTGGGGACTTTTTTTCTCACAATATTGAGAAAGGCTGTAAGGGAGAAAGATGCCCTCCTGCAGGAAGCACAAGAAGAGGCAGCACAAGAACATGAGCTGCGAGGTGCCATTGAGGAGGTAAAAAATTTGTTGGTGACTGAAATGGCATCACTATGAGGTGCTGTGGAAATGGTAAAGGATGTCGTGGTAGCCTGGAAGGAGCAGCGGCCGGAGAAGCAGCGGCTTGAGAAGCAGCATGAGGGTGCATGCTGCCAGGTGCTGTGGGGCAGCTAAAGGATGCAGTGGTGCCGTCAGTCCCCGAAATGGAGGAGGAGTGGAGGTCTGCCGAACAGGTGGGGGTGGAGGCCCTGCTGGTACTGGAGGCATGAGCCCCTCCTTGGTTGAAACCCCACCTGGTTGAAAGCTGGTGGAAAGCCCAAAAGAAAATAAAGACTTGGCAACTGCGGGTTCCTCCACAAGAGGTGCAGCCCCCTCCCCAGGTCGTGGAGCACTCTATGCCCTGCTTCTATCCTCAGGCTCAAGCAATGAAAATACAAAAGGAAATATGATCTGCTACTCAAAGGAAGAATTTAAAGGAACCCATGAAGTTCACAAGGACCCAGATGTGGGTTGATTTGATAAAGGAAAGTGCAGACAGAAAGAAATTGGATGGAAAATCAAGTAGAATTTTACTGGAGCTAGGGCAACAATTGAAACCGGAGCAGCAGTTCTGGCCACTGAGGATGAAGCAGAAGCCAGAGACAAAGCAACAAAATTGGACTGTATGTCTGCAAGACTTTCTGCTGGAGAGGCTGGAGAAGGTGGGCATTGTAAAGGCCCACCATGGTCCTTTTGGTTAACTCATTTGAATAGAACTGGTTTGAATACAGCCAAGATGATCACATTGTGGCAATGGATCTTCCTCAGGCTTGAGGGTTATTATAATTTGTTGTAATTTTTGTTATTTGTATATTGTATTATGTTATTATGGAATTTGGTTACAATGTTCCAGCTTCCTTGCACAGGGACCATTGCAGAGATTTAGGGCACATAGATTGAGAGGCGAGAATCCTGGAAGGGTGGAGTGTGGTTAAAGTGAAGGTTCCTGTGGCCAGGATTCTCACCTGGCCCTGGCTGGCTAGCTCACTACACACGTGTGGACAATATGTTGCTATGGACTCTATATAAAGAGCTCAGCCCAGTGCTCTGGGCAACACAGTGGCATGGCTGCTGCACGGGTGCAGGAGAGCAGAGACTGGAGTGGTGGCAGCACCAAGGACAGAGACTGAGACAGTTGTGCGGGCAGAGAGGCCCAGAGGCAGAGACCTGCTTGCTGCATGCAGACTTGCTCTGAGTGGTTGGGATTCTAGTGATTGACCTGCCACCATGGAAGTAAAGTTGGTTATAAACCCTTTCACCCGAAGAACATTCCATCGTTATTCCTTGGTCTCATTGAATCCATAGTGAACTTGCCCAGGGCTTAAACCCATTGGCAAGACAACATCCTAAAATATATCACAGGCACTCCTTCCAATGCGCTCCCTCAGAAATATGTCCACATCCCTCAGAAACAAACCACCACTTACTCTTTTACAATAAATTTATGTCTCCATGACTTTTCTGCTATTAGACTGTGAGATTTTTTAGGGCAGACTCCACATTATTTATCTTCACATCTCCATTGCCCACCAGAACCTAGCACATAGCACTCAATAAATGCAGAATGAAGACGAGGTGTCATGGTAATCATCTCTTTCAGTTTGTATATTAAAGTATTAGGAGAAACATCTCCATGTATATGGTAACATACTTTGTGAACCAAAAATTGAGACTCATCATTTGAAACACAATCTGACAATGAAAAAAATATTTGAAATCTGTAGTCTCTGAAAATTCTGGATAAATGTCTTTTCCATGTTACCCCTTTATTCACCCCTCCTACCTTCTCTCCTCTCCATCTTTCTGCCCATCTATCCATTTGTCTATCTACTTATCAAATTCACCCATCCCTTATTTATTCAAAATACATTCCAAAATAAGAGGGAAATATGTTGTTTTTGACTTACTAAAATAAGAACATAGTCACAAAGATTACTTTTTTTGCTTCATAGTACAGAAATTTTGCTAGGTCACATAATAGAGAAGTTTAATTTGTGAAGAGATTCTAAAATCTTTATCAGCATTTAAACAAAACCTTTATTAAATTCTTCTCTACCACATAAATAACTATCATAGAAAAAGCTATGCTTCCTTTATTATATCTTCCCTCTTTCAATAACAAGCTGGTAGGCTGTGAAGAAAAAATAAATTTAAAGCACCAACATCTATAACAAACTTGATCTTCAGGTTCATCTCAACTGAAAGTGAATTAATTATATAGATTTTCATAAGAATCAGAATTACCCAGTTTTGAAATAAAAATGAAAACTTCTGCTCCACAGATACAAATAATCCTTTAGGTTTTATGTGGGTTGTCAGGTAAATAGTATATTCAAGATTAAGGCAAATGGTACAATACATATGTGAAAAAAACATAGATCTTTCATTGGAAAATATTTTGGAATACAGCAACCCCATTAATACACAATGTGTTGGAATAAGAAACACAATAATGTTATATAATAGCTATTTGTTATGTTTCAGTTATATCCCTTCAAAGTTTAATATGAACAAGGCTGTCTGTTTTAAATGTAATTTTGTCTGAGTTTTTTTATCTCTTTTTTTTATTATTGTGGACTACATTTCCAGCAGAATTCTCTTAAATAAACTAAGTCTTGATTCAAATTTTTCACTATATCCACATTGTCTGGCCACATTTATTGCTCCCAAAAGTCAGCAGAATGCTGTCCACTGACAGTTTTACCATGATAAAGAACATAACATAAGAAAATTATTTTAATGAAAACTGTATGTAAAATCAGAATTATTTAGGATACCTAGATATTTATATTGAAAAAGTATAGATTTAAAATTTTCCATATGACTCCTGACCCTTTTGTTTTTTTTCAAATGCCAAACCATTTTCTTCCAGGTGTGATAAGAACTTTCCCTTTTTCTAGGAATGGAGACTTCTATCCCCAATGGATTACAAAAAGGAACCACTTCTTTGCCATGTGGCCAGAACCTTCTTGACTGCGTCCTCCAAGTCAAAGCCAAAAGTAATGGGGAGTTGAATACTGTTGAATGTGTTCTGAGACTCCTAGACTTTGATTCCTTCAAAGCTGACCACCAGAACCATGAGTTGTAGTTCTCAGCAGTCTTTGAAGATGCCATCAGCAGTGATAGCAAATTTTACTGTTCCACCTAAAACAACGTTGAGGATGGTTTTAACCTTAGGATCAACAGTGAGCAATTTAAATATTTAATAGACCTCAGCTTCCTTTGTATACCACTATTGTGATCCAAGAAGTTCACTGGGTTTTTTTTACCATTAAGGGAAATGCTGTCATATGGAGGCATGTCTAGCCCAGCACCATTAACAAAGCAAATGATATTCCAATTTAGTTTTATGTATTTTAGGACATACCATTTTAGGTATGTGCATTTTTTATTTGTTGTCCATGGCGAATACATCTTTTTGTAGGTATCTTGAATTATCCACAAAGTTTATCTTGGCATCAAAACAGATAACTTGGCCTTTCAGAGTTTCACCAGAGGGTTTCACTTCCACCTAAGTAGCATAAACTTTCAGGAAGAAATTACATAGCTTCTTAATTTGATTCATAGCCTGATTTTCATAGACCCATAGAAGCCTAAATTGTCTCCCATTCATTAAACTAGATTGTTCTTCAAAACAGCTCTCAAAAGTGTAAACTTTTTCCTTAAAAATATATTCTGGTTTAGATGCTGCCATCTATTAAATGTCAATGCCCTGGCTCAAGGCTGCCCATCAGTAAGGACCACTGCAGGATGGGCCCATTAGAATGTCCAAGCAGAAGCATCATATGCAGTCTTAGTCACAAAACATTTAATTTTTACCTTGTTTCTGACACCAGTTCTCTTGCTCGTGGATTCCTGCAAAATCACCCATCTTTCAGAGATTAACGAAACTTCTCTGGACTTGAGTGACAGGAGTGGGGCTTGAGCACCAGGACTCACATATGTTTTTGGCCTGCATTGTCACGGGGGAGTGACATCTTAAAGCCAAGCACAGAGGAGTCTGACTATGTGACTGAGATGGGAGAAGGAGGCTTAGCAGAGATTTAATGCTATATTGGAGGCAAACCTGGAGAAAAAGTCCACATTGTATGTGTGTGTGTGTGTGTGTGTGTGTGTGTGTGTGTGTGTGTCCCTCTGGATATGAGTTCCACAAGAATATGACAGTGTTTTATCCATCTTTGTACCCCTAATGTCTAGCATAGTATATTACATATACTTGGTGCTCAATAAATGATTATTAGATGAATTGCATTTTGGACCAGTTGTTAGGCCACTGAAAAGCCTTCTTCAGATCATGTTTTGAGAATTGTCAAAGCACCAGGTCTAAGAGTCCTAGTTTATTTGGTTTAAAGCATTCTCTAGCATTATGATTAATTCTCAGATATCCCAGTCACAATTTTATCTCTATAAGTAGTAATAGGCATTTTGGATTCAACTGCCACTCCAGTTTTATACCCAGAACTCCGTGGACCTATAAAATCCATTTTTTTGGTAAACAAGGTGCCTTGTACTAATTTCTAAACTTTACACAGCAATTAAGCAAAATGAGACAAGGCCTAATACTTTTTAAACCCAGAGATTTCCTTTCTAGTTTCATTATGAAGCCAATACATAAACAATGCACACATCTCCTGCTAGCAATTCTTCAGGTTACACAACACTTAAGACCAGAACTAGATTATAAATAAATGGGTCATGCCTACCACCCCACCCACCAAATGATCAGGCAGGAAATTCCTACTTGCTCATTGCTCAATCTAACCTTACTAAGAAAGAAACCTCTGGGTGGGGAAATTTTTATTCAAATAAATTCCTAAGGATGGTGTTCAACAAGAGATCTCCTGAGCAAGGCAGCATATCCATCTGCCTGGAAAAGTCCCAAGCTCTGTGTCACTTGTAAAACGCCAATGTGGAATCCACAACAGTACAGCATCTCGTAGGTCTTCGCCTTCCTCCTCAGCCCCACTGCTGTAACTGGAGCAGGCTTGAGAGGCACAACTTCCTCCTCTGGATTCTCAGATCATTACTTCTAAATGCTGCATAAGATGATCTCAGTTTCTTCAACTACTCCCTCTGTTGATCTAATGGTAATCTGTTAAAAAGGTTTTTTTTCATCCGAAAAGGATGCAGCTAGAGTCATGGCTAACATTAATTGAGCACTATGGGCCAGCCACTATGTTAAACACTTTAAAAATCATTAACTAATTTAATCCTGCCAACAACACTGTGAGGTAGATGTTCTTATTATCATCCTCCCTTTAGAGATAAAACTGAAAGTGGCAAAACCCAGGTCTCTTAATTTCCAGGCTGGTGCTTTAACATTATGTAACACTGCTATAGGACACATCACTGCACAATTTACCTCCTTCATTCAAACATTGCTTCCAAACTACCTGAACACGGATCCCTGCCAGTCTGGAAGCCCATGAGGACTTCTTGGATTAATCCAAATACATACTAGTCTCCAGCAAG
Organism: Smutsia gigantea; assembly: GCA_032199065.1. Taxonomy (NCBI): domain Eukaryota; kingdom Metazoa; phylum Chordata; class Mammalia; order Pholidota; family Manidae; genus Smutsia; species Smutsia gigantea. Next base: position 493,411 of record JAVSCE010013911.1, read on the forward strand.
TCTATTACCTAAAATGCTAAGCTCCATGTCAGAATAGCTTTCCTTGAACTATACTAAAAGATAAAAGATGCCTGATGACAGGGATATTTAGAAAAGCTGCTTCAGTTATGCAGAGCATGAGGTCACACATCTTTGTGCATTTACAAGCTTGGCAATTGTAACTGTAGCCATGATGAAGCACAAAAGAAACACTTGGAGAGAGGAAAGAGCCAATGAGTTTTCTTTAAAGGACCCGACCCCTGAGAGCTTTACATTAGATTTTTTTTTTAGACATCTTGAAAGCGCATTAGGATCAAGTTAGGTTTCCTAACAAACTCTGGGTAAGTTATTAAAAAATGCGGAAGATGGTTGAGAGTCAGGAGAGACAGAAGTTGATGACAGCTGAAGAGAGGAAATAAAAATGGAAGAGAACAGTCTATTGGTATAGACCAGCACTCAAGAATAAAGATAATATCCACTCCACTGAGACTGAAGAGGAAGAGGAAAGAGGGTGGAGCATGTATTTACATAATAAGCTGACGCCTAGAGTGATGATACTTGATGGTCGCTCTTCCCTGATGCTGTGAGGAGAACTGGATGCACATTGTTCAGAGCATGGTGAATGGGGTCGGTAGAAAAGAGGAAAAAGAAGAAAGATAATTGCTGTGGGTTGGAGGAAGCAATAGTGATACTGATTTATAGATAAGTTGTGGCTTTAGCTAAAACACAAATTTGTATTGAATTATGGCTAAGATTTTCTTCCACAATGCTCTGTAGACCCTGAAGTGTAGAAATCTGTGTAATTGTAGAGGGAGAGAAATTAATAAACTAGGAAGGGGAAAATTTAGCCTAATCCTAGGGCTCGTAGGAAGACCAGTTGGAAAGTAACTATTGTCCCAGGAATCAAGAAAAGTTGAGAACTTGTATATGTTCATTCATTCATTTCAGAATCTCTTATTAAGGATCTGTTGCATATTGGTTGTCTGCTAAGTTCTATAATACAAGGATGAATGAGATCCTGTGCTAGAGTTAAACATTAAGCAGAAAAAAAGGCTGTCACTGATTGCTATGGAATACATGTGTACAAATATGCTATGGAAAAGTTGGCTCTAAGTGGTGCCAAGTCTGTCTCACACTCAAAAAATAAGAGAATCAGTGAGAAAAGCATATCATTCAGATAGTAGACAGATGCAAACAGTCAAATGATGTACAGCAGAGAATATCTTTTGATTTAAATAGAGGTCAAAGATGGTGAGCAGGTGAGGTGTTGGGAGTAATGCATAGCCTTGGTGGAGATGTTTGGGAGGCGCAGACATCCGGGAATCCATGTGGAATCCAGATATTGGAGAAACACTGTTTCTTAAGGTTAGAGAAAGGAAATAATTCGGTGTGGGGATTAAGCTGTCTGGCCTTCTGCCATCACCTTTCACTCTGCAGGTACCTGTCTAGAGTGGATTGGGATTGAGACCATTTTAGCTGAGCGGGTCCAATGAAAGGAGTAAAAATTAAAAATCATTGGTTCAACAACAAACTGAGAGGGATCCATGTCTCTGTAGTTTGGTCAGCCTAAGGGCAATGTTAATAGTTTTATTGATGTTTCTGGAAGGATGAATCAAGATATTATAAATTAGTTTGATGAATAACACAGGGACAAAAAATACTTAACCTGTATCCTTAGTGATCGATTATTTATTAAGTGTTTATTACTCTTCAGACTAGCTCTAAGTTCCATGGGAGCAGGGTCCTTGTCTGTCTTGTTCACTGTTGTTTTCCCAGAACCTAGAACAACAGTGCCTGTACACACTAGATACTGTAAATTGTTTTACGTTGCTAAACAATAGCAACAGACTGTGATAAGTGCTGTGACAGCTGTATGTGCTGATGTCAGGGAGCAGAGCATTAGCTCTGCCTTGAGGTTTGTGAAAGCCTTCAGGAAGAAGGTGAGCTTGAAGAGTGAGTAGGCTTTATGAAGTGGAATGTAAAGAGAAGAGAATTCCAGAAAGGGTGGAACACCATAAATAAAGGCAAAGTGTTATGAAGAACATGGTATGTTTGGGGGATAATGAAAAGTTCATTTCTTGAGCACTGATACTTTAAAAAGTGGACATTATTTGTAAAAAGGCATACAAGCATGCCTCACTCTATGGACTAGCTGTGAAACAAGGACCATAGGGGAATGCAAGTAAATTAAACTACTTTTAAAAGACTATGAAGCAAAATTCTTTTGTTGTGTGGATAAACTTGCCCCAAAGTGAATCTCTCCTGAAAGCTTTTCCCTCCAAAGAGGAAGCATATATGGCCTTGGTCTAGCTTTCTCTGAGAGGTTTATCCAGGCACCATGAAGAAGAAACAAGCTAGGGAAAAGGTAATAGCAACTAATGCTTTTAACAATGATAAAAACTTAGAAAGATCAAAGCTTAAGGTTATTTGATGTGAAGAGAGAACACCATAAATGTTCACCATTTAAGGATTATCTCTAACCCAACCTTTCATAAAAACAGAGTAGTTGAAGTGGAACCTGCAGAGACTTGTTTAGTGAACACCTATTGGGTAACAGGTGCTTTGTCCACAGAAGCCTCACTTAATCCTTACAACAACCCAGAGAGGGATCACCACCCTGCGTTTTACAGAGGAGGAAAGAGAAGCACAGAATGGCGAGGTAACCTACCTGGGCAGTAAATGAAATTGAAATCAAGACTGACCTCAAAGCTCATACTCTTTCCCTAATCCTATGCTGCCTCTAACATAGCTTTTTGATTAGATAGAGAAAATGTTCTTCATCAGACATGAATTACAGTACCAAAAAAAGGCACAGGTCTCCAAAACTGTGTGTGCCTGCAGTGAGTTCTGAGCCAGTCCTACTACACTGTGACGCAGTGTTCCCCAAATAACCCCAGACCACGGTGTCTATTATTCATCCATTAAAATTAACCCTAGGGTTAAGATACTGTTTCTGAATCCCTGGTTGAAATGCAGATACGTGACCTGGGAGGACAGACACGATCTCTCAAGTACACCTAATTAAAGAGCTGGCTCTTTGAGAACTTGACCTGACTGGTTCCCAGAGTCGGGGTCGGCGGGGCTGCCAGGGCATCCCTGGGGGGTGGGCACGGGGAAGGTTCCCAGGCACAGAAAGGTGAGGGGTGGGTGCCTAAATGGGGGGAATCAGTGAGGCCTCATAGGTTCGAGCTGAGCTGAAAAACTTCTGGACAGTTCTCCAGGCAGGGGACAAGGAACATCTAGCGTCTCATTCCAGGACTCTTCGGGAGTCCCACTACCCGGTCTCCCGAGGTTCACCATCTTCCAGTCCCCGGCTCCTCCGGGCAGTCGACTCGGGAGCAATTAAACTGGGCCACTGCGGCCAACTTCTGCCTCTGCCCACAGCAGCCAGGGCCGCAGATTTAACCCTTTCCCCCCAGCCACCCTCGCTGGAGGCCGCGCTCCCGCCCCCGCACCCCGCACCCCGCCCGCGCCCAGGGCTCGGGACTGGGCATGCTCAGTAGCCGCCCGCGTTGCGCTCCGAGGGAAACCTCTGTGCGCCCTCCCTCCACAGCTCTGCCCGCCTCCCCGCAGCCTGGCGCTCCGGGTGCATCCAGGCTAGCTCCGCTCCACGCGACCCAGATTCCTGCCCCGCCCCCGCCCCTCCTGCACCCGCAGCCTGTGCTGCAGCTGCGGCCACCCCAGTCCAGCCGTCGGTCGCCTCCGCCGAGCGCGCCGCTGAAGCGCCTGGGGAAGGCGGAGATGGAGACCCCGCTACCGCGTGCAAGGACCTGCTGAGCTTTCTGTCGCCGCCGGAGTCCGGGTAAGTAGCGGCGCCTGGGGCCGACCCGGGAGGAGCAGAGGGTCACGGGGCGAATGCCCTTGGAGAGGAGAGAAGTGGTGGCGAGGACGCGAGGCATAGGGCTAGCTGCGCGGCGTCTGGGGCGCCGCAGAAATGTAAGGGTTGTGAGCAGCGAGGGGATAGGAAAGGAAGGCACAGTGCCCCTGTGCAGGGGCTTCGGGGTCACCCGGGACCGTAATCCTTTCTTCCAGCCCGCATTCCAAAATTAACACCCACGGGGCTGCAAATCAGCGCAAGACGTTGTCTGCATCTCGCGCCGGGCGCGGGTCACCTAGCGACTGAATGAGGGCTCTGGAGATGTCCCTGCCAAAATGGGAGGCGGGGACGGAAGGCGGCCTGGCCGGGGCGAGAAACCAGTCTGATCCTGAGCCGTCTGCCCCCCCCCCCCACCGCCACCTCCACGCCGTCCCGCGGGTTTCGGTCCCCGGGGCGTGCACGGCCGCGGGTTGGCGGGCGGGGAGTCCCCCGCACTGCCTCCCACGGAGCTGTCTGAGGGGCCGGCGCTCGGTGCCTCCTCCAACTGCCGGGAAACTCCTCACTTACTAGAGCATCCCTCTTTTCTGGGCAGGTAGAATTGGACTGGCTAGTGGGGAGCGACGGCCGACAGAGCTGCTAAAAGCAGAACAGGGGAGTGGAGAGTGATGGGGGCGGGGGCTTGATGTTGTAAGTGCCTTTTTCCAAGTGTTGGTGCAGGCTAGTACTACTCTCCGTGTTTCTGCTCAGCGTCTAAGTGGCGAGTCCGGTAACACACCTTTATGAATATTTCAAGAATGACCTCTCAGGCTCTCTTGCTTCAGATCAAGTTTAATGAAGATGCTTTCAGCCTTGCTGCTCTGCACAGGCAGGTAGAAGCCCCATGCCTTGAGCTTTCCAAATTTCATCCCTTTCCCTCACCAACCAGGAAAAATACGCTGCTAACCCCCAGTGAGTTTTAGATCAGTACCATTAATTGAGTCTGTCATTCGGAGAGACCAGTTTTGGGCAGGCATCCAGGCATTGTTCTGCATCTCTGCAGTGTGTGCGTGTTGTGCCGGTAGCTTGACAACGTCCTTAACTGGAGCTGCCAATATGGTGGAAAGCAGGTAGTGTGCTTGTGTGGCATAAACGTCTTAACTCATTACCATCTTGAGACAGCGGGTAGTAACAACGGACTTAGAAGTTGAATCCGAGATCAGTCAAGTTGAAATTTTGAGGAAGGCACATTCTTGTGCTGGGAAGTATTTCTCTCTCTTGAATGCTTTCATGGGAATAACAAATGAATGTCTTTTCTGTAAGTACTGTCAAGAACACTGAAAGAAGAACACATTGATAAAGGGAACTTTCAGGACTGGAACCAGCTGTAGGGCATCTTTCCTTACACTTTGGGTTATAACTTCCATTGCACCATCACCATTAATCAGTAAACTGGCACACATAGGAGTTACTACTCTAAAATGGTACCCTTTGCAGAAGAAACCTGCTTTTATCTCCGTTAGTGAGACAGGTATGTTTCTAAATGACCTATAAGGAATTCCTCTGTCGAGCAAGATTTCTAGCCTCCAAGATTTATACGGCTCTAAAAGAGGCAACTCTTGTCTGTTGGCAGCCCATACACAGTGAAGCTGGAGCGCTTGGGTTTACAGATGTTTCACATTTAGGGAAGGCTTTTCCAGCAAAGCCCTACTGCAGTTACATCACAAGCTCCACCTCCGCCTGCCAGGCTGCTTCTCCCATCCTGTGAGGGAGGACAGCATGGCTCCCCGTGCTGGATTAATGAAGAAAGTAAATCCCACAATGAAAGACTTATTTATTTCCCATACTGTGTTTTGCTGGTTTAATTGAAAGTATGAAAATTTTCAAAAATTGTTAATTAATAATACATGCAGCCAAGACTTAAGCATAGTAATAACCCCATGAATATCAGCTTTTTAAGAGATTTTGAGCAACATTAAGGTGTTCCTTGTGCTAAAATTATTGCTCAATGTATTAGAAGGGAATTCTGTGAACTTAGCAAAATAAGTGAAATTTTTATATAATAAACAGCATTTCCTATAGCATGTTACTGAGATGCTCAGGAAGAAATCCAGCTGCATTAACAGACATAAAATCTGCCAGTTGAGAAGTTTTCAGAGCTTGGATGAAAACCTCCAAGTGCTCTAAAGAAATATTCCTTGAGTCCTTTAAGAATTTCTAAAGAAGCACTGGTAGATTTCACAAACAAATATACACATTACTCATTAAATTTATATTTCAGATAAACAATGAATAATTGTTTTTAGTATAAGCATGTCCTGTGCAGTATTTGGGATATACTTACACTAAAAAAGATTTATTCATTGTTTCTCTGAAATTCAGTTTTGACTTGGCAGCCCATATTTTATCTGATAACTCTAGTCACTGGAAATTTCTCATTCTTCTTTTTTGGGTCACTATGGGTTGAAAAAATAAAATGGAGCAGAAATCATAGCGGTTCTGCAGACAATCTGGGAAACACTCAATTCTGGTACAAGCTATTGAAAATAACTCATGCTTAAAAGTAAGTTTTCAGTTCAGCACATAATTTTTGAATACCTCTGCTTGCTAGGCTTAGTGAGAGGTGCCAAAGATACAAAAATTAAATGGGCAGGGCAAGTCTCAGACTGTAAGATGTAAGACTGGCTATGCCCCTGTAGGAGTCTGGAAGGACACTGAATTCAGCCGGGCAGCTCCCATCAGAGACTGAGGTGGCCAGCAGTTTTGACGGGTCTGGCCTTGGATAAAGAGACAGCTCTTACCGAGTGGGGAAAGGAGGAAAGAAACCCTTGGGTTATACCTAGTGGAGTGGAACTGAAAGTTGAAGGATTTTACCTGACGGCCTCAGAGGACAGAGTAGCCTGCTAAGAATGAATAAAGTGATAAGGGAACTCTAGAAGAACAGACTTTAAATAGTTGCTGTTGGGAATGGAAAACGGAGCTGAAAAGGTTCAGGTGCAGGCATTGATAAGTGGTACTTGGGTGAATGCATTTCGTTCATTTAAAAAAAGCGGTTGGCCTGTCCTTTAATACCCAAAGTGCCCCTCACTATTCCACTACCGTCCTGGTTTCCTTAGGTAAAAAGTAACCATCAAACAATATGGAGTACAGTATTTATGTGGTATTTTTAAATACCACGTAATACCTATAAAAGAAGGTATTTAATTGTAATATTTGAGATGCTGATCAATATTCAGTTGCTTTTGGCACAAATTCCTGAAATAAGCTAAGAAGGCATTTTGGTGTTAGCAAATCTATTGCTTCAAGTAGGAAAAGATATTAAATTTCAATCATTTTCTGATTTAGTCCAACTATCTTTAAGGAAGCAGATTCTGATGATGGAAAGACTGTAGATTTTTACAGAAATAGCACTATGTGAAAATGGCCATATGCTTGTAGTACCAGAGAGTACCTACTCAGAATGTTCCAAATGCAATTAGATCCAAAAAACAGCACACCACTTACATTCGTGTCTTTGAGGACCCAGCAAATCCTTTCGCTATTGATCAGTATAGCAAGTCTCCAGGGAAACTGAAGATGAAACCAGTGCAGTCCATGTAGAGAACTATTAACTCATTTCTTGATTCCAATTTGCCGATCTCAAGCAAATGATAATATGATAATAGAGTGCCATTCTGGATTGTACTCCTGTTAGCAAATCTGGTTATCTTAGGGACAATCTTCAGAAAAGACACATATGTTTGAGTATCCATATGTATGTTTAAATTTTCACTTCATATTTTACAATACATTCTTAAAACCTTAAAAATTACTGTATGTTAAAATGTATAATGAAGTAGAGTCTTTCTTATCAAAAGATTATCCTTTAAAATAGAGCAGAAAACAGTTCTATTTCTGGTATTCATACTGTTTTTCTTTGTAGTATCTACCAAACATGTCTTGCCTTATAATTCTGAGCGTATATAAGAAAGAAAGTGATCAGAGACATACTGAAGTTGTTAACATTTCAAGGCAATTAGACCACAGGTTTTATTTTCAGCAAGACTCCACACAGATATGGCTTATTAAAGAAAGGCTTACTGCAGTGATCTCTAATGACAGCTTATGTGGACTATTACCCAGAGAGAGCTTTAACTGAAATTGTGTGCTCAGTTCATATGCTAAGTCCTCAGAAAATAGTCTGAATTTAAAGAATATGAAGACAGTGTGTTCTTGCATCCCAGGAGCTTTTAACTCTCCAGCTAACTTATGCTGACCATGAGCAGGTTTTATTTTACATCAATTTCTATGCTGTAAAAAGAAGATATGCACATTTTAAAAAAGAATATTGTGGCAGTTCTAATCCTCTTTGTCCATGAAATAAACTTTAACTGTTACTACTGTTTTAAGGGATAACTTCACTCTCAATGTAATTAGACAATTTGTATATTGTCTGTGTGTATTTCCATGCTATTTCAGATACCATCAAAATAATTCACAATTTGCTATTTTTGATTTTTTGCTTTTTTCATACAAAGCAAGATGATTGTGGTAAATGCTTAAGGAGAGCTCATTAAGCCCCTTTAAAAAATCAGCCTTCAAACAAGCTAATGACTGCATACTCAAAGATTTTTACATAGCTTTTAAATGTAGTTTCCATTTTAATTATTGAGATTAGGGCTGTTTAATTAGAATGCTTGGTATAAGAGCTTATTCCTGTTGCTATAAACTCTCCTTCCTAGTTCCCTTGTACAACTGTATGGTGAAAAGCTGCCATGTGTTTTGAAGTTTTCATTCACAATGAAACTAATAATTTATTTACCCCACAATTGCTTTTTGGTTTAGCATATATGAAGACATCATAAACTTTTGTTCCCTGTTTTTTTCCTACATAATCAGTTGGCATTATGAATGTTTTCAATATGAATCAATCTCTGAAAAACATTCACTATACAAGTACATTTCTTCTTTTTTCCTTTAGAAGAAGAATGTTCTACCCTTCAGAATTTGGAAAACAGATTTTCTGAAGATTCTATGTTCCACAAGAACACTGATACTTTAAATTCAAATTATCTTTGGTCTTAAAATCCATGTGAATTAGCAAAAAACTTAAAACCATTGTTTTTAATCAAAAAGGTTAATCATGTATTCTCTTAAAATGGTAAACATATATCAAAGCCCTTTTAATTAAAATGTTTATTATGCACATCATAGTTATAATTTTTAAAGGCTATATTAAAATACCTAACAGAATTTTGACTTTCATATTCTGTCTCATGTGTAATATATGTGTAGCCCTGTATGTGAACCCAGTATATGAAAATCAAGACTTGTAAAACAGGATTGGCTTATAGTTTTTCCTTTACTCAAGAGTTCTGCTTTGTATCAAACATTTCTCCTATTATTCCTTTAAATTATAGACAACCTAGAGTATTTAAAATAGAGCCAGGCTCATCAAATTTTTATATCTACACAGTCCTTCTGGGACACATTTATGAATGAGGCTCTTGAGTAATCTTTGTGGGTGAGATGCAAAAATGAGGTATGCGATGTGGTCTAATCACTGGGTTGACCAGCTGTACCCAAAGAACGTTCTGAGTTGTGGAAGCCAACATAGAAGGTGGTTTCTGTTTGGCCTGCTTTGGAGCTCTTCTCTTGCCCCTGACATTGCTACAGTTTTACCAACACTCAGAGATACTTTGACCATTCATATATCAGGTTTGTTGATAATGCAAAGCTCCAAGCACTAGTGAATTTGAATGACAATCAAGATTGAACTTGCTATCTCTTAGCCCAGGGTAGGGCTGAAACTAAGATTATATTTAAAAAAGACTAGATGTTGGCTTCAGGTAGGTTCTAAAACCAGTTGCCCAAGGACAGGGAATGGAACCTAGTTTAACAACAACTTGGGTTGTAAAAAATACTTTTAGTTCACTTGAATATTAACCAACAGTACAAAAGAAATTAATGCTGTCTTTTGTTGAGTTTATGGATGAATAGAGTGCATATCAAGGTCAGAAACAAACAATATAACACACTGTATTCAAAATGATGCATTTTGGGCCACCTGTCAGGGATATAAGAAGAAGGAATGCGTTTATTGGGTAGGATGTTGGCTCACATGACCTAAAAAGCACTTCCTAAATCTGATTTTGCAGTTTAAATTGAGTTCAAGGCAATTGTACATTAATCTGCCAATGTCTAATCAGCCTAGTAGCATTTATGCAACAAATAACTGTGATAAATCATTTCCTTGATTTATAATGAGTGTCTATCCTTATTCTTTTCTACTTAATAATTATTCCCTAGATAATTAATTAATCATCACTTAAAATAAGTGGATCTACTCTGTGACCACCCCTGGGTTAAATAAAATAGTCTATTTCCAGGTATTCTTTAATTATTTAAGATCATACTTGAAATTCTTAGTTCAAAATGATAGGTATTTTGAATGGCCACAAAATAAGCACGTGTCCAGGTTTTAAAATAAAGTGGCACTATACACCTAATCGTACAGACAAGATGAAAGGCAAACGTGTTTGTTCAGTGTGCTGTTTGTGTACTTTCTCGCTTCAACTTGTTTTGGATTTCAAAGGTATTTATTTATAGTGTAAAGTGGGCACTTGCCATTCCTTGGGAACCCAGCCATCTGAATGTCTTTCCTATGTTGGGGGCTCTCCCACATTATGAGGCAATGCCCACCCCAACTATAGGATTGAAAGTGCGAAGTGTTTCCTTTGCCAGACATTCTTGCCTCACAAGCATGGACCCATGACCCAGACTCTGCCCCAGTGGCAGGCGTTCCAGTCAGCAGCACCCCATGACCATTGCCGGGTGGTGGGGTGGGGGAGAGGTCAGGGGAGCCAGCTCCAGAATCTGGCCCTGGTGACAGCAGTAGAGGTGTCTTTACTGGACTGGCTCTGCGTCATCATTTTAAGCATTATTTGGGGCTACATAACCTCTAAACCCAGTGCTGTAGACCTCCCGGAGATTCTGTGGGGTTCCTTCAGAACAAATTATTTTTCTGCTTAAATAGGCAAGAGCTAGTTTCTGTTTCTTGTGATAATTAACCCTAACGGGTTACAGGGTGCAAGGCCATGCTTACATTGGCACATTATCAGTCACTAGCACCTAGTAAGCACAAAGCACTCTGAAAGGCACAGAAGGAAATGTTCATTCATTTTCTGAGTATTTTTGGAGGAAGGCACCTTGCTTGGCATTGGACAGAAGAAGAGGCACACAAATCTGGTATTTTCCAATTAGTGCTATGGGGACAAGTTGGAGGAGGTGGGGATACCGCTGTCAAACTAAGAGGCAGAGATTTTGTGGATCTACTGGCTCTAAAGATTAATTTAGGTGAGGATGAAGTGTTGGAATAAGAAAGGATGCTTTTTGGGAAAATACTCTTCATCAATTCTGAAGGCAAGTTTTTTTCTTTTTCTTAACATTTATGAAATCAGGAAACATCGTTAGAGTGTGTCACATTTTAATTGCCACTTTTTCCTCTTCAACCCATGTATCCTATTTTGCCAAATCTAAGATATCTATGATGTTACACTATTACATTTTTATCACTAAGGAAAAAAACTCAGGAATTACTAAAAAATGATGATATCTAACACCATCCTGGGGACTATAGAGGACTTAAAGAGACCCTAAGAGAGCTCAGTCAGTCATGAAAATGTTGTGGGTTAAATACCAAACTCCTGTCCATTGTTGCAGTAGTCTCCCAAAGCTCTCAAAGGGCAATAAACGAACCTCTGACTCCTGTTACGAATAAATTCAGTGACAATCGCCATAGCCTTGCTTGGATGGCACTTTTTTTTGGAGCGGTAACTTTTTTACTAGGAAAATTTCAAATACATGCAAAAAAGGTAGACAGAATAGTATAATGGATCCTAATACTCAATAATCATCAACTCATGAACAGTGCTGTTTGATTATAGCCCTACTCTCTACCCATCTCAGTTTATTTTGAAGCAAATCCTAGGCATATATCATATACTTGTAGATACTTCAGTATGTTCCTATAAAATACAATGACTTTTCAAAAATACATAATTATAATATCATTACATTCCTGAAAAAATATCTATAATTTGTGGCACTTTTTTAAATAAACACATTTTGCATTCATTTTAAATAAGTTTTAAGCTGCTTTTGTTTTTGAAGTCTTTTAAAAAGAAAACCAAATTAGGTCCACTTTCATGTCAATTGATTTGTTTTTAAGAAATTTATATGACCCTGGTAGGTTATATCACAGCTCTGTACTAATACCAATCTTGATTAATACCACTTGGCTTCTTTCTTTTGAATATATTCTCTAGTTGAGTATTTGTATAAAAAATATACTGTTGTTCTTGCCATTTCCAAAGCAATCTTCAGAAACATCATATCTATTCGGTTACTGCTTTTGTTGCCAAAGGGAGGATTAGTAATTGTGTCAATGACTTGGATATTCTGTTAGATAATGAGCACCCATCACATTGAACAATTGTTAACTCACACTCTTCCATTCTCCTATTAAATATTTGCAATGAATCTTCACCTATGTCAAGTTCAACACACAACCTGCAATATGTGGCCTGGTCAGATACTTTCTAAAAATAGCCTGGGCTTTTCAAATTCATCCCCTTGTTGCAGTCAAGTCTCTGGTTGGTTTCTCAAGAATCTTTCTCTCTTTTTTTTTGAAGTATGGGTTCAGAGGGTTTAAGAGCACTAGACCTCTGGAGGCTGGGAGTACCATCCTGTGTGTCATCTTTTTTAAATTTAAGTGTTTGTTTTTATCAAAGTAATACTTACACATCGTTTAAAACATGTAATTATAAAACATTATAATGAAAAATAGCAGTCTTTATTTCCTAATTCATCCCCATTCCACATTTTTCCTCAGAAACTCCCATTTTAATTCTTTTAGCTGTTTCTTCTGGTGTTTTCCCTCTTACTTCTAAATAATCTGTTTATGCTGCTATTTCTCAAGATTTTTAAAGTATCAGACCAAGTAATTTTCTACTATAGAAGTGAAGATTTAACTTTCATTCCTAACCCCTTATAGAGAGGTCTCCCTTATACACATTTCTCTTTCCTCAGTTCTCCCACATCATTATTTTTGATTAAATATTCAATGTTTATTTTGACAATGTAAATTTTATTTATAGTTGGTTATATTTTCTTTTGTACAACTGTTTGTTTTCCCAAGAATTGGTAATTGATATGTTTTTATTTGCTTATTTTTCTATTATGCATATCACAAATTTTACCCAAATCAATAGAACTGAAACATTTTCTCCATACATCTGTATGTGTCAAATAATCTGTTGATTCCAGTTTTTTTCAGGGAGATGTCCTTTTAAGCCCTCATTCACCGTCATTCTGAAAATGTCTTTCACCTTTCTGGGATCTTTTTGCCAATCTTCTGATTCCTGGATCCAGTGTCCTTCTTATTCCCCATCTTTGTTTTGGTAAAATGCTTCCTTCAGAAACTCCCAAAAATGTGTTTGGGAGGAACATGGAAGGCTTTGTGTGTCTGTTCATATTTAAGACTGAAGCACTAAAATGCTGATTGGAAGCTTTCTATGCATGGGTAGGGGCTTGGCGACCATTCGGCTTTCTAGCAGTCTAATTGGGGATTGGTGCTTTCCTGGGGGATAAATCTGCAATGACCCCAGCATTCTGGCTGCCTCTGTTCTGAGAGTTGGGTGGGAGAAGAAGGCTGGATACATCTCACATTGGTCACATAGACTTTCACTTAACTTTCTCGTATTCAGTATGACAGAGCAATCTCATTTTCTGAGTCCAAAAGTTCAGAGCCTCTCCAGTTCAACCTTTTCAAGAGCCATTCTGATACAATGGAAAGGAGTTTACTGACTTTCAGAGACCTGGGATAGAGATCTAGGCCTAATCATTGCTATGAAAACTTTCAGCCAAGCTTCCTGTGTTGACTTCATTCTACACTTCCACTTTTAGAGGAACTGGGCATCACTAACTCCTAAATAAGACTGAAATTCTGTATTCTGAATTGTATTGCTTTGGGTTGCTTCCCTCATGTAGGCTTAGTCAATTAGGCTAAGTAAATTACCTCTTTTCAATGTCTTTTCAGCTTCCAGAAATCTGCTGATATCTTATGTGTGCTCCTGTGCCCTTAGCCTTATAGATTTATGCCTTTTGATTCCCTCACATGTTGCTGGGACTTGATGTGTTTTATTTCTCATGTTTAGTAAAAGTCCATGATACAAGTTCTAAGGGCAAAGTTAAAAGGAAACAAAGATGTAAAGTACTGTTAAGAAGATCAGAAAAATTATAGTGAGGTAATTGCTGCTTAGTGTCTCTCATCACCTATGGAAACTTCCACAATTACCGTACTTCTTTTGTATACTCTTGTCTCCTAACCCATAGTAAATTTTAGTTCTTAACCTAGTCATACCACCTTCTTAGCAAAATATTCCACGTAATATGCACTACTATAAAAAATATGTATACCCTCAGTTGTTAGAGAATTCCATACAATCAGCGATCAGAATTTTATCACACATCTGTGAAGAATCCATGGAACTGTGACATGCCAGTTAGAAACCTTTGTCGTAGAGTGTATTCCAGTTTAGGCTTACATGGCTGAAACGTGTTTTCATTTGAGGCAGTTCAGAGCTTCTATACTGACTTCAAAGAGGCACTAGGTTCCATGTGTGAGATCTGCTAGATTTCCCACTCCTTGAAGGCAAACTTGATGTCTTATTTATTTTGTGACTCTAGAAATTACTTTTTGCCTAAAAATAACTGAACATAGGGATTAAACCAGATGGTGGCATGAGAAATGAGGCAGAAACCTCCTCCCAAAACCACATAAAACACAAAAATACAGCAAATACAGCTAATCCTGAAAGAGCAACCTGAAGAAGACTGTAACAGATGGCCTACATCTAGGGAAAAGAGAGACATCACAGAAAAGGGTAAAGTAGCAAAGCTGTGATCTAGCAGGACCCAAGCATTCCCCCGACTGCAGCTCACTGGAGGAAGTAAGAGAAATGGAGCAGGAAGGGAGTAGAAGCCTCCCAACTGAGGGTAAAATATATATATTTTTTGTAGTAGTGTATGTTAGGTGGAATATTTTGCTAAGGTGGTATGACTAGGTTAAGAGAATTAAAATTTACTGTGAGTTAGGAGACAAGATTATACAAAAGAAGTATGGTAATTGTGGAAGTTTCCATAGGTGATGAGAGACACTAAGCAGCAATTAACTCACTATAATTTTTCTGATCTTCTTAACAGTACTTTACATCTCTATTTCCTTTTAACTGTGCCTTTAAATACCTACCCCTGGAGATCTACCCCAGGAGCATGAACCCACATTACATGGTGCTCTGGAGATTAGTGGGGTTGGAAAGCAAAGACAGGGAGAATACTCAGAGAAACTGAGATTCCAGCTGCTTGTGGAGAACAGATACCCACAAATGGCCACTGTGGGACAAAAGAAAGGTGTGTGCTTTGAAAGTTCCCAAAAGTGGGAGGGCTGCTACAGGAGCAAGGATTACACAGACCTAGCTGCTCAGGAAAAAGGACCACTGGACAAAATCATCCTGGTACACTCAGCCCAGCAGGTTGGGAACTTTCAGGAACTTCATGCACTCCATTCCCCTTGCTGTCAATGCAGCGCAGAGCCCCCAAATGCGATATGCACCTGCTGCTCCTTCCTCCTGGCCAGCACTGGATCGCAAACCTGCTGCCCCTGCCATTGCATCAGGCCAGCTGGAGGGCAGGCTCACCTACAGCAACTACAAGGGCATAACATAGAGGCTCCTCCCTGTGCACTTCACCCACTGGCCTGGGCAGTGGAGGCAGGCACTGCAGCCAGGAAGCAGGAAAGAGCTCTTTCCTTCGAGAAGGCACTGGTACCATGTGCCTGAAAACCCTGACATCGCTCCAGTTGCTGGGCAGCTCTGGAGAGTACAGTTTCTGGGCACTAGAGGGCAATGTGAACACAAAGTTATTGTTCCATAGTAATCATTAAGAATATAATATCGCAAAAGAACCTGGTACAAACTAAAATCTCTCAAACACCAGAAAGAGGGCTAAGTGAAACTGAAATCACAAATCTTCCTAAAGATTTTGAAATAAAAATCATAAACATGCTTACAGAGCTACAGAAAATATTCAAGACCTCAAGGCGGACTTCAAGAAAGAGATAGAAACTTTGAAAAATACAGTATCTGAAATGAAATATACAAAAGAGGGATATAAAAGCAGAGATTAGATGAGGAAGAAGAGATGGTAAGTGAAATAGAAATTAGAGAACAGGAATACAAAGAATCTGGGGCAAGGAGAGAAAAAAGGATCTCCAGGAATGAAAGAATATTAATAGAACTGTGTGACCAATCCAAATGGAACAATATTCATATTATAGAGGTACCAGAAGAAGAAGAGAGAGAAAAAGGGACAGAAAGTGTCTTTGAGGAGGTAATTGCTGAAAACTTCCCCAATATGGGAAAGGAGATAGTCTCAGGCCATGGAAGTGCACAGATCTCCCAACACAAGGAACCCAAGGAAGACAACACCAAGACATATAATAATTAAAATGGAAAAGATCAAGGATAAAGACAGAATATTAAAAGCACCTAGAGAGATAAAAAAGATCACATACAAAGGAAAACCCATCAGGCTATCATCAGACTTCTCAGCAGAAATGTTACAGGCCAGAAGGGAATGGCATGATATATTTAATACAATGAAACAGAAGAACCTCAAACCAAGAATACTCTACCCAGCAAGATTATCATTTAAATTTGAAGGAGGGATTAAACAATTTCCAGATAAGCAAAATTTGAGAGAATTTACCTCCCACAAAACGTCTCTACAGTGTATTTTGGAAGGACTGCTATAGAAGGAAGTGTTCCTCAGGCTAAACAGCTGTCACCACGGGTAATAACACCACAGTAAAAAAGTCGAGCAATTAATTACCAAGCAAATACAAAATTAAATCAAATACCCGCAAAGTCAGTCAAGGGATGGACAAAGAGGACAGAATATGATACCTAATATATAAAGAATAGAGGAGGAAGAAAAAGGAGAAAAAAAAAGAACCTTTAGATTGTGTTTGTAATAGCATGCTAAGTGAGTTAAGTGAGAGTCTTACATAGTAAGGAAGTTAACCATGAACCATTGGTAACAATGATTCTAAGGCCTGCAATGGCAATAAGTACATACCTATCGATAATCACCCTAAATGTAAATGGACTGAATGCACCAATCAAAAGACATAGAGTCACTGAATGGATAAAAAAACAAGACTCATCTATATGCTGCCTACAAGAGACTCACTTCAAACCCAAAGACATACACAGACTAAAAGTGAAGGGATGGAAAAAGATATTTCATGCAACTAATAGGGAGAAAAAAGCAGGTGTTGCAGTACTTGTATCAGAGTAGACTTCAGAACAAAGACAGTAACAAGAGATAAAGAAGGACATTATATAATGATAAAAGGGTCAGTCCAACAAGAGGATATAACCATTATAAATATCTATGCACCCAACACAGGATCACCTACATATGTGAAATAAATACTAACAGAATTAAAAGGAGAAATAGAATGCAATGCATTCATTCTACGAGACGTCAACACTCCACTCACTCCAAAGGGCAGATCAGCCAGACAGAAAATAAGTAAGGAGAGAGAGGCATTAAACAACACATTAGAACAGATGGACCCAACAGACATCTACAGAACTCTACACCCAAAAGCAGCAGGATACACATTCTTCTCAAGTTCACATGGAACATTTTCAAGAATAAATCATATACTAGGCCACAAAAAGAGCCTCAGTAAATTCAAAAAGATTGAAATTGTACCAACAAGCTTCTCAGACCACAAGGGTATGAAACTAGAAATAAATTACGCAAAGAAAATGAAAAAGCCTACAAACACATGGAGGCTTAACAACATGCTCCTAAATAATCAATAGATCAATAAACAAGTAAAAACAGATCAAGCAATATATGGAGACAAATGACAACAATAATTCAACACCACAAAATCTGTTGGACGCAGCGAAGGCAGTGCAAAGAGGAAAGTATATTGCAGTACAAGCCTACCTCAGGAAAGAAGAACCATCGCATATGAACAGTCTAAACTCAAAATTAATGAAACTAGAAAAAGAAGAACAAATGAGGCCTAAAGTCAGTAGAAGGAGGGACATAAAGATTAGAGCAGAAATAAATAAATCAAGAAGAATAAACAATAGAAAGAATCAAGGAGAGCAGGAGCTGGTTCTTTGAGAAAATAAACAAAATAGATAAACCCCTAGCCTGAATTAATAAGAAAAAAAGACAGTTTGCACACATAAACAAAATCAGAAATGAGAAAGGAAAAAATCACTATGGACACCAAAGAAATACAAAGAATTATTAGAGAATACTATGAAAAATTATATGCTAACAAACTGGATAACCTAGAAGAAATGGAAAACTTTCTGGAAAAATACAACTTTCCAAGGCTGACCCAGAAAGAAACAGAAAATCTGAACAGACCAATTACTAGTAATGAAATTAAATTGGTAATCAAAAAACCCCCAAAAAATCCACTCCAAAACTACTAGATCTAATATCTGAATTCAGCAATGTTGCGGGATAGAAAATTAATACACAGAAATCTGTTGCATTCCTATACACTAATGATGAGCTAACAGAAACAGAAATCAGGAAAACAATTCCATTCACAATTGCACCAAAAAGAATAAAATACCTAGGTATAAAACCTAACCAACAAAGTGAAAAACCTATACTCTGAAAATTACAAGACACTCATGAGAGAAATTAAAGAAGATACCAATAAATGAAAACATCCATGCTCATGGAATAGAAGAATTAATATTGTCAATATGGCTATCCTGCCTAAAGCAATCTACAGATTTAATGCAATTTGTATCAAAATACCAACAGCATTCTTCAACAAACTAGAGCAAATAGTTCTAAAATCCATATGAAACCACAAAAGACCCTGAAAACCCAAAGCAATTCTAAGAAGGAAGAATAAAGTTAGGGGGATTATGCTACCAACCTCAAGCTCTAATACAAAGCCACAGTAATTAAGACAATTTGCTACTGGTGCAATAACAGATCCATAGATCAATGCAACAAAATAGAGAGCCCAGATATAAACCCAAGCACATATGGTCAATTAATATGTGATAAAGGAGCCATGGAAATACAAGGGGGGAATCACAGCCTCTTCAGCAACTGGTGTTGCCAAAAATGGACAACTATATGCAAGAGAATGAAAAACTGGATTATTGTCTATCTCCATACACAAAAGTAAACTCAAAATGGATCAAAGACCTGAATGTAAGTCATGAAACCATAAAATTCTTAGAAGAAAACACAGGCAAAAATCTCTTAATATAAGCATGAGCAACTTTTTTCTGAACACATCTCCTCAGGCAAGGGAAACTAAAGCAAAAATGAACATATGGGACTATGTCAAGCTAAAAAACTTCTGTACAGCAAAGGACACCATCAGTAGAACAAAAAGTATCCTAACATATGGGAGAATATATTTGTAAACAACATATCCAAAAAAGGGTTAACATCCTCAAATATATAAAGAACTCACACCCCTCAACACCCAAAAAGCAAATAACTCAATTAAAAAAGTGTGAAGGATCTGAACAGACACTTCTCCAGAGAAGAAATTCAGATGGCCAACAGGCACATGAAAAGATGCTCCACATCACTGATTATCAGGGAAATGCAAATAAAAACCACCATGAGATATCAGCTCACACCGGTTAGGATGGCCAACATCAAATGAAGACAAGGAACAACAAATGCTGGCGATGATGTGGAGAAAGGTGAACCCTCCTGCACTGTTGGTGGGAATGCAAATTAGTTCAACCATTGTGAAAAACAATATGGAGGTTCTTCAAAACACAAAAAATAGAAATACCATTTGACCCAGGATTTCCACTCCTAAGAATTTACCCAAAGGAAACAAGCTCCAAGATTAAAAAAGACATATGCACCCCTATGTTTATTGCAGCACTGTTTACAATAGCCAAGACATGGAAGCAACCTAAGTGTCTATCAGTAGATGAATGGATAAAGAAGAAGTGGTACATATACACAATGAATATTATTCAGACATAAGAAAGAAACAAATCCTACCATTTGCAACAACATGGATGGAGCTGGAGGATATTATGCTCAGTGAAATAAGCCAGCCGGAGAAAGAAAAGTGCCAAATGATTTCCCTCTTTTGTGGAGTATAACAAGGAAGCAAATCTGAAGGAATAAAACAGCAGCAGACTCACAGACTCCAAGAAGGGACTAGCAGTTACCAAAGGGAAGGGTGTGGGTAACTGGGTGGGGAGGGAGAGAGAAGGTTATTAAGGGGCATTACGATTAGCACACATAATGTAGAGGGGTCACGGGGAAGGCATTATAGCACAGAGAAGACAAGCAGTGAGTCTATAGCATCTTACTGCATTGATGGACAGTGACTGCAATGGGGTGTAGATGGACTTTATAATATGGGTGAATGTAATAGCCACTTTTGTTGCCCATGTGAAATCTTTATGATATTGAATATCAATGATGCCTTAATAAAAAAATAACTGACCATAGGTAGTGCACGATAAATGTTTATTGACTAGAATTAAAAGCTGAAGTCTTTTCCCACACCCCACTCTCTGGCCTTGGACCAATCATTTGTTGGATTCGATTGAGGCCCCAAGGAGGAAGGTCACTTAGAAGAGGTGTAGAGGAGGAACAGGGCCAAGAATGGAATATTGGGCAACACGTACACTTAAAAGGCAGGCAAAGGAAGAGTGATGGATGGATCAAAAAACCAGCAGGACATGGGATCATGGAAGCCGAGAACAGGCTTTTTAAGAAGTGATGTCACATGAAATCATATCGAATAAGATAAGGAGATGTAAATGGAACTTGGACTAGACAGTGCTCTGCCTTCAACCAGGCATTTACACACTTACTCACTCTTTGTGTAGATACGAGGTACCGATCACTCCTGAGATGTCTGCAGTCTTTGCAGTATCATGATGTTGTCTTGAATCCTGTGTATGTGAGAATGTGTGTACATGTGTATGCTGTGTGTATACTGAAGGGGTTTTGATAAGGGAAGAGAACCAGAGCCCAGATACTGTGTAGTAAGGGGTTAGGAGGATCTCCATAGAGGCTAAGAACGACCTGAGTTTCTCATATGTAATCAACCTTTAACACATCGTGAAATGACTTGTTAACCTGGTTTAACCTGAATAAAAATGTTTGAGTCCAAGTGTTGCACAGAGAGGACAAGTAGTGACTCTGTGGCATCTTACTACACTGATGGACAGTAACTTCAGTGGGGTATGGGGAGGAACTCGATAATATGGGTGAATGTCATAACCACATTGTTTTTCATGTGAAACCTTCCTTAATAAAAAAAATGTTGGAGTCCAAGAATAAGAATCCTTTAGTGTGATCTGCTGCAGGCCATTAACCAAAGAATTCTTCTGTGGAAACATCATAGCCTGAAAGTTGGAAATAAGAAAGCTTCAGTCTTCCTATACTTCATTGATTCTAAGATTTTTTTTTTACACAGCACTGAAATTAGTATACATCATAGTTTAATTAGCAGCATTTTTTTTCCTTAAGGCCATAGGAAATAATGGTGCATTTACAGTTGATGGCACTCATAAAATGCCATTGAAAAGAATAAAATAATATTCACTCAGCAAACATGTATCGAGTCATGCATATCCAGTCATAGCTCTAAAGTGAGTTTAACACTATTTTGAAATTTCTTTTATAGTAAGAGTTGTTGCAGAAGCTCAACCTAAATGGTCTACTTCTCATGAGTGAATTCTGTGGTCCCATCCGTGTGGTCAAGGTCAGAGGTTGCCTTAGAAGCAGGGTGGTCTGTTTGACTCCAGGCCCCTGGAAATGCCCCAATTTGCTTAGACTTTCCTATCAAATGTTTCTAGTAGATGGACATATTCTCATTATGCAAAAGTGAATATTTTGCAGAAAACCATCAGTTTATATTGGCAAAATAGTACCCAGTTGGTTTTTATGGAAAAATAAGTTTACCATTCTTTTCATGTGTTTTTATCTAGAAACATAACTTTTTAAAGTAAAATATATAATGGAGAATGTACAAAATCTAGATTGAGTATTTTTGTGGAAAAATGGTTAGATTTTGAAATTTCCTTACTCTTTGTAGAATAAAGACAAATTTCATCAGTCCTTTTCTCCCCCACTTTGTCCCGTCCATGAAAACAGTACGTACAGGTAACAGTGCACCTTTAAAGCAGATCGTACATACATTTGCAAGCAGCCCTGAATTCTGTCATGGGCATGGATCTCCATTGCTATAAATAACAAAAATGAACCCTGTAGAAGAGAAAAAGCCTTCTCAGTTGTCATGTTGGTGAGTGTCAGCCGAACATTCTTCAAGCTAATCACCAAAGCAGAAGGAAAGGCAAATTCTGGAATGTGGCCTCAGGGAGATCATTACCTGAGCATTATACCTCTCATATGGCATGCTGGATAGCATGTGTGTAATATAAGTGCATAATCTGGAAGATCTTTCATTTCTCTGAGATGGTAAATTTTCATGTGGCTTGCTCTCTCTCCTCATGTGCATGCTTGTAGAAAGTAAAACAAACTGCACTTTCTACATGTTTCAAATGCTCATAAATAGCCTTAGAAATTTTTCTTTCCCTCTCTTCCCTCCCTTCCAATTTCCTCCACTTCCCTTCTTGTTCCACATGGTAAATCTGATTGTATTATATCTTGTGAAGACTGAGTCCCTCACCCATCTAGGTCTCCCTTGCATGGACACAGTGCTTCTTGACAAAATATGAAGCATGATGCAAATGTAGCCATTATCTGAATTACCAGACCTGCTTATTCACCTATTTTGAATCTGATTTAGGAAGACTGACCTCCTTGTATAGTTCTGCGGATTGGCTCATGAGACCAGCCCCTCACATGGCAAGTGGCCTAACAGCTCTCTTATCCACAAGCCATCTGTGCCCATGCCTCACTTCCCAGAAGAGACATGCTTCCTGCTGAACGGTCAGGCTTGTTTGGGAGAACTCTCTCTGATTTCTTGAAAATCATCCACAAGCATGCATACATGCAGAGCATAGTAGAGAATTGATGGGAGCTCTTAGCTGAATTAATCACATCTTAAAACTACCTTGGCTTCAGTTATCTGTATATTTTGGCCTTTATCAGAATAGTTGCCTTTCTCCTCCATTTTACCTTCTCCACATAGATATAGCCATTGCTGAAGAAACGGTGGACAAAGAGAAGCATGTATCTATTTCTGCCAGAGTCCCATATCTCTACCCGACTGATTGAGAGTTGTCATGATTATGATGTCATTAGACTTCAGCAGGATACAAGTACATAACTGAGAAACCATTCAGGAGGGAAACTGGCCCTTCACATAGGTCAACATTACTTACTCGGAGTGTATTATTGCCATCAGGAAAGTTGCTTGATTACTTTTAGAAAGTATTTAAATTGACATAGTATAATAAAGACACAGTATAAATGGAGCTGCACCAAATGAGCCACAGACTTTCTTCTGATACCCAAAGCAGCTTTTGAAAATCTATCTTAATTTTAGGGAAGAAAACTATAAAAATTATTATTTATAGATCTTATGGCTCAACATGTCATTGTTTTCTTCAACTTTCACCTGAAATGGAAAGCTTTAGCTCAAACTAAGGAAATGAAATCAGTGGCAAATAATTTCTATATTGCTGATCTTGAATTTATCTTATGCAGAGTGTGTGTACCCCACTCCCTCAACTGTTGAGTGGATTTTTTTTTTCACTACTGAAGTTGCCCAAACTTTCTTTTTAGTCTAGATTCGGGGGAGGAGGAATGGAACATGTTATCATTTTCTGATTATCATTAATTACAGGAAGTTGTATTTTGAGGTTGGCCCATTTACTTGGTTTTTCTCCTAGTGGTGGTGTAGCATGTAAAGAAAACAGCAACAGGCAGTCAGGGAAATCTACAGGACAAGAGAACTTATTTTGCTTTTCAATGAATTCAAGAAAACTCACTCAAGGTAGTACATATCTCCTTCCTAGATTTGGAATCTTTTACGAGCAATTAGATATATTGTTATGTATAGTTTAAAAAAAATAAATAAATCTTTTTGTTTACAAAGGGAAAGATGTAATTCCATATGAAAATGAAAATTTAAAGAGGTAGACTGAAAGAAAAAATAAGAGAAAATGCTGATTTGAAGACACTGTCACACTAACCAGGAACTCAAAGAATAATTTGGGGAAAATGAAATCATCACACAAAAAAACAGTTGTGGACCAAGAGCTTGAATTTCATTGGATTTTTCTAAACCCAAGGGAACACTAGATTTACATTAGGGCAATATTTTTATTATTAGTTATTTGAGAATTACAGTGCCAAGGATTCATATTGTATAACTTCCTCCTGTAAAGTTTTGTTGTTTAGAAACTTTCAGATCTGTAGTACATTAACTTAGGGAAGGAAAGTTAATTTTCAGTGGCCATAGAAAGCCTTATTATTCAAGAATCTTCAAGATGGCTCCCAGAGGAATTAAGTTTTGGGGTGCAGGTGTACATCCAGACCATGTTTCTCCCCAGCTTTGCAGTTGAGTTTGAATTGAATACACCTTTTCATTGCTTTCACTATTATATCAGTCCTAAGTGTTTTCCAGAAGCAGCACAAAAGAGTGACTAATACAGCACCTGGATGGTTTGAATCCCAGCTCTGCCAGTACTAGCTCTGTTACCTTGGAAGGCTGATTAACAACCTCTCTGTGCCTGTTTTCTCAGCTATTTCATAGTTATGTACTTGTATCCTGCTAATATAATAGAGATAATAATTTTTATTCTCTTCATCCTATAGAGAGTTAATATAAATAAGGCTCATAGAATACTGCCTGGCACATGGTAAGCACTTTGTAAATATTAGCTATTATTTGTAAGACCTTAATCTTTTAAGTTAAATTTAAATTTTAAATATGCTCTATACATTTTTTAAAAACTGGTATAATACCAAATTAGGTAAATTATTAGAATGAAATAGTATTTGCTTCATGAATTGTCTTTTATTTATGCATAAACCTCTTGAGTCCACAAGTATTTTGACTGTTAAAGTGGAGGCAGTCAGAATTCAAAGGCTATATAAAAAGTAGCTTTTTTCATTTCATGTAGGGGTTAAGAGTTTAAAGAAAGAAGTTCTGTTCTCTCTAGTCGACTCTCTAATTCATTCCCTGGAATGCACAATAGATAGACTGCCTTCTGAGAGGTAGGGTCACTCCCTGGTGTTTTACAAAGAGCCTCAGGGGACTTCTCACTCAAAGGAGGCAGGGCAGATCCTTGATGCCAGGTGAGAAGTGAGTGTTCAGAAACAGCAGACCCCTCCCTGCCACCCCTTTTCTCCCAGCTGGGAAAAAACCGTCAAGGGCAGGTAACCTGACACACAGCAGTGAAGTGTCAATTGATCTCTGGCGGTGTTTGATCCATCCAGCACAGTCATTTGATCTTTCCCTTTGGAATAGCTCAGGGCACTGCCCTCGTGCACACGCAGAGAAATTACTGCAGGAGTCTGAAAGGGTCAGGAATCCCAGGATGGTGCTCATATTATTTATTTTCGTTAAAAAAAAATCTACAGGGTTTTCTTCCTTCCAGTAGGGAGACTTCTAGTTTATTTTATTAATGCTGTTCTGAACAGTGCTGTGAAAGAAGTGCATTTATCTAAAAGGATGCCGAGTTCATATCAACAAATCTGGACTCAGTGTGCCAGACATTGTATCAGGCTCTGGGCTTCCCTGGTGCGCTAGGGGAGCATGTAGTCTGAAGGGGAAAGAAGGAAACAGGTCACTTCTAAACAATAGAGGAGATTTGAAATACAGCATATAATGTACACCCAGGTTAAAAGCTCCCACTAGAGAGGAAGTTACAGGGAAAGGCCAGTACATAGAGCAGTTTCCACGTTCTCCTTGCATGGTGTGAAACAGTTGGTGTTAGAGTTCATGTCTAGCCGAGAAAGGGTGAACTCTACGTAAGTAATACCTTAATAAATATGAATTAAAAAGTTAATAGCAATGTTTTTCTATTAGTGCTACAGACATAAACAAGGCACGTAACTTAAATTTAATGGAGTCAACAGTCTGGTATGGAAAATACTTGAGAAGTCTACCAGGGCTACCATTTCATTAAGAGTGCTGTGCAGACAAGAAGCCAACTCAAAGTCTCCCAGACCTTAGGCTCTGCCCAGCTCCCTGAGAAATGCTGCTTCGGCCACAAAGGAGTAGATTAACTCAGCACCCTTGTGGGAAAACAACTCAAAGGACATTTCCTGTCAGCTGTGGCTCAGAGTATCATACATTGCACACCATGATTTGTTGCATGTTCCTGTCTTTTACATGGATTGCCTAGTCAGTGGTAAGTAGGACATTAACAACTGTGCCCCCTTTAAAACAAAGTAAGCAGTAATTCTTTTTGTTTTTTATAGAAAACATTTAGAGACATTATTGAATAAATGCCCAGCAAGCATTGACTTAAATAGCATTTGTACAGGCTTTCTGCTACCACCCAAAAACACTTCTGGTGTTTTCTCTTTGGGGGACACATCGTTAGAACTAATCGCTGTCTTTGTTTCCTGTTTGGAGGACAGATAATTCGAGCTAATTGTTATTTGCCTTCCCTTCCCTTTTCCCATCCAATCAGTAAGTCCAGTTGATTCTCCCTTCCAAATCTTCTTCATTTTTGTTTCCTTCTCTCCATCACCACTGTCACTGTCCCGATTCTAGTCACAACTTGGCCAGACAGTTGTCTTCTAATTCTGATTATTCACTTGAAAAAACGATCTTTTACTTTAGTGGAGGATGCAATAAGAATGAGAAAATAATAATACTAAAATGAGTACCAATTCACTGAGTTCATATTACATACCTGTAACTATGCTAAGCACCTCACACGCTTTGGTTCATGTAATTCTTAGAACAGAACAGAACCTTGGAGGTTAAGCAACTTGTCTACAGCCACTTGGCTAGTGGTAGATCCCATATATGAACTCTGTCTCCAACATGTGTGCTACTAGCCAACATACACACTCCCTGCCATATTTGTCAACTTTTCCTTGATATAGTAAGGCTCCCTTGAAGTATTAAACTATGTTGCATGACCTAGGACAATACTGGGAACATAATCATTTAAGAAGTTTTTTGAATGGATAAACTCAAGAATCGCTATGCAGAGGGCAGGAAATTGAGGGATTATAATTCTTCATTTTCTAATTCTTCAATTACCGCACAAGTATGAAATGAGATTTTTTTTTTAGTTAAGCCAGTTTTCCAGCTAAGTGAAACCATTAAAGGATAAATTTTTTAAATTTTGATAGAATCTTTCTGAAATGTATTTCTTTATTGCCTTAGTAGTATGATGATTCTAATTTAATATTATCCTAATGACAAAGAACTACTATTATGAACAATAAATGTTGTCTATGCTGTTTATTTAGTATTTCCTTCTTGGCTATGGTTAATTATCATCTATATAATGAGGAAACCCAAATCTTTTTCTCCAACCAGATTTCTCTCCTGACCTTCAGACCCATATCATATCATATCATTCCTATTATACCATTTGACCCCTGCAGGCTCAAAATTCCCCAAAGACCCCCCAAACAGCCACAGGCTCCCAAATCTGCATCTCCAGGATTTCATATTTTAGTGAAATATGCTACTGTCTACCGGGTTGCCATAACCTGGATATAATATTGGACTCCTCCTTTCCCTTCACTAACCCACCCCCAATCCATCAATAAACAAAAATCCTATTGATCTTAACTTCTAAATATCTCTCAAATCTAGCATACATCTGTGTGTCCATTACCTTATCCTGTGATTATTATCTTTGCCTGGATTCTTGTACCAACCTTCTAAACGATCCCCTTACCTATAATTTCACCATATTCTATTTTATTCTCCATACTACAGTCAGAGTGTATTTTTAAAACTAGATATCTGATCCTGTCACATCTCAGTTTGAAAACTTTCAGTAGTTCCTCATTGCTCATGGGATAAGGTTCGAGTGTCCTTAATATTGCTTACAAAGCCTTCAATGAATCGGACCCTTTCTTGCCTGTCCATATTTTGCCGTCCCTGTCTTGACCTGTCCCCTCTAACTGAGCACCCATTAGGTTGTATTGAACATCTTCCCCTCTATATACTGTGTGTTCTTTTGTGTTTTAGGACTTTGCACTTGATATCTGGGGACCCCCTGACCCTACACGTAAGATAGGCAACTCTCATATTCACTGTGACAGCACCTATCCCAATTGGACTGTTTTGGTTGACTACCTATTTGTTTCTGTGTATCCTCTTCTCTCTCCCTCAAGACTGTTGGGTCAGGAGGATGGAACCCATGCCCAACTCGTTCACCCTTTATCCCTAGTGCCTAACTTTGTGTCTAGAGCATAGTAAGCACAACAGTTTTAGATTTACAGAAAAGTTACAGAGATAGGACAGAGAGCCCCCTTACACTGGCATCCAGTTTCCCCTACTGTTAACATCTTACATTAATGTGATACATTTGTCTGGACTCACACTGAAACTAATAACTGACATCCATGCTCAGATTTCCTGAGTTTTTAACGTGATGTCCTTTTTCTGTTTGAGGATACCACATTACTTTTATTTGTCATGTGTCCTTAGGCACCTCTTGCCTGTAACAGTTCTCTCAGATTTTCCTTGTTTTTGATGATCTTGAGAGTTTTGAGGAGTAATGGTTAGGTATTTTGTAGAATAACCCTCAATAGCAGTCTGTCTGATGTTTTTATCATGATTAACCTGGGTTATGAGTGTGGAAGAAGACCGCAGGGGTAAACTTGCCAATATTTTGTCATCATATCATATATCAACGGTGCATACTACCTACATGACTTATCACTGAGATGTTAACTTGATCACCAGCTGAGGCAGTATTTGTCAGATTTCTCTATCATAAAATTACTCATTTTCCCCCTTTCCATGTTATACTCAAGTCAGTATGTCCAGCTTACCTTTAAGGGGTTAAGAGTTGTGATCCACCTACTTGAGGGAAGAATAAATTATTTGGAATTCTTCTTTATACAGGAGATTTATACATTCTCCCCCATTTATTTATTTATTCAGTCATTTATTTATATGAGTATGAAATCATGGCTATTTATTTTGTTCTTTAGGTAATAATCCAATACTACTTTATTTGTTACTTAAATTGTTCCAACTCTGGCCTTTCCAGCTCTTTCAGTTGGCACCTGTGTTTACTTGACATATCCCTAAGTGTTGGTCTTTTGAGCATTTCCTTACTTCCTGACATGGCAGTGTCATCTGGTACATTCCCTGTCCCAGCACTAGAATCAGCCATTTCTCCGTGGAGCCCTGGTTCCTTTCATTGGAAAATTTATTCAAAACCATGTTCTGGGCAGGACACTGAGGGACACTGACACTTTTGAATTAAAATTTGGATTCACTTTTAAAAGCCACAGAAGTACAAGGACTATGTTCCCATCACCCAGAATGAGCAAACGTTTTTCCCCTTTATTTTGCTTCACAGAGTTTTAAGAAATAAAACACTTAAAAAGTGGCAGGCTGTTTTTCCCCTTCCGAATCCTAAATCCATCCTTCTCCTCCCAAAAATAACCACAATCTTAAATTGATGTGTAGACATTTTTTTCAAGCATACATAGAATGTTTACAGAAACATATGTTAAAGGAAAGGTGGGTTTTTATTTGGGCTGAGTTGCCCACATTGCTGGGCTGTTCCGTCGGGAGCCGTGCTGCAGCTCGTTGGGCCCTTTGTCTTCCTCACGAGGCAGCGCCTCTCTGCTGTCGCTTCCAGCTCCTCGCAGCTCTGGTGTTTCTCCCCCTCTCGTCCCAACTTGCTGCTTTGTAGGCGGCTTCCGGTGTCCTCCTTGTCGGAAGGAAGAAGACCAATAGCCTGCTACTGTAAACTTGGTAAAAGCAACTTGTAAACGGAAAAGAGCTAGACAACTATAAAACTTTGCTGTTTTGTTCACAGTGCCAAAAAAAAAAAAAATGGGGCCGAGAACATATCATTTATTTGTTGGGAATACTTGGCTCTTCAACATCTATTTTTTTAGCTTAAAGTCATTACCAGTTGCGTCTAGTTCTTCGTGAGCTTTGCTTCTGGAAGGTTACGGCTGCCACATTTAAGACCATCAGAGATGCGGAAATCAGGATAATCTTACGGTTCATTTTCATTCTTCTGACAAATACTGTTCTTCAAAATATATGAACAATACCCAAAATAGAGAAAAAGGTTGCTGTTAAAGAAATTGCTCATGAAACTAATAATTTCTCCAACAAGGATTTAAAATGAAAGTTAGCTGTATAATTACTAAGTGAAACGCTTTAGCTCTATCTCCATCCACCGAGTTGCATCGCTGTGTGGGCAGTTTGGCTGATAATGTTCTGAGTCCAGAGCACGTTGTCTGCGTACCAAAGTAAGCAGAAGTCCTGGGTTTGGGATTTCCAGCCTCGTTAATAGTAAACATATCTAATTTCTTCCCACAGCTTACGCTTACTCTAACAAAGGTAAATTTGGAAGCAATTACTTGAGGACAGTTTGATAACACCTGGATAATCAAACGGGCACAATGAAGCACTTCGTGAGGTGAGTATTTCTGGTTCCCTGAAGGAGCTCTCTAAAATGGAGAAACTTCCTTGCCAGTTAGGACAATATTTCTGTCACCATTTGTGATCATCCAACCAGGTCTTTCATGATTGCACAAAATAGCACTATATGTTGGCTAAGCATAATGTGGTCACAGGGCTCCTCTACTAACTCTATATTCATACTGGCGCTCAGAGCCTTACAAGTGGGAGATGACAAGACAATGACAGCGTGGGCACAAAAGCACGGGACAGGCATGCTTTGGACAGCATGATGCCATGTTTCTAAAGCCATTACGCTGAGGTTTGAGGAATTAATACTCAAGGAATATTTTTTGCTTAGAACCATTTTCCTGAAATAAGCAATTTTAAATATCTCTTAGTTTGGGTTTTAGTGGGCTGGCCAATCCATGAAGGCATTTTCAAATGTTCCTTTTTGGTTAAAAAAAATGCATACACATATATATATTATGTGTATATATAATATATATGTTGTATATATAAAATATATATGTATATTATATATATAATACATATTATATATTGTACATATATATTATGTGTATATATATGTATATGTATATTATATATATTATAGATATGTATCTCTGTTCTAGCTTTTGCCCCTCCTGCCTCAGTGATGCCTCTGACATCTGCTTTAATTGTTGGTTCCCTGAAGATTGTGCTTTATAGAGTACCATATATGTTGGTGTGTTTTGGGGTGACCTTGTTTTGTTTTTATAGCCATTTGGCAGACCTGTAGTTAACAATTATTTTGAAGATAAAACTGCCGTTTACAGTTCTATTCATGAAATTCTCAGAGAAATTTTATATCATATTAAAATAGGCCAAAATAAAGTTAATCAGGTCCTGAAAGTTAGAAAATAACCCACTCTTTAGGAAACTTTCCCTCAAGATGGTGGCCTACCACTATTATACATTGTTGCCCCTTGCTCTGGCTGTTTTCTCTAAGCAAATAATTAGCGGACTTGCTTTCTTTTAAGGAAACAATTGAATTCTTTCAGTGGCTGCAATTGAAGGTTTTCTTTTCCCCACTAGTTTTGGTTGCATGGTTGTTTCTAGAGCACCTAAATCAGTTTGTGTGGGATTCACTGTTTTGGTGTAGCTAGTCGTATTCACAGGATCCTAAAATTATCCAAAACTCTTAGGAAGTCACGATTAAACCATTTACAGGTATTAGCACTTGTTTTATTGTACAGAATACTCCTCAGCCTGTTTATCTCATATGTGTAAATGTACTAACCATTTGAAAAAATCACTGGGACATTTGCCAGCAAAATATTTGACCTAATATGTTTTTGGTTGCCATAGTAGTGAACCCATATGTTCACATATTCATGAAAAATTGGTATTTATAAATCCCTCCTGAATGTAAGCATAGTGTCTTTTAACTGTAGAATCGTGTTAACAGAAAGCTTTAGCATGATATGCAGCTTAAAAGTCCCGAGCTCTTTCTTTAAAAGGGGAGATAGTAATGGTTAAGGTTTGTGCCGAGGCTTGTACTACTGGATTTCTTCTTCAATATCTTCCTTGTTTCTGAAAAACTTTAGTAGCCTCAAAGCCTGCCATTTTAGGGGAAATAGTAGCATTTGTTTCTGTTACTCTTCTGTTAAATGGGACAGGTGCAACACTGTATTTAGTAGAGATTATAACATTTTAAAATTAATTTGTACTTGATTGCAACTGGTATGGTGAATATCTACATGTGATTTCACACAGCCTATCACTAAGGATAATCCAACCAGCACATGCTGAATAGTGTGTGTTCTGATACAAATTCTAACCTTTCAACTTGGCACATATATTTTATAAATATTACTTGACATTGATTATTTGTGTGAAAGTGGAGCTAAGATAATAGATTACACATAAAGAAAGAAACCTGAGGATTTTCATTGACCATTAGTTTTGAAATAATAAAAGGAAACTCAGTCATTGCCCCTCCTTAGTTGATTATTGTTTTTGGCTTTAGTTTTTGTCTTTAATGCTTTTTATTAAGTTACATGTGTGTGTGCTACCTGTATGTTACTGTCTGTGGAATTTAGAAGGCTAAGGGGGTAAAGAGTAATGATCTTGCACTACAGACTCTATCAGATAATTCAGATTGCCTTTTATATCCTGTAGTCCATTCCCACAGATGGTGGATGGTTTTGGCAATGTTTTCATTTAAACCAAAAAGAAAGTTATGTAAACACAGCCTGAATAAATCAGGTGTTAATTCTTGAGCTCAGCAAATACATTATGCAGAATAAGGAGTTGACATTCACTGAGAAGAATTCAGCATTATTTAAAAGCCCACAGAGTTAATCTGTCAACTTCTGAGATGCATTAGAATGAAATGCTCCATATACAGCCCCAGATGAAATGAAGTTATTTAATCTTAAAGAAATCAGGTTGCGAGAAAGAAGGGTTTTTAATCCACATTTAAAGTATATCATACCCACACTCTGCCCTCTCTAGCTCACTGCTACCATCAGATATATGAGTGCTGTCATTACTTAGCACTTGAGTGGAGAAAATATTTCATGTTTAAAAAACATTACATAAAATATTAGACAAATGCTACAGAATTAGTACACCCAGCTGAAGGGTGTGTTTTAAATTGAGAGTGGATGTGGGATATTGGATAGTTACCCCAACGTCACCCAATATGACATGCACTGAAAGAACACAAGGGATAAAATGGAGAAGGAGTGCATCTGTGTGTGATCAGAAAAAAAGGGAGCACTTTTTGAGCCCCAAGTCTTAGGGTTTAGTTTGTGTAATATATTTTATTAATTTTAATTCAATTAAATCAGTGACATGCTACAGGCATTTTGTGACAAGAGTATTCAGGGAAGGCTTCACTGAGGTGAAGTTGACGGGAAGGGAAGACTAGGATGTTAATTTTTTTTTTTGGTATCTTTAATGTACAATCACTTGAACAACATTATGGTTACTAGATCCCCTATTATCAAGTCCCCCCCACATACCCCATTACAGTCACTGTCCATCAGCACAGTAAGATGCTGTAGAATCATTACTTGTCTTCTCTATAAATACTGCTTTCCCATGTCCCATGCCGCTCCATTATGTGTGCTTATCCTAAAGCCCCTTTTCCCCCCTTATCCCTCCCTTCACACCCATCCTCCCCAGTCCCTTTCCCTTTGGTAACTGTTAGTCCATTCATGGGTTCTGTGAGTCTGCTGCTGTCTTGTTCCTTCAGTTTTTGCTCTGTTCTCATACTCCACAGATGAGTGAAATCATTTGGCACTTGTCTTTCTCTGCCTGGCTGATTTCACTGAGCATAATACCCTCTAGCTCTATCCATGTTGTTGTAAATGGTAGGATTTGTTTTCTTCTTATGGCTGAATAATATTCCATGGTGTATATGTACCACTTCTTCTTTATCCATTCATCTATTGATGGACACTTAGGTTGCTTCCATTTCTTGGCTATTGTAAATAGTGCTGCGATAAACATAGGGGTGCATCTGTCTTTTTCAAACTGCTCTGCTGCATTCTTAGGGTAAATTCCTAGGAGTGGAATACCTGGGTCAAATGGTATTTCTATTTTGAGTTATTTGAGGAACCTCCATACTGCTTTCCACAATGATTGAACTAATTTACATTCCCACC
The DNA here is from genome assembly GCA_032199065.1 of Smutsia gigantea. Lineage (NCBI taxonomy): Eukaryota > Metazoa > Chordata > Mammalia > Pholidota > Manidae > Smutsia > Smutsia gigantea. The sequence continues at coordinate 527,474 of JAVSCE010013911.1, forward strand.
AGCAGTGTAGGAGGGTTCCCCTATCTCCACATAAATGCCAGTATTTGTTGTTGTTTGTCTTTTGGATGTTTGCCATCCTTACTGGTGTGAGGTGATACCGCATTGTGGTTTTAATTTGCATTTCTCTGATAATTAGTGATGTGGAGCATCTTTTCATGTGCCTGTTGGCCGTCTGAATTTCTTCTTTGGAGAAGCATCTGTTCAGCTCCTCTGCCCATTTTTTAATTGGCTTATTTGCTTTTTGTTTGTTGAGGTGCGTGAGCTCTTTATATATTTTGGATGTCAACCCCTTATCGGATATGTCATTTATGAATATATTCTTCCATACTGTAGGATGTCTTTTTGTTCTACTGATGGTGTCCTTTGCTGTACAGAAGCTTTTTACTTTGATATAGTCCCACTTGTTCATTTTTGCTTTTGTTTCCCTTGCCCAGGGAGATATGTTCATGAAGAAGTTGCTCATGTTTATGTCCAAGACATTTTTTAATATGTTTTTTTCTAAAAGTTTTATGGTTCCATGACTTACCTTCAGGTCTTTGATCCATTTTGAATTTACTTTTGTGTATGGGGTTAGACAGTAGCCCAGTTTCATTCTCTTACATGTAGCTGTCCAGTTTTGCAAACACCAGCTGTTGAAGAGGCTGTCATTTCCCCATTGTATATCCACAGATCCTTTATCATATATTAATTGACCATACATGCTTGGGTTTATATCTGGGCTTTCTATTCTGTTTCACTGGTCTATGGGTCTGTTCTTGTGCTAGTATTAAATTGTCTTCATTACTGTGGGTTTGTAGTAGACCTTGAAGTCAGGGAGCGTAATTCCCCCTGCTTTATTCTTCCTTCTCAGGATAGCTTTGGCTATTTGGGGTCTTTTGTCATTCCATATGAATTTTAGAACTATTTCCTCCAGTTCACTGAAGAATACTGTTGATATTTTGGTAGGGATTGCACTGAATCTGTAGCTTGCTTTAGGTAGTACAGCCATTTTGACAATATTTATTCGTCCTAGCCAAGAGCATGGGATGAATTTCCATTTGTTAGTGTCCTCTATAATTTCTCTTAGGAGTGTCTTGTAGTTTTCAGGGTATAGGTCTTTCACTTCCTTCATTAGGTTTATTCCTAGGTATTTTCTTCTTTTTGATGCAATTGTGAATGGAATTGTTCTCCTAATTTCTCTTTCTGCTAGTTCACCATTAGTGTATAGGAATGCAACAGATTTCTGTGTATTAATTTTGTATCCCGCAACTTTGCTGAATTCAGATATTAGATCTAGTAGTTTTGGAGTGGATTTTGGGGGGTTTTTTATGTACACTATCATGTCATCTGCAAACAGGGACAGTTTGACTTCTTCCTTACCAATCTGGATGCCTTTTGTTTCTTTGTGTTGTCTGATTGCCATGGCTAGGACCTCCAGTACTATGTTGAATAAAAGTGGGGAGAGTGGGCATCCTTGTCTTGCTCCCGATCTTACATGAAGAGCTTTCAGCTTCTCGCTGTTAAGTATAATGTTGGCTGTAGGTTTCTCATATATGGCACTTGCCTTCTATACCCATTTTGTTGAGTTTTTATCATGAATGGATGTTGAATTTTGTCGAATGCTTTTTCAGCATCTATGGAGATGATCATGTGGTTTTTGTCCTTCTTTTTGTTGATGTAGTGGATGATACTGATGGATTTTCTAATATTGTACCATCTTGCATGCCTGGGATGAATCCCACTTGCTCATGATGGATGATCTTTTTGATGTATTTTTTAATTCAGTTTGCTAGTATTTTGTTGAGTATTTTTGCATCTATGTTCATCAGGGTATTGGTCTGTAATTTTCTTTTTTTGTGGTGTCTTTGCCTGGTTTTGGTATTAAAGTGATGTTGGGCTTGTAGTATGAGTTTGGGAGTATTCCTTCCTCTTCTACTTTTTAGAAAACTGTAAAGAGGATGGGTATTAGGTCTTCACTAAATGTTTGACAAAATTCAGCAGTGAAACCATTTGATCCTGGGGTTTTGTTCTTGCATAGTTTTTTTGATTACCAATTCAATTTCTTTTCTGGTAATTGGTCTAGTCAGATTCTCTGTTTCTTCCTGGGTCAGCCTTGGAAGATTGTATTTTTCTAGAAAGTTGTCCATTTCTTCTAGGTTATCCAGTTTGTTAGTATATAATTTTTCATAGTATTCTCTCATAATTCTTTGTATTTCTATGGTGTCCGTAGTGATTTTTCTTTTCTCATTTCTGATTCTGTTTATGTGTGTAGACTCTCTTTTTTTCTTGATAAGTCTGGCTAGGGGTTTATCTAGTTTGCTTATTTTTTCAAAGAACCAGCTCCTGCTTTCATTGATTCTTTGTATTGTTTTATTCTTCTCAATTTTATTTATTTCTGCCTTAATCTTTATTATGTCCCTCCTTTTACTGACTTTGGGCCTCATTTGTTCTTCCTTTTCTACTTTCATTAATTGTGAGTTTAGACTGTTTTTTGGGGATTGTTCTTCTTTCCTGAGGTAGGCCTGTATTACACTTCTCCCTTAAGATGGCCTTTGCTGCGTCCCTCAGATTTTGCGGTGTTGAGTTATTCTTGTCATTTTTCTCCATATATTGCTTGATCTTGTTTTTATCTGGTCATTGATCCATTGATTATTTAGGAGCATGTTATTAAGCCTCCATGTGTTTGTGGGCTTTTTCGTTTTCTTTGTGTAATTTATTTCTAGTTTCATACCTTTGTGATCTGAGAAGCTGGTTGGTACAATTTCAATCTTTTTGAATTTACTGAGGCTCTTTTTGTGGCCTAGTAATATGATTTATTCTTGAAAATGTTCCATGTGCACTTGAGAAGAATGTGTATCCTGTTGCTTTTGGATGGAGTGTTCCATAGACGTCCATTAGGTCCATCTGTTCTAATATGTTGTTTAGTGCCTGTGTCTCTTTACTTATTTTCTGTCTGGTTGATCTGCTCTTTGGAGTGAGTGGTGTGTTGAAGTCTCCTAAAATGAATGCATTGCATTCTATTTCCCCCTTTAATTCTGTTAGTATTTGTTTCACATATGTAGGTGATCCTGTGTTGGGTGCATAAATATTTATAATAGTTATATCCTTTTGTTGGACTGACCCTTTTATCATTATGTAATGTCGTTCTTTGTCTCTTGTGACTTTCTTTGTTTTGAAGTCTATTTTGTCTGATACAAGTACTGCAACTTTTTCTTTTTTCTCACTATTAGTTGCATGAAATATCTTTTTACATCCCTTTACTTTCAGTCTGTGTATGTCTTTGGGTTTGAATTGAGTCACTTGTAGGCAGCATATAGATGGGTCTTGTTTTTTCATCCATTCAGTGACTCAGTGTCTTTTGATTGGTGCCTTCAGACCATTTACATTTAGGGTGATTATCAATAAATATGTACTTACTGCCATTGCAGGCTTTAGATTCGTGGTTACCAAAAGTTCAAGGGTAATTCCCTTACTATCTAACAGTCTAATTTAACTTAGTGCATATGCTGTTACAAACACAACCTAAAGGTTCTTTTTTTTTTTCCTCCTTTTTCTTCCTCCTCTATTCTTTGTATGTTATGGATCATATTCTGTACTCTTTGGGTGACATCTGTTTAGCCTTAGGAATGCTTCCATCTATAGGAGTCCCTCCAAAATACACTGTAGAGGTTGTTTGTGGGAGGCAAATTCTCTCAGCTTTTGCTTATCTGGAAATTGTTTAATCCCTCCTTCAAATTTAAATGATAACCTTGCCACGTAGTGTATTCTTGGTTCAAGGCTCTTCTGCTTCATTGCATTAAGTATATCATGCCACTCCCTTCTGGCCTGTAAGGTTTTCTGTTGAGAAGTCTGATGATAGATAGCCTGATGGGTTTTCCTTTGTATGTGATCTTTTTTCTCTCCCCAGCTGCTTTTAAAAGTAGGTCTTTATCCTGGATCTTTGCCATTTTAATTATTATATGTCTTAATGTTGTCTTCCTTTTGGTCCCTTGTGTTAGATCTGTGCACCTCCATGGCTTGAGAGACTATCTCCTTCCCCAGATTGCAGAAGTCTTCCGCAATTACCTCCTCAATGACTTTTTCCATCGCTTTTTTTCTCTCTTCTTCTTCTGGTACCCCTATAATGTGAATATTGTTCCTTTTGGATTGGTCACACAGTTCTCTCAATATTCTTTCATTCTTAGAGATTCTTTTTTCTCTCTGTGCCTGAGTTTCTTTGTATTTCTCTTCTCTAATTTCTGTTCCATTTACCATCTCTTCTACTACAGCTAATCTCCTTTTAAATCCCTCCATTGTATGTTTCATTTCAGATATGGAATTTCTTAATGATTGAATCTCCAACTTAAATTCATTCCTGAGTTCTTGAATATTTTTCTGTACTTCCATAAGCATGTTTATGATTTTTATTTTGAACTCTCTTTCAAGAAGATTGGTGAGTTCGGTTTCATTTGGCCCTCTTTCTGGGGTTTGTGAGATTTTGGTCTGAATCATGTCCTTCTGACATTTCATATTTCTGTGTGGTGCCCACTATTGCACAGAAGCCCCAGTCTCTGGAGCTGTTCAGCCCCTAGAGTGAGGTTGGGGTTCATAGGGGAGCAGAGCTGGTGCCTGGGGGGAGGAAAGATCTGTTTCCTGATTCCCATCAGTGGTGCCTGTCTCCAGTGTCAGAGCCAGTGGCCCAAGCACACATGTGTAAACCTCTGTGCTTTCTGTCTCTAGCTGTTGTAGGCGGGTCCTCCCTCTGGCTGGCTTGATGCCAGCACAGGGACTGCCAATTTGCAGGCTAAAAGGAAGGTACAGCAGGCTGCATATCACAGTGGGGGGCCTTGGAGCTGAGTTGGCAGCCAGGGGGATAGCGCACCCGAAGCTCCTCAACGTTCCCAACCAGCTGGGAAGACCACGCCCAGACAACCTTAACCTTGTCCAGCTCCCCCTTCTCTCATGCAGCAAGCTCCATGCAAACCCCACCCCTTCAGCTGCTAGGAAGCCTCTCAGACTGCCTGCCTTTCCTCTGACACAGAGCTCCCGGATATTGATCCCCTCCTCCACAAACGGCTGGAATGTCCGTTTCTCAAGCACTCTGCCTGTCCGAGCGCCCCAACATCCTGAGCACCACACACTATAGGATTCTGTTCACAAAGCAGATCTCCAGGGCTGGGTGTTCAGTAGTCCCAGGCTTCCACCCCCTCCCCTGCTCTGTTTCTCTTCCTCCCGCCAGTGAGCTTGGGTGGGAGAAGGGCTTAGGTCCCGCCAGATTGAGGCTTTCCTGTGTTACCCCGTTTCATGAGGTCTGCTCTGTTCATGAGGTCTGTTTGCAGTCTGGTTCAGCCTTCTTTATTGTTGCTGTTTTAAGGTTAGTTGTGTTAACTATATTTTTGTACTGTTTGTGGTTTTGGGAGGAGCTCTCCATCTCACCTCTCATGCCGCCATCTTGAATTCTGTCTTCTGTATCTCCCAGTGGTTTTTATATTTTTTTAATTAATTGTGTTATGTAGTGAATCTGTAATAACAGGCCCACTCCTTATCCCCTATATAAGGTTTTGAGGAATGTTCTGGATGATGGATTTCTTTTACTTATAGAGTGAATTTTGTTCTTTTAAAAATACTTTTATTTATAATAAATATATTTGATATTATATTTAAATACTATTTCATTGTCAAAGTATAATGTGTTTGCTGCTTCCTTTATAAATAAGTCAATAAAGGTATTATCCAAATAGCCAAAAAATAGAATCTGAATTTTAATAAATCTTGTAAAATGTATGTATTTAAGTATCAAATTTTTAATTGTATAGTGGTATGTCATTAATAAATTAAACAGCTGCCTCTTTTTCTTTGAAAAGAAAACAATAAACCACTAATTAATTTTTTTAGTTACCCACAGTCAGTTAATGCTGTCTAAGCCTGTGTCTTGCCTTAGGGTTTCAATCAGTCAGGATTCTTCGGGAAATGACAATGGAACATTCTTGCAGTAAAAGAATTTATACCCAGCTTTATTGTCCCAGTGGTAAGGTGAGCACTAGAAGGTCTGCATCCAGCAGCCTGCAGGTCCATAATCCACCTCCATTTCTGCCTCCGTCCAGAGCACTGGGCAGAACTCTTTATATAGTGACTCAGTCAATAATAGCTTATTTCCTATGGGTGTGGAAGCAGTAGCCTAGCAGTAGGCCAATTACATCATCAAGTAGTTTAGGTCAGGTGAGGATCCTGGCCAAAGCAATTTCCCTTTTCCCCACAGCCTGCAACTAAAATTTCCCAGGAGTATCAAAAACATGACTTTTGTTTATAGCAATAGAATTTGGAATAATATCAATCCATGATAGATTCATACCCACAGCTTTTGAAAGGCAGCAAGATCTCTTCCCATAAAGGATGATGGAAAGGCCATGAGGCCCCCTGCTGCGTAGACACAAAGCATTGCCTCCCTACTACTCAGTGGAGGGAAATGTTCTTGTTTTTCTAGAAACAAAGGTTTCTTTGTGTGAGTTCACATTTCCAGCTTATGAGCAAGTCCTTGGCAGCCTCTCTTCCTTGTGGGAAGCTTATTAAAGAGAGGGTCCCATTTGCTAGGCCAAACACCAATTGACAAGTTAATTTCCAATTGCTTTCCAGTGTGCACCCTAACTAGGAACTGCTATAGAACTACTGAAATTTCTTAAAATGTCATTTTAGCAAGAGCATGAAATACTGGAATCATTGAGTTGTTTGCTCTTCTTTATGGCCTTTTAGATGAAAGGTATTCCATTTAGGAAACTGGTTTGTACCAAAAACTGTAATTATTTTGAATGTATCCTTCCTCACCAAGAGTGTACTTCTTATTTATTACAGGATTTCTTCAAGCAAGAATTAACTTTCATTAGCAAATTCAGTGAAACTGTTCAAAATAAGCCACTTCTCTCTTATTATTCAAAAAAAAAGGATGTCAGAGTCACAAATTTAAGATGATGGAGTAGTGTTGCCCTACAGGTATCCACACCCTCCTCCCACAGGCAGGAGGCTATGTGGTTCTAGGTACATCTCCTGTTTCAGAGGCCCCATCCTGTTGAATGATTCCTCTAACAAAGCATCACAAGACAGGAGCTCGCTTTTCTTTGGTAGTAGAGATATGATCCATTTTGAATAATTTACATTGGTTGGCTATTCTGCTTCAAGCTAAAGAATGAATGTTAAATAATAAAAGTCATAATAAGTATCTTATAGAAGAACATTGCTGTGAACTCAGCCATAAACTTCACTCTGCAGCATATTAATAAACTGCACTAACAGAAAATATTGGAAGTAGAACATGCCTTAAGTAGTTTTTATTAAATCAGATTCTCCCAGTGCTTAAACAAAGCACCAATCTTAGGAAAGTACAGTAACTCCTTTTGGGATACTATCAAAATGTGTGATTAAACAAACACAAAAAACTGTTATCTATGCATGTAGTTATTAAAAATAGATGATGCTCCATACTTTCTTCTCATAGCCTTCTGAGTTTGTTGTTCCTATAAAATACAGCATATCTTTTCAGTAGTGAGTTGAGAATCTTCCTTCAGAACTAAAAAACTAAGTCTAGTATTATGAAGATAAAAAGCAATAAATTCCCCTACTTAAAACTAACCTTACTGGTTTGATGATTCAGTTCAAGGAGACAAGCAGATCTATAAACCCCCTGAACATAGGATTATCTACCATAGATGGTAGAGAGGGTGTGGCTATAATTCTTACTCTAAAAGTAGGAACAGAAAAGTGGAATTAAAGAAAGAAAATGGGATCTGCCTCACAGGTACATCTGAGATGCCTCCATTCAAGGCATGCAGTCAGAAACATAAGAAGATAAAGGAAATTACAAGGAGGAAAGGTACTGTGAATCCAGAAATCCTTAAACTCGTCAATAAGCAGGCACGCCTTTGCTCCCCGCCTTTGTCCTTGCCTTCCTCCCTTTCTCCCTCCCTCCTTCACTCTTTTTTTCTCAAACTAAATACTGATTAGCTTTAAGCTAATTTAAAGATTTAAAGCATTTAAAGATCCATTTCTTAATTTCTTCCTTTTCAGGGTAAACATGTCAAACCAATCTAACATTCTCCCAAAATATTTAACCATGTTTATTGTTTTCCTCTGACCTTCACCAGTTTTTCCATAAACTTTATAATTTAGGGACTTAAATAGGTCCAAAACTTTAATAAGAGAGTTCTTGGCAGCATTTGATGGTGAAGACCAGCCATCCTGAGATGTTCATATAGAGGTTTGCTGGCCTATCCTTTCATGAGGAAGCAAGTTGAGGATTGTTTCTGTTATAAAATAAGGCTTCCATAGTTAGGGGTAGCACTGGTGTTTGCATCTCTGACCTCACCTTAGGTTTATGATTAAATGCAAAATAAATTATATCTGCCAAAATATTCTTTGATCTGATGGTCTGGCTTTAAAAAATGTAGTACCAAGCATAGCAAGAAAAGATAGTGCCTAGCATAACAAGCTTGCCTTTTAATGATATATTTTTGGATATGTTAGCTCATTAGAAAAACAAGGAAAAAGTAAAAAATATATCCTTGATAATAAAAGCATTATCAGAACTCCTGGCCCAGAAACTCTGGAAGGGTAAGGAAGCAATGTACTGATGTCACCTCACAGGTGAAATGGGCATTTCTCTTTCATGATTCATGACATTGTTTGTGTGACTGTATGAGAGGAATGTGATACACCTCACAGAGTTTGAGCCCTAAGAAATGATGCATCCTCTCTAACCCCTCACTGTAGATTTCCACTGGGTTTCCCTGTCTCTGACAGCGTGAACATCCTCAGGGGAGTTGAAAAAAAGAAAAGATGAAAGTAAATAGACCATGATGTCTTCCCTCTTCTTTTGTGTAAGACTATCTTGATGCAAAACAGTTTACCAGCATTTTCTTCTCGTAAGCAACGAGGCCAGTGGGAGAAATTACAGATGGGCTGTAAGTCACTCTACAGCTGGACACTTCCTACCACCTAGGATGTCACCTCTAGGTTTCAAGCTACATCTTTATATAGATCTGATGGAGAATTTGTGCTGGGAAAACTTTCAGTAGTTTAATTTAAGCTATAATATGGTTTGTGGCTTATATCCTAAGCAGGGTGAATACAAAGATATTCCTTAAACAATAATCAGAACCCATTTTTCAAGGAAGATTTAGTACCACAAGAACCTGATTACCATGGAGTTCTGGCACATAGACTTCAACGAGGCTGCAGTTGAGGAGCTGGCCCACATGCTAGGCCGACTTTACTGGAAATTGAACACGGGTACCATAAGGACAGATATCATGGAAGGCTTTTATCCCTGACTTAGTAATAGGAATAATGCCAATCACTAATTAATATCATTACCATTTGGCTTGTGACCATTTAAGAAAGGTACTGCTCAATTATTTTTTGTCTGGCATAACTATCCAGTAGTTATGCCAGAAAAAAACTTGGGAAAAAAATTTTTTTCCAAGAAAGCAAGTTGAGGTTTTATAAAATTTCTCACTCATCTATTTAAACGTTCCACTAAATTTATTTTTAGAGTTATCCTTTTTGGGTTTTTTTTGGAAGCTGATAACCTAAATCTTAAAAGATCTTAAAACATATTTGACTAAAAGAGTTGAATTTCAGACCTTACAATATAGTAAATCCATTTTTTGTCTTTCAGCAGAATCTGACTTCACATAGAAATTTTATTTGCACTTCTGCAATGGCTTTTGGTGGTCATTTTATCTATTTTAATTGCTATAGATTCCTTAAGTAAAATAATATATACTTATTATAGAAAAAATGAAAATATACTTAACCAAAAATGAAAATACAAATTATTCCTAATTCCATTACCCAGAATGTTACTGTTGACAGTCTTATTGCGCATCTTGTCAGTCTTTTTCTCCTTGTTCACACATCACCTTAAAATTGCTTTATTTCTTTAAAGAAAAAGTAGATCATTCCATACATATTGCTTTCTATCTTTTTTCTATTTAATGAACATTATGACCATTTTCTCATATGTTATTAGATATTCTAGAACACAATTTTGTTGCCTGCAAAGGATTCCATGTGCTGTCATCATGTAGCAGTTTGGTTACTTACACTGTTTCTTCCATTCCCTTTGCCTCTGTATGATATAGACTCCCAGGACTTTGTACAAGTTACACTGTTGGAATTTTCATTTTTAACACAGGCTGTTCAAGATACTGGAGGCAGAACAATTTGAGCAGAGGAACACAGGAATTTGGGTCAAATGCAGGGATGGATCATGGCATTGAGGCTATTGGCTAGCTACCCTGATTCATCTGAATGACCCCCATCCCCTTATGTTAGAACTAGAGAGAATTTGTGAACATTAGAGAAAAATAACACCTTTTAGAAATAACACCAATAGGAAGTAATATAAATAATACTGCTTCCTAGGAAGGCATACTATTAAGAGAAGATGGGTTGAATATAAATTCCTGGATGGTAAGTCCTCTTTACTTGACTCATTTTGAGACTCTGAACAGTACTGTGAAGAGTAGACACTCACATACTAAAAATAGAAATTAGCATAAAACACGAATTTACATGTGCTGGAGATGTTGTGAATAAGTGCATGATTGGTGACCATATACTTCATAGTTTGTTAAGGTATTATTGGAGTGAGATAGGGTCTGCAATAAAGAAAGCTTTGTTTAGCAGAAGCCAAAAGCAAAGTTGCCAGGAGGTGAGGATTGGGGAAAGTTTAAATGAGAGAATGTGGGGTTCCGGGAAGATGGTGGCGTGAGCAGGGCAGTGGAAATCTCCTCCCAAAACCATATATATTTATGAAAATACAACAAATACAACTATTCCTAAAAGAGAGACCAGAAGATACAAGACAGCACTCAGCCTACATCTTCACCTGAGAGGACTCGGCACCCCGCGAGGCGGGTAAGATACAGAGCCATGACCCGGCCGGACCAGAGCACTCCCCCACCCCAGTGCATGGGCGGGAGGAGAGGATTCAAAGCCGGGAGGGAGTGGAAGTACAGGTCTGCGAAATAACCACCCCTGGTGATCTGCACTGGGAGCACTGACACACATCGCGCAGTGTATCTGAGACCGGAGAGACAGAGGTGCAGGATCTGAGCCTGAGAATGTACCAGATCCTCGCAGATGGCTCCCTGGGACAAAAGAAAAGTGCGCACTTTTTTTAGCAGTCTTAAAGAGATAGGGGCCCAACGAAGGAACAGGATCGTTCCAGCATACTCAGCCCAGCAGGCTGGAAGTCCTGGGGAATTTCGGACCCCTTGGCTGGCGACTGGGAAAAAGTAGCCCTACTGAGACTTCCCACAGAGATCAACAGCCTCCCATTCATTCCTGCCCCAGCCAGAGCTACAAGGGCCCTGCGGAGCGGTGCATCCACAGCTGTGGAATAGTGGAGCAACAGCCCCACCTACAGCATCCTCAAAGAATATACTCCTGGTGTACGTCTTTTTGGTTTTTGGGGGCGTTTTTGGGGTGTTTCTTTTTCTCTTTTCTTTCTCTTCGCTTTCTCCTTTCTTTTTTTCTTTTTTTTTAAGTCTTAAAGAGCTCAGCTGACATACCGGGCACCTACCAGCGACCACTTCCATCACCATGAAAAGGCAGAGGAATATGGTACAAACAAAGCTTATCCAGACCCAGACATCAGAGAGAGAGTCTGAAGGGGTGGAAATGCACAGTCTTCCTGAAAAAGAATTCAGAATAAAAGTCATAACCATACTGATGGATCTACAGAGATATATGCAAGAGGTGAGGGAAGTGAGGAAAGACAATGCAGAAATGAGACAAGCGATCGATGGGCTTAGCAGAAGACTGGATGAGATGCAAGAGACTGTTAATTGAATAGAAATCAGACAACAGGAATACAGAGAAGCTGAGGCAGAGAGATAAAAGGATCTCTAAGAATGAAAGAATATTAAGAGAACTGTGTGACCAGTCCAAACGGAACAATATTCGCATTATAGGAGTACCAGAGGAAGAAGAGAGAGAAAAAGGGATAGAAAGTGTCTGTGAAGAAATAATTGCTGAAAACTTTCCCATGCTGGGGAAGGAAATAGTCTCGCAGTCCAAGGAAGCCCACACATCTCTCAACACAAGGGACCCAAGGAAGACAACACCAAGACACATAATAATTAAAATGGCAAAGATCAAAGATAAAGACAGAGTATTAAAGGCAGCTAGAGAGAGAAAAAAGATCACCTACAAAGGAAAACCCATCAGACTATCATCAGATTTCTCAACAGAAACCTTACAGGCCAGAAGAGAATGGCATGATATATTTAACGTTATGAAACAGAAGGGCCTTGAACCAAGAGTATTGTACCCAGCACGATTATCATTTCAATATGATGGAGGGATTAAACAATTTCCAGACAAGCGAAAGTTGCGAGAGTTTGCCTCTCATAAACCACCACTACAGGATATCTTAAATGGACTGCTCTAGAGGGAAGCAACCATAAGGCTAAAAAGATGTCACTGGAGAAAATAAAATCATAGCAAAGAAAGCAGAGCATCCAAATACTAACTAAATGCAAAGAATAAAACACCTAGTATATAAAGAATGGAGGAGGAAGAATAAGAAGGGAGAGAAAGAAAGAAACATCACACTGTGTTTACAATAACTTAACAAGAAAGTTAAGTTAGATTGTCAGATAGTAAAGAAGCAACCCTTGAAACTTTGGTAACCACAAATCTAAAGCCAGCAATGACAATAACTACATATCTATCGATAATCACCCTAAATGTAAATGGACTGAACACAGGGATCAAAAGACACAGAGTAATAGAATGGATAAAAAAGCAAGACCCATCCATATGCTGCTTCCAAGAAACTCAGCTCAAATCCAAAGATTTATACAGACTAAAAGTGAAAGGATGGAAAAAGATATTTCATGCAAACAACAAGGAGAAAAAAGCAGGTGTTGCAGTACTTGTATCAGACAAAATAGACTTCAAAACGAAGAAAGTAGCAAGAGATAAAGAAGGACATTACATACTGATAAAGGGGTCAGTCCAACAACAGGATATAACCATTATAAATATATATGCACCCAACACAGGAGCACTGACATGTGTGAAACAAATACTAACAGAACTAAAGGAGGAAATAGACAGCAATGCACTCATTTTAGAAGACTTCAACACACCACTCACTCCAAAGGACAGATCAACCAGACATAAAATAAGTAAAGACACAGAGGCACTGAACAACACACTAGAACAGTTGGACCTAACAGACATCTACAGAACTCTACACCCAAAAGCAACAGGATACACATTCTTCTCAAGTGCACATGGAACATTTTCCAGAATAGACTACATACTAGGCCACAAAAAGAACCTCAGTAATTTCAAAAATATTGAAATCCTACCAACCAACTTCTCAGATCACAAAGGTATAAAACTAGAAATAAATTTTAGAAAGAAATCAAAAGGCTCACAAATACATGGAGACTTAACAACATTCTCCTATTTAATCAATGGGTTAACGACCAAATCAAAACAGAAATCAAAGAATATGTGGAGACTAATGACAACAACAACACAAAGCCACAACTTCTGTGGGACGCAGCAAAGGCAGTTCTAAGAGGAAGGTATATTGCAATCCAGGCCTATTTAAAGAAGGAAGAACATTCCCAAATGAATAGTCTAAAGACACAATTACTGAAATTGGAAAAAGAAGAACAAATGAGGCCCAAAGTCACCAGAAGGAGGGACATAATAAAGATCAGAGAAGAAATAAATAAAATTGAGAAGAATAAAACAATAGAAAAAATCAATGAAACCAAGAGCTGGTTCTTTGAAAAAATAAACAAAATAGATAAACCCCTAGCCAGACTCATTAAGAGAAAAAGAGAATCTACACACATAAATAGAATCAGAAATGAGAAAGGAAAAATCACGACGGACCCTACTGAAATACAAAGAATTATAAGAGAATATTATGAGAAACTATACGCTAACAAGCTGGAAAACTTAGAAGAAAAGAACAAATTCTTAGAAAAATACAACCTTCCAAGACTGACCAAACAAGAAACAGAAAAACTAAACAAACCAATCACCAGCAACGAAATTGAATCGGTAATCAAAAAACTACCCAAGAACAAAACCCCTGGACCAGATGGATTCACCTCTGAATTCTACCAGACTTATAGAGAAGAAATAACACCGATTCTCCTTAAAGTTTTCCAAAAAATAGAAGAGGAGGGAATACTTCCAAACTCATTCTATGAAGCCAGCATCACTCTAATACCAAAACTGGGCAAAGACCTCACCAAAAAAGAAAGTTACAGACCAATATCCCTGATGAACGTAGATGCAAAAGTACTCAACAAAATATTAGCAAACTGAATTCAAAAATACATCAAGAGGATCATATACCATGATCAAGTGGGATTCATCCCAGGGATTCAAGGATGGTACAACATTCGAAAATCCATCAACATCATCCACCACATCAACAAAAAGAAGAACAAAAACCACATGATCATCTCCATAGATGCTGAAAAAGCATTTGACAAAATTCAGCATCCATTCATGATTAAAACTCTCAACAAAATGGGTATAGAGGGCAAGTACCTCAACATCATAAAGGCCATATGTGAAAAACCCACAGCTAACATCATACTTAACAGCGAGAAGCTGAAAGCTTTTCATCTAAGATCAGGAACAAGACAGGGATGCCCACTCTCTCCACTGTTATTCAACATAGTACTGAGGTCCTAGCCACGGCAATCAGACAAATCAAAGACATACAAGGCATCCAGATTGGTAAAAAAGAAGTCAAATTGTCAGTATGTGCATGTGACATGATATATTGTACCCAAAAAACCCTAAAGACTCCACTCCAAAACTACTAGAACTAATATCTGAATTCAGCAAAGTTGCAGGATACAAAATAAACACACATAAATCTGTTGCTTTCCTATACACTAACGATGAACTAACAGAAAGAGAAATCAGAAAAACAATTCCATTCACAATTGCATCAAAAAGAAGAAAATACCTAGGAATAAACCTAATGAAGGAAGTGAAAGACCTGTACTCTGAAAACTGCAAAACACTCCTAAGAGAAATAAAGAGGACACTAACAAATGGAAATTCATCCCATGCTCTTAGCTAGGAAGAATAAATATTGTCAAAATGGCTATACTACCTAAAGCAATCTACAGATTCAATGCAATCCCTATCAAAATACCACCAGCTTTCTTCAATGAACTGGAACAAATAATTCTAAAATTCATATGGAACCACAGAAGACCCTGAATAGCCAAAGCAATCCTGAGAAGGAGGAATTAAACAGGGGGAATTATCCTCCCTGACTTCAAGCTCTACTACAAAGCCACAGTAATCAAGACAATTTGGTATTGGCACAAAAACAGACCCACAGACCAGTGGAACAGAATAGAAAATCCAAACATTAACCCAAACATATACAGTCAATTAATATTTGATCAAGGAGCCTTGGATATACAATGGGGAGATGACAGCATCTTCAGCAGCTGGTGTTGGAAAAACTGGACAGCTACATGTACGAGAATGAAACTGGACTACTGTCTAGCCCCATACACAAAGGTAAACTTAAAAAGGATCAAAGACCTGAATGTAAGTCATGAAACCATAAAACTCTTAGAAAAAAACATAGGCAAAAATCTCTTGGACATAAACATGAGCAACTTCTTCATGAACATGTCTCCCCAGACAAGGGAAACAAAAGCAAAAATGAACAAGTGGGACTATATCAAGCTGAAAAGCTTCTGTACAGCAAAGGACACCATCAGTAGAACAAAAAGACATCCTACAATATGGGAGAATATATTCATAAATGATGTATCTGATAAAGGGTTGACATCCAAAATATATAAAGAACTCATGCACCTTAACAAACAGAAAGCAAATAATCCAATTAAGAAATGGGCAGAGGACATGAATAGACACTTCTCTGAAGAGGAAATTCAGATGGGCAACAGGCACATGAAAAGATGCTCCACATCGCTAATCATCAGAGAAATGCAGATTAAAACCACAGTGAGATATCATCTCACACCAGTGAGGATGGCCAACATCCAAAACACAAACAACAACAAATGTTGGCGAGGATGTGGAGAAAAGGGAACCCTCCTACACTGCTGGTGGGAATGCAAATTAGTTCAACCGCTGTGGAAAGCAGTATGGAGGTTCCTCAGAAAACTCGAAACAGAAATACCATTTGACCCAGGAATCCCACTGCTAGGAATTTACCCTAAGAATGTAGCAGCCCAGTTTGAAAAAGACAGATGCACCCCTATGTTTATCGCAGCACTATTTACAATAGCCAAGAAGTGGAAACAACCTAAATGTCCATCAGTAGATGAATGGATAAAGAAGAGGTGGTACATATACACAATGGAATATTATTCAGCCATAAGAAGAAAACAAATCCTACCATTTGCAACAACATGGATGAAGCTAGAGGGTGTTATGCTCAGTGAAATCAGCCAAGCCAAAAAATACAAGTATCAAATGATTTCACTCATATGTGGAGTATAAGAACAAAGAAAAAAACTGAAGGAACAAAACAGCAGCAAACTTAGAGAACCCAGGAACGGACTAATAGTTACCAAAGGGAGAGGAACTGAGGAGGATGGGTGGGAAGGGAGGGACAGGAGGGAAAAAGGGGCATTACGATTAGCAGATGTAATGTTGGGGGGGGGCACGGGGAGGGCTTTACAACTCAGAGAAGACTAGTAGTAATTCTATAGCATCTCACTACGCTGATGGACAGTGACTGTGATGGGGTTGGTGGGGGGGACCTGATGAAGGGGGTAGTTTAATAACCATAATATTGCATATGTAATTGTAGATTAATGATACCTGAATATATTATATAAAAATAAATAAATAAATAAAACAATGTTGGGGGACCGAAGGGCACCACAGTTGTTCGCTGAATTGGTAAGGAGCCTCTGGCAAGTCCAAGAAGTGTCGGGATTGGTTAGCAGAGAAGACAGGTGGCCATACAACCACGTCCTCAAGGACAGCAGTGCCCAAAGGAGAGCAGGGGGAAGGAGGGAAGAATGGGATCTGGGGAAGAAATAAATAGTGTCCTCCTGCCCCCACAAAAAAAAAGCGAAAAGAAGGGGGTTGGGAATGAACCATGGCAAGCTGAGAGGCTGTCTGCGGAGGCTGAAGAGGAGCGTGGCCACAGCATGTTCTTGCCCCATATCTAAGGGAGAGACCACTTCTAAAACCCAAGGATACTGTTTTCGAGGTACTGATTTATTTTTCAAAATGTCTGTAGGACGAGAAGGGATTCCCATGCCTCACCCTCAGGTAGTTGGACGTTCTGGAGTTGTTTGCCGTCGTATAGTAAGTTTGTCCACACGGACCTTGGGCTTTCCTCCCAGTGATGGATTTTTGTAGTTACCTCAGAAAAAATAACTTGGGATTGGAAAAATGAAATATCCTTGTAAACTCAGAAGTCTAATGGTTGGTTTTCTTCTGGGCCCCTTTTCTTGGTGGTGGTGGCTGCTTTCTAGTCTCTTCTAGAATTCTGTTGGAAGGGTGCTGTCTTTTGTTTTTGACAGAATGTTGATCCAGGTGTGCCTGTATTTTTACTGTAAATTTCTGTGGCGCTGCCTGAAATTTGTAATGAGGAAGCTGACGGGAAGATGTGAACTACAACGGATCTGTTACAATACCAAGCCTGGTGCTTCTAGAACCATGAAAATCGGTAAGCTTCAAACAAAGAAATAAGCAAAATGTAGGCTTGGTGGGGTTGAGGAGGATACAGTGTTACATTTCAGTACATTAATTTAAGCTACTTGTGAAGGATAACTTTTGAGTGACTTTTTATTATCTCTTATAGAAACATCACTGAGGGATTCAAAAAGTAAGGTAAGTAAAATTGTTCCTATATTTTTCAGCAAATTTTCACTTGAACGGTTACCTCTATCATCAAAAAAAATTTTTAAGAAACAAAAATATACCATTGGTTATGAAAACTAATGCAAACTGAGAAGGAAGAATTGTTTGCATCACAAACCACTGTACTTTTGACGTAAGAGCAGACACTGTATGTGAATTTCTAGAGATTTATGGTGCACTTATTACTTCAGTGTTGAATTCATCTTTTTTTACACCTCTTTTAAATCATAAAATAAGTATTCCTTGAAGATAAGAGAAGTGTTAACTCCCTGGTGTTTCCTCAATATCCCAATCATTTAATTTTATACTCAAGATTTTCCAAGAAAATCAAAGAAGCCACGATGGTAGCTTTTACAGCACAGAGTGAAGCATCTAGATAAAAGAGAAAATCTGGGTTTCTTTCTCAAGATTCTTGAATACTATTATTAAGTTTTGGCATCCTTAAGACTATGTCCCCCCATATGCTTTACTCAGTCATAGACATAATGCACGTTAACAATGGGGAACCATGTATGTATGTTA
Organism: Smutsia gigantea; assembly: GCA_032199065.1. Lineage (NCBI taxonomy): Eukaryota > Metazoa > Chordata > Mammalia > Pholidota > Manidae > Smutsia > Smutsia gigantea. The sequence goes on from JAVSCE010013911.1 coordinate 545,864, forward strand.
AAACAGATGAAAATGACTTAAAATTTTTATGTATTTCTTATTTAAGGAAAATTGTACTACCCCCATTGTGAAAACATCAAATTTACTAGAATTCAAATGCTAAATAAATTTTTTCTTACAGTTTAGTATCTTCATATAGAAACTTTAAGCAAATACTTGAAGCCCCTATCTCAATAGACTCCACTTAAGCCACTGGTGTTCATGACAAGGGAACTGATTGAAACATGTTTTCCAGCTGTTGCAGACTTCAGTGAGTGTTCATCCTGATGCTATTGAAAAAACTATAGAAGACATCATGGAATTGAAAAAAATTAACCCCGACATAAATCCACAGTAAGAACATGTTTATTATGTTGTAAATATAGAACACAGGTCCCATGGCCACATTGGTATTTCCATAGCCCTAGAGTGAGCTCCTTCTCTCTCTCTCTTCCCTCCCCTCAAATAATCATCTGCAGTGTTTTGACTTTCAGATCAAGAATAAAGAAAAAAAGGTGCGTTTTTCATCTTGCAAATAGCAGCAACTTTGTCCTTGTGTTGTGATTTATGCTTATGCTTCTGAGATGCAGTGAATGCAAAAAATCTGATGGATGCCCCTGCTATCAGAAGATGAAATGAAGGGATAATCACTTCATCAATAATCACTCCGCGCAGTACCTGTTTCACATTAACAATAAATGTTCAAATTATAAATGTGCCTAAGCTGAGCATGCTCCATCAAGAATATTCCTTCAGTTCATGGCAGGCTGATAATCTTGGAGACAGTTCCTACATGCTTGTCAAGAAGACAGGCATGTGTGGGCGGGAGAGATGGTTTTTATATGAAGACTTTAGAACTTTGTAATTTAATCTTCTCATCTTGGAAGTATTAAAATGCATTTGGCAATGTACGTGACATTTAAAATTAGGTTTTTATTTTCCACTGGGTGCAGATATTTTTCAGTAAAATTCTGGGATAAGGATATTGGGTAGAATAAATTCCACATACAGATATATTTAGAGATGGTTTAGGTAGGTAACAATCAAACTGTCTTTCAGATGTGCATACATGAGAACTTCAGATGTTACAGTTGAGAAAGGCTTTTAATTGCCAAAGTCAGGAGCTCCAGTTGACGGGGATGTCAGAGTGCACTTTGCACAGCTCTGGCTCTTGGAGGGATTCTAGGTGCTGGCTAACTGGGCTTTGTCATAGAACTGTTTCCACGTGGTCTCCACGGCACTCTCCTGCAGATGCTTCAGCTAATTAGCTGCCTTTTCCTTATTCATCCATTCAAGGTGATTTAATTATTCAGTAATTGTCTTTTGATACCTTCTGACATAATTTTATTTCTCTGGGAAGCTGATAAGAAAGCAATTAATTTCAACTTTAAGTTGAGCCACCAATTTAAGACTACAGTTGGGCATGAGGGATATAGTAGACTTATAATCATATTTAGAGACTGGATTAGATTTAACAGCAAATCTTTTCAGTCTCCCCTATGAAAGTTTTATGTTTCATTCACCAGCATTTCCTTGTCATCTATTCCTTTGATTTCCTTTAGGAAAGAAAAAGTTAAGTTTTTACGTTGTGTTTTTATCTCTCTATGGATTTTAGTGCTTTTTTTTCTAGAGTGACACTGACAAAATGATTTTTTTTAATTAAACAATTTTGTGGAAAAATATAAAGAAATAGGGTTGGGGGAACTATTTTATACTTTATCAAGCCATTGTTATTGTTAACATTACTTTGTTTTAATTATATTTTTTTCAAGTGCTGCTTATGCTCATGGTAAGAATTACTGCGGTTAAAATTGAACTGGGCCCTCTTGCTTCATTCTGTTTTATTTCTTCCACTCTCTTCTTTCCTTCAAAATCAAATCCCTTGTCAGTCCTGCATTGGTTTTTCTGGATGACCAATGCCACTGTGCCCCTCCTAAATTTAAATATCTGACTTAGCTTTTTCGTGCTATGGTAACAAGCAGTTACAAGGACCATTTGATTGAATGTTCAGTTTTATTTCAGTTTAGTACTCTAGGTTATCTGACACTGCCCCCTATGTTTGAAGTATATAGTCCTAAAACTTACAGTTCTCTAGAACCCCCAACGTTAGACTTAACTTCTATACATCTTATTCCCCCTCAAAAAAGCTGAGGATGACACTGTCATTGTGATGCTAGTGACCTCAACCGCAGCAAAAACGTTCACATTTAGTGAGTGAATTGGGAGTAGGAGTAACTCCTGGGTCAAATCATATGAAATTGCCAATGCTCAACAATTTTTGAACCACAAAAGTGAATGACTATAAAGAACTTAGCAGGAATAAAAAAATGTGAAATACCACCTTTAGATTTAAAAATGTACATAAAACAAGCACAATAAAATTTTGTATGAAATTTATATGTACAAAAAAGGTTTATATGAAAAAAGGATCTTGGTGATTATTTAGATTCTTTAGCCACCAGTTTAATAAACTTGTAATGTTATGTGACCCTCTTTTACGTTCTGCGTTATAGGAGGAAAACAGCATTCAGATCACAGGAAGTAATGACCCTCTCTGTGTGTCACACTTACCACATGGTTTCCTGTTTTGGTGATGTTTTAAGGGGGCCATTAATTACACAATGTACATTCAGAGAAGACAAAACAAGATGATAAAACATCTGAAATCTTGTTCCATTGAAGGGAACTGAAGGAATAGGGTTTTGGGTTTTTTTTTTAACCTGAGAGATCAAACTGAAAGATAAAAGAATCACTATCTTAAAATAAGTCAGCATGGCAGGGGAAAGGTGGAAACTTGTGCAGAGAACAGAATTTAAACCACTTGGTAATAAGGAAAGCAGACATTGAAACAGCATAAGAAAAAGCGTTCAAGCAACTAGGTGTTGGAATGGAATGGGAAATTTTATAAAATAGTGAGTTCTTTCTCTTGGCATTGCCTCATATGTCAGGAATGTGCCCAAGCAGAGGTGTTTTAAAATTTTTTTTACCCTTAAGCTCCTGAGAGCTATTCCTCTCTCTCTCTCTCTCTCTCACATACACACACACACACACACCCCTACCAAAGTGTTTCTGACATACCCACTTAGGGGGGCTAAATGATCCCTAAGAACCCATTATCACCTATATTTTCTACATCTTACCTTCAAGTCACCTGCATAAAGAACTCTTTGTTTTTTAAGCCACGTTGTTGCAGCTTGGTTTAAGAAAAGGCCAGAATGAAGGTAAATTTTAGCCAAGTTCCACAACTGTCCATGTGGAGCTTCAGTAAGAAATTGGGTTTCTATTAAATACAGTCTATTTCCTAAATATTGTATAATATGAAAACTGTGCATACATCAAGTGAACGAATGCCAAAGTTTGTCTCATTTTTCCTCATGTGTGTTTCTTCTATTTTCAAACATCTTAGGTTGGGAATCTCTCTTCAGGCTTGCCTTCTGCAAATAGTTGGGTACAGAAACCTGATTGCAGATGTGGAAAAACTGCGCAGGGAACCCTATGATTCTGATAATCCCCAACATGAAGAAATGCTTTTGCAGGTTAGTCCTTGAACCCGATTCAGCCCTTCGCTTAGGTCAGCTGTTGTTTGCCAGACACCCAATAGGAGCTGACACTGCTGGGAAAGCGGGGGGCAGGTACAAAGATGAATGACACATGAGCACTGCAACTGGTTGCTAAAACTGACTTTTCTTGCTGGTTCAAACATCGGAGGTAAGTTTTTCGTAAGAAAATTCATGCAAGAAGTTAAATGTAAAGCCAGTTTTCTGTTGTCGCCCAAGAAAACAGTGGAAGAGATTTCTGTGGGCTGTCTCATTTGGCTCAAGGTTAGATTGTTTAACTGTGTTGGAAGCCATAGGAGAAATAGCATTTGTCAAAGAGTGACCTGGGATTTTCATTTGTGACTTTTAATAGACATGAAAGAAGATGAAGTTGGTCTATGCTTCAGCAATAGCCCTCTTGGGAAATTACCCAAGATCTTAATGCTTATTATTTATTCATGTAACTTGGAGAATATTAGAAGAGGAAGTAAAGGTTTATATCTGGTATATTAAAACTGTTGGAAGAAAAATATGCAGTTATAAATACTCCTTCTGGATGTCAAAGCAAAACCTTAAACATTTAATATGATCGGATGGTATATTAGAAAACATAAATAAGGCTATCTCAAAACACTGAATTTTGAGTTAAAAAATTAAGAACAATCATTATAACTATTCATTTGAAGGGTTTTCTACATTCATTTCTAAAACTAGATGCTTTTTTACATTGCAATACTTCCTTTTCCTTTCCTAGAATTCAAAAAGGCAGCAACAAAATTGGAAGAAAACAATTCGCTTAGCTGCCTTATCTTTATCTTATTGAAAAATGTCAATAGAAGCTATAATTTCTTAAACGTGTCTGTGTCTGTTATGATTTTGTGTGAAGGAGTGTATGTTTTTGTGTGTGTAAGTACTTATGCAGATGACTCATTTGTCTCTACTAATTTGTGCTATATCTGTTGCAGATCATTAAAAATTAAAGAAGCCTCATTCTTAGCAATAAATTTTCTTCTTCTCTTTCTCCTCTGCTTAATTTTAGTTAGCCTACTGGCTGAGCTTCATCTCCTTTTATTGCCTTTTTTCCCCGCTATTTTCTGATAGAGGTAGTCAAGTTCAATAAAATGATGTCAAGGTGGGAACTAAGACATGAATGAAAGAGAAAAGAGGTGGTATAAATGACACCAGCTACCAGCAGCTGAACAATTCATTAGAACGGCTGAGATGCCTTCAGAATCAGTGACGTTTGGGTGCCACCATCTTAGCTGATCTTTTGTATGTATGCTGGCACATAATAGGGTTTCAACAAATATGGGCGAATGCATGAATAATTGTGGTTCACTAGACTAAAAGCCAAGAACTTTTATGATAAAAATTTTATGTGGTCATGATTTGAGTATGCATGTGTCATTATTTCACATTGTCACAGCTGTGTGAGGATGGCACGGTGATGGGCATTATCTTTACTCTAGAGATGGCCAAACTATAAGTATTTTAGTCCAGACTCTGATTCATACGGCTTGTAAATTATAAAGCCAGGCACTTTGAGGAAAGGCATCTTTTTACACTCAAGTGGTTTGCAGTCTAAACAGGGAGATACCTTGAATCTACAAAAATCACTAAATCTAGAGAGAATTCTGGGAATATGGCAGCATGAGCAGGGCAGCAGAAATCTCCTCCCCAAACCATATATATTTGTGAAAATATAACAAATACAACTATTCCTAAAAAGGAGACCAGAAGATACAATACAACAGCCAGGCTACAGCTACACCTGAGAGAACTCAGTGCCTCACGAAGCGGGTAAGATACAAAGCAGTGATCCGGCAGGACCCGAGCACTCCCCCACCCCAGCGCACCAGCAGGAGGAAAAGATTCAGAGTGGGGAGAGAGTGGATGCACAGGCCCGCTAAATAACCAGCCTGGTGATCTGCACCGGGAGCACTGACACACATCACGTGGTGTATCAGAGTTAGGGAAACAGAAGGGCAGGATCTGAGGCGGAGACAACAAGCGGGTCCCCTCAGCCAGCTCCCCAGGACAAAAGAAAAACGGGTGCTTTTTTTGTTGTTTTTTTTGGTTTTTTGTTTGGTTAAGTCTTAAAGAGACAAGGGCCCAAAAGCAGAACAAAATCGTCCCAACACACTCAGCCCAGCAGGCTGGGAGTTTTGGGGAATTTCGGACCCTCTAGCCAGCAGCCAGGCAAAGCAGCCGTGCTGAGGCTTCCCACAGTGATCAGCAGCCTCCACACCACAAAGGGACCGGGAGCCTCCACTGCTGTGGAACAATGGAGGAGCAGCCCCGCCCACAGCATCCTCACAGAATCTACTTCCGGCAGCCATGCAGCTAAGCGGGAAGGACCCCAGAGCGCACATCAAGGGCTGGAAGGCACCAAGGAGACCAGAAGGCACTCAGCCAGACTGAAAACCCCTGCAGTGCTATAGTTTAGGCTGAGGGCGACCCCGAACACAGGCAGCTCCAGGGATTATCCCAGAGACTGCCTCCCAGTGGGTGAGAAACCAGTTCAGGCCCTGGAGAAGGGCAAGGAGAACAACAAGCAGGAAGGGACTTTGTTCTCCCAGCTGACACACGTGGCACCTACCAGCAATAATTTCTATCACCATGAAAAGACAGAGGAATATGGTACAGACAAAGATTACACAGACAACTCCAGAGAGAGGCAATGTTGGGATAGATTTATACAATCTTCCCGAAAAAGAATTCAGAATTAAAGTCATAACCATGCTGATAGATTTACAGAGAAATATGCAAGAGCTAAGGGAGGAAGTGAGGAAAGACAGTGCAGAAATCAGACAGGTGATTGACGGGCTTAAGAGCAGAATGGATGAGGTGCAAGAGATTGTTAATGGAATAGAAATCAAAGAACAGGAATACAGAGAAGCTGAGGCGTAGAGATAAAAGGATCTCTAAGAATGAAAGAATATTAAGAGAACTGTGTGACCAATCCAAACGGAACAATATTCGCATTATAGGAGTACCAGAGGAAGAAGAGAGATAAAAAGGGATAGAAAGGGTCTGTGAAGAAATAATTGCTGAAAACTTCCCCATGCTGAGGAAGGAAACAGTCTCGCAGTCCACGGAAGCCCACATATCTCCCAACACAAGGGACCCAAGGAAGACAACACCAAGATACATAATAATTAAAATGGCAAAGATCAAAGACAAGGACAGAGTATTAAAGGCAGCTAGAGAGAGAAAAAAAGATCACCTACAAAGGAAAACCCATCAGACTATCATCAGATTTCTCAACAGAAACCTTACAGGATAGAAGAAAATGGCATGATATATTTAACGTTATGAAACAGAAGGGCCTTGAACCAAGAATATTGTACCCAGCACGATTATCATTTCAATATGACCGAGGGATTAAACAATTCCCAGACAAGCAAAAGCTGAGGGAATTTGCCTCTCACAAACCACCTCTACAGGATATCTTAAAGGGAATACTCTAGACAGAAGCCCACCTAAGGCTAAAAAGATGTCACCACAGAAAATAAAATCATAGCAAAGAAATCAGACCATACAAATACTAACTAAAGGCAAAAAGTAAAATCAACTATCCACAAAAACAGTCAAAGGAAATGTAAAAGAGTACAGAATAAAACACCTTATATATAAAAAATGGAGGAGGAAGAAGAAGAAGAGAGCAAATAAAGAACCATCAGACTGTGTATATAATAGCTTAACAAGAGAGTTAAGATAGACTGTTAGATAGTAAAGAAGCTACCTTGAACCTTTGGTAACCATGAATCTAAAACCAGCAATGGCATTAAGTACATATCTATCAATAATCACCCTAAATGTAAATGGACTGAATGCACCAATAAAAAGACACAGAGTAATAGAATGGATAAAAAAGCAAGACCCATCTATATGCTGTTTACAAGAGACTCACCTCAAACCCAAAGATATACAAAGACTAAAGGTGAAGAGATGGAAAAAGGTATTTCATGCAAACAACAAGGAGAAAAAAGCAAGTGTTGCAGTACTTGTATCGGACAAAATAGACACTTCAAAACGAAGAAAGTAGCAAGAGATAAAGAAGGACATTATATAATGGTAAAGGCTCAGTCCAACAAGAGGATATAATCATTATAAATATATATGCACCCAACACAGGAGCACTGACATATGTGAAACAAATACTAACAGATTTAAAGGAGGAAATAGAAAACAATGCATTCATTTTAGAAGACTTCAACACACCTCTCACTCCAAAGGACAGATCAACCAGACAGAAAATAAGTAAAGACACAGAGGCACTGAACAACACACTAGAACAGATGGACGTAACAGACATCCAAAGAACTCTATACCCAAAAACAACAGGATACACATTCTCCTCAAGTGCACATGGAACATTTTCCAGAATAGACCACATACTAGGCCACAAAAAGAACTTTAGTAAATTCAAAAATATGGAAATTCTCCCAACCAACTTCTCAGATCACAAAGGTATAAAACTAGAAATAAATTGTACAAAGAAAACAAAAAGGCTCGCAAATACATGGAAGCTTAATAATATGCTCCTAAATAATCAGTGGGTCAACGACCAAATTAAAACAGAGATCAAACAATATATGGAGAAAAATGACAACAATAACACAAAGCCACAACTTCTGTGGGACTCAGCAAAGGCAGTTCTAAGAGGAAAGTATATTGCAATCCAGGCCTATTTAAAGAAGGAAGAACAATCCTAAATGAATAGTCTAAAGACACAATTATTGAAATTGGAAAAAGAAGAACAAATGAGGCCCAAAGTCACCAGAAGGAGAGACATAATAAAGATTAGAGAAGAAATAAATAAAACTGAGAAGAATAAAACAATAGAAAAAATCAACAAAACCAAGAGCTGGTTTTTTGAAAAATAAACAAAATAGATAAACCCCTAGCCAGACTTATTAAGAGAAAAAGAGAATCTACACATATAAACAGAATCAGAAATGAGAAAGGAAAAATCACGACGGACCCTACAGAAATACAAAGAATTAGAATACTTTGAAAATCTATATGCTAACAAGCTGGAAAACCTAGAAGAAATGGAAAACTTCTTAGAAAAATACAACCTTCTGAGACTGACCAAGCAAGAAACAGAAAAACTAAACAGACCAATTACCAGCAAAGAAATTGAATCGGTAAGCAAAAAACTACCTAAGAACAAAACCCCCGGGCCAGATGGATTCACCTCTGAATTTTACCAGACATAGAGAGAAGAAATAATACCCATTCTCCTTAAAGTTTTCCAAAAAATAGAAGAAGAGGGAATACTTCCAAACTCATTCTATGCAGCCAGCATCACTCTAATACCAAAACCAGGCAAAGACCTCACCAAAAAAGAAAATTACAGACCAATATTCCTGATGAAAATAGATGCAAAAATACTCAACAAAATACTAGCAAACCGAATTCAAAAATACATCGGACTTCCGGGAAGATGGCAGTGTGAGCAGGGCGGCAGAAATCTCCTCCCAACACTATATTTATCTATGAAAACACAGCAAATACATCTATTCCTAAAAGAGAGACGAGAATACACAGGAAAGCGCACAGCGTGCAGCTACACCCGAGAGGACTCGGCACCCCAAGAGGCGGGTAAGATACGGAGCCGCGACCCGGCGGGACCCGAGCCCTCCCCCACCCCAGCGCACCGGCGGGAGGAGAGGATTCAGAGCCGGGAGGGAGTGGAAGCACACCCGCGAAGTAGCCAGCCCCGGTGATCCGCGCGGGGAGCGCTGACCCACATTGCGCAGTGCAGCAGAGATTGGAGAGACAGAGGGGCAGGATCTGAGCGGGGAACGCGCCAGGGTGCTTGCAGCCGGCTCCCGGGAAGGAAAAAAAAAAGCGCGCGCTTTCTTCAGCGGTCTTAAAGAGACAGGAGCCCAGCAGAGGAGCCGGATCGCCCCAGCACACTCAGCCCAGCAGGCTGGGAGTCCTGGGGAGTTTCAGACGCCTTAGCTGGCGACTGAGGAAGCGTAGCCATACTTAACACTTCTCACTGAGATCAACAGCCTCCTATTCGTTCCCACCCCTGCCAGAGCGATAAAGGGCCCTGCGGAGCAGCACAGTCACAGCTGTGGAATAGTGGGGCAATAGCGCCACCTAGAGCATTCCCACAGAATCTACGTCCGGTGGGCATTTTTTTTTGTTTTTTTGTTTTGTTTTGTTTTTGTTTTTTCTTTTTTCTTTGTTTCTTTCTTCTTTTTTTTTTTCTTCTCTTTTTAAAGTCTTAAAGAGCCCAGGTGACATACGTGGCAACTATCAGTGACCAATTCTATAGCCATGAAAAGACAGAGGAATATGGTTCAGACCAAAATCAACCAGACAACCCCAGAGAGGGAGTCTGAAGGGATGGAAATGCACAGTCTTCCTGAAAAAGAATTCAGAATAAAAGTCATAACCATGCTGATGGACCTACAGAGAAATGTGCAAGAGCTGAGGGAGGAAGTGAGGGAACTGAGGAAAGACAATACAGAAATCAGACAAGCGATCGACGGGCTTAACAGCAGAATGGATGAGATGCAAGAGACTGTTAATGGAATAGAAATCAGAGAACAGGAGTACAGAGCAGCTGAGGCAGAGAGAGATAAAAGGATTTCTAGGAATGAAAGAATATTAAGAGAAGTGTGTGACCAATCCAAACGGAACAATATTCACATTATAAGAGTACCAGAGGAAGAAGAGAGAGAAAAAGGGATAGAAAGTGTCTTTGAAGAAATAATTGCTGAAAACTTCCCCTCGCTGGGGAAGGAAGTAGTCTCGCAGTCCACCGAAGCTCATAGATCTCCCAACACAAGGGACCCAAGGAAGACAACACCAAGACACATAATAATTAAGATGGCAAAGATCAAAGATAAAGACAGGGTATTAAAGGCAGCTACAGAGAGAAAAAAGATCACCTACAAAGGAAAACCCATCAGACTATCATCAGACTTCTCAACAGAAACCTTACAGGCCAGAAGAGAATGGCATGATATATTTAACGTTATGAAACAGAAGGGCCTCGAACCAAGAATATTGTATCCAGCACGATTATCATTTAAATATGATGGAGGGATTAAACAATTTCCAGACAAACGAAAGTTGAGAGAGTTTGCCTCTCATAAACCACCACTACAGGATATCTTAAATGGACTGCTCTAGATGGAAGCACACCTAAGGCTAAAAAGATGTCACCAGAGAAAATAAAATCATAGCAAAGAAAGCAGACCATCCAAATACTAACTAAAGGCAAAGAATAAAGCACCTATTATAGAAAGAATGGAGGAGGAGGAATAAGAAGGGAGAGAAAGAAAGAAACATCACACTGTGTTTACAATAACTTAACAAGAAAGTTAAGTTAGATTGTTAGATAGTAAAGAAGCAACCCTTGAACCCTTGGTAACCACGAATCTAAAGCCAGCAATGGCAATAAGTACATACCTATCAATAATCACCCTAAATGTAAATGGACTGAATGCACCAATCAAAAGACACAGAGTAACAGAATGGATAAAAAAGCAAGACCCATCTATATGCTGCCTACAAGAAACTCACCTCAAATCCAAAGATATACACAGACTAAAAGTGAATGGATGGAAAAAGATATTTCATGCAAACAACAAAGAGAATAAAGCAGGTGTTTGCAGTACTTGTATCAGACAAAATAGACTTCAAAATGAAGAAAGTAGCCAAAGATAAAGAAGGACATTACATAATGATAAAGGGGTCAGTCCAACAAGAAGATATAACCATTATAAATATATATGCACCCAACACAGGAGCGCCAGCATATGTGAGACAAATACTAACAGAATTAAAGGAGGAAATAGACAGCAATGCATTCATCTTAGGAGACTTCAACACACCACTCACTCCAGAGGACAGATCAACCAGACAGAAAATAAGTAAAGACACAGAGGCACTGAACAACACACTAGAACAGATGGACCTAACAGACATCTACAGAACTCTACACCCAAAAGCAACAGGATACACATTCTTCTCAAGTGCACATGGAACATTTTCCAGAATAGACCACATACTAGGCCACAAAAAGAACCTCAGTAATTTCAAAAATATTGAAATCCTACCAACCAACTTCTCAGATCACCAAGGTATAAAACTAGAAATAAATTTTAGAAAGAAATCAAAAAGGCTCACAAATACATGGAGACTTAACAACACTCTCCTAATTAATCAATGGGTTAACGACCAAATCAAAACAGAAATCAAAGAATATATGGAGACTAATGACAACAACAACACAAAGCCACAACTTCTGTGGGATGCAGCAAAGGCAGTTCTAAGAGGAAAGTATAATGCAATCCAGGCATATTTAAAGAAGGAAGAACATTCCCAAATGAATAGTCTAAAGACACAATTACTGAAATTGGAAAAAGAAGAACAAATGAGGCCCAAAGTCACCAGAAGGAGGGACATAATAAAGATCAGAAAAATAAATAAAATTGAGAAGAATAAAACAATAGAAAAAATCAATGAAACCAAGAGCTGGTTCTTTGAAAAAATAAACAAAATAGATAAACCCCTAGCCAGACTCATTAAGAGAAAAAGAGAATCTACACACATAAACAGAATCAGAAATGAGAAAGGAAAAATCACGACGGACCCCACAGAAATATAAAGAATCATAAGAGAATATTATGAGAATCTATATGCTAACAAGCTGGAAAACATAGAAGAAATGGACAACTTCTTAGAAAAATACAACCTTCCAAGACTGACCAAGCAAGAAACAGAAAAACTAAACAGACCAATCACCAGTGACGAAATCGAATTGGTAATCAAAAAACTACCCAAGAACAAAACCCCTGGGCCTGATGGATTCACCTCTGAATTCTACCAGACATATAGAGAAGAAATAACACCGATTCTCCTTAAAGTTTTCCAAAAAATAGAAGAGGAGGGAATACTTCCAAACTCATTCTATGAAGCCAGCATCACTCTAATACCAAAACCGGGCAAAGACCTCACCAAAAAAGAAAATTACAGACCAATATCCCTGATGAACGTAGATGCAAAAATACTCAACAAAATATTAGCAAACCGAATTCAAAAATATATCAAGAGGAGCATACACCATGATAAAGTGGGATTCATCCCAGGGATTCAAGGATGGTACAACATTCGAAAATCCATCAACATCATCCACCACATCAACAAAAAGAAGAACAAAAACCACATGATCATCTCCATAGATGCTGAAAAAGCATTTGACAAAATTCAGCATCCATTCATGATTAAAACTCTCAACAAAATGGGTATAGACGGCAAGTACCTCAACATCGTGAAGGCTATATATGACAAACCCACAGCTAATATCATACTTAATGGCGAGACGCTGAAAGCTTTTCATCTAAGATCAGGAACAAGACAGGGATGCCCACTCTCTCCGCTGTTTTTCAACATAGTACTGGAGGTCCTAGCCACAGCAATCAGACAAATCAAAGACATACAAGGCATCCAGATTGGTAAAGAAGAAGTCAAATTGTCACTATTTGCAGATGACATGATACTGTACATAAAAAAACCTAAAGATTCCATTCCAAAACTACTAGAACTAATATCAGAATTCAGCAAAGTTGCAGGATACAAAATTAACACACAGAAATCTGTTGTTTTCCTATACACTAATGATGAACTAACAGAAAGAGAAATCAGAAAAACAATTCCATTCACAATTGCATCAAAAAGAATAAAATACCTAGGAATAAACCTAACGAAGGAAGTGAAAGACCTGTACTCTGAAAACTACAAGACACTCCTAAGAGAAATTTAAGAGGACACTAACAAATGGAAATGCATCCCATGCTCTTGGCTAGGAAGAATCAATATTGTCAAAATGGCTATACTACCTAAAGCAATCTACAGATTCAATGCAATCCCTATCAAACTACCAAAAGCTTTCTTCAGTGAACTGGAACAAATAACTCTAAAATTCATATGGAACCACAAAAGACCCCGAATAGCCAAATCAATCCTGAGAAGGAGGAATAAAACAGGGGGAATTACACTCCAGACTTCAAGCTCTACTACAAAGCCACAGTAATCAAGACAATTTGGTATTGGCACAAAAACAGACCCACAGACCAGTGGAACAGAATAGAAAATCCAAACATTAACCCAAACATATACAGTCAATTAATATTTGATAAAGGAGCCTTGGATATACAATGGGGAGATGACAGCCTCTTCAGCAGCTGGTGTTGGAAAAACTGGACAGCTACATGTAAGAGAATGAAACTGGACTACTGTCTAGCCCCATACACAAAGGTAAACTCAAGGTGGATCAAAGACCTGAATGTAAGTCATGAAACCATAAAACTCTTAGAAAAAAACATAGGCAAAAATCTCTTGGACATAAACATGAGCGACTTCTTCATGAACATATCTCCCCAGGCAAGGGAAACAAAAGCAAAAATGAACAAGTGGACTATATCAAGCTGAAAAGCTTCTGTACAGCAAAGGACACCATCAGTAGAACAAAAAGACATCCTACAGTATGGTAGAATATATTCATAAAAAACGTATCTCATAAAGGGTTGACATCCAAAATATATAAAGAACTCATGCACCTTAACAAACAGAAAGCAAATAATCCAATTAAGAAATGGGCAGAGGACATGAATTGACACTTCTCCAAAGAAGAAATTCAGATGGCCAACAGGCACATGAAAAGATGCTCCACATCGCTAATCATCAAAGAAATGCAGATTAAAACCACAATGAGATATCACCTCACACCAGTGAGGATGGGCAACATCCAAAACACAAACAATAACAAATGTTGGCGAGGATGTGGAGAAAAGGGAACCCTCCTACACTGCTGGTGGGACTGCAAATTAGTTCAACCATTGTGGAAAGCAGTATGGAGGTTCCTCAAAAAACTCAAAATAGAAATACCATTTGACCCAGGAATTCCACTCCTAGGAATTTACCCTAAGAATGCAGCAGCCCAATTTGAAAAAGACAGATGCACCCCTATGTTTATCGCAGCACTATTTACAATAGCCAAGAAATGGAAGCAACCTAAGTGTCCATCAGTAGATGAATGGATAAAGAAGAGGTGGTACATATACACAATGGAATATTATTCAGCCATAAGAAGAAAACAAATCCTACCATTTGCAACAACATGGATGGAGCTAGAGGGTATTATGCTCAGTGAAATAAGCCAAGCCGAAAAAGACAAGTATCAAATGATTTCACTCATATGTGGAGTATAAGAACAAAGAAAAAATACTGAAGGAACAAAACAGCAGCAGACTCACAGAACCCAAGAACGGACTAATAGTTACCAAAGGGAAAGGGACTGGGGAAAATGGGCGGGAAGGGAGGGATAAGAGGGAAAAAGGGGCATTACGATTAGCAGATATAATGTTGGGGGGGCACGGGGAGGGCAGTACAACTCAGAGAAGACAAGTAGTGATTCTATAGCATCTCACTACGCTGATGGACAGTGACTGTAATGGGGTTGGTGGGGGGGACCTGATGAAGGGGTAGTTTAATAACCGTAATATTGCACATGTAATAGTAGATTAATGATAATAAAATAAATTATATTTTTAAAATACCTCAAGAATATCATACACAATGATCAAGTGGGATTCATCCCAGGGATTCAAGGATGGTACAACATTCGAAAATCCATCAA
The DNA here is from genome assembly GCA_032199065.1 of Smutsia gigantea. Taxonomy (NCBI): domain Eukaryota; kingdom Metazoa; phylum Chordata; class Mammalia; order Pholidota; family Manidae; genus Smutsia; species Smutsia gigantea. The sequence continues at coordinate 561,047 of JAVSCE010013911.1, forward strand.
CATCATCCACCACATCAACAAAAAGAAGAACAAAAATCACATGATCATCTCCATAGATGCTGAAAATGCATTTGACAAAATTCAGCATCCATTCATGATTAAAACTCTCAACAAAATGGGTATAGAGGGCAAATGCCTCAATATAATAATGGCCATATATGATAAACCCACAGCCAACATCATACTTAACAACGAGAAGCTGAAAGCTCTTCATATAAGATCGGGAGCAAGACAGGGATGCCCACTCTCCCCACTGTTATTCAACATAGTACTGGAGGTCCTAGACACAGCAGTCAGACAAAACAAAGAAATACAAGGCATCCAGATTGGTAAAGAAGAAGTCAAATTGTCACTATTTGCAAATGACATGATATTGTACCTAAAAAACCCTAATGACTCCACTCCAAAACTACTAGAACTAATATCCGAATTAATTCAGCAAAGTTGCAGGATACAAAATTAACACAGAAATCTGTTGCTTTCCTATATACTAAAGATGAACTAGCAGAAAGAGAAATCAGGAGAACATTTCCATTCACAACTGCATCAAAAAGAATAAAATACCTAGGAATAAACCTAATGAAGGAAGTGAAAGACCTATACCCTGAAAACTACAAGACACTCCTAAGAGAAATTATAGAGGACACTAACAAATGGAAATTCATCCCATGCTCTTGGCTAGGAAGAATAAATATTGTCAAAATGGCTATACTATAAAGCAATCTACAGGTTCAACGCAATCCCTATCAAAATACCAACAGCATTCTTCAATGAACTGGAACAAATAGTTCTAAAATTCATATGGAACCACAAAAGACCCCGAATAGCCAAAGCAATCCTGAGAAGGAGGAATAAAACAGGGGGAATTACAGTCCAGACTTCAAGCTCTACTACAAAGCTTCAGTAATCAAGACAATTTGGTATTGGCACAAGACCAGACCCACAGAGCAGTGGAACAGAATAGAAAATCCAAACATTAACCCAAACATATACTGTCAATTAATATATGATAAAGGAGCCTTGGATATACAATGTGGAGATGACAGCATCTTCAGCAGCTGGTGTTGGAAAAACTGGGCAGCTACATGTAAGAGAATGAAACTGGACTACTGTCTAACCCCATACGCAAAAGTAAACTCAAAATGGATCAAAGACCTGAATGTAAGTCATGAAACCATAAAATTCTTAGAAAAAAACATAGGCAAAAATCTCTTGGACATAAACATGAGCTACTTCTTCATGAACATATCTCCCCGGCCAAGGGAAACAAAAGCAAAATTGAACAAGTGGGAAGATATGAAGCTGAAAAGCTTCTGTACAGCAAAGGACACCATCAGTAGAACAAAAAGACATCCTAAAGTATGGGTGAATATATTCATAACTGACATATCCGATAAGGGGTTGACATCCAATATATATAAAGAACTCACGCACCTCAACAAACAAAAAGCAAATATTCCAATTAAGAAATGGGCAGAGGACATGAGTTGATAATTCTCCAAAGAAGAAATTCAGATGGCCAACAGGCACATGAAAAGATGCTCCACATCTCTAATCATTAGAGAAATGCAAATTAAAACACAATGAGATATCGCCCCATACCAGTAAGGATGGCCAACATCCAAAACACAAACAATAACAAATGTTGGTGAGGATGTGGAGAAAAGGGAACCCTCCTACACTGCTGGTGGGAATGCAAATTATTTCAACCATTGTGGAAAGCAGTATGAAGGTTCCTCAAAAAACTCAAAATTGAAATACCATTTGACCCAGGAATCCCACTCCTAGGAATTTACCTGAAGAATGCAGCAGCCCAGTTTGAAAAAGACATATGCACCCCTATGGTTATCGCAGCACTATTTACAATCGCCAAGAAATGGAAACAACCTAAGTGTCCATCAGTAGATGAATGGATAAAGAAGAGGTGGTACATATACACAATGGAATATTATTCAGCCATAAGAAGAAAACAAATCCTACCATTTGCAACAACATGGATGGAGCTAGAGGGTATTATGCGCAGTGAAATAAGCCAAGCCGAAAAAGACAAGTATCAAATGATTTCACTCATACGTGGAGCCTAAGAGCAAAGAAAAAAACTGAAAGAAGAGAACAGCAGCAGACTCACCAAACCCAAGAACGGACTAACAGTTACCAAAGGGAAAGGGACTGGGGAGGAAGGGTGGGAGGGGAGGGACAAGGGGGGAAAAGGGGCATTACGATTAGCAGGCGTAATGTTGGGGAGGGCACGGGGAAGGCTGTACAACTCAGAGAAGACAAGTAGTGATTCTATAGCATCTCACTATGCTGATTGACAGTGACTGTAGTGGGGTAAGTGGGAGGGACCTGGTGAAGTGGAGAGTTTAGTAACTCTAATGTTGCACATGTAACTGTAGATTAATGATACCAAAAAATATCACTAAATCTCATCTGTAGAGCTCCCCACAAATACTGAATGTTTTTCATGCTCACTGCCTTATTCTAGCCATCATCTCCAACTCGGGCTGTTAACAGTAGCCTTAAATTCTGCCACTAACCATTAGCTTTTCCCTTCCATCTTTTAAAATTCTGCTGGAGGTATTATTTAGTCATGTTATCCCCTAAGTTAAAACTTCAAGTTCCTTATGACTTATAGTAGAAAGCCCATGCCTCTTAGAATGGCATTTTGAATGCTTTCCACTTTATTTCTTTAAGCTCTATTTCCTCTATCCCCATTATGTACAGCACATCTCCGCCATGCTCTGTCACTCGCCCTGACCCAGAACAGTCCCTGCCATCCTATATGCCCAGGTATTTGCTCATGCTCTTCACCCTATTACCCGTTATTCTCACAACAGAAACTCTCACATTTTAAAATCCTTATTTATTGAATTTTGAAATCTTGTCTTGCCTCCCTAAGAACTCAGGAGGGGAATCTTTATTCTCTTCTTTATTTTACTTATAGTTCCAAGTATCTTAATAATAAATCAGTAATAATGAAAATACATTAAGTGTTTAAAATATGCCAATCACTACAGTAAGTGTTTTGTAACATTATTTTATTGAATCATCAAAATAACCTTATGGTGAGATACTGGGATTATCCTGTTTTCACATGAGGAACGTGAGGCAGGCCGCTAAATGACTGCCAAGTTCACACAATTAGAAAGGGTTCTGCACCAGCATTCAAGAGACAAATGATGTCTTGTCCACATGTGTATCTACAGGTTTGCTTTAATTACCTGAGCTTAAGTGTCTTCACCTTTAAAATGGGTAATAATATCCTTGTTAACTACTTTATAAAATTGTATGGAGCAAGGGTCAGCAATCTGAAGCCTGTGAATCAAATCTGGCCTGCCCATTTCTATAATTGAAGTTGTGTTGGAATACACCCATTCATTCATTTGTGTATTGTCTGTGGCTGCTTTTTTACTACAATGGCAAAATTAAATGGTTGTAGCAGTGACTGTATGGCTCCAAAGCCTAAAATTTCTACTATCTGGACCTTTACAAACAAGTTTTGCAAAGTTAGTTTATAAACATAGGAGACCATTATTAGTGTTTCTACTTAGAGTCCTAAAGTATAACAAAAAAAATCTGCATTTTATGATCATTTAAACATAGGCTGGGATGAAGCTGAGTAACATCAGTCTATAGCATGTAGCACTGTCCACATGAGTTACTATTTGAAGTTAACATTTCTATTAAACATTTGCTAACTTAATAGTAGAGGCAAAACTTTAGGGGGATTCGTGTACTTAATAGAAAAAAATAAGACCCAGAATTCAAAAGTCCTCTCCTCATAGAAAGAGACAGCCCCATGGTGGCCTTGGTGAGAAGCTGCTCCTCCATGCATGAATGGATGGGATGCATGGCCTTGCCCTTTCTGTTCTGCCACAGACCTGAGACAAGGTGGAAGTGTTCAAATAAGCCTTCTCTAAAGGTTCAGTACATGGGCCATGACGGATGATGGTCTGACTCAGAGTGCCCCTTCCCCATCTGTAGCTTGGCTTGTCCTCTGCTGTGGGAATCACCCGTTCCAGCTCTGGTCTCCTGCACCTGGCAGGTAGCTTTGTAAAAGCTCTACTCCCAGTAGCCCAGCCATAGGTGGCTGAACTCCTCCGAGCCCCTGAGCAGGCCCACCACATTAGCTCAGCTCCCCACATACCAGAAATGACCTCATCCTTCAGGGGCACCCTGCCACCTACCCTTGCTTTTTCAGGGAAGAGCCTGTCTGTCAGAAGAGAATCCTGTAACTCAAGCATTTTACAGGAAATATTCACATTATAGCACTTCATATAAGTGTTTTAGCATAATCGACTTTCATTTTCCAAGAAAGTGACCTTTATTAAAGCAGATAGGATTAAAAACTTAATTAAGAACACCTTTAGCCATCAGTCTAGTTTGTCATGATGCATGAGATCATCCAAATGCAACTTCTTAAAGCATTTTATTTTTCATACTTTTTACTCCCCCAAACTGAGTATCCCTTAATGAGTGAGGTTTATAATCTACTAGTAGAAATTAAACGCTTGCCTTTTCCATTTTACTCCGCTCACTTGAGGAAACCAGATATTTTTTAACTGTAGAGCCCTGAGATTACTTCAGATTATTATTCAAATTAATTTGATGAGTTTTATAATCTGTTTCCTTTTGTTTGTATTTATTTTTCATTGTGGCAGTAACCAAACGAGTTCCTAAAGGATTTTTAAAAGAGCCCTTTTTTCTTTCTTTTTTAGTACTCTTCTGATGAACTCAAACATTTTGTCTTGATGAGTGCAGAGTACAAGAGATTTCTTATACATGTTTGATATTTTACTTTCAAACATTATAAATTTACTTTCTTCCCTCTGAAAGTTTTCTCTCACCCTTAAGATTGAATTTACCTGTTGGGCCACCAACATAAAATATTGTATTATTTTAATAATTTTGGATTAGTGCCTGAATTAACTGTGATGAATTAGAGCTTATTTTTGTTAGTATTTTCTGTCATTTAATATTATGTTTTATGTCATAATATGTTTTATGTCAGCTATGTGACAATTCACTGTAAAGCAAGGCATTTGTGTATTACTATTCTATTCAAGCTTTAAAATCCATTTAACATAGAATAAGCAATTTAGAAGTTGAATTATGCCTGAAATAAGTAATAATAGTAATAATAAAAAAGTAATAAGGAAATTTCACATTTGTATTTGTCCCTGTCTATAATGAAAATATAAAATATTGTTAAAAGTCTAAAAAATACTTTTGCTTATATGCCCATCTCTATTTATAAGAACCAATAGTTAAAGCATTATATATTTATACAACTGTGGCTCTCCATCTCTCACAAGTGTAACATACACTGAATCTATCTTTCTACAGAGAACTTTAAAAAACAGAACCAGTTTCTTAAGCAGTGAAGAGCATAGTGTTTAGAATTTATATTTGTCAATTAATACATAATTGACTCATTGAAATTATTTTTGGTATGATAATATACTTTAAGGTTTATTCATGAATATTACTCTTTATCCAGCTATCTGATATCTCTTTACTTTCACCTCTGTTGTAGGTGAGAAATGAAACTTGTCAGTCCACTTTTCTTTTTGTTAACAATGTTGTTAAAAGTTTTTCTATAAGGTTAAATAAGCATTTTCTGAGAATCTGAATAATATATGAGCTCAAAATGTTCCCTGTTCTCCCCTTCCCTTTATTTTCTTAAATATTTTTAGAGCTTTTAGAGCTTTTGTGGAAGATTATATATATTTCTGATTAGAAATGAAAACAAAGATATAAAACACTAAAATATACAAGTTCACATTCCATTGCCTTCAGAGTGATGACATCATCACATGTCATGGAACCTCTGGAAAATTCCACCATATTCTCATGAGAAGATAAAAGTAAAAAGGCAAATAACCTCTTAGTTTTATTATGAAATAGTTTTACTTCCCAGATCCTCTGAAAAGGTCTGGGGGTCCCTCCAAAGAGTGTTCAGACCCTACTTGGAAAACTGCTGTCACAGATAATTGAAAGATGATCAAATCTTTATTTGTAATGTATTTGCCTATATTCAACTTTGCAAAGCTTCTCCTAATAATGTAGTTTACAGAATCTGAGCCAATAGGAAAGAGTATTTGTGTGTTTATATCAATAGGGTAATTTTCTTTCTTGTCTCCAGTTATGGAAATTATTGAAGCCCAATACTCCTTTGGAATCTCGGGTTTCTAAGCAATGGTGTGAAATTGGTTTCCAAGGTGATGATCCTAAAACAGATTTTCGAGGAATGGGACTTCTGGGACTGTACAATTTGCAGTAAGTAAAATGAAAAATGGTTGAGTATTAAGGTGATGTCCTGGTCTTCTCATATGGAAATGGCACCATTGAGTTATTAATTACAAAAGCCACTTCCCAGAAGACACCAAGAAAACCTTCAAATCCCCTGAGAGACAACTCAGATTCATAAAATTAAAAAGCTACTACCATCTTCCTTTTCTTTGGCTAACCTCAGGGAGTTTTTTTAAAAGCAAATCTCAAGTGTTTTTATTTTTAATTTTTTATTATGAAAAATTTCAAGTATGTACAAAAGCAGAGGGAAGATCATAAAGTACTTCTCTTATATAGATCACCCAGATTCAGGAAGTACTGGGGTTTTGAAATAACTGCAACACTTATTTTTTGGCAGAAGTGTGTTAATGAAAATCCTATGCTGTTTGTCATTTCACTTTCATATTTCAACAAAGAGCTCTAAAACTATGTCAATATTACATTACATTAACCACAATGCTATTATCACACCTAACAGAATTAACAATGATTCCTTGGTGTCATTGATCTACAGTCCATATTAAAATTTCCCAGTTGTCTCAAAAATGTCTTTTTATAGCTGGTGTGTTGTAATCCAGCTCCATACAAAACCTACACATTGCACTTAGTTATGTGACTCTACCCTCTAGCCTCTCTCCTTTCCCCCAACCAATGTCATTAACTTGTGCAACATTCCAGGCCAGCTGTCCTCTAAAATGTCCCATGATCTGAATCTTCTGTTTGCATTTGTACCCATCCGCCATATATCCTGAAAACTGGAGGTATTGGGAAAGGCTTTAATAGATTCAGGTTGACATCACAGTGGGAGGCCTGCAGGATCCCCCGTGTCAGGCCTATGCTGAGATGGATCAGAGGAATCAGTCTGGTGGCAGCATTGTTAAGTCCCCATCAGCCCTTCACCTAATCGTTTCATCCTTTAATGATCTTCACTGAACCAATTAATTAGTGTGCAAAAAAATGCTTTTCTGCTTCTGTTATTCTTCCCACAATTGTTGGCTGGAATTCTGTAAGGACTCATTTTCATTCATCAACTATGGTTATTGAAATTCTCTAAAACATAGGTAAGACAGATGCTCAACTTTTCTATTTAGTTGCCACTTTTCAGAGTGAGGAGTTAGTTCTCTTGTTAATGATCAAAAAACTTTTTTTTGGCTTTATGTCTCTTTTTTAAATACCATTTGAACTCCTGGGTTTTGTATATTTACTGTGATTCAACTAATTGTGCTCATTATTTTCTTCATGCTTAAACAGAGCCATATGTAAGTCATTATTTTTCAAGCCAGAGGGAGTCCTTTTAAGTTGGTTCTTATGTCCTCCGACACCATCCTGTTAGTGAGGCTAGTGATGTATTTTTTTTAAAGAAATTAAGCCTTACTTAGTCATTTCTGATGGCACCCCAATTCCCCCTAGAACTTTGCCTTTATTTTAAATTCAGGAAGTTTAATAATCACCCATTCTTTATGAAATGTCTTAAATGCTACATTATTACATAATATGAATGAATACAAAGTAAATTTTGATAATAAAGCTAGTGTGACAAATGAGTGGGTAAAGGGTGAGCTTTTGAATAAGTAGAGATGGGACAATTGACCTTCTATTTAGAAAAATTAAATTAAATTAAATCTCTTCCTCACTTCAATAACAAATCGATGGTCAAAAACAAGCCTTTACATCTTTCTGGAGGAACCCTTTCAGATATGTGAATAAAGAGGGCTCTCTTAAAGACACAAACAAAAAAGCATAAACTGTAAAAGAAAAATCAATAAATTTCACGATTAAAATTGAAGACTTTGGTAGAATAAGCCTCCATTAACAAGTGAAAATACAAATCAAGTCTGACTCTTATATAAATGATAAAGGATCCATATCCAGTATATTATTCTCTGTAGGGTTGTTTGTCTTATTTTTGAGGATATTTTTAGCTATACTGGACCAAAATTAAGAAAAGACAAGACATAAGGGGGGATATCTAGATAACAAAATATGGGAACAGGCTCAATTTCATTAACAACCATAGATGTGTGTATTAAAATTGCTGTTTGAAATTTTGGTTTGGTTTGAAACTTTGGTTTAAATTTTGAGAGACTAAAGAATCTTTATGCTTTAGATTTATGCAGGAAATATGTACACATCAAGTTAAATAATATATGCGGTAGTTTTATTTTGTAATTATCTTTATGAAGTGCTGTTTATGATGTGTTTTTGAGGGTATGTAAGCTTTTTGTGTTTTTAAGAAACATCATTGTCCCTTTCCCCCTAGAGAGAATTTTACTTTTTCTAGTGTTTTTAAATTTCGTAAGATATTTTCCATTCATCCAGAATTCAGATACCCCATGCATATTCTCCAAGAAAAATACATTTATAATGCATCCTCTCCCCTCCTCTCATCTCTTCCTCTCTGCCCTTGGGCTGGCACAGATTCTCACCATGTGCCTTCATCCAGGCTGCTTCTGCCTTCTGAGGGGCCCCATCGTGCCCTTTCACCTATAATCTCTTTAACAAAAGTGTCCTTAGCTCTCTGGGGAATGGCAAAGGTCCTAATTAAAATTCCACTCCCACCGGATACATTCCTAAATCTCTGTGGGTTTTACGACTACCCTGTCATTATATTTGGAAAATTCTGTTATGAAAAGCTGTTCTTTCTCTGGAGGAGCTAAAACAAATGATAATCTTATGCTGGTGTCCATCTCTGGAGGCACAATGGCCTGATGGTGGATTAAAATGAATGTATCCCACAGGTCTGCAGTTATGGTTTTCTTTCCCTCCAACGGCAGGTATTTTGCAGAAAGAGATGCTGCAGCAGCTCAGCAGGTCCTCTCGGATTCTCTTCATCCAAAATGCAGGTAATTGTTGAAGATAAAAGACGCATTACTTTATGGGTTAGGTAGAACTAACAGCATCTCCTGCGTGAGTATGCTGATGACAGAAGTGGGGCTTAGAATTCCTTGAGACAAGACTGGACAAAGGCTGAATAGGAAGGTCAAAAGTTCAGGTGCTTATTATGGGATTCAGGTTGTTAAATGGCACCTTTCAAGAGATGAGTATTTAAAGAGACTGATAACATCACTAGTGTCCAGCAAGATTGAGTAGATGGACCCCGAAGGAGAGAGCAGAGTCTGGAAGAAAGAGTCCAGAGACCAGACAGCATGAAGGGGGCACAGGAGAAATGGAAGGCACGACTTTAGGAGCCACCTTTGAAACTCTGGACTTGCTGAGGCTTTTTTTTTTCTTGGTAAAGATCTACATTCTAAATATTTTGTACTTTCATTTAACTTTTCTTTTTTTTCTTGAACTGATTACATGAAGGGATATCACTAAGGAGGAAATAAGGTATTTTTTCTTTGCTTTTGTGTTTTGTTGCCTTTATTTTATTTTAGAATAAGTATGGGTAAGAATTTTTAACAAAATACAAGTTCATGAAAAACTTTCAAAAAGCAAACTTTTTATCTAATATAGTGCATTATAGTTGGACTGTGTTTTAGTAAAGTTCTACTTCCATGGCTCTACCTGATGGGGAAGCATTTTAAACCCTTCACCTAAAGGCTGAACAGGTCACCACCACACGTGCTGTGACCCATCTTCTCCCCAGAGAGGGACATTTGAGATACATTGTATTTGTGAATTTTCTCACACAGAGCAAATTTGTTCTTCTATTAACAGATTTCTAATTTCATTATTATAAATAGTAGTTATTATATATATGCTTTACACTCTCTTATTATTAGGAGTTCTGCTATTTTACAATCCTGGTTTTGCATCACCTTTTTCTCCTCAGCATGGGAAATCCCTTGTCAGTGTTCATGTTTGCTAAATAAACCCAAAATTTTATCAGACCATTCTCAAAATTCACAAAACAGGTTGACTTTGGGACCCTCCTCCCACCTTACTGTTATATTTATTCTAGCTTCATTTGGCTAAGGTTCATTAAATTGCACTGTACTTCCCAAACGTATATTAATAATCTTTTATACGATTAAATTTTCATTTTCTTTATCTTTTACTTACTTTGAGAAAAACACTAAAATCACTTAAAATCACTCTTGGTATTTTACCTGGTTCAAACCAGCAGAGAGAGCTAGTTTGGGGTGCTCTTAGCCAAGAGTGTCATGTGCCACTGGCATTTTTTTTTTACCTGGTCCAGAGGATCTGCTCTTTTAATTTTTTAACTACATTTTCCCAATTGCGTATTTCTGTAATGTAGAGGCTCTGAACTCCTTCTAATTACAATTGGCTGGGCAGTCTGAATGCACAGTCAGGTGGCATTTCCCAGGAGGAGCATCAGCAAGAAGACATGAATCCTCCATGGTCCTTGGGAAGGGACAATAAGCTTAAATATTTTTTGATTTAACCATTGGAGGCGGATTGATTTTGTCTATGAGCCGTTCTCAGAGAAAGGCTTTATAGTTTTATCCCCTGCGTCAGCCATGAGAGAGGAGGTATTTGAGGGTTTGTGTGATCTCTTATTTAAGAAGAGACCGGCATTTGTGTGTGTGTAGAGCATGTATATAAAACTACTGTGCTTTGTCCCTCAAGCTACCATAAAATTGACAAGGTGAAGTTCAAGTACTAATCACTTCAAATTCATGGAAAATGTCCCTAAATACAAATTAGAATGTTTTGAAAATGCTACTGTCCTTCACCAATGTCTGGAAGAAGTATATATTGACCAGTTGTGATACCAGCATAGGTTCTGTTAGGCCCTGAATACCTCCGGTGTTCAGCAGGGAGAAGCCAGTATATACTAAGGCAAGCTCTCCTGCCTGTCTTTCAGCAAGCTTTATACATTATTGCTCTTGTGCATACCCATCTATTGAGTCCTGAAGTAGCTTAAGGGATATAAGTAGAGTCAAGTTTAAGAGAAGAATTTTGTGTGTGTGTCTGTGTGTGCTTCTTAGAGCAAGGGATTCTTTCTCTTTGGGCCAGGAGATCCTTTAAGTAATCAAATGAGTGGAGATCATTTGGCCTTTTATCATATTTCCAATGCAATAGAGATTTAATTTAACAAAAAAGAGATGCTATATATTTACAAAGCTTTGTTGAAGAGAGAATGGGTGTCTCTAGATTCATTTATATAAAGCTTCTTAAATTCCATCCCTAATTCATTTTAAGATATGAGTCTTTTAAGGTAAAAATCTCCTGATGCCTCTTGCTGGCTGGTTGGTTTGTTAGTAGCAGCTACACTTTAAAAAGAGGTGACATGCCATTTCCTTCTTCAGGGAATCCATAGAAATTTGCAGCTCGCATAAAAAAATTTAGAAAAAAAGAAAGAAAGAAAAAATAATAAAATAAATAAAAAGAGGTGACATATTTTAATTAAGTGCAGTTACTTTAAATTATAGCCAATCATTGATAGTACATATCATTAAATACCAGTTTTGCATCGTGTTTGTAGTCTTGTGCTGTGTATTACATGTGTGTCTTTTACTGTAGTGTCTGCAGTGTATTATAAAGAACTCTCCTTTTTCCTACTTAGATGGAAGCTAAATGTTCATAATAACTCTAGTTTTAAATGTTTATTCAGCTCAAAAGATAACCATATTTTTAAATGTAAAACACTGAATGAAAATTACATTAGCCACAAAGAATGGCACATGACTCCTGCCTACAAGACACTGGAGTATGGATGGGGTGAGATGGGGCACACAGGGTAACAAAGTGCAAGGCAGTATTTTCATAATGCTTCTGTGATAGGACCCTTTCTTCAAACATTCTCATTCAGAAGTTCACATTATAAAATGGATTAAAGTGGAACTGCTGTGGTTTAGCTGTCTTAGCTCAGCCATGGCACTTGTTGGAATAGAATTTTTAAAACCTGTGCATGAGCCTTCCTCCCACCCTTTGTCTCTCGCTGCCTTCCTTCCTTTCTTCTTTTCTTTCACTAGCTCAATCATTTATCAATCAGTAAACATCTATTTGGCATCTACTGTGTGCCAGACACCACAAATAAAGCTGAGTAGGATAAATCCCATGAGATACAACCAAACGAAATGCGGTGGAGAATCATGAGAGAGTTGAGGTGGCATCTGGTCAGAGGAGAGAGATCCCAGGCAAGGTGTCATGGACGAAGTGTTGTCTAATGATAATGACAGTGTAAAGGAATATCTTTTTTTTTGATTTGTGAATAATGGAGGTTTTTAATCTTTTTTTATTGAAGCATCATTGATAAACAATCTTATGTTGGTTTCAAATGTAGAGCAGAGTGGTTCAACAGTTACCCATATTATTAAATCTTCACCCCCTCTAGTGTGTTTACTGTCTGTCAATGTAGAAAGGTGTTACAGAATCATTGACTATATTCAAGGAGTATCTTAATGTTTGGCCTTCAAGGCTGTCTCTCACTGCTGTCCTAAAAAAAAAATAGAGGATAAGTAGCATGGCTTTAAATAATTCCATTTCTGAGCTCCATATAAATTGTACTGTGGCCTTTTAGTTTAATAACACTTAAATTGGCTAGTGTTTGAGTTACAGACATCTCTGTATCTAGTCAACAGTTTTTAACATTATCATTGAAAGAGACAAGTACCAATTAGAAATTAAATCTTATTTATTTATTCCTTTGTTCAGCAAGTTCAGCAAAGCAGAATGGGAGAAGGGAAGGATGGATAAAGCAATTGGGTGAGTGTGGAATTTCACATACAACTGTTGTCAGTCTAAACTAGAACCAGAGCAAAATGTCATAAGTGCACGGTAAAAGATGACAAGGCTGGAAATCCACTTGCGCTGGTGGAAATATATAATGCAGTTGAATTTTTTAGGGAATTTTTTATATGTTTGCAGATTTATTTGTATAATGATAAGATACGACTTTGCCTTTGACCAGCTGACAATGTTTAGAGAGTTATAACTAAATGGAAATGATTTTCAGAAGTCATCACTTAGAATTGTCTTTGGTAGTTTTAAAGATCTATCAAGTATCAGGCTATTAGATTAAAAATTTAGAAGTTTTTTTTTTAATAATGCCCCATTGTATCCAAAAAGATGTTTGAACAGAGACATCCTTTTTTTCTTTTAATGTGCTGGATTTATATTACCAGAGAGAACTTAAGAACTCAGTTTAAATTAATCTTTGATGAACATGTAGAAATTTACAGTTTTCCTCATATTAAAACTAATGTATGATTTATTATAGAAAATTTAGCAGATATAGGAAAGTAAAATAATCACCCCAATATTATTGCTCCAACATACCCATGTTAACATTTTGTGGCATTTCATTCTAGCCTGTTTTCTGTGCACACAAACACAAAATGCAGGTGTACAAAAATTTGTCTTATTCTACGATCTTTTATATCCTGCTTAGTCTTTAGGAATGTAGTTTTTATTGGCTATAATATATAAGATTATCATAATTTGTTTCACCAGTCATCTTTCTTAGAATATTTAAATAGTTTCCACATCTTTGCCATTATAAATAATGCTATAATGAATATCCTTGAATATAAAACTTTGTTCAATTTCTGTTTTTTTCTCCTGTATATTTGGTAATTGAATTACTAAATCAAAGCCCTTGAACTCTTAATTCAATAATTACATTACTGAAATTTTCTGGTAAATTAGACAAAATTCAGGTAGAGAGGGAAGGGCAACCTGCCACTCTAATAATTCAACAGTAATTTAAAAATCAGATCATCATATTTTTTAATGCTTGTTTTCCATATAGGACACACAGTTGTTTTTATGCTTTGCACTTTACAGGTACTCGTTTGCAATTGTGGGCATCAATATAACTGATCTGGCATACAATCTGCTTGTGAGGGGAGCTTTGAAAACTCATTTCTACAACATTGCCCCAGAAGCTCCAACACTGTCTCACTTCCAACAAACATTCTGTAAGTATCTTGTTGCTTAATTCTCAACCCAGGTTTCTATAGAACCTGTGGGGCTCTAGACAGGGTCAAAGCTGAGAGATCTTTGCAGTGTGGCTGCTTTGGGGCCTTTGAACAGCCTCCTTTCATTTGATTCTTTATTATTGTTGTTTTCTCATTCAAAAACCTACACTAATAATTGTAGACATCATGGATTTTCTTCTTTGCCAGCACTTACATAATATCCAAAGTATCAAATTCTCGTCTGCCTTAAAGATGTCCTGAGTGTCTCTCTCCCTCTGATCCAACGTGGTATAGCACTAACAGTGCAGGCTCTGAAGATAGCCTGAACTGACTTCCTGATGCATGTTTACTAATCTGTCTAAGGCTCAGTTATGTCATCAGTAAAATAAAAGAGTCCTTTCCTCATAGAGTTGCTACAAAGATGAAATAACAGATAAAAAGCTGTATTAGCTAGCCGCATAGTTTGTGCTCAGTGAACATCAGAAAGGGGAGGTGTGGTTTAGTAATACTGACAGTGGGGGAGCTGTCGCCGGTATTACCTCTGCTGTTGTCACTAGTACTGCTACAGAGGGTAGCATTTTCAGTCCCCTAAGAGTAGGTGCTAGTAGACGGAAGCATTGGCGACCCTGAGCCACAGCCTTATATTTTCCTTGCCTGAAGTGTTTCCTTTGGTGTGCAGTTGTGTTGTTTCAGAAGAGAAAGACCAAGGCTGTGTAGCAGAGCCCTGGGATGCTCTTCCCCATTCCTAGAGGCAGAATTCTAAATCTAGCTGCATATCATTATCCTTGTGGGCCAGATACAAACCAGTTTGGAGGAGCATGGAAAGATAGTGTACGAAACCATCAAGTAGCCTAAGTCATTTAAAGGAGAAATGTCAGTTAAACCATGCTTGCTGAGGGCCTTGTACCTAGGCTTTCTTAGCAAGAAAATTTTAAAAACTTCTCTCCTTCATGTTCCTTACAGCTTTTTTCTTGTGTTAATTTGCTAAACAGGTCTGCCACTTTCTAAATATGGTTAAGACACAGTTTTTCCACCCCAAATCCACCACAAGGGAGTATTGGTCCCTAGTTCATTTTTGGAATGTGATGAAGTCACAAGTTAATGGCAATTTATTTCATCTAAACTCCTAAAATAATAGTGATTCTTTTATCTAGGATTTTGTCTTCTTTTATATCTGTTCTCTCAAGACTTCTGGTTAAAGATGATATAATTAATGCATGCATTTGCTCTTTTCTGGAACTTCATTCACTAAAGTCCACGTAAAAGGCTTTTTCTCAGGAAGCATAAACCCACAAGGACAGGAAAAATCAGAAACAAGGCAAGAAAAACTTACTTTGGAAGCTGAAAAACAGATCAAGTGATAACTGATCTAGTAGTCCTGAGAAAGCGAATCCCAAACAGTAGTACAGAAAGGTAAGAAGCAACCTGACAGAGTCCACAGGGCCCCCAGAAGGTTCAGGAATTGGCAGCGTGGGTTGTCTCTGAAACAGGGTGAAGGTAGGACCCAAAACAGCAATATTTCTTGAAAGTATGTTAAGAAGCTCTTAGGGGCCCAAATCCCCTTCCCCAGGACACAGCTTCCATCCTTCCCTCTCCGCAGCAGAGGCTGTGTGGATTATTCTCCCGAGAAGGAAAAATAAAGTATGTCTATTGAAAATGGTGATTAAGACCGAGATGCCCAGGCTCCTTCTCCTACCAGTGCCTGTGACTTTGGCAGCCCGCCAGCACCTTCTCTGGGTCATCTGAGCCGCCTGACAGAGAACAGGTGGCCGTGCTGATCCTCAGTGAAACAGCCCAGCTACATCAATCATGACTGCGCAGCTATGCTCACAGCCTAAGCCCTCCTCTCATGCTCAGAGATTCCAGTCAGCTTTTAGTCCAGTTGCTTTTTACTTAGTGAAAAATATTCACAAACAGCCAAGGATCATCAGGTGTCTTATTGTAATAGTTAAAAACATGTCTTCAATTCTTTGATACTCCACCCAGTAAGAAGTAGGATTTATTTGTTCTTCACCTCCCTCGAATTTGGGCAGGCCGTTCATTGACCAGTAGAGTACAGCAGAATGACGCTGTGTGACTTCCAAGGCTATGTTAGAAAAGGCTTTTGCCTCATTCTCAGGGGCTAAGCTGACTTTGGAGGCATGCACACCATGTCAGGGATCCGATTCCTCTACATTGTGAGGAAGTACAGGACATACGGAGTGGTCACATGGGGGTGACCTGACTGGCAGCTTCAGATGAGGTCCTAACTGATAGCCAGGATCCCCATGAAACATGGAGATGCCCCCCGCTCTCAGGTCACCCCCAACCTTCAAATTTCCCCAGGTAAGACCCCAAATATTGTGGAGCCATCCCTCCTGCACCCTTTCTGAATTCCTAGCCCACTGAATTCATAAGTAAATTAAAATGGTTATTTTTTATCCACTGGATTTTGGAATAATTTCTTAAGCAGGACTAGATAACAAGAAGAATAGGGTAAGCCTCAAACATGAGCAAGAACCCAAAACAAGCAGAAATGAAGCCCCTAGAAGGAAACAGAAACTATGCAGGGAGAGCTTCAAAAATATATATTGTTAATATCCCCAAAAAGAAAGAGAAGAAATTGCAACTATGAAACAAGAACAAGGTGCTGTAAAAAAAGCCTTCAAAGAACAGAAGAGTGCTCTTAGAAATTAAGAATCAAATAGAAGAAATAAAATCTCCAAAAAGGATTAGAAAATAAAGCTGAAAACTCTCCCAGAAAGTATAGATGAAAAATGGAAAATAAAGGTTAAGAAGTTAAAGGGAGTTTAATTTCTAGGAAGTCTTATATCTAAATAATAGTACCAGAAAAAGAACAGTGAATCTAAGGGGAGGGAATCAAAGAAATAAATCAAGAAAAAATTTCAGAGCTAAAGGATGAGGTTTCATATTAAACTATAAGCACCAGCCTAACCATGGTCCACATCACTGTGAAATTTTGTAATACCAGCAAGAGATGATTCTAAAAATTTCAAAAGGTGTTCCACAAAGAACTTGGATTCAGGATGACATTGGCTTTCTCAACAGCAACATTGTATTCTAGGAGACAGTGGAATAATGTCTTCAAAACTTTAAGAGAATTTTTTTACTCTAAGGGAATATGATTCCAGATATAGAATTCTATGCCCAGTCTAACTTACCCATTAAGTGTGGGAGTAGAATAAAGACATTTTTTAAATGCAAAGTCTTAAACATTTTACTTCCTTACATCTTTATCAGGAAGCTTCTGAAGGACATATTTCCACAAAACAAGAGAATAATCCTAAAAGGACCAAATGAGGTCCAGAAAGCAGGAAATCTATCACAGGACAGAAGAGAAGAGAATCTTAAGGATGAACGTGAAGGGAAATCCCAGGATGATATCTGTGCAATAGGTTGAGAAGAATAAATCCACGTTTTAGCAGGTCAGAAGGCTCTGGGAGATACTCTTGAAAGACTATGAAGTTGATGGACTATCTACCATGTTTGAACACATTGAGAGGGCACTGGGATACTTAGGGAAGAGTTTAGGGTTAAATTAAGTAAGCAAACTAAGCAAATAAACAGGGCAGTTAGCAACCCTAGGTAGAGAAAATTGTTAGAAGGTATATGACAATGCGGTTGAAATAGGTTAAAGGGAGCTAAATCATCATCTTCTATAAAGGGAAACTTAAAAAACCAAACAATGGAAATCATATGATTTAGAGCTATGGAGGTCAATAATCAGAAATATCAGTGAGCTTTGAAATACTGCTTTAAGGAAGAGTGATCAGGGCAGGGGTAGCTGCTGGTTTTTTGTTTTCTGTAACAAGACAAACTATCTGGCTCTAAACTGTGTGCATGTATAACTTAGACAAAAAGCAAATTTTAAAATATATATGCTTTGTGACTTGTTAATGGGAAATGGAAACCCCTTACATACGTGACTGTCCTACACTGTTGTCCTACTCTGACATCTAGATGATTGTATTCACTGCTCTAACAAGTCTGACCATTTCCAACAAATATTACTGAAGTTTTACTACAGCTCAAGTTCTGTGCTGAGGAAGACAGGCATCTAAACAAATAATTAAACCATAGTGGGAAGAATTTTATGATTAAGGAAGTAAGGTATTGTTTTTAAAATTTGGAAAGACCTATGGCTGGCATAGCTCACTCACTCTGGGAGTCAGGGAAACTTTCCCAAAGCAGATACCACTTTCCATGGGACCTGAAGGATGAGTGACAGTAAATAAATCAGTGGCAGCCGAGCGGTCCAGCCAGGGGAGTGGCACCAGCAAAGGCCACAAGACAAAGAACGTGGCACATTCAAGGAACCCAGCACAGGGTGTGAGGGAGGGGAGAGGGGCCTGGAGACGACAATGGTCAAAGCAGGGGAAGGGGAGGCCATTTTGGAAGAGCTTTGAAAGCCGTTTGAAAGAGCATAAACATGTGGATAAGTAAGACCCCTCAATCTGTTTCCTCTCCCCTCGTACTTACTCTGTGCTGTATCTACCATATTCTCTAGGGAAGCCAGGGAAGCAGTTTTGAAGGAAAACAGAATGAGGTTAGTTTTAGGCATACCAGGGGCGCGTTCCTTTTGGGAAATCCATGTGGAGCTGCACCGTGGGCATTCTAATGTCAGGCTCCGGAACTCTGAAGAATCACAAGGACAGATTTGGGATTTATCGGTGATGAGGAGAAAACCAGAGCTACACAGTGAGGGAGCTCTTGTAGGAAGGAATAGTTAGAATCACAGGGTTGACGATGAAAGACGGGAATTTTTGTTGTCCACTGCTGTATCCTCAACACAGAGCCTGACACAGAGTGGGTGCTCAGTGGATATTTGTTGAATGGATGGATGGGTGGATGGATAATGACCTTTGCAGGAGAAGGGAGTTTAGTGTCCCTGTAAAAATCTAGCCTTGGCCTGAACTGATGTGCTTCCAAGAGAACTGGCCTGGTGAGTAAGCATGCAACAGCTCACTCATTTCCCGAGGCCTCCCCCGGGCTAGAGACAGCAGCAGTCCCCTCTGGGTTGAGGAAGAGGCAGAGGGACTCAGGCATCTCTGGGAGAAGCAGGCTGCACCCTGAGTGCATCGTTCCTCCATCGGACATGATCAGTCCTGCGCATCTTTTCTGTGACGTTCTTGCGCCTACCTGTGCCCTTCAGGGGTGTCTGCTGTCCACTACCTGCGGGCAGTGAAGGGAAACCAAGATGCATTTCAGCAACAACAAATAGGCTGCAGGCTTGGGCTGGAAAAGCAAATTAGTGTTCAAAGAAGGTATTTCATCTAGGTGAAAGAATCTAAGCATATCATGGCTGTGTCATTCGGACGTTGCCGTGGGAGTCAGTGAGCACTGCCCTGCCATGGCAGTGAGCTACAAACACCGCATTCGGCCTAAAGCCCCACTGGACATTCAGCCCCACCGAAATGAAGTAAGGTAAGGTTCAGTGAGCGCAAGGAAAGCCCAATGTCCAGAAGAGGAAAAAGCATTTTCTTGGACCATCAAAAGAAGGAATTATTCTGTAGGAATACAGACCAAAGGAAGAGGCTGGAAGAGGCCACTGGGTACAGGGTAGAAGGGCGACTGTTTCAGGTCCTGGCTTCCAGCCTCCAGCTGTAATTGTGAGTTGTACACCGTTCTTGTACACCAAGCATCTTCTCTAAGGCCTCTGTCTCATCTGTAAAATGAAGATTTATCAGCATTACCTACTCCACAAAGCTATTTTAAGAATTAAATAAGAGGGCCTGGCCTCTGTTTCCTTCCTCAACCTTCCATACCATTTTGTTAGCTTCCTTAGCTTATCAACTGAAACTCTCTACGAGAGATGGAGTATTGGGGTGCATTGGAACTCTACATTGTTCTTGCAACTGTTACATATTTGTTAATTGGCACATGGGCCAACTAACTGATGACCAAACGGATTTATGAACACACTCTTTAATATTATTTAAATGAGTAGAGTTTTATGATTATAATATGTACCCTAGAAGCCAAGCCACCATTTCTCCACTACAGTTAAAATCTTGTTAGACAGTCTCTAATTATCTTCTTAATGGGATAGAGAAAGAGTCTCAGGGAATCAGTCTGCAAACTTTATAGCTTGACTTCTGTAGCCTTAAGAGGAAGAATCCTGAGAATGGTGTCAGATTATTAGCCACCGCCACCTCCACTCTTAATCCTAACGCGTCTCTTAAACCTTTCAAAATGATTTTCTGTAATTGCACGTAAGGAGGAAAACCGGAGAACCCAAATGGATCTGCATCCTTCTAAAACCCTGTAGCACACCAGACACACCAGATCGCCTTTTGGAGTGAGCTGACAGTATACCTGCACACTGGACCAGAGTGAATATTTTTATGTACCTTGTGGAAAAATGAACTCTTCATTAAAAGATGATTGTTCACAGTGCCTCTTCATTATTGTCAATAGGAGTAAAGACCCTATCACTCATGTGATACTAATGAGATGCTTTTAATTCATCATGGATGATTTTAATTCATAATATTGGAAATTCTGTATACAAAATAGCTCAGGTGTGTTTATTTGAGCTCAGAGGCCAAGTCAGGAAAATTACATGTATATTTTATACAGCAAAGAAAGAAGAAATTATAAATGATTGCACATTTGATTTAGAACCACAAAAATTATAATATTTTGAAAGAAGCCAAAGGAACTTAAAGAGGGTATCTTCTCGATCAGTGGATCTCAGACTTTCATGACAGGAGATCCATCTCACTGAGCAATGACGTCTGGTTGAACCTGGGAGGGTCTGCATTTTTAACAAATACCTATACCATTCTTGGGATCACTGAGCATTTTGTCCAGTCACTGAGATGGACGGACGATTGAATGCTGTTGGTTGATTAAGGTACTGAGATTGGGGAAACAAGTGCCTGTTGGTGGCACTACACAACCAGCACGTAAACAGACTCCACATCATGGCACGTGAGAAATGCTAAGGAGAAACAGGGGTGCCTAACCTGGAAAAGAGAGAAGCCCAGGACGTTAAAAGCCATTTCAAATACTTGAATTGGAGAAGGATTGAATTTATTCCAAGAAATACAGGGCAACCAATTTCAGCCCAATGTAAGGAAGGACCTTTTGAGAACCAAGTTCTTCATCCCTGGAAAAAGCAGACGTCAGTGTTGACGCCAGAAGACTAAGGCCAGATGCCACCTTGGGGAATCCAAGCCCTGCATGGAGCAGAGACGGAAAGGGTGGCTCCTGGGATCGCTGGTACCTCCGACTGGGACTTCTCCCGTGTGAGCAGGCCCTGTCACAGTGGCAGTGGACCCTGGCTTCTGTAGCCCAGAGGCGTTTGGGAGAAGATTGGCGTGTGTCTCCATCAAGAGATGCTAAAGCCATCATATCAGCTGATATGTGTGGAGGGCTCAAAGACAGTCCAGTCTTAAAAGAAATGGAACAGTTAACCCCCCCAAAAAGGCAAAATAAATTCTATCTACTGTCCTTCCTCCTGTAGTTGTAGAGAGACCACATTCTTAAAGAGGTACAAGCATATTTAACAAGGTAATGAGAAATTGGGTGAGTTTGTGGAAGTGGACCAATATCTGGCAGTGTGTGCTGGGAAGTGGGAGGGAAGGTCACTTCTAATTTTGTATTACAGTAAGATATGAATAAAGACTTTTAAAAATCTGCTTATGGAACTGTATTAAAAGTTTTCTCATGAGTAGCCAGTTACCAGAAAAACAAAAACCGTTGATTTTTTTACTTTTAGAATTGAGTATGTTTGTTCCAAAATTCTCTTCCTCTTGGTCCTCGCTTCTTTCCCGTGGATGTGAAGAGCTAGTACAAGAACCAGGTTTCTGGCTCCAGAATCCTTGCTCCTATTTTCTATGACCTTCTAACATCAAGACAAAGAAAAGTTTGTGGAATGTTTGGTTTTCTTTTTTTTTTTTAACTAGGTTTATTTCCTTAAATACTTTTTCCACTAAGAATAAAAATACTTGACCTTGCAATAGGTTGACTACATAAAAATTTATTCATGTCTTTTGAAAAAACAATTTGTATTTCAGTCATAAATGTGGTGGAAAGAAGGGGCACAGTGGGGAGCAGGACACAATGCATAGATTCTCCTATCAAATACTTAACACGCACTCCAAAATATTTCCAAATCCAGATCATTCATAGATAACATTTTTGAGACACTAAAGCATTTGAATATGCAATTATGCTTCAGAGCAAGGAAGTCTTATTAACAATTTAATGTAGTTTAATGACCAGTCTTGTGTTGTTCAAAGTTGATTTACAATATTTATTGTCTCATCTAATTGTCAGAATGCATTTGTTTGATTTAGGGTAATTTAAAACTTTACTCAAACCAAATATCAGAAGAAAAATGGCTGAGTAAATTTATTTTGAGAAATCAGGCCATTATGTTAATTTAATCAAGAGGGGAGGAATGAAGTAGTCACTGTTGGCCTTTCAGAATATGTTCCAGATATGATTCATGTTCAAGAGATGGCAGATTGATTTGTCTTCCTGCTAAAGAAAAGTTAGAATAATTCCAGGACCAATTGCAAAAATCTTGCTTCCCCTGCACTGCTTCTAAAGAATAATTTTTAACAGTAGTATTTTGATCTCTTCCTTGAGCTCCCGGGTTGCTATTATTTGGCCTGACGTTCTCTCTCAGCATTCAGGGTGATTTTGAGTGTGATTAAGGACTTCCTTTCTCCTGCATTTTTATCACTGTCTTATCTCTAACAGGCTATTTGATGCACGAGTTTCATAAGTTTTGGATTGAAGAGGACCCCATGGACATAATGGAATTTAATCGTGTGCGTGAGAAATTCCGCAAGAGGATCATAAAACAGCTGCAGAACCCAGACATGGCCTTGTGCCCACACTTTGCTGCCTCAGAAGGGCTGATCGACATGTAGTCACCCACGCTGGTTTAAATGGGCATCCTGGACACTGCCTCATTGTCATAGTAGATCTCTGCTTAGGCCCTGGTTCATGCACTGAATGCACACAGTGATTGTATGCATGCCTTTTGGTACAGTATTTTCATCTCTTGATCATAATTACCAGAACCCCAGATACCACTATTTCTGGAGTATCTGTCATCCAGTGACTGTTCATATTGTGGCATTATGCACTGTTACATCTTGCCTTGACACCTAGGTATGGAGAGAGTTTTCTATTTTTTTAGATTGTTTTCCTCCCCCTCATAATTCAACATCAAAGAATTGTATTTCTCTAGCTGTATTTTGTATGTAAGAGAATTAGCTGAATCTTGTTCTGTGAGAGCCTTTTAATTTATTGCTGTTTCATGACTACTGCTGCTAGCTCTTCAAGCCAGGTTCATGCTTGGACCTAATTCCAATAAAGTGTAAGAGTATAAAATAATACAGACAGACAGACACATGATAAGCCAAACCATTCCTGCAAACACAGCTGGCTTCATGAAAATGTAACATGTAACAAGGCTTACAAGAAGCAAATTTAGGTAGGTGCTGTTTTGTTTGGAGTACAGCAGGATTATATTATAGCTTACCCCAGTGCAACTGTTTTATATCCACTCATCTGGATATCAGATTATTTTATTCCCATAATTTTACTAGCTTGGATGCCTAAATATGTTTATGATGCTTGGACAAGCCTCAGAAAAGAAGTATGCATACTTCAAAAGCTGCAAAAGTTTTTTCACTGCCTGCCTCTTGCCTAACTCAAGAGTTACACCTCGGCACTATTCTAATCCAAGCATCTGTGCTTAGGGGACTGAGTACTGACTGGTTCGTTTTATATGTCAAGACATCATATTAAAAACAATTTGCAAGAAAATGTGTTGCAAGAGAGGAACCTAAGCTATGCTATTCTGTAATACTTCTTGAAAATAATGACCTTGTCTTTTATCAGTGAAAGAAGAAAATTGCTTGGAGGGAGAGAAACATCAAATCATTCCAAAAACTGCTAAAAATCATTTTAAAAACCATGATTTAGTTTGGAACTATGATTGTAGTCTGTTGAATAGTATTTACCATGGCATTTCATACCCATGGTATTTTATACCTTCTATCAATTTTAGTATTATTAGATGTTTGTGTAATCACTTGCTTATTTAAATGAATTTTGAGTACTGCCTGTCAGTTATACAAATAAACTACATGTCATTCTACTGTAACATAGAGTGAATGTCTTTTAATACAGCTTCTGAATATGCAAATATGTGAGTGGGTACAATGTCAAAGACAGACAGCCTAGTGCTGAATATAAATCATGCCCTCACTGAGGGTAACCAGGTGTAAATTAGAATGTGTCATGTCTGAGAGACTTTAATGAATCTTGAGGCCCAGTAGTGTTTTCATGAAAGAATAAATCCAGCTTTTTCTTTGTCATTTCCCATACAGCCTGGTTTGTCTACTGTTAGATGGCGGATAAAGGAAACATAAAGCTGCCTATTTCTTGGCCTTTCAGACCCCTCTGGGGTGTTGCCACCCTGCCCCTTCCGGCTGTGTGCCAGGTGACCGTATTGTACGTTGCATCTGTTACAGCCCTGTGCCCTTCCCTAGAAAGGGGGCGGGAAGGGGCTGCTGAACACACAGTGTGGACCCTGAGTAGCGAGAAGGACACATATTCCTCTCCAGAGGAAGGGAGAATATGTGCATCTGGTCAGTAGTCGGTCTTGGGGCCCCTGACTTCTCACTGCAGCTGGAGCTGCCGTACGTGAAGGCATCATTCCATCCGGTACCAGCTTTGTCAGCCACATGTGTGTGCATTGTCTCTTTCTATGCACTGTGGTCCTGGGTCACCGACCTGGCTTGATAGTATGTGACATTTACACCAGCTCATGCCTCTTCCATTCAGGCAGAGGTAGGTGATGGTAACAGAGCTGGGAGTTTTCCCTCCCAGCTCCTTGAATGACTTCTCTGTTGTATCTTAACATGGCTGCACGATTTTAGGATGAAGAAACTCTGCCAGCAACTTAAGAGTTCTGAGTATTATTAGATTTTTCCTTCACACCTCTTTGTGGAAGATGCATTCTACCCAGTAACATGAAGTGAGGTGAGAAAAAAAGAAGAGGAGAAGGTTTAAGAAGCATAAAAAAATGTGTGATGTGTGTGTGTGTGTTTCCCTTGAGCATTCTTAGCTTGCTGAGACTTATTCCACTGAAAGAGGGTTGACCACTTAAAATGTAAATTATGTAGCAAACCTCTTCCAAGTTTTCCAAAACACTATTTGCTCTGATAAAAACACTTTCCAGTTCACACTACAGAAAGAAAATTCTTTGAGGCACCATTTCTGAAAATTATGACTTCGATCTGACTTTCCTTCTCACAATTCCTGTTTATTGTATTGAAAAACATTTTTTGCCTGGTAATCCACCATCTTTTGTATTTGAAAGGGAGCTTAGGTATATACCAATACGAAAAATAGGATGACCTTACAGTATGTCTTCCAAACCAGAACACTTTTGAGAGAAAGAGGATGTAATAATTCCTTAAGGACAGTAGGGTAAACTGGGACAGTCTGATGAAACGGAAATGTTTGGTGACCAAGAGACACCAAACAGCCATAAGTACAGATTGTCTGCTCACAGCTCAACTAAACAAATTACAACTGGTTTCTTCACTTTCTAACATCCGACAGGAGACGCACACCACAAGGACTTAGGCGTCTTGATATCCACAATACTACCCAAAATACTGAAAGTCCATCAGATGTCTGGGCATGGTCTGAGCTGGAAGACCAACTGAATAGGCTGGGCGTATAGGAAATCGGTACTGGGGAATAAAACCTGGCAATCAAACTCCATGGCTGCTAATTATCTTGATCCATAAACATATGGAGTCAGATCCAAACTGAGTGGGAATGAGGAGGTGACCAGTTTGGGGGGAGTGTGGGGAAATGGAGAAAAGAAAAAAGGGACAGAAAAAAAGGAAAGGGCCTAGGCCCATGGTCACATCTAGGAAACTTGGAGCCGTAGTAACACATGTGCTATCAAATCAAATTGATAGTCTAACACGTCATGGAGCTTGACAGAAGTAACTGCCTTAACCTAGAAACAAAATGGCAGAAAAGCAGAACCAAGTATCATATCAGGCACTCAAATATGAAGGAGATTCTGGTATGGATTCCATTGCAAGAACTAACATTTAGCGAGTCCCAATGCTTTATGCCAGGACACAATGGCCTTTTACTTGCATTATTTCATCTCCTCAACGACATCCAAAGTTAAGTTGTGTGCTTGCTTGTTTTTCTAGACAAGCAGGCTTAGAGAGTTTAAATACATTGCCGAAATTCACAAGAGAAAGAAAACCACAATGAGATATCACCTCACACCTGTTAAAATGGTTATTATCAAAAAGACAAGAAATAAGTGTTAGAATGTAGAGAAAAGGGAGCCCTCCTACACTATTGGTGGGAGTGTAAATTGGTGCAGTCACTGTGGAAAGCAGTATGGAGTTTCCACAAAAAATTTAAAATAAAACTACCATAGAATCCAGCAATTCCACTTCAGGCTATTCATCCAAAGGAGATGAAAGCACTAACTAAGAAAGATAAATGCATCCCCATGTTCACTGCAGCATTACTCATAACAATAGGCAAGATATGTAAAGCAACCTAAGTGTTCATCAATAGATAAGTGGATAAAGATACATGCATATGTTTTGCATATGTGTGTGTGTGTGTATGTGTGTGTATGTATATATTTATAAAAGGAAATAAGCCATCAAAAAGGAAATTATGCAATTTGTGACAACATGGGTGGACTTTGAGGACACTATGCTAAGTGAAATAAGTCAGAGAAAAATGAATATACAATCACTTACATGTGGGATCTTTTTTAAAAAAATGAACTCATTGATACAGAGAACAGATTGGTAGTTGCTAGAAGCAGGGGAGTGGGAGAGAGGGATGAAAGTGATCAAAAGGTACCAAAAAAAACAAAACAAAACAAGTAAATGGCACAGCAAAATCGTGGATCCAGGGCCTTAAGCCCTGACTTTTAATCATTATGCTGTCTACCTAACTGGCGTTATTCCTTACAGTCCAGGGTAGATTATAAACACATGCACATACCCTACCCCCAAGTGATACTGTATGTGTAAATAACGTTTCTTGCTCAGATATCCTTAGGATGAACTCATACCTGCAGATCACAAATGCTGCCATACTGCTTCTCAGGACTCCCCTCATTTTTGGTCAGAATTTCTTCCTTGATACGTGAAGAATTCTGACATCATTATGAGCTCTGTCTCCCGGTCCCTTTCTCTCTCAAGAGCCCTGGAAGCCTCCCTCTGGCTCCTTTGTGGGGAACCTCAGCAAGATGGGCCTGCTGACCCTGGGCTGTAACATGCTCAGACTGGAAGCTATAGAGCATTTCTTTTGTTTTCCTAATATTTTTTACTGAAGTATAGTTGATATACAATATTATATTGGTTTCAAGTATACAACATAGTGCTTCAACAGTTACCTACATTATTACACGCTCACGAACTACTGTAGTTACTGTCAACACAGAAAGATGTTACAGAACTTCTGACTATATTCTCTGCTATACTTTCATCCCCGTGACTAATTTATATTATGATTTTATGCCTCTTTATCCCATAGGGCGTTTCTATGGAAAGAGAAACATATAAAATCTCAGACATACAGACTCCTTGTAAATAAAACATTTCTTTCACTGCTGAAGTTCTTGTGCCCCATTTACCTGATTTAGCTTCCAAAAGACTTCTGCTCCTAGGCACGCTAGCAGGTGTGATGTCACCTGCTAACATCCTTGGATGCTTCACAGAAACTTCGCATAGATGGTTAGGAGATGGGCCAGGGAAGGGTTATAAAAAATGAAACGTTTTCTGTGGTACCTTTCCATTATTTTTTCTATTACAAACCTAGCACTATGGTCTGCTATGCAAAAGAGATCATAGAAAAAAGTTTATGGAACTAGGAAAATGAGGCACAGAGAAGAAAAAGAGGAATGAAATGTGTAAGACAACAGCTAAACCCCCTCTGTCGCACAGGGTGAGTTAACATGGGCTCCTTCACGATTGCCACCCACCACACAAGGGCTCCGATGAATTCCACAGCAACTCAAGGCATGGCTTTGGGAATATACTTTATCAGGGAAATTCCTAAGGCAAGCATCGGCAAGAGAAAAGAAGGTGTGAACGCTGTAGGCCTGAGTTCAGGGGGATGGCCGCCAGCCTGCTGTTGTCCCCTCTGCAGACAGCCTTGGCAGAGGAGAAGATCTGACCCAATCACTTTGTAGCTAGGCAGTCTGAATCTGGCTGCCAGCTGCGCAGTCCCTGCAGACCTTAGGGTCTGTGAGATGTTGCCCTGTGGGAGGAAATCTTTGGCCTTCAGGGAAGCTGAGCTTGGCTTCTGATGGGAAAGAGAAGAGCCTTCAGGCACAGCTGGTTTGTCCAAGCGGCCCAGAGAGAGCTCATGAGTTATTTTGTGACAAATCTCCTCATATCACTCCCATACACTGACATTTTAGATATATTAGCTCTTTTGTGCCAAGTGTATAGCAATTACCAAGGAACAGGGACATCAACAGCCTCCAGCCATATTATATTAAGAGTTACATAAATCCACTTTTGGTCAAGTTTTTAGGATTTCTTCAGAGAACAGCAGGAAAACACTAGCAGTCAGAAAATCTATGTTGCAGTGTGCATGCTGCTAAATTTGCATAAACCAATGAATTACCCTCTGTGACTTTGCTGTTACCATCTATAACAGAAAAATAATAATGACAGCTCTGCTTCAAAGGATTATTGTAAGACTGGAAATCAGATAAGCTATCATTAGTTAAAGTGCTTGGGGAACTCCAAAGTACTAGTTAAACACATGTTTAGTTATAGTTGGTTTTTATCCATTTAGTTTTTGGTTATGAACTTACTCTAACAGGATATAAGCTATAAAATTTGTTCTTCTAGCCAGTGACCCTCATTAATTCAATTCAGCAAATATTTATTGAGAACTTTTTTTGTGCCAGGCACCATGCCAAATCTGGTGATAAAATAAGAAACTAGACAGTGTCCCTAGTGCTTTGCTTCTCAAAGTCTGGTCTTTGGACCATTGACATGATCATTGTTAAAAATGATTCACTGCAGCCCCCTCTCCAGACCTACTGACCAAGAATCTTCCTCGTAGCACTGTTCCCAGATGATTCATGTGCACTTTAAAGTTTGAGAAGTGCTGCTCTAGAAGACACTGATCTGAAACCTGACAAAATTTAGTGTCAGCTGTTAATGGCTTAGAAATAAATCAAACATTCCCTTTGTTTTCCCTCAACTTATTCGGTCTGTATAACTTCACCCGTGCCCAACTCTAACAAGGGGCTGCCTGTTCTGTTTTGTCATTGCCCAGAGGTGCAAACGACAGTTAGCATGGAGAAGGAGGATGAACTGGATGTTTCTGTCCCCTGCAAAAGTCAGATGTTGAAATCCTAACCCCAACAGTGATGATATAAGAAGGTGAGGCCTTTTGGAGGCGATTAGGGGATTGGTGCTATTCTAAGAAACACAAGAGAACTTTCTCTCTTTTTCTCTTCCTGTGAGGAGACAGTGAGAAGAGGGCCAGTCTGCAAACCTAGATGGGTGCTCTCACCAGACAGTGGAGCTGCTGGGACCTTGATCTGGGACTTCCCAGCCTCCAGAACAGCAAGAGATAAATGTTTATTGTTTAAGACATTCTGTGTATGGTTTCTGAGGATGGCCTGCCTTCCTACCCCAAATGCTTCTTGAGAAGCTTCCTGCAATAGCCAAAGCTGGTGCTGCCCCAGATGCACATTCCCATGGATGGCCGTTTTCAAAGAGTTTCCAATTCTCTCAAGATGTGTGTCAGGGTGGCCAGCTGCCTAATGCTGGAGAGAACAAATAGAGTCTTCTCTTATTAGCTAAACTTTTCCCCTCACTGAACGGAAACCACTGGGTGCAACTTGGCAACTATTCAAGGAATATTTGAAGTGTGAACCTGTGCTTCTTAGAGCGAGCCCGGGAGCCTGAAAGTGGAGATCACAGTGATGGGACTCGGCCGCCCAAGGGTGCTGGCCCTATTTTAAGAGAGTTCCAAAACATTTTCAGAACAAGGTAGGGCCACTCTTAAATAAACCAAAGAATCTCACAGACTAACAACAACCAGAATCTTTTTTCATAATCTAGAATAAAGATAGTAAATTTAAATCAACTTAAAATGCTACCCAATTATAAGAAGGCTATTAAAAAGTCACTATGAAACTGCTGGGCTTGAGGTTACATTTATCCTTACTAGAAGCCACATAGCTGATTTCCTGGCTTTAGGTCTTTTCCTTGCTCACACTTGTGTTCCTGACTCTATTTAAACATGAAATGAATTAACGTGTGAATGTGCTACACCAATGTGAGGGTTTCTCTTGTTTTTTTAATTATTACTATTTACAGGCAGATGCATGGATCTCTACAGGATCCATCTAAAATGCCATAACTTGCTGTGGGTTTTTTTTAATGGATTAATATGTTTTAACCACATTAGTTTTTTTCCCAGCTTCTGAAAGCATTTTTTATTAAACTTCCTAAAATAATTGTATTTCTCACTACATGCAGCTGTAAGGAATAATATGAAGAGATCCCATGTACTCCTCATCTATTTCCCCCAATGGTAACATCTTGTGTAACTATAGTACAATATAACAACCAGGAAATTGACATGGATACAACCCACCTATCTTATGCAGATTTCACCCAGTGTTACATGCACCAATTTGTAGGCATGTGAGTGTGTGCCTTCAGTTCTCTGCAATTTTACCCTTTGTGTACATTTGTGTGATCACTACCACACCAATGTTTAGAACATTTCAAGCACCATAAGGATGACTTGTTCCCCCATGGCCAACCCTGTCCCTAAGCCCTGGCAACCCTTAATCTGTTCTCCATCTCTATCATTTGGTCATTTCAAGAATGTTTTATAAGTGGAATCATACAGTATACACCTTTTTAGATTAGCTTTTTCACTCAACATAATTCCCTTGCTAGCTATCCACATTTTTCCATGTATCAATAGCACACTCCTTTTTATTGCCAAGTAATGTTCCATGGAATAAACATATCACAGTTTGTTTAACCATACATCTGTTGAAGGATTTCTAGTTTTTGGCTAAGAATGTTAGTGTATGTCTTTCATGTGAAACTAACTTTTCATATCTCTGGGATAAATGCCTACAATCATTAGGTCATATGGTAATATATATTCAGTTTTATAAGAAACAGCCAAATTGTTTCCCAGAGGGGCTGTACCATTTTACATACAAGATGGGTGGGAATTTCTAGGTATAGAAATTCTACTAGTCATCTGCCAATATCTGACCAACCCATTGCTATGGTAATTGAAATTCCTAATTTTGGGCTGGAGCATGGGCTACCCAGAGTAAAGACACATTTTTCTGTCTGCCTTTGCAGCTAGGTATGATCGTTTGACTAATTCTGGCTACTAGCATGTAAGTGGGAAGGTTCTAAGAATGTTACATTAAAGAAACGCAGAATGTACCCTCTTTTACTTATTCCTCAGTTTCTCCTGCTGCTATAAACCAGATGTGGTATTTGCCATCTTGGACCATAAATACATGAGCTGCATCCTAGGGATGTCATAGTGGTGAGCTAGAAGCACCTAATTCCCTGAGGACCTCAGCAAACCTACCAGCCCTAGGCTCTTTTTCAGACTTTTATGTGAAAATAAAATAAACTGTCTGGTTTAAGTTGTTCTTTATCTAAGTCTCTGTTATTTACAGCTGGACTGAATCCTAATATACCAGGTGCCCAAACATGCAGATAGAGGTCACCCATGCAGGGCACACCATTAGCTCAGAATAGCTTGAGCACACAGTGCTCGGTGGCACGGAACTAGAAGAGAAGCAGGAACCAAAGACAAAGGTAGGCCCAGTCATGAAGAGTGTGGTGTACTAGGGCTGCCCGGAGACAGGAACACAGGGTCCCTAGCCAGCCCAGAAATACTCACACGTCCAGATGTGTCCTCCCACTAACCACTGAGAGGGAGCCTCTCTGTGGGCACTGTGCTGGAGCCCCTCCCGGCGCTACTGCCTCCCACACCCTGCTGCGCAGGTCAGCCCTCCTGGCTTCACTGCTGCTGTGGCCACTGACACCTGCAGCTTTGGGTCTCGAGGACATTAGGATAGATAATTCAGAGCTCCCTGCCCTGCCGCCTTACCAGGTCCCTCCCACAGCACTGCTTGTAGCCATTGTCTCATCAAAGGGGTTTGAGAACTCAGCGCCTTCAGACTGTGGCCCAAACTCCCCTCCTCCATCAGGGAGGTCTAAGACCAGACGGGATTTCAGATACCATTCCACTCTCTCCACACTTCCACAGAGCTGTTTCCCTCAACCTAAGAATCCCCAAAATGCACACACACACCACCCTCCCCACACGCCCCTGCATGAACCACACACACCTGCACAGGTTCACTTGGTGGCCCTGTGACAGCCGCAGGGGATGGGATACAGTAAGATTCACACTGAAGAAATTCTTTCTGCTTGCTGCCGAGGAAATGGTTTGGAAGGCAGCAGGAAAAGAAGCAAATAAAATTGTGATGCTGAAGCAAGAAATTCTGAGGGCCTGAACCCAAAGCAGAGGCTGAGGGGATGTATTTGAATATCTCCTCCCCCAAAGAGGAAGGGCTACATTTGCATAGCCCAAAATAAGTAAGATCAACAGTACTTGGTGACTGGTTGGCTGTAGAGATGAGGTAC
The DNA here is from genome assembly GCA_032199065.1 of Smutsia gigantea. Taxonomy (NCBI): domain Eukaryota; kingdom Metazoa; phylum Chordata; class Mammalia; order Pholidota; family Manidae; genus Smutsia; species Smutsia gigantea. The sequence goes on from JAVSCE010013911.1 coordinate 593,862, forward strand.
AGGGAAGAGTATAGGATGACCACTGGGATGTGATGACTTTATTAATAAAAATGCTGCTAGAAAAAGCCCCCAACTACTGACCACCTACTCCATGCTACTCCTAAATCAAGTGCTTTATATCCATTGTTTCTTCTAATCCTCAGACTAAACAAAGTGGGACATTGTTTTAATCCACACTTTCTAAAGGAGGAAACTGAGGCAGAGAAAAGCTGGTGCTTTGCTCAGAGCTTCTCACCTAGAAACTGGCAAGAGTATGCGGCAAACCCAGTTTTTCTGGCTCAGTCCAGATCTCTAGTGAACAGCCCCAGGCTCCATCCCATCAGTTCAGCACTCAAACTCTATATTTTGGGGGAAAAGGGACTGAAAGAAAATATACCAAAATGGTTACCTTTGGGTGGCAGAAGTATGCTTTATGCACATCTATATTTTTCTAGATTTTCTCCCTTAAGTGTGTATGATATCTATAATCTGAAAAAGTAATTAACATTTCTATTTAAGTAATAAAATAATAGTCTATGAGAAAGAAAGAATAGCCTGGGGAATGTAAATTTATGCATGCTTTTTGGCAGGAAAGAGGAGACTGTCTTCAGTAATCAGGCCCAGGTTGCCACTAAAGTGAGAGCAGCCCTAACAGTATTGCCAGACGCTTGTCAGATAGCACGCCTGGGGCCGGTGCGGGCCAGACCCACCTTTCACTGAGCCATTTACTTTCAGAGTTTCTCATCCTCTCGCTGATTCTGAGACCACTAGTTCATTGGTTTTCTTCCTTTTTCAAAAAATTTTGCAGTAATAATTTCAGGCACTGAAGCAAAAATTCCAGAATGCTCACCTTCTGCCAATACTTCATAGCAGTCTGAATACCAGCACTATGAATATTTATGTCTTGTTACCGTCGCTGCCGTAAGGAATGACAGTTTCAGCACAAGTGACTGTATTCTTTTCCACTGTTCAATCCTGATTATTCTGTCTTTGTTTCCTCCCACTCAGCAGCTCCACATACCCTGCCACAGACTTGTTTATGGTCCTGTTGCATAGGTGGAATACACCTCAAAGAAATGTTCCGTTTTCCTTTCCTATACAACCAGAGGACTAGGGAACTGCATCCATTCATTCGTCCATCAGCAGATATTCATTAAAGGCCTGCTGTACATCAGGCATTGTGCTAGGCATCAGGATACAGAGATGAATAAGACATGCTTCTTGCCTGCAAGTCTAGAAGGAAGATAGACCATAGTCCGTTGCACTACAGAGACGTGGGTGCGGTGGTTGGCCTTAAGTCTTAGGCACTGTGGTAGACACCATTCACGGGGACAACATGAGCGAAGGCACCACAGTGAAAGGCGCGCAGTCTGAGCAGAGCATGATGAGCAGTTCGGGGTTGTCAGAGGGCAGGGAACGCGGGATAAGAAAAGCCTTGAAGGCGTCATCAAAGAGCTGGACTTGAGGGTGAACCCCAGGGGTCGGAAATAAGGAAGATTGTTGGAAGAGTGGTAGTACGCCCCGTGAAACAGACCACAGGGGCCCAAAGGGGAATTGCAGGGGTGGGTATGTAGACAAGGAAATAGATTCAGATGCTATTTGAAAGATTAAATCAGAAGGATTTAGTGTCTGATTACAGGAAGACAGTTTGCACTTGGAGATTGGGATAGGAGTATCAGGGTGTGGAGAGGGGAAAGAAGGAACCAATAAACAAAAATATTTATAGGTTATTTTACCGGAATTTCATTTCTTTAAAATATGGAATCTTCCAATACAGGTTCTTACTGTCTCTTTACAAATATTCAAGTCTTCTTTCATCCCTCAATAATGTTTTGTCATTTTCTTCATCTGGGGCTATTTCTTTCTAGGTTGTTTTTTGTTTTTTATTTAACCTGCTGCTGTCATAAATGGACTCTTTTTTACATCATATTTTCTCATTCATTGTATTAGTTAAGATTCATTTGGTTGCAAATGACAGAAGAATTCAACCCAAGCTGGTATAAACAAATTAACAGTAACATATATTGAATGCTTACTATTGCTAGATATTGATCTAAGTACTTTATATGTATTAACCTTTTAACTCATTTAAATAAAAAGAGAAGATTTATTGGCTCACAGAAACAAACAAAAAAGAGTCATCTACTGGCTTCAGATACAGATGGACCCAGCAACTCAATAAATACCACTGGGATTGAGTTTGTCTCCACCTCTTGGTCCACAGGGTCAGTGACTGAGGCAGCTCCCATGCCATATACTTTTAGGTTCAGGCCCTGGCTAGGAGTGGGTGGTGGAGGCTGCTTCAGATTAACACCTGACAGTCAAGTCTGTTGTTACCCCAGCTTGTAGGTGTCCATTAGAGTTACTGGAGGGAAGTGGCTCTTTGGTTGACTACATGTGGTCATGTGCCATTCTCTCAAAACTGCACACAAGTAGGACAGGAATCATTTACCCCTAAAGAAATCAGGTATCTTTGCAAGAAGTAGAGGAAATGGACATGAGAGGAGGGTGGCAAAGAAACAACCAGTGTCCACTCTGTTAGTTACCACTCCATTGATTACTATTATTCTTTTGGATTAAAACTATACATACACACACACACACACACACACACACACACACACCTATTTTGTATACATGTATAATATATCTACAACAACCAATCAGCTTGTACAGTTTCAAATGTTTCTTTAATTGGATGTTGTAGTAGGCTGATCGTGCCAGTAGCCCCAGTTCTTACACTTGCCTGAGTCTGATCTCTCCACACTCCCCACTGACTTTGGGCTTAGACTGTGCCTTTTTTGCCAATGGGACAATGTCAAACTCGACACAAGCAGAGGCTTGACAAACTTGGAGTTTCCTCCTCCTCTCTTTGAACTTGGCTACTGCCAGAAGAACAAGCTTGGGCTAGCCTGCTGAAGGACCGAAACCCATGTGGAGGAAAGTCAAGATGTCCTAGCTAACGCCATCCTAGACCCAACCAGCCCCAGCCGACCAGGCAGCTGACAGCAGAAGCAGGAGGAAATGCAGCCCGGATCAGCAAAACCTTCCAGCCATGGACTCAAAAGAAATAAAGAATGATTGTTATTTTCAGCTTAGTAGCTGTGTGGTGGTTTATATGAAGCAATATCTGAAATAGACATTCTCCATTTGTGCCTCAAAATATGACACCAAAGTAAACAAAGCCCAAGATACTCACTGGCGGGCTGCTGTTGGTAGTTGGGAAGACAGTGAGAAAGCGATGGACAAGTGACTGCAGCCCGAGCAGGCTGTGACAGCGGGCACACGGGCAGCCTGAGGTCGGGGAGAGTGGGGCCAAGAGGTGGTGCAAGGCAGAAGGAAGTTGCAAAAAAAGGTGGTTGGCAAATCAAATCAATGTACCTACAAATTTCCATTCGTGTATTTATTGAAATACTATTATGTGGTTACGATAGTCTAGGTCTTGAAGCAAAGATAAAGGAGATGAGCAGAGGAAATACACTCATGACTGAGTAGGGCATAAGGACCCTCATGATATGATGAAGTATACACTGGCGAGGTGCAGGAGCTGAGCGAGGTAGAAACTGGAGAAAGGAGTCAGTGCTAGACTGTGGGAAAATTGAAGGAGAGAAACTGAACCAGACTTTCCCATGAAATAGGAAGAATATAATGCCTGGAAATTTGGAAGTTCATGCAATTTACTGAAGGATCTGAGTTATGTTGCAAACCATAAAAATCATCTGGAAAGTACTATTTCATTGTCTATGTGCTTGAGTGGAGAAAGCAGAGAGTCAGATCAGGAGGCATGTGTGGATAAAATGAGAGTTCCTGGCCCTGGGTGACTAGCTCACTGCACACCTGTGGGCAATACATGGCTGTTGACTCTATATAAAGAGCTCCGCCCAGTGCTCTGGGCACAACATGGTGGTATGGCTGCAAGGCTGCGGGAGAGCAGAGCAGAGGCTGGAGTAGTGGCAGCGCCAAGGACAGAGGCCCAGAGGACGGCTGTGTGGGATGACTGTGCAGGCGGAGAGGCCCAGACGGCAGCTGTGCAGACAGAGGGGCCCAGAAGCAGAGACTGGCTTGCTGCATGCAGACTCGCTCTGAGTGAATGGGATTTTAGTGACTGACCTGCCACCTGGAAATAAAGTTGGGTATAACCTTTCACCCCAAGAACGTTTTGCTGTCAATTTCTTTGGTCACATTGAATCCATAGTGAACTTGCCTGGGGCTGAAACCCATTGTCAAGACAGCATGAATTTTGTTTCTGCTTGACCTTGGACAGACCGCAGAATGCCCCAGATCTCAGTGTCTTTATTTTTATGAAGAAATTAGGTAATCTCTAACATTTCCCCCACTTCTAAAATTCCCCAGCACTCTGCATGAAAGAAGTATAAAACAGAAAATATAATTGCTGGAATATTTGATCTACCATACAAGAATCAGCTCTTCACCAAGAAGCTGGAAAAGGAGATAAAAACTCAACAAATTATCATTTCAAAGCTTTGGTGGGGGAAATATATGCACAAGCCTTCAAACATATGATGAAAAAGAATAATGTTTTGGCTGTTATCATTTTCCAGAAATACTTCAAATCTCCCAATGGTAATGAGGACTCTGCCTACTTTTTTGACAGTGTGAAATGATCAATGTCTTTCCTTGGAATATGCAGCCTCCGTGTTCCAATGAATTCCCATTTGATGATGTCTGAAATGCACCTCAGTATCAGCTGTTGTTGCTCTTAATACCTGGAGTGGACTAGGCTGTTATTTAGCTTCCAAAATCCACCCCATCCTAAGAGCACCCCAGTTTTCTCATGGGGAAATAACTCCTCCACTGTGTAATCTTGGAGAGAGGAAAACCCTTGGAAACTATTTCTCATAACAGAAGATAAAGGGTTCAAATCTTCCTTTCCTGGCCCTGGTGGTGGGGACAGAGGTGATGCATTGGCCAATAAGACACTTTCTGAGGGCTTTGAACTTGAGCCAGCTGTGTTAGGGTTGGGTATTACTCTTTCCAGGTGTTGCTGACCAACTGTTCCTTTCCTTCCCCACAATGCCTAGTGAGGTTCCCTAGGTTTTCAGGGATTCCATAGTTTCTAAACCTGGTCCTACAGCCTCCTATCTATTGTGGGAGTCCCCTGACATCCTACCAACAAATTCCCTTTAGTTTTAGCTATTTTGAGTCAGTTTCTAGTGTAGGTAACTGAGAATCCTGATATAATATTCCACCAAAACCAATCTTATGCATAAATCAGTGTTATGCCATCTCTTACACACTGTTCATGCACCTTTTCCTGTGCATCGTGTGCTCTTCCCTCTTTAAAAATAATTCACTATTTTTGGGCCTTTTTATGGAGGCTCTCTTGATAAGATTGCAGTTAAAAGAAGAGGTTAAAATTCCAGTTTATTCAGTTATGAACTATGGAACAAGCTAGCTGCTTAACACCTTTGGCTTCAATTTCTTCATTTGTAAAATGAGAATAATGAAAGCATCCACATCATAGACTTCTGTCTTGCCAGTGGGTTTCAGCCCTGGGCAAGGTCGCTATGGATTCAGTGTGACCAAAGAAATTGACAGTAAAACTGTTCTTGGGGTGAAAGGGTTATACCCAACTTTATTTCCACGGTGGCAGGTCAGTCACTAAAATCCTGTTCACTCAGAGTGAATCTGTATGCAGCAAACTGGTCTCTGCCTCCGGGTTCCTCTGTCTGCACAGCCGTCCCGCGCTGCCGTCCTCTGGGCCCCTCTGCACAGCCGTCCCGCGCAGCCGTCCTCTGGGCCCCTCTGCACAGCCGTCCCGCGCAGCCGTCCTCTGGGCCCCTCTGCACAGCCGTCCCGCGCAGCCTTCCTCTGGGCCCCTCTGCACAGCCGTCCCGCGCACAGCCGTCCTCTCCTCTGGGCCCCTCTGCACAGCCGTCCCGCGCAGCCGTCCTCTGGGCCCCTCTGCACAGCCGTCCCGCGCAGCCGTCCTCTGGGCCCCTCTGCACAGCCGTCCCGCGCAGCCGTCCTCTGGGCCTCTATCCTCAGCGCTGCCACCACTTCAGCCTCTGCTCTGCTCTCCCGCAGCCTTGCCGCCATACCACTGTGTCGTGCCCAGAGCACTGGGTGGAGCTCTTTTTATAGAGTCAACAGCCATGTATTGCCCACAGGGGTGCAGTGAGCTAATCAACCAGGGCCAGGTGAGCATCCTGGCCAGAGGAGCTCTCATTCTATCCACAGCTTCTTATGAGGATTCAGCAAGGTACATTCCCAGAGAATGACTGCCTGAGACATTTGATAATATGGTAACTGGAACTAATGCCTGGCACCTGGGAAGCGGTGCACAGTTGTTTGCTCTTGCCATTATGTACCAAGTACTTTACAAACAATTCTCTATGACTTTCACAATTTATCAAGTAGGTACCACCCTTCCCATTTTATATATAAGGAAGCTGAGGCTCAAAGAGGTTGAGAACTTGCCTTGGTTCCCACATCTAGTAACAATGGCCCAGTCGGTTTGTATTAGACTGCATGTAATTTCCAGGTGTTGCTCATACAATTAAAGATAATGATTGTATCTAACTTCTACTCCTGCCTCAACTGAAGTTTCCTCTCCTCCAGAAGGCCCTGAAACTGCATGTCTGAGCTGGGGTTGCTTGCTGGTACCCCCACAGTTCAGTTCGTGTCCTGTCGGCCATCACAGTTTCATTGAATTATAATCATGCCTCCAGACTTCAAGCTCCTCCAGGGTAGGCCCTGGGCTTTCTCTGCAGTTCCCAACTGCAGACCACACTGTCTGCTTCTCAGCAAGTTCCCTGCAGAATAGTTGAAGGATGACTGAAGAGCACAGAAAAGAGAACATTAAAAAAGCATAGAAAGGAGAAGATGGAGGAACCGAATCACTTTCACCTTCCCCTCAGCTTTGCCTCGCCTGTGATTCCAATCATGCAGCTCTGTGTGGAGATTTGTGGTTAGTAGGTCTACTGAACGTGGGCAGCAAACCCAGAGAAGTCCAGTCACAAGGCCGCTGAGCCCAAATGAATGTTTGTGAATTTTAACCATGTAAATCACCATCCACAAATCAGTCCCTAGGATATAATCTGAAATAGAGAAAAGAGGATTCTTATAAAAAGATGCTAATTTAATGTTACTTTAAAATGAAAGCAGTCTAAATAACTTAAAATAATACTGTAATGATAAATAATGATGTTTAAAATATTAATGATAAAGCCAATGATTCTGTAACATCTTCCTATGTTGACAGATAGTAACTGCACTAGTGGGGGATGAGGATTTAATAATATGGGTAATCTTTGAACCACTGTGTTGTATACTTGAAACCAATATACGATTGTCTATCAATGATACTTCAGTTAAAAATATAATAATACTCATAACTAAATCTCTTGAGTGCTTACACTGTAACATACACTGTTCCAGGCACTTTGAATTTATTAACTCAGTCCTTACAACTGCAGTATGAGGGAAGTGCTACCATTATCTTATTTTTACAGATGAGGAAACTGAGGCACAGAGGTTGTGTAGGTTCACACAGCTAGTAAGAGACAACAGAAAAATAGGTACTAACTTGGGGGTAAAACCCCATACTATAATTGAAGTGAAAAAAGGAGTATGTTTATTTAGTAATCAAAATGCTGGTACACAACACATACACAGACACACATAGACACAGGAAGAGAGAGGAGAGATTGAGACAGAGAGAAAGAGAAGAGGTGCTCTAAAATATTAAGTTGAAGCAGGCCTTATGAATTCATAAATGAACTATCTCTGTAAGGTCCAAATAATTCCGCCACTACAACCTTCCCTATCAATCTACCCCACTCTTCTTTGCGAAATTTACCCTCCCAATAGTATCTATGATTACATTTTTCTCTTGCACAAAAACCATCCTTGATTCCCCACAACCTGTATTTCTTTTATATAAGCAAATAACTTTTAGACAGTATTTTATCCTCAAGGCATTTGGAACAATCATAGGCAAGGCTTTTCTTAGAATGGTGGGAAGTTAACCCAGGGAATATATTTAAAGCCCATCTAAGTTAATTGAAAGGCCCATATATTTAAACTTAGATCCTTAAATCTGTATGTAAAATGAATTGGAAAGAGAATAAAAGAGGTGGTGTTGATCTAACCTGCACACTCAGTGGAGGGAACTAATGCTATAAATCCTGTTTCAATTCACATCACCTGGGACTATTGCATTAGCTGCCTCAAAGGCACCTTGCCTTCCATCGCTCCTCCGTCCAAACTTTTTATCATATTGCCACCACATCTATGTCACGCCTTTGAAAACTTCCCATTCTTACAAAATAAAATCCATACGTGGTATTAAGATAGCAATACCCCTTTGGCATCTGACCTCAACTATGAGAGGTTGAGTCAAAACATGTCTGCAATCCTTTACCCTTCTTTGTAGCCCCACCTTTTGCAGCTCCTCCTATCAAGGGGTGGAGTCGATTTCCCCACCCTTAAATTTATGCTTACCTGTGACTTTCTTTGGCCAATAGAATGTGGCAGAAATGACAGAGTACCAGAACCAAGCTAGGTCTCAAGAGGCCTTGCCCACTTCCGCTCCCCTTCCTGGAACCCTGCCACTACCACATGAAGCTGTAGGCACCCAGTCTACGCTACTAAATTATGAGAGGCACAAAGCCCAGCCCCCTGTATCCACCCAGCCTATATCCAGCCAACTGTGACATGTGTGGATGGGGCTACCCTGAGTAAGGCAGCCCCAGCCTACCCATCAGGGTCACCCCAGATTTACCACCAAGCCCAGCTGGAATCAGCCAAGTCTGGCCCAGATCAGCAAAAACTACTCCTACTCTCAACTGGCCTGTATTCTCATAAGCAATAATAAATGCTGATTGTTTAAGCCACACCATTATGGTAATTTGTTACATAGCAATAACAAACTAAAACATCTGTTTTCCAGCTTCTCCTCCCACTCCCAACCATATACCCTGATATTCCTTCACTCCTAATTACTTGACATTGCCTGAGTATCTCATAATCATGTTTCACTGCCTCTGTTTTGCTGCTCTTCTGCCTAGAAGGATCTTTCTCTTTCCTATATTTGTAAATCTTATCATTCAAGATCAAGCTCAATCATCATTCTTTCATTCGTGAAATACTTATTGAAACTAGGCACTAAAATTTCAAAACTGAGCAAGACACAGCCTGTGCACTCAGCTCACAGCTGGGCAAAAGGCTAATGTCACTGTCTTCTTTCTTTCCCTGACTCCCTTAGGTAGACTTAAATCTCTGTGTCCCCCCAAGCACTCTTATTCCTCAGGTACAGCACTTCTGACCGTGTGGTGCCAGACATAATAACAGTACCTAACCTGAAGAAATCTTACGAGTAGATGAGATTATGAAGGCAAAAACTCTTAGCATGGTGCGTGAAGCATAGTAAATGGAAAATAAATGTCAGATGTTATTTTTAGTTAACATGTACTCTCATTTCCCAGACTTGACCGCATGTAAGTGTCGTGTGACCAGGAAAAGAGCCAAATTCATCCTTGTGTCTGAAGTGCCTAATGTGTATATGTGCCAGGCACATACAAACCCTCACCAGATGTTCGTTGAACAGCTATCACCAGATGTGTAAGAACTGAGCACAAACCCCGTAATTACAGAGGGCGGTTCAGGTGCCCTGGGCCCCTTGTGTTATGCGGGGGCGCCCTCTGCTGTGTATGGGTCTGTTCATGTACCTGGGAATGAGGCCAGACTCCTGAGGGAGCTTAAATAAAGCCAGAAATTTTCCAGAAAGGCTCACTCCTTAACTAGGGGTACTACCTCCCTCCCCAGTGCCATACCTGGGGCTATTCACTTTATAGCTGCAACTACCCATGCTATTTGGGTTTTGAAGGTACAAAATGTCTTGACTCAGATTTAATGCCTGTTTTGACTGTGAATAAGCCCTTCAGAAGTAATGGTGGAAAATAAAGAGAGATGGGATAGATGAAAGGATGGTTCACAGAACTCCATGCCCTGTCATGTTTGAAATTCCTTTACGAAGAAAGAGAGAAAGCAACAATGTACATGGACATACCTATCACTTAAGATTTCAGCTGAAGTCATCCGTATCTGAATGTCCTCAGTTTACGGAGTGGACAAATTCCGAGGAACATCCATACCATATAAATTACATTTTTAATAAATCAAACTATGTGCCTTGATTAATTAATCACATAACTGCAAATAAAATGTTTAAGCAGAAGGGATAAAAATTGTAATTAACCTTGTAGCAAATTATTTAAAATAATATATTTGCCTGAAAAGAATAGATCATTTATTTATTAGCAGATACTACTGTACACTGTGTTGAGAAAGGAGATGTAAGTGGGGAAATGTATTTTCATTTTTGTAAAGATTTCTTTTTACTTAACACATATTCAAAGAAAATTATTCTGAATAACTTAACGTACAGTGCTCCATAGATATTGGCCTCTTTTTAGTCATCTTCACTATGAACCAATTTCAGTGAAATGGCAATGCTATGTTCTTACACTATGCTTCATGCCCATAAGACTGAAAGCTGTATGCAAGATGAGCCCAATTAGAGCAATGAACTTCCCACAAATGCAGAGCTTTTATTTCCTATTTCTACCAATACTGGAGAATCAATTCCTTTGAACTAATTTTGACTGAAATTGATAAGTCATTCACACTCACCAGGATCTAGTGATAGATCTGCAACTGCTGTAACAAATTTGGGTGAATTTAAAAAGCTTTGCCTTTTTTAACATTAATTGAGGCAAGTGGCAGGGCCCCCACCTCTGGAAGAATCATAAGCCTTCACAATAGGATAAAGAAGAAAAGAAAAAAGTTAAGGTGAGGCAGGATAGAAAAGATTAACCCTCCGTGGTGAGGGTTGCCCCTGGGGCACTTAATCTCCAGCACTTTCAGGCTGCCCTGCATGCTGAGCAAAGCTCTCCTGGCCTCCGAGGTCTACAGGACTTGGGACTGCAGGAGAACTCAGAGGTGAGGCAATGGAGGCTCAGACAGGTCGTTACTTGCCCAGCTTCACGACCCCAGTAATGGAAAGGCAAGACACAAACTCAAGTTTATCTGATTCTGAAGCTCATGCTCTCGGTCACTCATGTGTAATATCAAATTTCTAGAAAAATGAAGAACTAAACTGCACAAATTAAAGCATGTTCCACACCAGAATTTCTGAGAGATTACAGTTTAGTTTCGGTAGCACGCTTTCTCCATCTTCAATTTATCAACCTTTGCTGAATATGCACTCTGACCTGACAGAGCATCAGGTCATCTGGCCAACTAGTACTGTATCCCCTACAGGGTCTTCTACCAAAGTGTGGTCCACAAACCAGAAGCCATGGCATTGGTGGGAGCTCGTTAGAAATTCAGCCTCAGGCCCACCCCAATCTAGATTAGAATCTGCATTTTAATAAGATCCTTAGATGATTCATACACACATTAAAGTTTGAAGTATTGTCCTAAAGTGTCCCTGACATCTGGGCTCCTCTTTAATCTTTTCTGGGACAGCTCATCCTTGAACACAGCTCTCATTATTAGTAAATTCTTACTAAAGCTTCCCCGATTATTCTACACCTTCCCCTCAGTTTACCATCTTGACTTACAAATGACAACCCTTCAGATCTTGGAAACACCTATTATTTCTCCCCATAGTCCTCTCTTTCTAAGTTAAATATCCACTTTCTTCAATATTTCCCAGATCATGCTATTCATGTCCTCCGTTTCATACCAACCTAAGGTGTACGTTAGAATCACTTGAAAACACCTAGGGGGTGGATCCCAGGCATCTGTCCTTTTGCATACTCTCCACCTTCAGCCAAGGCCCAGTTCTCCGGGCTCAGGACCACTGCCTCGCATGCTCTCTAGTTTGTTAATATTCTCTAAAGAATACAACTTACAGAGCTGAAGACAGGGATCATTCCATAGTACAGGTATTATTATGGCCTGAAATCAGGACATATATTTTTTTAGTGCAGCCTAGAATGTCACTCACTCTTAGGGAGTCTCACCACACTGTTAGCCTATATCAAGTTGTTGATAAAATTCCATGGTCTTTTTTTTTCCATATTAATTGCTACAGAGCCAGGTTTCCCCAGTTCTGTTAGTTAAGTTTCTTATTTTCCTGAATTTAGATGTAGGAATCCATACTTACTGACTCTTAAATTTCCTCTTGTTGTTTAAACCTTTGATTATCACCTGCCAAGATTTATGAATCGTATTCCATCCTTTATGGTCAGGCAGCAAGTGGCCTGAGCTCTAGAATCAGACATACTTGGCTAAAGTCAGATTCATTTGAGACAAATGGTTCAAATAGCTACGCAGAAGACTGTAACTTAAGAGGCCAGCTCAATGCCTGACAAGAAACGTTTCTGCACCATATTTGTTGAATTAATTAATGAAATAATGACTGAAGGCAGTGATAACCAGGGAGACTGGTTATGAGGCTCTGATTCAAGTGAGAACAGAAGGAAGTCTGAACTGAGGCTAGTTCAGTGATCAAGGTGGAGGATTTAGGGAGCTATTTGCAAGGTAGAATCAATAGGACTTACTGGGCAACTGATGGTCAGGGTAAAGAAGAGGAAGGAATCACAATGACACTCATGTTCCTGGCCTGAGCATCTAGAGGATGCTGCTGCTGAGAACAGGACTGGATGCAGCCCTATCGGCCCGCCCTACAGGATTGCCTGAAGGCCCCGGAGAAACAGGAGCGCCCTCTATCGCCTGTCTGTTTAACTGAAATGAGATTGATACCTTTGTGAATCTAACTCAAATATGCCATGGGTATATTTGATCAAAAATAAAGTCTGGATAAACCTCGAAGACATTATGCCAAGTGAAATAAGCCAGACAAAAAAGGACAAATATTGTGATTCCACTTCCTAAACTACACAGATTCATAGAATAAAAAAATACCAGGGGCTGAGGAAAAGAGAATAGGAATTATTCTTGTTTAATGGGCATAGAGTTTCAGTTTGGGATGATGAAAAGTTCTGGAGATGATTCCTGTACAACATTGTGAATATACCTAATACCACTGAGCTGCATGCCTAAGAATGGTTAAAATGGAAACTTTGATTTTATGTATATTTTGCACAATTAAAAAAATGTTTAAAAAGAAAAGATTAAGAAAAATCAAATCGTCAAAAAAAGTAAGATTTCCAGAAGAAAACTAACTTACTGTCAAAAAAGTGAGCATTTGAATAACATGGAAACTATGGTCAAAATGGTAAGTCAAGTAAAAAACACTCTGGGTAGATTTGTACATATTAAATATGGGCTAAATAAAACTGAACTACTTCTTTATTTAAACTGTATGTAGACAATAATACTGTTTTTTCTGGGAAGGTAGCTGATTTTACATCACTATTTTCTTCTAAAGTGATTTTTTTTACACTCCAATACAACAAATTCAAGTTCTACTGCACACACTTAATGGAAGTAAGAAGTTGGCAAGCCTTCTAAAAGGAGACCAAACTGCAGATACAGAAAATATTAAAAGCTATAAGAAAACACAAGGGACAACTTATAAGAATATTTTTTTCCTTAAATATTTTATGCAGTTATTTCAAATTTCCTGTCTAATCACTTATCTACATTCTCTGTGATATAGATAGTCTTCTTTATTGTCTTTTGTTTCTCTTGCTTTTGACTATCTTGTCTTGTCTCTTCATGTGCCTAGTTATTTTTCACTGAGTGCCAGGCATTGCATATCAAAAATTCTAAAAGTGAAATAAGGCCTAGAATTTTGAGAAAGAGTCTCTCCTGAGAGAATTTTCATTTGATCTGCCAGACTACTGTGACATCAATAATATCGTATCACCTTAATCCAATCAGGGGTTAGATTAGAATTCAGATCTATACTTCAAGGATTTCTGGTTTTGGTTAAAATGGATACACTTGCTCTACCCCATCTCTTTCTCAAAAATCATTTGAGATGCATTATAGTGGTGTTTCCTATTTTTATTTTTGTTGTGCCCTAACTTAGATAATAGAGCTGCCCAAGTCCCAGAACCACACAGCAAGTGTGAACAGAGAAGCTCCAAGGAAAACCAGAACTGTCCGTCAAGACAGCTCTACCAATGAGTTCTGTCAAATCATCAATAAAAGATAATCCTAATGTTACATAAAATATTTTTATTTATAAAAATATATCTGAAAGCTATCTAACTTATTTTATAAGATCAGTATGATCCTGTTACCAAACCTGGACTGGACAGGGACAACACAAGAAAGAAAACTAGAATTCAATCCCACCTATGTATACAGAGTAACCATTCTAAGACATATGATAAACTTACTGGGGTAGTATAGTGAAAGTATAATATATTGTGATTAAATAGGATTGATCCTAGGAATATATGATTAATGAGTTACCAGGTCAAATGAGAAAAAAACAATTGATCTCAACAGGTGCTAGAAAAGCATTTGATAAAGCTAAAACCATACCTGATTTTTTTCTAATTAACAAATTCAGAATAGAAATGAAACTTTCCTTACCAGATGAAAGTTATCTACCAGAAACTTCCATCAAATATTATGCCTAATGGGGACATGATAGAGGCATTCTTGGTATAAGAAACAATTAAAAGATGTCCTCTATTATCAGCCAAAATATCACTGGAGAACCTCTTCATGCAACAGGAATAATAAAAAGGACATGAGTGATACAAATTTGAATGGAAGAAACAAATCACCATTTGCTTAATATGTGATTGTCCGCCTGGAAATCCAAATCAACAACCACCAAACTCTTGGAACTAACAAGAGTTTAGAAATATGCCAAGTTCATGGTAGAAAATACTTGATCTTGTGATGCTATTAAAATCAATTTATAGATCAATGTAATTAAAATAAATATTTGAAAGACTGATTCTAGATTTCATGTAGAATAGTTAACATGGAACCAGAGTTAAGACAATTTTTACTTTTCACAGGGAGAGGAGCCCTGGTTATTCCCTTGCTGGCATTCATCTCTGCAGCAGTGGCTATTTCGCCTCTCCCCTAGCCCAAAACAAAAGAATAAGGATGCTCCCGTTCACTTTTTAACAAGATATATTGATACCTTTGATATCAAAGGTAAATATTGCTTTTAAAAAGTAAGTGAGAAAGAAAGGAAAGAGAAAGGGAAAGGTAAAAAGAGAAGAGTAAAATTTTAGTAAAAAGATGAAAATTAGCATCTTATTTCATATTCTTGTCTTCTCTCACCCAAACCCTTACCCCTGAGACATACACATATATTGATCAGTGTGTGGGATTTGGTGAGACATTAAACTCTCAAAAGCTTACCTTATGTAGAGAGATGGTACTCCACTCTAGTAGTCAGACTCGACCTAAAAGTCATAGTTATGAGTTATGACTTATCTAGAATCTACTATATTTTGGTGCTTTATATGCACTATTTTTACTTTTTTCACTACCTTCTGAGGTAGGTAATATTATCTCCATTTTTATATTAGAAAACTGTAGCTCAGGGGATTTAATTTATTTGTCATAGGTCAAACAGCTAATAAATGGCTGAGTCAGGATTAAAATTTAAGTCTAACTGTTGCCAAAGCCACTGCTTTTTCCACTATGTCCTCTTGCCTCCCTTCTGAGGAGGAGGCTGTGGAAAAAATCCCTTTAGCACTTCTCAAGGAATAGGATACTGTGTCACTAGGAAGATTTTCTAGCCAAGACCTTTTGTCTGTGATGATTCATATTTAGATCATGTTCCTTGAGAGTAGGGAAACATATCTGAGAGCAGCTGGTTTTAGCATCTGAGTGTTGTTAAGAAAGTTCTCAGGGAAACCATCCAATGATATTGTAGGAATCTCAGAGGTCATAGGGGCTATTTATTCCTTCCCACAGCTAAAATTTCAACCCATGTTGAAATTTTCTTTGTTTCCAGCCTTAATGAAGGCCAAAGTATTTATCATTAAATAACCACAAAAAAATTCTGAGAGATTCCTTGGGCTTCTGATTCCAGCACCCCTGAGCCCACACTTTTAAGGTAACTGCACTATTAGAAAGCTGAATATTAAGTAGCAGGGCCAAGGTATACAAGCAAGATGAAGTGCCAACATATTTTCCAGCCATAGCAAGAGAAATCTGGCTATGGGTAACTACACAAACACTTGCAGCTGTACACATATGGGATGAAATATACTCTTTGGGTCAGGGCCTAAAGAACCAGATTTTGCCCCTTTTTCCCTACCTAAGAGCTTTTGAAGAGAGAGATTCCAGGAAAGGAATCCAATTATTCAGAGTTGCCAGTTGAAAAATGTTGTCCTAAACATCAGGGTATCTATCCTCTCAACCCAGCTTTACCACTAACAAATCATGAATAAGTTGCTTCACTTCTCTCAGCCTATCTTCCTTCTATGAAATTTCACTGTTGAAACATTTCAGAAACCTTGTTGGAGGCCTGGTATTAATATCTCCCTGCGTTTGAAATTAGCCCCAAATTATTGTGGGGATATCTCCCCTGTCTCTCTATTGAACCTTGTGCTAACGTCATGTGGTTCAGGTTCACCGTCACTGGGTGCCGATGTGAAGCCTTCGTTATAAAAGATTCTATATTTTCTGTAAGTCAAAGTGTTCCATCACATTAAATGGACAACTGTAGATCACAGCCCTTCCCCCTCTTCCCTCTATTTCTTCATGGACTTTATAATCACACAGAGGCTTGATCTCAAAGTTTTTGAAGTCATAAAATATTAGAACTAAAAGTTATGAAATATGAGCTGTATTTGTCAGCATTCCCCAGAAACAGAGCCAGTAGCTGATTCTTTACCCTCCCCAAAAGATCATCCCTGGGTGATGATAACTCTTCCCCTTAATATCCTGTAACTTAAATGTTACAGTGGAAAATTAACAGAACTTAAATACTGTGATATAAAGTCAATATATCTATGTCACATGATGAGGGAATAAGAGAAGGAAGAAAGTTTTTATACATAGAAAGGTGTATATAATGTAACATAAGACAACTGCCTCATCATGGAACATATTATTGACTTTATATATCCCATGTATACTTGTATATGGCAGCAAAAGCCTTGTGTGTGTGTGCATGTGTGTATATATATGTATATGTATTTATATATACACACGAATATGTTTATAACAAGATAAGGAAGAATACTCATGACATTACAGTCCTCATTTCTGTAACTGGTCCATGGTCACAGCTGGTATTTGTAACTGCCTTCGCCCACTACTCTTCATGTATTTTTTTTTTGGTGGTGAAACAAGAAAAACATTGATTGCATTAACATGGTTAGAACCTAATTTCACTTCCCCAAAGAGTTCTAACAGCCTCAGGGTAACTCCAGCCAAGCAAAATTTGAACGCATTTGTCTCTTCCCAGAAAATGCAAGACATTACAATGAAGTGGTATTACCAGTTGTAATTAAAATAATATAATAACAATTCATATTTCAGGTCAGAGTTGTTGCTTTTCTTCTTACTTGCCATGCAGATAGAAAAAAACTTCTGGTATCTTTTTTGAAACCACCATACCTAATATTTAGAAGAATAACTGCCAGTTTGGAAACAAAATATAGTGTGTATCAAAGCATATGTCCCACTTGCAGGTACTAGTGTATCATTTTCTCCCAGAAGAGAGATCCCTTCCCTCTCATCCCCACTGATGGGCGGTCACGTGCTGCGTCTGGCTGGGTCTGAAGCATGGGGCTTACTTTATCTTATCACTGTAGACAGAAATGAGGTCCTTTTATTTGGGGGATTGATTTTTTAGATTAAACACAGCCTCAGCCAAAAGTCCATATTAATCACTATGGTATCAGAATAAGCACACTTGATTACTGAAAATACCAGGAAAAGAGAAGATGGAACCAAGTACAGAGATCTTCAAGGGAAAAATATTTTGCTGTACTCATCTTCCTCAGAAGGAGAATGCTTTATGGCTCAGAGACTCATCATCAATAATATTAAATGTCAAAGATATGATCTTTCATAAGTGACATATAAGATGAGCTGGTCCAAAACCATCATTAAAGTCAGTGACATACGGTTGAATGCATAATGTACCTCAGGTCGGCAGTCTCTAAAATTGCATATGGTTGTCTATCATTTCCAGAATCAAGGTTTGGTGGTATTATCACATGTAACAATGTCAAATCTTACCAGTTGAGTTTCCCGCTTATTCTGTTAGTCTGTGTTAGGAACGTGATCACACTCATTCTGACAGTGTAGGGTCAGGAGCAGTAACTTACAAAATGGGTCTTGCACTACTAACACCTGATTCCAAGTGTCGCTCTTCCACTCAGACAAATCTCAAAATTGATTTTAAGACATTATGAATGCCTTGTCATTCTAGGTGAAGATGGAAAGTTCAATGGGTATGCAGCAAAGAAGAGGAACAGTTTCCATGTTGAATTATCAGAGAATCACCATGAAACCTCTGAATATCTAAAACATTTGCATTGTGAAGACAAATTATCTTAGGACTTGGCAGGATGTATGTGAGCGTGTGGGCGGTAGTCATCATTAGGGACATAGCATGTGTTGAAAAATAGACTTTTTTCCTTCACAGCTTTTTTAAGGCTGTGTTAGAGGAATATAAAGTGGGTAAGTGGTTGGGAGAGAAGCAATTCACAGTTGGATCTGGGTCAGACAGTATTGTCCCAAACCTGCCAACATTGCTATCGCATCGCACAGACCCTAGATGGCATGGCTGCTGCTGAGAAAACTCATTTTCACTTTACCTACCCAGGGAGAAAGTAACAAAGCTCTGGAGTTTTAAAATCTGAGGTCTAAAGTAAAGACTGCTTTATGCTGATTTTCTATTCTGGGGTGCAGACTGACTGCCAGGAAGAAGGTGAAAGTCAAATGGGAACATGATTTGGAAAGATCTATTGATATTTAGTGTTTCTAAAGCCATTAAAGTTTAAATGACAGTTCCAACATTTTCTCTGAAAATATGTGAAAATAGAGCTCTTGCAAACAAGCTAACACACTATATAACCACAGGTGTAAAAAAATTGACCCTTATCAAGTTGAGCTATGGATAGGGTCCGAATATGCAGGTACAATGAAGCAAACTTGTTTAGGAGAGAATCTGTAGACCCAGTGTGGGAACTGACTAGGAATAGCGGGGAGTGTGTGAAAGGGGCGAGGAGAGGGAGGGAAGAAGAAAAATGTAAGTTTGTAGATCAAGGGGATGAGGGGGAGAATGCTGTGACCTCCCCCTGAGAAAGTGAAAACGTGTGAACTTCTCAGTCCAACCAGTGCTCAAGTCCTTGATACTACTATTAGAGATGCAAATCTTGGGGGCTGGTGTTAGAGGATGTTGTAAATTAGTGGTTCTCAAACTTCAGTGCGTATAAGAATCATTGGGGAGTTGGTTTAAATGCAGCAAGCCAGACTCCACTAGGGGATTCCATTTCAGTTGGTCTGGGGTTGGTGAGGAATTGACAATTAAGTGTTCAGGCATTGTAATTCAAATGATCGTTGCATTTTGAAAAATACATTGTATTTTTCAGGAGGAAAGGAATCTGTAGTTCTCCTGTCCTTTTCCTCTGCTTTCCAAGAAAAGAAAAAAATCTCCAATTTTCACAGCATTTTATTGAGAGAGAGAGCTGAGAGAGCAACAGCCTTACCCACCACCAGGGTTTAACACTTCTGGGGCCTACTATGCTCCAAGCACTGCAAACACTTCACTTACAAAAGGGGTACTGAGTATTTACTGATTGCCAGGCCCTGTTATCTAATTAAACCAAGATATGTAAATAATATTTGATTTAGCCTTCTTCCCGCAAAGAAGGTATTATTCTCTATTTTTATAACTAAGGAAATTGTAGCTCACTAAAGTTCAGTAACTTGTCTGAGGTCACATATTAAAGCAAAATACAGTCTGTGAATCCAAAGACTGTATTTCCAATGTTTAATTTTAAAACGACCTAATGAGTGGGAGATAAAAAACACCTCCATGTGACAAATTCCTACAAGTGTGTCTGACTGGCTAATGCTGTAGATGGAGCTGTCATTTCCACTCAATCCCCCTAGATAACACTGACACTTTGAAAATAGCTTTAATCAGCTATCAATATTCTTGATCCTTCTTATCTACAGCTCAGTTACTGATAAAGAAAACTTGACTCCAGGGCTTTGTCTCAACCTTCCTGGGAAACAGAACTGTGTAAGTTGCATACCTTGTATGACTGAGCTGTAGAGCAATTAAAGTATGCACCTGGAGGCCTCTGACTTACACCATAGCTTTGGCACTTTCAGCCCAGGTAATGGAATGTGCTATCTGCCTGAGAATCACTTACCGGATATAGCAGAGGGCCGCCACAGTGACTGGAAAGAGTTCTGCCTGAGCTGAGTTTGAAAGAACTAGGTTGGCCTCTCAACTCTGTGTTTTGAGGCTGGTCTTTTGTCATTTCCAAGCGTCAGTCTTCTCACTTTTAAGGTATGAGTGAAAATAAATACTCACAAGATAAAAGAGAATTAAATAAAATGAATTCCTAACACAGTAGGAATAGGGTTTGTTTAAATATGCAGTTCATAAATGAAGTTTAACCCTAACTGTATGCCTCTTGAAGATGGAAATTTCTCCAGTATCACCCTGTTTGTAGATGAACTCAAGAATATGCTCAACACATTAGACTTTGATGAGTCATTCCATAAACATTGTCAAACTGTTTAGGTTGGTGATAGAGATAGATCAAAAGAGGCAAGCACCATGAATATTTTAAAAAGGCAAAATGCCTTTGGAAAAACTTTTTCAACTGTGTAAAGTTTCAGAGAAGTTTAGTGTCTTCATTATTGTAACAGAACTTTTAAAATTACATATTCCATGCCCCTTCTTTTTTACACTGGTGACACAGGTCATAGAAATGGGTACACGTCTACTCCAGTGATTTTTATATCTACCAAGCATTTACTGAAGAGTTCAAAAGTTACTTATCTAACAGTAATGATGGACCAGTGTGGGTAAAATTGCAATATTTCCAGAATCTCTTGCTTGGGCTTAGTGCATCTCCGTATCAATAGGTAATTACAAGGTGGAGCAAGGGCATATCTGGACCAGAGAGGTTGGGTGGGGTCCCTTCTTCTGCAACTGGGTCGCAAGAGACACAGGAGAGCAGAAGTGGACAACTACTTGTAAGACATAAACGGTTTTCTCCCACTTTATTTCTCCCTTTGACTGATTTCCATTCCAAAGATATTTTGCCCCAGGAATTCCCCCCAGAGTTACATATGGCATGGTTGGCAGGATCTCTGAACTCAAAATCTCTCTACATGGGTGTGATCCTTGGGCAGGCTGCCCCTAGAGATGGTGGGGAGATTCCCAAACCCCCCCACTGCCATGGATGGTGGGAGGCCCCAGTGGCTGCAGTGGTGGAGGGTGCAGCTTCACTCGCAAGTCCCCTATCCATGGGGCTCACAACTGGGGAACTCCTAGTAGGGAATAAGTATAGGACAAAGCACCTCTTAGAGGGGTGGGGCCTTCCCCAGAATTGGGGAAGGGTGGGGACCCTGGAAGCTATGGAATTAGCCGTCCATGAAACAGAAGACTGCTTAGAGGCACTGAGTGGCTGTGTAGCAGTTAGAATTATGAGATTTTTGTTTCTCAAGATAGTGGAAAGAGTTATCGAGAAGAGAGACACACTTCGGCATCACTTGGAGGAGCTGGATGATGACCTATGGGATCCCCTTAAGAGAGTCAGTTATTGAGAAGACATGCCGTGCTCCTGGAAGATACATTAGCTGCAAGGGAGGAGACAGCAGGAGGATCTGTGTATCCACATTGCAGGAGGTTGTGGGGGAGGGGAAGGGAGGAGCAGTTCCTTAGGCCCTGGAGTTGGTAGAGGAGATGTCAGGGCAGGATGAGGGGGTGGGCCCAAGCCCCAAACTGTTGCCGAAGCCACTGCCAAAGGCACCAGCCTTTCCCATTTAAAGGTCCACCCGATTGTACTTAAGAAAATAAAAACTCAACAACTCCAGGCTCCTCAGGGGAGGAAGTAGCCCCCTCCCCAGGTTGTGGAGCACTCCATGCTCCGCCCCTACACCCAGGATGAGCTGGTGGGACATGAGCATACAGTTTCAGCAGAAGACATCGGAACCTCTGCCTACATGGCTTTTGCTTCTCTGGGATATAGGGGTAGAAAACATTGTTCCAAAATCGGTAGACTGGCTTCCCTGAAGACTCACCTTTCCCTCTGGCAGTGGTTGCAGAGTGCCTGTCACACCTCAGGGAATTGGGTGCTTCTGAATTGGCTGACACCAGCCATCAGGGCAGTTTGGCCTAATCAGGGTGATTTACCATACTTACTCACTAGCTGGAACGTATGCAGAGCTCCAGCAGGTGTTACAGGAACTGGGCATGAAAACGTCATTTATAATATGGACACTCAGGGCCCCGATGAGGAGGTGTTTACTGTAGGAATGAGAACTCTGATGCTCCATACAAATCCCCCATCTCTCCTTGGGTCCCTAGTGACTACTCTTGCCTCCACATAGGGCAACCCATAAGTGAGGCTACCTGTACTCTTGCAGATCTGGGGGACATTGGAACAATAAAAGCATGGAAGGAAGTATGAGCTATGTCTGAAAGGGGAGGTGCAAAGGGCCCCAAAAGGTTTTGAGGACCCAGATGTTGGTTGATTTAATAAAAGCTGGGGTAGTGAAAGAAAAAATTGATGGGAAACCCATTAGGATATTCTTAGAACTGTGGGACCAATTAAAGCCAGAGCAGCAGTTCCAGCCACTGAGGTCCAGGACACAGAAGCCAGAGGCAAAGCCCCATATCCAGCCTGTGTCCTTGCAAGACTTCCTGGGGGACAGTACTCAAGCTCCACCTGGGCCCTCACCGCCACAGGAGGACTACTGGGTGTTGTGATTGACTCGGGGGGAGATCAAGGCCCCCACCTTGAGGGATGTGGTGGGGAGCAGAGGCCACATGTAGAATTAGCAACTCATTGGTCCCCCATGAATGTACAACATGTCCTGGCAATAGTGAACAGAGAAGCTGAATGTTCTCTGATTTATAGCAACCCTGAGTGTTTTCCAAGACCACTGCTGTGATAGATGCGTGGTAAGGCAAATAGAGTGAAGAAAACCCAAATCACATTGGGAATAGGGTGTTTACCTCCAAAAGAGTATACTGTGTACATTTGTCCCATCCCTGAATATATTTTGGGAGTAGATATCCTGCAGGGCCTGTGGTTACAGACCATTGCAGGTGAGTTCAGACTGAGGGTACGTGTGATAAAGGCAGTTCTGAGGGGACATGCTAAGCACCCACCGTAGCTCTGCCTGTACCTCAATGAGTGACAAATACTAAGCAGTATAAATTTCTCTGGGGACACAAGAAAACTGGAGAAACTCTACAGAGTTGGAGAAGGTGGACATCATAAAGCCCACTCATAGTCCTTTTAATTCCCCAGTGTGGCCAGTGAAAAAGCCAGACAGCTCCTGGCATGACTGTGGACTACAGGGAATTGAATAAAGTCACACCCCCTTTGCATGCTGCTGTCCCCTCTATAGCAGTCCTTGTGGACACCCTCAGTCATGGACTACAAACATGTTGTGGACCTCGCTAATGCTTTCTTCTCTATTGACACAGCACAAGAAAGTCAGGAACAGTTTGCCTTCACATGGGAAGGCCAGCAGTGGACATTCACCGTCCTTCCACAGGGACACCTCCACAGTCCCACCATTTGTCACGGGCTTGGCCACATGGAAGAAACCACAAATGGTGCAGCTGTATCACTACGTTGATGATATCATGCTCATGTCTGATTCTCTTGCAGATTTATAAGGGGCAGTTCCTAGACTGCTGCAGCATCCACAGGAGAAAGGATGGGCTGTGAACAGCACCAAGGCTCAGGGACCTGGTTTATCTGTAAAATTCTTGGGTGCTGTCTGTCAAGTAAAACCAAAGTTATCCCAGAAACAGTCATAGACAATGTCCAGGCTTTCCCCACCCCTACCACTGTGGCAGTATTACAAGAGTTTTTGGGTCTTTGGGGCTACTGGACAGTGTTTATCCTGCACTTGGCACAAATTCTGAATTCTTTATCCCAGTTGGTATGAAAGGGCATCAGGTGGGACTGGGATGAAACATGTGCAGCTGCTTTTACTGCTGCTAAGCAAACAGTCAAGGCTATACAGGCCTTGAGTGTAATGGACTCATCAAGGCCCTGTGAGCTAGATGTTCATGTAACTGAAGATGGTTACAGATGGAGCCTTTGGCAGCGGCTCGAATGGACATGCCAGCTTATTGGAGTCTGGTCACAACTATAGAAAGGAGTAGAGGTCCAGTACACCTTGATAGAGAAGCAACTGGCTGCTGTGTACCACACCTTGCTGGCTATGGAGCCCATCACCGGAACAGCTCCGACCAAGGTAATAACCACTTATCTCATTGCAGGGTGGGTGTAAGACGGGACCCAAAGGCTTTGGACTTTCATGGCACAGATACCTACACTGGCCAAATCGGATGCATATTTATAGCAGCATAGTGCCCTCTCTACTAGCCCATTAAGTGGAGAACTCCAACACTTATTGAGGCCAGTGACATATACCAGTGGAAAGCAGGAAGAACTTGCTTTTGAGCTATTGGTAGCCAAGAGTCCTTATCAGGAGGTAAAAGCCCCTATACCTGAAGATTCTTGGTATACAGATGGCTCCAGTCATGGGCAGCCCCCAAAGTGGAGGCTAAGACTGAGACAATATGAATGGAGAATGGAGAGGGGAAGAGCAGCCAATGGGCTGAGTTGCAGGCAGTATGGCTTGTGATCACCCAGGAGCCCTCCCCTACAGTTGTCTGCACTGACAGCTGGGCCGTCTATTGGGGCCTGACCCTGTGGCTACTGACATGGTACCATGCCAACTGGGTGGTTGGTCACTGGCCCCTTTGGGGGCAAGAGTTATGGCAAGACTTATGGGCCAGTGGTCAGACTAAGACAGTAACCGTATATCACATGACTGGCCATTTGCCTTTGTCATCCCCAGGGAATGTTGAAGCAGACGCATTGGCCCAGGTACACTGGCTAGAAGGAAAGCCTGCCTCTGATGTAGCCCAATGGTTATATCAGCATTTGTTGCACACCGTGCAAAAGACAATGTGGGCTGTAGCCTTTCAGTGGGGCTTGCCATTGACCTTTGAAGAAGTCAGCAGAGCCCGGAAGAAATGCATTGTGTGCTCTAAGAGGGACTTACAACGAGTCCCCCACCAACATGGAACAATAGTAAAGGGGCTGATAGCTCTTGTCAGGTGGAAGATAGACTATATTGGGCCTCTGCCCATCTCAGAAGGATATCATATGCCATGACATGTGGACACAGCTACTGGACTGTTGGTTGCTTTTCCTGCATGTCGTGCAGATCAGCAAACCACCAAGAGGGGCCTGGAGTGTCTCTTTGCAGCCTATGGCCAGCCACAGGTGATTGAGACAATTAAGGCACCCACTTTACTGGACATGAGTTATAAGAATGGGTGCAGCATATAGGAATAAAGTGGCAGTTTCATGTACCAAATAACCCTACCAGGGCAGGCATGATATAGAGGTACAATGGTTTGTTGAAATCTGTCCTGAAGTTGGACCCCAATAGTCTACAGGGTGGTCAGTTCGCTTATGGACAGTGCTACGGTGTTTACATAAGAAGCCCCAAAAAGGATCCCTGAGCCCTGTGGACATACTAACACACATTGCTGCGTCTCCCAAACAACTGTATGTGCAAACCAAAGAGGAGTTATTGAAGCCAGGATATGGCCAGCAGAGCAACTTCCTGCTGCCAGCCCCTACTGCATCAAATCCTGGAGACTCTGTTGAATGGACATGGCCCTGGACATTTAGACACATGGACCAGCAATGGCTGACCCTCTGGCACCTTGGGGAAAAATCCTGGAAGCTGGCCTAATGTGTATTCCTGGAGTAACAGCAGAGTGGCCCCCAAAGATCATGGTAGTACACCCAAAATGTCCAGGAGGTACAAGCATCTCACGGGAAAGTTATGTTTTTTTTTTATGGCCAGTGCACATACCTCCTATAGCCCTATATACTGACCCATCTGTAACTCCCACAGGGAGGGTGAAGGTCTCATATACTAGACCAGGACGAGATCCCATTCCTGCCACTGTCCTATCACAGGACCACTCTCTTGCATGCATCCTACCTGATGGAGAAGATTTGCCTATGCTGGTGTCATTAAAACATGTCTCTTATTGCCCTTAACGTTATTTTCTTCTACAGTCCCTGTGTCCTGGACCCACCCTCTGGCTGCAGCTGCTGCATGATGATTGCTCTGAACTCCATATACGTTCAGCTACTGACTGCCTGTGGAATGGGCGAGCTATAGACTTAATCTGCATAGGACTTTGAACCTAGTTGAATCCTCTGGCTTGAGGATTATCATGATTTTATTGTTGTTGCTATTGTACATTATTAGTCTGGTTACAGTGCTCCAGTTTTCTCACTCAAGGGCCATTGCAGAAGATGGGGAATGAATGAGTATATTGTAAGGTGATATTTCTGGAGGGGTGAGCTGTGGGTAAAATTGCAATATTTCCAGAATCTCTCACCTGGCCTTAGTGCATCTCCATATCAATAGATGTTTCCAAGGGATGGAGAGAAGTGGTTCATCTCCATATCAATTGGTAATTACAAGAGCAAGTGAGGGCATACCTGGATCAGAGAGGTTGGGTGTGGTCCCTTCTTCTGTAGCCTGGTCACGAGAGATACAGGAGAGCAGAAGGGGACAACTGCTTGTAAGAAATAAATGGTTTTCTCCCACTTTATTTCTCCCTTTGACTGATTTCCGTTTCAAAGGTTTTTTGCCCTGGGATTTTCCCCCTGGAGTTACAAGCAGTTAGGAACTAAAATATCACATTGAAAAGTGTCCTCCCAGACAAGAAACAAACACGGGAGAGACACACAAACAAACCATATGATGTCATAAGTGATATGAGCACGTTAGGCATGAGACTGAGAGAAAGGAATTATCTTGGGATGATTTCAAAGAGATAAGAACTCCTAATGGCCATTTTAACAAATGAATTAGCCAGAAAAAGACAGAGAGACAGGTTCAAGCACAGGGAATAGATGTGCAGGGTCACAGCAGTATAAGAGAGCATGGCATACTTGAAAAGTACAAATAGTAAGAAATTGTTGGAAATGAGGGGTGGAGTAGGACATGTAGATCAGGTAAACAGAAGGGACGCTACAGGTAGGTGTGGATCAGCTAAGGGTTGTCTGTGCCAAAAAAAATTTTAGGTCGTTCTGAAAGCAAGAAAATGATAAAATATATGTAGGAGAATGATAGGTAACATATTCAGAGGAAAGGGGAACAAAACCAGTTTAGTTAATCTTGTCCCAAACTACTGGGTGTACTCTAGGCATTCGGGACAGGATTCAAGGTGATAACAGGCGTAAGCCTACCTGTTGAGGAAGGCTGTGGGATCCCATATAGGAATGGCGTGAATCAGATGCCCAAATGGCTGTGGAAATGACAGAAAGAATTGTGTCCCCGTGGAGCAAAAGAGACAGTGAAGTAATAATAGAAGTGAAAAGGGCTGTCCGCTTGAGATGCCTTCTAGATTGACTGAGAACCACAAATTAAAACCAAACGATCACAGCACTACCATTTTATGACGACTTTCACATACCCCTGTCTAGGTCAGTGGAACTAAGGTGAAATGTGGTCATGGACGCTGTTCAGGTTAGGGTTCTTTTCTTGGAGCCATGGCTTAGGACGTGAAATATCTGGATAATTTTTTATACTTATACGGCTGGTCGTATGATAGTCACAGGGAGAGGAGCTTGCAACCAGATGTAGTGCTGAAACTGCCAAAACTGATCAAAGCTTGTGTATGTTCTCAATGTAAGAAAATCATCATATTAAGATGGGATGTTCCAGTAGATGTCCGTTTTAGTAGTGAGTTTAGGGGAAACTGGAAGAAAAACCTAAGGCAGCATTACAAGATATCTTCTTTTTAAAATTCATATGTGATTGGCCCTATAAAATAAGCAGCTCAACTTTAAGATGTGCTTGGATAGTGGCAGCTCAGGGCTCACGGCAAGAAGAGACCATCACTCAGCAGAGAGCTGCTCAAAGGATGAGAGGATAGAAGGAGGAACTGACCTGACAGCTGTGTATGAACAGCCAGGTGTTTCAAGGCCCAGTATCTAATCTCTGAGTAAGCACAGACATGGTTGGGACAATTGCTGGTGGCAGTAGATCTCTTCCCGTGGGTGAGGCATGATAGCAAGGGACTTCCAGAGGGGGTCCAACTTGGAAGTCAGATGCTCAGAATCTTGAGACCTGACCTCATGTGGCATAAAAATTCTGCCAGTGGTTGGAGAAGAACTCTGCCTCAGCTGTGCGATACTTTCAGTTTCCTGACGTCATGCTCTCCAACCTTTGAATCTTTATTCACGCTGTTCCCTCTGCCTGGAATCTCCTCCAACAGCACCCTATCCTTCTCTTGTCAAAGACCTTATACCATTATAATCACCTATTCATATATCTGTTTTCCCAACTAAGTCAAATGCTCCATGAGAATAAGGCTTGTCTGTCCCATTTGCCATTTTATCACCAATGCCTAGTATAATGTCCAATATACCATAATTTCACATAAGTACTTGTGAATGAATGAATGAACTAAAGAGAAAGAAGCTAGGGTAGGATCAAACCCACGAACTGGAATTTTAGTTAACAACTAAGACTGTGCTCTGGGTCCAGAGGAGAAGTAGCATTTTTGTCTGGGGGTCCGGACAGCAATTGAATGGGTGGAGCTAATAATGAGGCAGCACTGTGATGGTGCAGGGTCCCTGAGGTCCCAGGGAAGGTTACACATAAAAGGACACTTAGGAGTCAGAGTGGAATTTAGCTATAATGACTAGGACTACTGAAAGTGGAAGAAATTAGGCATAATTGCTAACCCAAGCTAATGAATGTCCAGCTCCCACAAAGGTGACCTATAAGGTGGTCTGTGAATGGGTCCTGTCAGTGGGTCCAATCACAGGAAACTAGGAAGAGAAAGGCAAGAGAAAGCAAGTGAGGACTGACAAGTCAAGAGAAACTATGCAGAGAATTACAACTGTTAATATCATCTAATGAGGCTGATATTTTAGAATGCTAAAGGATGTGAGGGTAAAAATTTATAATCCAACAGTTTGGAGATCTATAATGAAGTGGGATTTGTATGTGCTCCCCAACAGAGATTAAGGTGACACTTTAGTCATCGTAACTTTACCACTTAGATCGGTTAGTAGGATCTATGGTCCTCAGTTCCCACATCTGCTAAGTAGCATAATGTATGGAAAGGGCCTATAGTACAGGGCTTCATATAGAGTAGACTGAATAAATGCAACCTGTTGTAAACGTTGGCACCAGGACTCAGACTTAGGGGAAGGGAATGTCACGCATTTTGTCCATTCCCCTGTCCAGCACACACACACACTTTCTCAAAAACATACACAAACATCAGCAGATTCTCTGAGGTTTTCTTTGACTAAGGGAAAAACTAGCAGCCTTCTACGAAGGGCCACAGAGCACATGCCTTTGAGTAGGCATGTTGCACACTAAATTATTCACAATCACACACCCACACATGTGGTCTCACTCTGAAATTAGAAACAGGACAATGAGAACCACGTACTGCTATTTCCCAACTTTTGCTGGGGACCCTCCAAAATAATGACACTTTTTCCTTTGACTACATCAGGGTTCTTAACACGTTAGAATCACCTGCAGTCCTTCTAAAAACAAATAATACTCAGGTTCACCCCCAGACCCATTATATTAGAAACTCCTGGGAGCGGGGCTCAACCATGGTCATTTTCTAAAGGTCCCAGAGGATTCTAACGCGCTCATCCACTTGTGGAGCATGGACCATAGCACCAGTGTCACTTAGGAGCTCGTTTAAAACGCAGGATCTCAGGCCCCAATACAGACTGAATCAGAATGAGAACTGACTCCGAATCTGCATCTAGAGGGTTTTCCCAGTGATTCACAGTCACATCAAAGTTTGAGACATACTAGTAGGTATTGCTAATTCTCAACTCCAGCTACACAGCATAGTCATCCAGAGGACTTCTGAAAAGGCGGATGCTTGGGCTCAAACCCCTGAGATTTTTATTTAATTGGTCTGAGGGAAACCCAGCTTAAATATTGTGAAAACATCCCGCCTGAGAGCACGGACTGTGCAGCCAGGGTGAGCACCGCGGGGCTGGGCAGGCACAGCCTCGGACGAGCTGACCCCGCAGCAGGATTGCCTCCGTGGCGAGAACGATGGCAGGTGAGGTGCAGCTCTCCCTCCCCCGTGGTCACCTCAGAATCGGCACAGAGAAGAAATATGGTTTGTCTCAAACGGGGTGTTCCAGCCACATGTTTAAGAAGGGGCTTTTTCATGCCTCTTTTATAAACATAAGCATAAGTTTGTATTTTCTAGTTTCCTCCTTGTTATAACTGTAGTATGTTAGTGACTAGCTCTGTTTGCATAATGACAATAACCAAATTGGAACACGCTCTCGGGGACATGGGTGATATTCTAGTTTTACTTAGTAGCATATAGTTGTAACATTTATATTAAAATAAATAGGAGATGTTGTAGGGTAGAATATACGTTGCTTATGAATTTTTAAGATAAAATACTAGACTATGAAGAAATTTTGTGCTCCTAGTGTTCACCTCAGGCTATGCTCCAGACCTCCGAGCCAAATGGATTTACTCCCCCTCAGCCCCTGAGACTACTTTAGAGGGAGAGTCTGAGGAGCCTTGGACCCAAGGAATTAGTTGAAATGTGACACTCTTAATTGCCTTGGTTTCAAATCCTCGGCAGTTGGAGCATCTTGACTTATCTCAAATGCCAGAAATACCGTAACATTTGTCACTTCAATCCCTGCCCAGGTCAAATGCAGTAGCACACATAGAAGCTAAAATAAATTCTAAAGGTCATCTCTGTCGTTGGCTTAACTTGATTCACGTGATAGCTATAGGGCCTAACAATGGCTTTCTCTGACATTCCTTTCCTCTGGTGGGTTGATTTAGAGTTGGACTGCCGCAGGGTGGGCTGAAGGGATGTGTAGTGAGAGATCAGGGGCATGTTACAATTCTGCACCATCAGGAATCCACTTTAATTTTAACCTTGTGGCTTGTCTAACACATTTGCAGGAAGAGTTGGGGAGTAAATCTAACGCTCACTGGCAAACACTTGGCAGCCCTTGACAGCAGCATCTTTAGAGCACACGCGATGAATCCTAGCTGGAGGCGCCTCAGATACTGTGAGTGCAGGTCAGAAGTGCTGTGGGGTGCCGAGACAGGCATCCATGGCAGCGGTGTGGTCTCGGGACAGTGGGTGGGCAGCTCTGGAGCATCGCAGTCAATCCCAGGGACGTGGCATGGCCTCTCAGTACTGATAGGACCTCACCAGCAGCCACATCAGAATAACAGTGATCAGGACGACAGTGAAGTTGAGACACAGCTCCCGGGTGGATCGCTCCATTCTCAGAGTGGCTCAGTGAGAACCGAAGGCAGACTTCTGCAGGCACACCGAAGACCTCCTGCTTGACCTCACCTAACAGGAAGTAACAGAAAATATGGGGGGGTTAATGAGCATTCTTTCCTCAAAGAACATGGAAGCACTGTGGAAGAGAAGAGTGTTATGGGCCCAATTATGTCTCCCTAAAAATTCATATGTTGAAATTCTAACCCCCAGTAGTATCTCAGGACATGACTGTTTTGGAGATAGGGTCTTTCAAGAGGTAATTCAGTTAAAATGGACCATAATGCAATATTATTGGTGTCCTTATGAGGAGAGGAGATTAAGACATGGACATGTGAAGACACCGGGGAAGGCAGGCATCAGCAAGCTAAGGAGGCAGGACTCAGAAGAAAGCAGCCTTGATTGTGGATCCCCAGCCTCCAGACTATCTTTGGACCAGAGCTGCAGCTTCTCTGGGTCTCCAGCCTGCTGGCCTACTCTGCAGATTTTGGACTCATCGGCCTCTGTAATCACACGAGCCAATTTTATATACATCACACACAGACATGCACACACACACACACACACACACACACACACACACACCCTATGGGTTCTGTTTCTCTGAAGAACCCTGACTAATACAAAGAGCCTGGCTTTCAGAGAAAGACAAATACCATATGATTTCACTTATATATGGAATCTAAACAAAACAAAACATAAATAGACTCATAGACATTGATAAGTGACTGGTGGTTACCATGGGGGAGGGGTTAGCGTGAGAAGGTGAAATAAGGGGATAAAGAGGCACAAAATCTCAATCACATATAAATTAGTCACAGGGATGAAAGTAGAGCATAGAGAATATAGTCATTAGTTCTGTAACATCTTTCTATGTTGACAGTAACTACACTAGTTGGGGTGAGCATTTAATAGTGTAGGTAACTGTCAAATCAATATGGTGTTACTTGAAACCAGTATATTACATATCAACTATATTTCAATTTAAAAAACAAAATATGGAGTCTGGCTTTTTTGTCTGATGTCAAAAAAGACCAACATACTCCTGATCTTTTTCCTATAATGATTGTATTGGTGCTTTTGGTAAAATACAAAGTATTAGATTTTTCTCTCACCAGTTTGTGTGTGTTGTGTGCTTGCTCTGCAAGCAAGATGACCAAAAGAGAAAAAAAAAATTTGCTCTAATGTTATGGCTTAGTGTTGTTCTTACTTTTAATTACACATAGAAGTAGGATACCATGATAGCTCGGATTTCTGTCTGCTATAGATCTTCATCTAAACCTATGAAAGCATGTATTTCCAACGGTGCTTGGCCTCCTAATAAGCCCTGCATTGGGCACAGAGCCCACAGGGGTCAACCCAAAGCCCCTCCCATAACAGGCACTTGGTCCAAAGTGCAAGTGCTAACCTCATGGGTACTTCTATTTCAGCAAGGGCTGGTGCCAGCTATTTTTAGTTAAGTCCAGGATGTGTCTATATTGTAAACACTTCAGAGAGCAGCAGAGATGGTATCTTTGTAGTTTGTACAGACAGTACACACAAGAAATCATACCCTGAGAGCATATGGAATGCAGCCAATCAGATTATTACCTTCAGTGACATGGCATAATTGGAGCTCTGTGTAGGCAAACCAAGTGAAATTAAATACTAAAATTTTAGATGTTTGGGACAGAAGTCTACTAGGAAGTGAAAAAGTTTAGGGGGAAAAGATGTCTTGCTAAGGGTGGAAGTTCAGTAAGCAAAAAGAGTTGTTAGACAGTTTTTGACCTGAATGGTATTTTTAACCGTCTAACCTGACCGAATTATTAATTGCAATCACTGTATTTGTTATATTTTTAGTGGACCAAACTATTAATTGTATAAACCAGCTGAATAATCATTCTTCATGTTGTGTAACACACAGTTTCAAATCAGATGGTGTCAATCGGTGGGTTGTTGAATCTTGGTTTAAATTACGGCTGAATGATGATGGATTCATGCTTCATTTTTCTTTTAATTTTTATCCATCTTTTGGCCCTTCACACAAATAATATAGTAAATTGCCAGTGAAAAACTTTAAAAGGATTTATTTGAAGAAGAAAGGGAACAGAATAAAATGAATATATAAAGGAAGTAGAGAGAATGTGTAAGAATGAACGCAAGAGCAGAGCGGAGCAGGAGGTGATGAATCCAGGCAAAGAGCCTGGAGGCTAAGGAATGAGAATCCGAGGCAGACTCTTCCTTGTGAGTTTATTATTTGGGTGAGTTCTGAAGAAGTATAGAGATAGACAAAAAATACCAACAGGAAATGTTACTGAAGGTTGTCCACAGCTCTGACCTACACAACTCTGTGGCCTTCACAACTCAGGCAAGTATCACAATTTTTATCTTTCCCAATATTATAGCTAAGGAATGTGACTTTCAGAGAAGGGTTAAGTCATTTGTTGTAATGACACATAGCAGGTTAGAGGCGGAACTGTAACTGGCCGACTGGAACTAGGTGCTAGAATTGTGGTTACTCCAAAGTAGTGATTACAAGAATGAGTTATTACTGCAATTCACTGCCCTGATTAAACAAAGTAGGTGGAAAATTTTCAACACTTTGGGGAAACAATTTCACATTTTTCATTACAGCCGTTAATGTCATTCCCTAGTTTTATCCTTCTACTGGAGAAACTCAAGCCAATGTACACATATACAAGAATGTTCACAACATTTTCATAACATCCCCACGCTGGAAACAATTCAAACGTTCATCAGCAATGGAATGGATGATGAACTGTGGTTTATTCATATATCTGAATGCTATAGAGCAAAGGAAATACATGAACACACAATAAGATGGGTGGAGCTCACGAATATAGTTGGTGGGCAAAAGAAACATAGAATATGACTCCATTTATACAAAGCCCAAAACAGGAAACTTAATCATATTGTTTAGGAATGCAGACATAGATGGTAAAATTATAAAGAAATTCATGGACAAGCTTATCTTAATAATCAAGAAGGTAATTACTTATGGGAGAGCAGAAGAAGGAGTAGTGATTACAAGAATGAGTTATTACTGCAATTCACTACTGATGGACTTCTGGGGAGCTGGAAATGATGTTTCTTGACCTCAGTGATAGTTATACAGGTGTGGCCTTATAATTATTGTTTAAACTGTATGTTTTATGCATTCTTCATATTTTTTTCAATAGTCTTTGAATTGACAGCCTATCCATCACACTCCTTTATTTCCTAGTTTCCCTCTTACTATTTCTTGCACTTTGATGGTGAACTTCAATATCTGTTGTTTTGCATATTTTTTTAAACAAAAAAACACAGTTAAGGTGAGAATGTCTAATGAATCCAATTCAGTCAACATGTCAGTTAACCATAAGGGGTGAACTTTACTTTCACACACATTTATACCAAAGTTAGGTAGAAATTCAGATGAGCAAATTCCATTTTTCTGCTGCTAACACACAAAGACAACTTTGGCTTCATTTTAAATCTTCCCTGGAGTCAAGATCACATCAGATGGTCCAAAGGGAATGACATATGGATGAAATAAAAACCAAAAAAGCTCTGAATAAATTGTTTGACGCTGACTTTCTTTGAGTGGAGACTTTGAGAAGATGGAAGACAAACTTTCCTCTATGACACAAAAAATAATTTTTTTAAAAGGAAGGGATAAAATGCATAACCTCATGTTTAACATGAAGTGGAAAAAAGGAAAGCAAGAATCAAAAGTACTCACTTTGAATCTTAAGAAATACTGTGTACAATAAGCCCTGCCAATTTCACTAAGGACTGCACACATTCCTCTGTTTTTCTCACTTGCAGCTTGTGCACACCCACGAACACACACTGTACGCTCAGCACAAACATCCTGCTGTTACCTGAAAAGGGTCGAGGATACACCCGCTGCCGCAGACTTCTCCTCTCTCTATGCAGCTCTGGCTCCCACTCCTCTCCCAGGCTGTCTGGACTCCTGGGCTCTGGGCAGCGCCTTAAGTAGTCTGTGGGAGGCGGCAATCACTGTGATGTCACTGATGAAGCATCCTCAGGGAACAACCTCCAGAAATTGGAGGCTCTTGGTGTTTAGGGGGACACGGAAATATGCTAAGTCTCCATTCCTTTGCCCACCAATTTGTATTAACAACCCCAGGGACTTAAAATCTTCTCTTTCCAGTTGACTTTTGCTACACTTGATGTGGGTTTTCAATTAATCTTTTAGATCTTCTTGAATATCTCTAACATGTGTTTAAAACATTTTAAACCAAGAGTGACAGACTAATGGTAATAAATCAGTGCTGCATAGTGGCTGCTCCCCCTACTCAGTATGTGAGGGGTCGAAGTGTGACTTCACTTTCCCACCCATATCTTTAGCTCTCTGAAATGTGGCGACTTCTCTGCCTTGCACGCACACGCTCTGAACCACACGTGCACCAGAATCCAACAGACCTCTTTAGCTCTTTCCAAACTGACTGTGGCTCAAGCACTGAAAGTTATCTCCTCAGTCACCTGCTTCACATAACTCTCCAGCTAAGCTGTATGTTAAAAGTTTACACATTAATATACAGTTTCATCTGAGGCAGCTGTGGAAGCCATGGTTTATATATCTCTGCCAGTAAACTAATACTGCAGTAAACTCATGCAGCAAAACAGAGTCATTTGAAAAGTTTGGGGGTAGGAGGGAAACTAGTCAAAACTAGTGAAAAGCATGAGTTACAGAATATCTCTGAAAGGAATAGAATCGTATAACTTTATAAACTCTGACTAAAACTAGACTCTTAAAATGAGTTTGTAATCCACATGCCAGATGTCTGGAGGTAAACGGAAGTTCAGAAGTGTTTAATGGGACTTGAATGCACATCATTTCAGCAGTTTAAATATGGCCCCAGCAATTGTGTTTGCTCAGCAGATCCTTTCTTTATAGAAAATAGAGCAAATATCCCCTCTGAATTCCCAATTCAGGTCAGTCAGTATAATGCATTTCCAGAAGGCATAAACAAGCAAAATCTCTATATAGTTATATTCAGTACAGTCAAGCCTTTCTCCACCATTCCTCATTGCCTAGAGACATTACCAAAAGAAAGATTTTCCATTCTATTTCTTCATTTCAGCATAAACCCCTTGACAAGTAATTTTAATACAACATTCTGTCACTGCATGCACTGTAAAAAGAGACCTTGGTGAGGTGACAGATAGTATATAATAATTATAGTGCCATCGAACATTGTTGCTACCTGACAAATTCCTTGACTGCAGTCAGATTTCTGTCTTTTGCCTCCAAGCCCTTGCCAGATTGTTTCAAATACTAGGAATGTTTTTCTACCCGTCAAGCCGCATTTGTCCTTTTTTTAAACTGCTCAAAATTATTTTCCCAATTAAAAAGTACATATTTATTGTAGAAAATTTGAAAATATGAAAGTATATAAAAGCATAAAATGTTATCTTTAATCACCACCCAAAGGAGAAAAAAACCCTTGTATTACTTTTTATTCATGTTTGAGGCTGCACAGACACAATCTCAAATTCTCAAGATATTTTCGGTGAAGGAATCTGATACTTGAAAAACCTTTATCTTTTTGATTCATATAGAATCAAACTATTCATACTATACCATGT
Source organism: Smutsia gigantea (assembly GCA_032199065.1). Lineage (NCBI taxonomy): Eukaryota > Metazoa > Chordata > Mammalia > Pholidota > Manidae > Smutsia > Smutsia gigantea. Next base: position 630,877 of record JAVSCE010013911.1, read on the forward strand.
GTTGGTTTGGGGGTTAAGGGACAAGCATTTATTTTGTACATGTTGGAACAAGAATTAGCTCTACAATATTTAAAATGTTAAATAGAATGGGGAAATGTTATATCACAAAACAGCTCACCAGTACTGTCAGTTTAGTTGAATTGGTCCATTCCAATGTAACCTGGAGGGAAAATCTTACTGCTTATTCACCAATCAGTTCCACTTGTCTATTTGGTTGTCCCATTTAAATTTCTCCAACATTATACCAGGAACTGTTATGCCCAGTACACTGACAAATTTCCAGATACAGACTTCAGAAGATTCTGCATTTAGTGGTTTATCCTGCGATGTCGTCAGCAAGCGGGATTACAGTGGGAATTTAGCTTGTCATTAGTTTGACCTAACCCTTTTTGGCAAAATCTGCAAGCCACCCAAAGTCACCTGACAACTACCCAAACGCCTCAGGGAGAGTTTAACCCTGGGGATGTTCCAGACCACTAAAAAAAGAAATCAACATTATTGTGTCTCATTTAAGAAGCTGAGAATCACTTCAAGCCTCAGTGCCAAAGCAAATTCATTCCTTTCAATTAACCTTGCTAAATTCTGCTGATATTTTCCTTTCTGTGAGCAGTTCCCACAACTTAACAGCATTCATTTCACATCAGCTTTCCTTCAAGCTGCTGTTCTGCTCATCAACAGGAGGTCATACTAAATAATCTTTTACATTATTTCTATGCCTATTAATCTAGAATTTTGCAAAGGGTCAAAAATGTCAAGAAAACAACATTCACATTGATACTGGCATTGAAGATCTAACTGACATTTATGTACCTCCACCACCACCATATCCATTCCTAGGTGTAATATATTCTATCTTTTGAGAATCAATGCTGAACTCTTGTGCCTGATAAGGAGCTAAACTAGCTTTTTAAATTTATTGGCCGTTTCCATCCATTTTTGTACTTTGGGAAGTGAAAAGTGAAGACCTCATGTCAATCTATGACATAATGGGAGAATTCAGCAAGTCTTGATGAAAGGTGATAAGCTCTTAGCACATTAAGTAATGAGTATGAGGATCGCGGTGCCTTTCTCACCTTCACATCTTCACATCCAGCTGGTCACGGTGCTGCTCAAAGAGAAAGCAACAGCATTCTGCTGTTTTCTTTCATGGCCCCACACAGATGAGTACAAGCCCAGAGAAAGAGGAAACGCTTTCTCTTGAAGCTCTCTCCATGTCCTTGAACACTTAATGATTATTATCTATACTCTTAATCATTTGTGGCACATGTGTTTGTCTCATTAAATGGATGTTCATTTCAAAGGCAGGTAAAATCTCTTTCGCTGACTGTGCACCAAACCAGCAAAGAATCATAGTCGATGCTTGTAACCGAAATCAGTCAAAGGGAGAAATAAAGTTTATTTCTTACAAGCAATCATCCACTTCTGCTCTCCCACGTCTGTCATGACTAGACTGTAGAAGAAGCCCCTACCTAACCTCTCTGGTCCAGATAAGCCCTTGCTTGCCCCTGTAATTACCTACTGATATAGAGATAAACTACTCCTCTCCACCCCCTGGAAACACCCACTGTATGGAGATGCACTAAAGCCAGGCAAGAGATTCTGGAAATTCTGCAATTTTACCCACATGCTCTAGGATGTACAGCAAGGGGCCCAGCTTGAGCCTCTGTCATGTCACATCTCTGACTGAGATCCAGACATGTCTGAGCATGCCTGGCCACTATGAATGGGGACGTTAAGGTCAACATCAAATCTATTCCTAAAAAGACCTTGAAGCCGCCAGGGAGAGAAAACTCTTCTGAAGGGAAGTGATCAGGAAGATACGACGTGGTTCAGCAGCAGGCAGGGAGAGTAGATAGATAGTCACCCCGTTGCACATAATACAAGTGCGCTGTGCTAGTCCAGGTCCGGAGAGAAGCAGATGCCAAGATGGGACCAAATGTGCACGAGAAAAACGTATTTGGAGAAATGCCTGTAATGGAAAATATGGAGAGAGGGGGAACTGACAGAGCCATCAAACAGCAAGAGAAAGAGCGGATAAAGGAAGGGAGGTTGGGCAGAAGCATCTAAGCCTCCACTTCAGTTCTAAGGAAAGTTCAACAAGGCTTTTAGGAAACCTCAAGTCAAAGTCACCCGGCAGAGGTGTGCCACGTCTCCCAGGGATGACGTGATCTTCATATTCCTCCCGTCCTCAGTCAGTGACTGGGAGCAGCCTGTGGGCAGTGAGACCTCCGTGCAAATGCGATTTTGATTTCAGAGCACAGCAGCTGGGGTCCATCTCAATTACGGTGCTGTCAGAGCTGAGAGGTGTGTTCTCCCGCCAACATACCCACTTACCAACCATCCTACTTCCCTACAGCGTGGAGTCTGGGTCCTAGTTGGAGAGAGGTCTGTAGATTAAAAAATTCATAACTCTTTTAAAAATTAACCTCAACAGTCTGGGACACTGAATGGGGAAGAGAGATTTTCCCTCTCCCTGTGCCATCTGTCAGACATCAGTGCATCCGCGGAGCCAGTTACGTCCCTCCACTGGACTGTCATAGGGCCTGGCAGATGCAGCAGTACTGACCAAGACTTATTTGCCGTTTATATTAAGCTGTGCAGGCCTTAGTAACAAATCACAGCAGAGAGGAGCTTGAGCTAAAGAGCAAGGACATGGCAGGCATGATGTGATCGCCAACAGTATTTGTGCACGAGAACATGTGAACCACCCCCTGAAGTTGCTGGAAATCAGGGGAGCATTACGGGGGCATGCAGTCTTGCATAACAGGCAGGAGCAAGAGCCAGAAAAATACGTATTAGTCCTGTTTATAATAACCCATTTTAAATCCTGGATTGGTGAGGTGACACCTGTTAACATCATTTAACTTGGAACCAATTAAATTCCTCTTTTCTGGAACAAGTATATTTCTGCTCTATAATAAGATTCTGCAAGCAAACAGCTTTCTTTCAGCACATAGTTACTGGGGGAGGAAAAAAAGAGGCAGCCAAAAATGTGTTTACTACTAGGCTAATACCATCTGCCCTCCAAACACTCCCAGATTTCAGATCGGCTTTGTGATTTTTCTGATGGGAAATAAGATTTCAGCGTCTTTTGATGTGCTCTTACTGAACCCTTTAGGAAGATTCTAGCCAGACACACCCCCTTGAAATATTGTGTTCATTAGTGAATTTGATCAAGGGTATTTTCGCTGAATCTCTTTAGGGAATCTGTCAGTCAGAATGACACAACTGCAGTTTTAGCAAGAAAAATTAGGATCAGACAAAATTGCTTGTTGTTCTCTGTGAATGAGTTCATTTGGCCTTCGCCTTTGGCTATGAAGGCAAAGAGTACAGAGTCAGGAAGAACCATTAAAATCTAACTCTGCTCTCCATGAAGGTAATGATAGAACTAAAATGCCAAGTTGCAGTAATGAGGAAGAAGAGTCGCTGGTAGCAAGCTACAGGCTGGGTTCCCGTTTGGATGAGGGACGTGCCATCTCTAAGAGCAGTTTGGACACTTGTTCTATAGCCTGGGGAGTAACCTAACCTTTCACACTTCTACAGTAAGTGAATGTTTTACAGTAAGTGGAGTTGCCAGGGGCTAGTATTCTGGGAATTGAGGCAGCTTATCTGGGAGAAGTAGTTCAGGCCTGTTCTCTTTAGCTTGGGTTTTGCAGGTTCTTGCACTCATTTGTCAATGTAGAACAAAAAAGAAGGCCCCCACACCTAAGGCCATTTCTATCTGTGTCTTCATGGAGGTACACCTTTTGTGCTAACAGAAATCGAGGAAGCTAACCTTGTTTGCCTCTTCTGTCCCTCTGTTGCTAGACGATACAGTTCTCACCAAGCACTTGCATGTCAACTGTTTCCCCTGAGCACCAACACAAGCACAAGCACCCCTGCCACTTCCTCTAGGGACAGATGCGTCTCCCAAGCACCACCACTGCTTGCCTTGTCTTGCACCTATAAGACACCCTTTCTCTGCAGCCCCTTCTTCTGGGGACCACAGCTTTTGACCCCTGAAGGTACCTAAGTTACTTTACTTCTAGAGCAAAATAAGGAGCACGGGTAAAGAATCTGGGCCCCTTTCTGTGTGTAACACCCTGTTGAGGAGTACCAAAGTCCTTGCTCTCATTCCAGTGTCTTCCCAGACATGAGTTCATGGGGAAGTTCAGCCAGGGAATATATGGAAGTAATAGGCATCTTGCTATAACAGGCATCAGGCTCACTGATTCCCTTCCCTCACTGAAAAGTGAGACTGCATCAAACTCCTCCTCTCTTAGAATGAATTCTTTCTCAGGGAGCCCCTAATCAGTGTCCTTGTGCAGACAGTGCAGCATGTCCTACTTTCTACCAAGCATCTTTCCATTAAGGCCAGAGGAGAAATTGGCTTCTCTACACTCCAGATGGAAAGCATCGTATTTCTTATTTCAGTGGCTTCCTGTAGCTCCCAGACTAAGCTGAAAACCTTCATCTCCCATGACCTAGTTCTAAACTCACTGCCCTCTGCAGCAAGCCCAGATCTGTGGTTCCTTGGATGTCCTCTCGGTGGTATATGCACCATTCCCCTTTCTGCCTTCCCTCAACACCTGCCACCTTTGATGAATAACAACAGTACTTGATTCAAGCCTCACACTCTCTGGGCCCTCAGGCTGGGATGAAGGGCCTCTGTGATCTCTGCACCCAACACAAGATGGAGTCACAGCATATTTTCAGCACTGACCTTGGCCATCCCCCGACCTCTCACCCTTGTAGACCTGGTGCCTGATCCTACAGGGCACAGAATATAGTGGGCAGTCCGTACAAGTTTGCCAAATAAAAATGTTTCTGAATGTAAAGTGATTGATTTATTCATAAACTGTTACACTCTGGAGCATCATGGACGGATGAATGTGTCAAAAGCAAAACTCTTTCATCAATTTACATGAGACAAGATGGGGATGGTCACAAGACCTGTAGTGACTTGACCTACTCAGGATTTCTCTAAGTACTGTACGTGCTAGGCTTCCTACCATTGACTCTATCTGACAGCTACTTTTTAGATATGCACATAATATATTATAAAGGGATGATTTTCTCTGTGTTGAAGTTGAGCAGAAACAATGTAATTTTGGAGATAATTTGAAATGTAGAAGTGTAAAAATATAATTTAAATGTTCCTGAACACAAAATTAATTCTTAATATCTTTGTCATACTGTTTCATGTCTTTTTTTAATAAAAGAATTAAAATACTATAGGTAAAGCTGAGGTCCCGTTGAACTGCCATTCCCAGTTCCCTGCCCCTTCCCATCTCCCCAGACAAAACAGCTGCTAGGAGTTTGATGTATAATGCAAGTTCTATAACTAACCCTTGCAGATTTAGCATCCGGATTGTGCTACTCTGATAAGTAGGTTTCCCTCTTTCTTCTCTGAAACATTTTGCATAAAACAGATATCGTTTTTCTTTTTAGGATTTGCAATAACTGGTCCATTGAATTGTGTGGGCCTGATAACATTTTTGAGGAGTCAGGGAAAATTTTTAACTCCTGATTTCACTATTTTTCATGGATATACATCCTATTCATTAGATTTTCTATTTCTTAAGTCAATTCTAGAAGTTTATTATTTTACTAGAAAATTGTCCATTTATTCTTTTTATGATTTTATCAATATACTTTCTATTGTATTATCCTAGATTTTTTTCAATTTCTCCCTTAGCTGTTCTTATGCTCCTCTCCTACCCTTTTTAGGACTCTTTAGCCACACAAAATAGAAGAAATAATATAACAAATCCTAAGATTTAGCAGTTACAGATTTTTTACCAATCTTGTTACAGTTATCCCTTTACCCCCCACACACATTTTTATTTTCTTACATACTTCCCTTTTTCTTCTAGAATATTTTAATGGAAATCCCAGAAATCATAACCATTTCATATGCATATTTAATTGATAACATTGGGTTGTAGGTTTTCTCAAAGCCACCACATCATGATCATAACTAACAAAATTAATAATAACTCCTGAATTATTATTTATTTCTTGTTGAATCATTGTCATTGTATCTAGGTCTTTTCATTCCTAATATTATTTAATGTTGCTTCCTTTTTTCCTCTTCTTAACACATTTTACTGTTTTATTCATTTGTTTGCTGTCTGTTCACTTAAAGGCCCCTTTAACATTCACTACTTGCTTCCTTCTGTTCTCTTTGGGCTTCTTCTTTGCCCTGTTTCGGTTTTCTTTATTTAAACGCCTAAAAATTTTTTCTTTCCTTATTTTCAAATATGTGCACTTGAGGCTTGTAACTCCAGGGAGAGGAAATCCTGGGGCAAAATACCTCTTAAACCAAAATCAGTCAAAGGGAGAAATAAAATTCAAAACCCATTTATTGCTTACAAACTGTGGTCCGGGCTGTCTCTCTCCTGCTCCTGCAGAAGCAAGCAAGACCTCCCCCTACTTCTCAGGTTCAGAGAAGCCCTCAGTCGCCCAGGTAATTGCCCATTGGTATGGAGATGAACTATCTCTCCACCCCTTAGGAGCACATGTTGATACACAGATACACTAAAGCCAGGTGAGATATTCTGGAAATATTACAATTTCACCCACAGGCTGTAAGTCTCCTAAATTCCCTCTGTATGCTGTACTCTGTATGTGGAGCTGCTTTTGGTATCAGTATGACAGCACTGTTGGTATCAATCAGCTTCAAAGATTCCCTTTCTCATTTGGATATCCTCTTTAATCACAAACTATTTTGAAGCGAGTTGTTTGTTTTTTGCTTGATTTGATTTCAACTATATGGATATTTTGGTTCTTTTTTATTGTTTATGTCTAATTTTATTTAATTATTGATATGAATTCTCTGAATTTTAAAAGACTGTCTTTGCAGTCTAATAAGAGAAAAGTTTATTGACTGTTTACTCTGTGCTTAAAAAGAATGTATATTCTCTATTTATAAAAATAATATTAATACAGAAATTCATCCCATGCTCTTGGCTAGGAAGAATAAATATTGTCAAAATGGCCATACTACCTAAAGCAATCTACAGATTCAATGCAATCCCGATCAAAATACCAAAAGCATTCTTCAATGAACTGGAACAAATAATTCTAAAATTCATATGGAACCACAAAAGACCCCGAATAGCCAAAGCAATCCTGAGAAGGAGGAATAAAACAGGGGGAATTACGCTCCCTGACTTCAAGCTCTACTACAAAGCCACAGTAATCAAGACAATTTGGTATTGGCACAAAAACAGACCCACAGACCAGTGGAACAGAATAGAAAATCCAAACATCAACCCAAACACATACAGTCAATTAATATTTGATAAGGGAGCCTTGGATATACATTGGGGAGATGATGGCCTCTTCAGCAGCTGGTGTTGGAAAAACTGGACAGCTACATGTAAGAGAATGAAACTGGACTACTGTCTAGCCCCATACACAAAGGTAAACTCAAGGTGGATCAAAGACCTGAATGTAAGTCATGAAACCATAAAACTCTTAGAAAAAAACATAGGCAAAAATCTCTTAGACATAAACATGAGCGACTTCTTCATGAACATATCTCCCCGGGCAAGGGAAACAAAAGCAAAAATGAACAAGTGGGACTATATCAAGCTGAAAAGCTTCTGTACAGCAAAGGACACCATCAGTAGAACAAAAAGACACCCTACAGTATGGGAGAATATATTCATAAATGACATATCCGATAAGGGGTTGACATTCAAAATACATAAAGAACTCACGCACCTCAACAAACAAAAAGCAAATAGTCCAATTAAGAAATGGGCAGAGGACATGAATAGACACTTCTCCAAAGAAGAAATTCAGATGGCCAACAGGCACATGAAAAGATGCTCCACATCACTAATCATAAGAGAAATGCAGATTAAAACCACAATGAGATATCACCTCACACCAGTGAGGATGGCCAACATCCAAAACACAAACAACAACAAATGTTGGCGAGGATGTGGAGAAAAGGGAACCCTCCTACACTGCTGGTGGGAATGCAAATTAGTTCAACCATTGTGGAAAGCAGTATGGAGGTTCCTCAAAAACCTCAAAATAGAAATTCCATTTGACCCAGGAATTCCACTCCTAGGAATTTACCCTAAGAATGCAGCAGCCCAGTTTGAAAAAGACAGATGAACCCCTATGTTTATCGCAGCACTATTTACAATAGCCAAGAAATGGAAGCAACCTAAGTGTCCATCAGTAGATGAATGGTTAAAGAAGAGGTGGTACATGTACACAATGGAATATTATTCAGCCATAAGAAGAAAACAAATCCTACCATTTGCAACAACATGGATGGAGCTAGAGGGTATTATGCTCAGTGAAATAAGCCAAGCCGAAAAAGACAAGTACCAAATGATTTCACTCATCTGTGGAGTATAAGAACAAAGAAAAAAACTGAAGGAACAAAACAGCAGCAGACTCACAGAACCCAAGAACGGACTAATAGTTACCAAAGGGAAAGGGACTGGGGAGGATGGGTGGGAAGGGAGGGACAAGGGGGAAAAAGGGGCATTACGATTAGCAGATGTAATGTTAGGGGGGCACGGGGAGGGCTGTACAACTCAGAGAAGACAAGTAGTGACTCTATAGCATCTCACTACACTGATGGACAGTGACTGTAATGGGGTTGGTGGGGGGGACCTGATGAAAGGGGTAGTTTAATCACCATAATATTGCACATGTAACTGTAGATTAATGATACCAAAATAAACTTAAAAATAATAATAATATTAATACATGTCTGTTAGAGCAAACTTACTCTTAGTATTTCTCAAGTTCCCAATACCCTTACTAATTTGTGTCTGCTTAATATGTTTCTGAGCAATCTGTTAAAATCTACCATGGTGACTGTGGATTTGAATTTCTTTTCTTATAATTCTGGATTTTCTAAATTTATATATTTTGAATCTTTCTTGTTATATATTGCACTTATGGTGATATTTTTGCCCACATAAGGATATTTTTCTTCTTGTCCCTCTTAATGTTTTTAATTTTACATTCTATGTTTTAATTAATGTTGTACTCCTTGTCTCTTGATAAGTATTCACCTGTTAACTTTTAAATCTCTTTATTTTCAGCATTTTTACATAATTCTGTTTTATATGTGTCTCTTTAAACTGCATATAGCTAAATTTAAAAAATTCAATCAGAGTGTATTATCTTTGAGTGGGTGGATTCAACTTATTTATTTTTATGAGATTGTTCTGAAATATTTCTAATATCTTATTTTATACTTTCCACATTTTTCTTTATAATTTTTTCCTTTCTTGCCTGGTCTCATAAAGCTGTTTTATTTTACTTTGTTTTCACTTTTCCCTCTGCTGACTTAGAGCTTATATATTCTATCTCTATTCTTTGAAAGATTAACTGAATAATTGAATATATTTAAACATACATTTTCTATTAAAACCTAAACATACTCAGCACCTCTATCTTCCTTCTAAGTAAGAAAAGGACATTAGAATCTCTCATACCCTCTAATATCCTCTACCATACAAGTAATTATTGTTTAGATCTTTAGTTCTCTGTATTGTAATATAACATCCACAACATTACTACTATTATTGTCTATTATTTAGGTACACTTATTTAGATTCATCAAGATATTTTTTCCAGATTCCTGGAATACCTAGGATTCTTGCATCGTACTGTCTCCTTCTGGGTTCACTTTTTTTCTTGCTGAAATTCATCTTTCAACAGTTCTTTCAGTGAGTCTGTGGGTAGTAAGCTTTCTTACTCCTCATACAGCTAAAAATGTGTTTTCTTTAGATTTCCTTCTCAGATGATAATTTTTCCAAAGATCGAATTTTAGATTTATTTTCTCTCAGTACTTACAAGCAACAACTGCATTGTTTTCAGGGTTTTATTGCTATGGCTGAGGAGTCTGTTACTGATCTGGTTCATGTACCATTTTTAGTAACCTGTTCCTTCTCTCTAGTGATTTCTAAGATTTTAACTTTTTTAATGCCCATTCTATGTTCCACATTTCCCAAATTCTCTTTCATTTTTCCCATCTCTTTTGCATCCTGGGAGATTTCTTCTGTTCTAATTCATTAACTCTCTCTTTGGCTTTTTCATAATTATTATTTAGCCCATCTATTATATTTTTTAATTTTGTGGCTATATTTTATTTCTAAGATTTCCAATAGGTTCATTTTCATATCTGGCTGTTCTGCTTTCATAAACTCCTAATCTTGTTTTATGGCTGATAATTTTGCCTTTGGGGAATTTCTTTTTTTTATTGTTTTAAACTTTAAGGCGCTTCCAGATTATCCTGTCAGCTCTCTTTCTTTGGTCATGAATTTCCTTATTTACGGATTTTATTGACTATTTATCCTGGCACCAAATGCCATCATGTTATTTTTGTTTGTGAGATTGCCTCCAGTACAGAGTTTCCCCTATATTAGGCCTGCATGTAGGGTGGAGTTAGCTACCTTACTCTTGCCTCACCCAGTTGTCTAGCCTCAAAAGAAACGCAGACTACAGTCTTGCCTCGGGATTCCCATCCATTCAGGTAGCCCAGTTATAGCTGCTGTGTATTGTACAAGATCAAAGTCCAGTCTCACACAGAAACCTGTTTCAGCTGCCAGGCATGGGAAAGTAGATGAATTTATTTCCCTGTCTTTAAACATAGGACACAGGTGATACTTCAGAGCAAAGAATATAGCCCTTGTCCCCCATGTTGAAGAAGAAAATTTGAACTCTATTCTCATCAGGACTGGGGCATGTGTAGCTTTTGATCTCATAAAGGCATTGAAGTCTTTGTCCTGTTTCCAATCCCAGCTTCCTGAGAATTATGTGCCTTCAGGCCCTGCTTATCTCTGTCATTTCTCTTTCCGTATTTGTCCATAGTCATTTTTCAAATGTTCTTTGATGTTATTATGTATTATTTAATATTTTCCCTGTCATCCCTATGTATGTAGAACAGAAAGTGGAGATTTCTATGTATACTCATTCTGTCACACCAATCTAGAAATTGTGCTTCTATTTCTTAAATAAATTATTTAAACAACAAAGTAAACAACAAAAACTAAACTTTTATAAACTTAAAAATCAAGAAAATTTGAAACTGGCCCCCTAAAGCAGGATGGTAAGTGAGTCATTTCTTCAGTTCTTTCATCATATAGACAAACTGATAACTGTCATCATAGTGACATCTGATAATTTCAAAGTATGTGGCTTCTTCAAAGCACTTGAGACTCACATAATTCCTGGGGGAACAAACTTAGTTTGTATTCTTATCTCCATTTTTCAAATAAGGAACATTAAATGAGCTATACAACTAGTTAAATGGTCAACCCCAGATGGAGTCTTACCTTCTATACATGAAAGCAATACTTATGATCATTCAAAGAAATATATTCCAGATCAGGGCTCATTTCAGTAGATAAATGATTCCTAAATATTAGAACATATTTATCAACAAAATACACACTGACAAAATATTTTAACAGCTTTAAATGAGCTAATATTATATTAAATTCTATAGCATCAACAAATATTTGAAAAATAATCATAAATGTTATGTATCCGGTCCATAGGCTATGCTTGGTATGAATAAGAATTCACAAACTTTGATGGTAACTCCATAGCACCCAGGCATTGATCCAGTCTACATCATTCATGGAGCATCCTCAGTCCCTGAAAATTTCATCAACAATATTACATAATGAAACTCTACCTGAATATCTCAAAGAATTAAGAGTCCTGATATAATTTGATTATGGTAGAATCCAAAATGGATATCTGTGTGTGTGTGTGTGTGTGTGTGTGTGTGTGTATCTCCTATTGACCTTCTTATAATACCTAGAAAGTAATAAAACCAAAATAGAACTAAGATAAAAAGGAGAAAAATGTTAAACAAGGGAGAAAAGATAGAATATTCAATCTACCATCACTTTTCTAAGGCTGACAAATCTCCAACTTTAGTAATTACTAAAAGATGTTACAGAAATTTTTCTTTTTCATGAAGCTTATGCCTGAACTCATTACAGAAAAGAGATCTTGCTGAAAGGCCAGCACTTCCTTTTGGGAATATATTACATCGTTATCAGAGATTGAAATATGGTCTGGCTGTCACATTTTTTAAAACTACTTGCAGAATAAATCTTCACAGGCAATTTGGTGGCAGCAAAGTATAGTTAACTAGCTAGAACTATCTCCACACAAGCTTTTTAATCAAATGGATAGCTTTTTTTCTCTCTTCAGGAATAAGACAGGGATAAAGTATATTTGTTATTATTCACTACATTATTTTATTTAAATAAAATTAAGTTTTCTCATTATAAAAGTAATACATGTAAATTATGGGAAAAGAGAGCTGTTTGGAGAAAAGAACTAAGTATAAAATAGCAATATTTACCACTGTTAATATTTTGTCACTTATCTTCCAGTCTTCTGTATATTTATGTTTTTCATATCTGAGAGCATAATGTCATATACTCAGGACAAAAGAACAAGAGCATAATGTCATATACCCAGGACAAAAGAACAAGGAAAAGACCTGAATTAGGAATGGTCCCCCTCAAGGAGTCCCCACAGAGGGGTTGGTTGGAGGACAAAGGGCTGTCACTTCTTGCTTTAATTACTTCTGAACAATTTTTATGTTTTACCAAAAAGAAAATTAAATTCAGTAATAGAACTATAATAAGGACTAAATGGAAAAAGTCTGTTCTCTTTATATTTAACCTGTTTACAATATTCCTACTGTCCTAAATTTGCACGGAATTAAAGAAGCTGTGAATTGAAAGATTATTTTGTCTAGTCTCTACTTAATAGACAAGGAAATTAAGGCCAACAGAGGTTAAATGACTTGACAGCAAGGTCACATCTCTAATCCCACTGATGTGTATGTTACTCGTTAATATTAATTCACCTTGAATAGTTAAGAGGCATGTGCATTTTATCGATCCACCTTGACATTAGTCTGGATTTGGCATAAGCACTATTCTCAGCCATCAAGAGCTTTTCCCAACAGACCAACCCAAAGTAACTCTTTCATAGCATTCTGTTCTTTCACTTTGTAGCACTTATCACAAATTTTAATTATGTATCTACATGTGCTTATTTATTGTTTTCCCCCCCCAAGACTCTAAACTCCTCAGAGACAACCTTACAAGTGCTCTGTTGTTTGTTATATACCAATGCCTAGCACAGTTCCTGGTGCATTATGGGTGTCGATGACACACAGCCAGAGGTCATGAAGTCGTTCACCGTGGTTTCTTTTTGCTGCCTGGTCTTTCACAGGCACCCAAGTTACCTCAACTTATTGAACACTTACTATGTTCTAGAATTTACACAATGTAAGAAGCCTATCATATGTATATGAACTTTAATCTCATAAATCAGCTATATTAGGATCTGTATTATACAGATGAAAAAGACTGAGGCTGGGAGAGGTTAGTTAAATGTCGAAAGGCCAGAAACCCAGCAAGTGTCAGACACATGGTTCAATCTCAGATTTAATTCTGGGGTCTAAGCTCTGAACCCTTAGGCTATCTGGTTGCTAATTTCCTGACAAATTAATGTTCAAGATTCAGTAATAGGATTGGCATCCCTTTACCTTCAATTTAAAAGTGTTCTGAGTTTCTGGATTAAGAGAGCAGACTGAACATATGCATCTAATTTTGCTCCCTCTCCAAGCCCTACTAAAATGACAGTAGAGAGATACTTTTTAAAGGCATAAAGCCATATAGATGAGGACACTCAAAGAGGAGAGCAAATAATTTTTGGCAGCTAAAGCAAAGGATGGTTGTAACCAATTTAGCAAAGCTAAGAAAACTGAAACCTAAACTGGCAGTAGGGAAAGCCAACAGCCAATCTGATTTATACTCTACAGATTGGTGGCAGTGGGAATGAAGAGTGGGGTACAAAGAGAGCTAGTTGAGAGCTTCTCAAGAAATTGCTAAGTCCTAAGATGTTCCCTTCCCGCCAACCTTGGCACAGCCAACAACTGCCCAACCCCACCTAAGCAGGAGACCAGAGTTAATTCCCTGGAGAGAGTCTCTGGACTGGGAACACCCAGGCATGGTTCAGGGCAGAAGTATCCTAATGAAAAGGGAAATTTCAATGATTGTACATCTATATGGTGAGCCCATCTCCCACCCAAACCGTCTTCTCCTACTTGGGTTCCAGAAGAGTGGAAGCTAAACCTTCACATGAAGCTCTGGGCAGAAGGTAAGAGGAGCCTTCTCTGAGGAATCTAAGCCTCAGGGGAAAGGATACTGACATTGGAATTCCCCCAGTGAAAAGGCCCTAAAAGCTCATCTTACAGAGAAGGCACAATCAGCGAGCCTCACTCACATGCTCAGAGTCTTAACAGTTTTTAGTCCTACATACTTAAATGTTAGAAAATGTGGAAGTTAGAGTCCAAAATAAACACAAGGAAAGCAACTTAAAGGAAACAGAAATTACACAGGGATAAGAAAACATGCAAAGAGAAATTAGATGGAAGCTAGAAGGCAATGGAGAAATTACTTCACGATTCTGAGGAAAAACTATACCCAGCTGAGAATTCTACCCTCAGGCAACTGTCTATGAAGCGGAAGGGTAAAATAAAGATATGCTCAGTGTCAAACAATTCACCTCTCATAAATTCAGTCCCAAATGAGAGGGCTATCTATGAAAGAAGACATGGGATCCAAAAAACAGGAAAATGTGAGGGGATGGCAAGAAAACCATGAATGGACATCTCAAGGCGACCTCTGTATAGCCAGACTAAAGGGCAGTCCACCCACATCAGAATAGGCCAGACAGCCATGAGAGATGCCTCCAGAAAATGCAAACCACTAGGAAACCCGATGCATCTGAACAGTTGCATCATGTTTTAGAGAATCAGCAAATTTGGGGTTGAATAAATTGTAAGTATTACAAAAGCAAACAAACAAAAATTTTACCCCTGCGAACAAATGAAAAGTAATCAGTTTATTGCACGGCTTGGTATGAATAGCATTTCCACTATAAACAATGAATACTGGACTAAATATAGTTAAAATGTAACTCCACTGGAACATGCAGGGAAGAGGAGTAAAGAGAAGTTCTTTCTACCACAGTAAGAAGTCAATATAACCCTTAAAACTGAAAACTCAAGGAAAAATGCAAACACATTATTTAAAAATATGTAAGTAAACATAAATGAATCAGTGAAAGCGTAAAGATGGTGCCTCCAGTGGGAGAATTGGATTGGGTGCAGGACTGTGGTGCTGCTTTGTAAAGCTTTTGGTCTTTTACCTATTACATATATAACTTAAAAAGTTAAAGCCAACAAAAAATTTTAAATGTAGATAAATGGTTTTTAATAGTAAAACATGTTCATTCTCTCTCTCTCTCTTTCTCTCTTTCATTCTAAACCTTTTGTCAGCCCCTCCAGCCAATCAGCTGGAGAAGAGGGCCTGTTTTAAACACCAAGGTGACTTTGGTCAATCAGTAGAACTCAATTCGACTATAAAGAGAATTTCCTTTCTAGCACTCTGTAAATGGGTCCAAATGCTGGAAATGGAAAATCCAGGTTTGTTATGAAACAAATGATTTATCATTCACCTCTGTGTATCTTCTCTGTAAAAGCTCTGAATAATGGTATGTGTTGATTTTGAGACTTCTTCTAGCCTTTCTTTCATTTTTATTTTTTCTTACCTTGTTATTTCCCTTGTCCAATGCCTGTGTTAATATTTGCCCCATCCAAGGGGTGTTCAGCCAAAAATAGTCCTCGGTCAAACTGTGGCCTGAGCAGATGGTGAGGTGCCTTGGGGAACTCAGATTACACTTCCAAGGCGTTCTCACGTAACAGCTGTGTGCCTTTGATCAAAACACTGAGAAACACAAACCCTCATGTCCTCAGCACAAAAAAACAGCCAGGACTCTTGTTCTCTTAGGTTAGGAAAGGCATGCCAACTGCTCTAGAGGACTTCATATGCATTAAATATCCACATTTTCAGAAGATCTGCAGAGACATAGCCAGACAAAGGATAACCTCTGCGGGGTTGGGGGAGGGACCTCTGGGGTGGAGGTGAGAGTGACGGAGGAGAGGATCTGTTTGCCTTCGTGCCTGCCATACCCTCAGCAGCTGCAACAGTGCTGGGCACCCAGTAGGGGCTCAATAGATGTCTGTAAATTATTGAATAAATATGCCACTGCTTGTCTGCCATGCCCTTTACTTTTATCATTCTTGCTCATTTTCAAGATCCAGTTCAACTACCTCTTATACAGCTTTCTTTGACCCACTCAAATTCTTTCCTCTGTATATATCTGTACTTTGAACAGATTTCTGTTCCTTGTTCTTACAACACAGCATTACAGTTACTTGGTTGCATGTCTGTCCTCCCTATAAATTTCTAATTCCTTCAGAGCTAAGGTTTTACCTTTATTTAATGTCTTTACACCCATGCTGCCTAACATAGTGCTTATAAATAGGAGTTAAGTTCCTGTTATGTTCCAGGTATTAGAATGGGCTCTGGGGATACAGCAGCGATCAAGGCATGAGCCTTCCACGCCCCCAAGCTTACATTCTGATAAGGGTTGCAGACAATTAAAATATGTGATACGTGCAATGATGGGGGCTGTGACTGCACTGTGGAAACACATGGGAAGAGCACCCGACTCAAAATCTGAGGGATTGGAAAAAGCCTCCAAGAGGAGGAGTCCCAGAAAAACAAAGACTAAAGAATAAGTAGAAGTTGGCCAGGAAGCATGGGAATGAGTGTTCCAGGAACTATATAGCAAGTTTGGGGAATTGAAGAAAGGAAAAAGGAACAGAGAAGAAGAGAGGAAGGGAGAAAGTATGAAAAGGAAGAAGGAGGGAATGGAGGAAGCGACAAAGGGAAGAAAGGGATGTTGTCTTATTTTATTTGCCTTGAAATACTTCTTGTTTCAGAAGGTGGCCTTATTTAGAGTCTCAAATTGTGAAAGGTCACCTGTTACCCCATCTGATTTAGAGGACCTGGTTTTATCCCCAGTGACAGAATCACAGGCTATTGTGGAGTTGAAAAGGGCTTTCAATACCAAGTCCTATCTTTCTTATTGTACAAATACAAAACCTGGGGCCCACAGAAGTTAGTAATAACAATATTTTATCTCTCCTTTTACAAAGCATTTTCACCCCTACCCAGTTTGAACAATAGCCCTGTGAAGCAGTGTCATTCTTTTTTAAACATATCAGGAAACTGAGGCTCAAAGGGAATTAGTGGTAAAGCTGGAAGCCAGGCCTTCTGGTGTCATATCCAATTCTTATTCTGCCACAATGGCTCCTCTACCGAAGTCATGCCATTTAGGAACAGAGCCACCAGTAGACTTGATTCTTCATCCAAAATTCCATCCAAAAGTCAAGAGTGTTCTGACACCTGATACTGACTGACCACTTCTAATTATCCCTCTTTTGCCAAATGACTCATTCGCCAATAGCATGGGAGACCCTAAAATTATTGGGGTTTACTTGGTATTGTTTTGATTTGGTATCAAGTTATAGGTCGGCCTTGCTACAAATGAAAAGATTGTTACTTTTGACTATATAAAAATATAAAATATCCTGTCAGTCAATAATAAAAGACTTACAGCCCAATAGAAAAATGGGCACTGGTTATGAATAGGCAATTTAGGCAATTCAAATAAAAACAGGAAAACTTAATGGCCAAGAAATACATGAAAAATGCTCACAGTTAATAAGAAATACGTAATAAAACTATAAGATATCCTTTCACCCCAGGAAGATACATAAAAATTTTAAAGTCTAACTATAGGAAGTATCGGTGAAGATGGGAGAACAAAGAACTCCACTTTGGGAAGGAATCAGAAATTATACAGTAAAGCTGAAAACGCACTATGACACAGCAATTGATTCCATTTCCACATGCGTAGATAATGATAGGTGGATAATAGACAGATAGATGATAGATATGAAAGAAACACATTCATGAACAGAGGTATGCACAAGGAGGTTCACTGAAGCACTGTTTGCCACCAAAAATTTTTTTTTACTTCTTAGTTTTAATGTTTAATGTTTTGTTGAAAAATAAAACACCATATTTAAGGCTATATTTAAAACATTACTGAATTAAGTATTATTAGAAAATACATCAGTAATTACTTTTTTGTTGATTATAATGGATTTAAATTTTTATTTATTTATTATTTTTATTAAGGTGTCATTGATACACAATCTTATGAAGGTTTCACAAGAGCAACATTGTGGCTACTACATTCACCCATATTATCAAGTCCCCCCCATGCCCCGTTGCAGTCACTGTCCATCAGTGTAGTAAGATGCTATAGAGTCACTTGTCTTCTCCATGCCACCAAAATTTTTAAAAAACAAATTTCAGAATGCTATATACTATGTTACCACTTTTATAAATTAACATAATTAATAAATATTTAATACAGTAGTTGAGTAAAATTGTAAAAGCATGAACTGAATATATACCAAATTCATGATCATGGTTTCCTCTAGGAAATAAGCAAAATGTGAGAAGGTAATATAGGGACTTCAACTTTATTGGGCTTTTTTTTAAAGAATTTTTTTAAAAATCTGAATCTAAAACTTAAAATCATTTTATAACTCTTTGTTCATTTCTGCACCAAAATTATTTTTCAAAACATTTTTTAAAAGCCTGACATTTCACATGTAAGTTTCAAATACTTCCCCTTCTACCTCAAACTTAACACAGCCAGTTTCTTCACCTGTTAAAGGGATAAAAAGTATATTAGGTCAGTTTTCAGATCCCTTTCAGCCCTGACACTCTAGCCTCCATGAAATCTCAAAGCCTTTGAAGAGACTGTAGATGCATGACCTTTTGTTTGAGTAAGTTCTGGAAAGGGGCTAGGAATATAATGTCAGCTGTTACAGGGAAGGAAGCCCTGGAACATTTTTTTAAATCATGAAAGCTTCTTCTTTTCACAGTAGCCTCACCCCAGAGGCACTCCCCAGTTAAGTGTTTTATCTATTTATATTCTGGGAACCCTATCTAAATTAAGCTTTTACACAAGGTACTGTTTCCCTCCCCTCACTCAGAGCCAAAAGCTTTGACATGAAACTTCATCATCACTAATTCTTGTATAAACCGCTATGCTTAGCAGTTGAGTGACCATATGTTGAACCTGGAATAACTAGTGATCTCACACAGGTCTGATGATGGAACAGAATATTTATAATCAGGGTGGTCCTAGCAAATCTCCAGTATGTGGGAGACTGAAGGAATCAATTAACAGTTTAGATAGGAAGACTGTATGTGGGAGACTGAAGGAATCAATTAACAGTTTAGATAGGAAGACTGTGGCAGAACCAAGGATTTTATACAGAGTCGGGCTGTCCTTCAAGTACACATATATGCTTCTGGAGAAACTTAGGCGTAAGCGTCATTCAACCAAGAAAGAACTAAGAAAATTTCAGCAAAAGACTGATGATGAGCATGTAATATATTACATTGTAGAACTAAGAATAAAACAAAAGTTGAGAAATAAGTAGGATATTATGTGAACAAAAGAGAAACAACGCAACTAAAATAATGGGAGGAGAAGATATAAAGGACAAAATAGAAAAATTATTGACTCAGAAAAAAAGGATAGCATTTTAAACTGAAAGTATAGTATGCATCTTAAAAAGAGAAACCAGGAATACTAGAAAAGATTTTAAAACAAAGATAATTATTATAGGCAACCACATGTTCATTGCAGCATTATTTACAATAGCCAAGACATGGAAGCAACCTAAGCATCCATCAATGCATGAATGGTAAAGAAAATGTAATATATATGCATATACAATGAAATATTATTCCTCCATAAAAAAGAAAGAAATCTTACTATTTGCAACAGCATGGATGGACCTTGAGTTCATTATGCTAATGGAAATAAGTCAGAGAAAGACAAATGTATATGATCTCACTTACATGTGGAACCTAAAACAAACAAAATGAACTAATAGAAACAGTGAGATATAATGTTATAAGAAATACATTATGTAATATGTATTTCCCAGGTGTGTTTGGTCTTCATCTACAATTCCTGAAAACACTTCAGGTGAGGTGAAGCGGGGTGTCTTGTCATGTAAATGAGAAACTTTTGGACCCCTCCCAAGGGTGGAGGCTGGAGGTTGCCTCCTTTCCCTGTATGAGAAAGCTTCTGTGCTTGGGGAACCAGAAAGCTTCCATATGTCACTGAGCCAGTCCCTTCCACGAGGATAGAAACTTCTTTATTTGGGAGCCTGCCCAGTGTTATCTCTTCATCTGGCTGTTAACTTGTATCTTTTATGGTCCTTAACTAAACTGGTAAACCTAAGTGTTTTCCTGAGTTCTGTGAGCCACTCTAGGAAATTAATCCAACCTAAGAAGCAGGTCGTTGGAACCTCCAATCTGTAGCTGGTTGATCAAAAGCAACAGTTAACTGCCTGGTCCTCGCAACTGGTGTCTGGAGTTGGAGGTAGAGGGCAGTCATGTAGTACAGGGCCCTTAACTTGGGGAATCTGAAGCTGTCTGCAGACAGATAGCGTCAGAATTGAGTTGCGATCTCAAACACCCTGCTGCTATTTGGGAATGACTTGGTGTTGTGATTGGGAAGACCTCCTCCCCCTCCCCCCCCCACACGCACACATGCATGCATGCATTGGAATAAGGTCCAGGAGCCCAAAAGGAATTATATTGCTGTGTATAAAAACATACAGAGAACAGATTGGTGGTTGCCTGAGATGGCGGGTGGGGAGTAAGCAAAATGGGCAAAAGGGATCAAAAGGTACAAACTTCCGGTTATAAAATAAATAGGCCCTGTGGATGTAATGTATGGCATGGTGACTATGGTTAATAATACTGTATTGTACATTTGAGAGTTGCCAAGAGAGTAAATCTTAAAAGCTCTTATCACAAGAAAAAAATGTGTAATTATGTGTGGTGATAGACGTTAACTAGACTTATTGTGGTGATCATTTCACAATATATACAAACATCAAATCATTATGTTCTTCATCTGAAACTTAAATATAAAGTTATATGTCAATTATATCTCATTAAAAAAAGATTACTATTACAGCTAATGCAAACTTTCCTAAATACCAAAAAAAAAAGGTTTTTAAATAGTAAAGAAATGCAGTAAATGTAATGCATAGGATAATATAGCATTAAGTAAACAGCAGAATTGAGAAGGAGAGATTTCCAGGATTTATTGTTAAATGAAATAAACCAAATACTAAACAGTATGCATAGTATCCTAGATTTTGTGTTAAGAGGGGGAGACAAGAAACATACATATACCTATTTATTTTTACAAAAAAAAAAACAGAAGGGATAACCAAAAAATGAAATTGATTACATACAAGAAATGGGGAGATGTAAGAAGAAATGGATAAGGAGGGAAGTGAAGCTCCTCTGAGAATAGTCTTGACTTTGGAAGCATGTTAATATTCTACATAATCAAACAATGAAAATAAATCAACAAGAATGGGAAGACCCTAAACAGTATAAACAGAAACAGATGAACTCAACTGTATTTCAAATGAATGAGAAATACAGACAGACAGCATGGCAAATAAAGCCTGAACGCTTTTTCTTTTAGTTTGTTTTTCATAGTGGCATGGCTGCAACAATCCCAGATCTTCTACTTATTGTGAGACTGAGTAAGTGTGATGATGTTTGAGGAAGCAAGAGTTCTCACTGTGAAGAAAGGAAGTGTCATTATGGAATGGGTGAGGGGAAGACGTTTGCAGTGTGATGTTGACATTGGCAGTATAAGCATGAACTCATCTCTGAACCATGCCAGCAGCAGCGAGCATCCCAGCCAGAGGAGCATGACCGAATAAGACGGAGAGACAGTGGCAAAAAAGAGCTCCCGATATGGAGAAAAACTTAACATGGACCCACACTTCACACTATTAGTCAAGGTAAAAAAAGAAAACATCAACTCAGTGAATGATTTTTTAAACAAGACCCAGGAAACAAAAACCTCAGGTGAAAAGTTGCTGAGATTTGACTGCATCAAAATTAAGAATTTCCATTCAACAAAGCACACCAATACCACCAGGTGGTATAGTGACAGGTTAGAGAACATTCTCAGCATATAGAACCAACAAGGAATCAATTTCTAGGTTATGCCAGGAATGCCTGAAAACATAATAAAAAGAAAAGATATCCAATTTTTAGAATGTAACTAACATGAATTATTAAATAAATAAATAAAATGAGGAAATAACATGATTCACAAAATAGAAAAAACAAATCACTAGCACATACATGCCCCTCATGTCACGATCTTTGGAAGAAGTCCCCCTTCCTTCAATACAACAGATTTCCTCATTCTGGCCATTTTCTAGTTTTGTACCAGCAACTGCCTCATTCTTTTTTTTTTATTAAGGCATTATTGATGCACACTCT
Source organism: Smutsia gigantea (assembly GCA_032199065.1). Lineage (NCBI taxonomy): Eukaryota > Metazoa > Chordata > Mammalia > Pholidota > Manidae > Smutsia > Smutsia gigantea. The sequence continues at coordinate 653,205 of JAVSCE010013911.1, forward strand.
TATGAAGGTTTCACATGAGAAACAACGTGGTTACTTCATTCACCCATATTATTGAGTTCCCCCCCATGCCCCATTGCAGTCACTGTCCATCAGTGTAGTAAGATGCCACAGAGTCACTATTTGCCTTCTCTGTGCTACATTGTCTTCCCCATGATCCCCCTGACACCAAGTGTGCCAATCATAATACCCTTCAATCCCCTTCTCCCTCCCTGCCCACCCACCCTCCCCACCCCTCCCCTTTGGTAACCGATAGTCCCTTCTTGTAGTCTGTGAGTCTGCTGATGTTTTGTTCCTTCAGTTTTACGTTGTTGTTATACTTCGCAAATGAGGGAAATCATTTGGTACTTGTCTTTCTCCACCTGGCTTATTTCACTGAGCATAATATTCTCCAGCTCCGTCCATGTTGCTGCAAATAGTAGGATTTGTTTCTTTCTTATGGCTGAATAGTATTCCATTGTGTATATGTACCACTTACCACTTCTTCTTTATCCATTCATCTACTGATGGACACTTAAGTTGCTCCCATATCTTGGCTATTGTAAAAAGTGCTGCGATAAACATAGGGGTGCATATGTCTTTTTGAATCTGAGAAGTTGTATTCTTTGGGTAAATTCCAAGGAGTGGGATTCCAGGGTCAAATGGTATTTCTATTTTTAGTTTTTTGAGGAACCTCCATATTGCTTTCCACAATGGTTGAACTAGCTTACATTCCCACCAGCAGTGTAGGAGGGTTCCCCTTTCTCCACATCCTTGCCAGCATTTGTTGTTCTTAGTCTTTTCGATGCTGGCCACTGCCTCAATTTTGATGCTTTTCCCCATAAACGTCTTATGACAGACTCTTTGTTATGCAGATCTTAGTTTAAATGTTATCTCTTCTGAGAGGCCCTTCCATCCTACTCAACCTAACACAGCCATTCCACTACCTGCCCCATCATCCTTTATTACATCACCCTATTTTATTTTCTTCATATACTTATTGCTCAGGGACATACCCTTCTTTATTGTTAATTCTCTCTAACCAGACAATAAGACCTACAGAGTAGGACAATTTTCTGTCTCGTTTAAGCTTGATGCACAGTGCTTGGCACATAGCTGGTGTTCAATAAATATTTGTTGAGTTAATGAACATATTAGTGTATGAAAAATATAATACAGACCCTGTTATTGGCTTAATGAGCTTTGCAGACAAGGATGTTCGATCATAATTAAATGAGTAGTTAATGGAATCTTGCTAAGCAGTGTCAAGCATCAGATGGAGAACTGGAAAAGATGACAATTTAATATGCTCCTTCTAAAAATATTTATGAGTCAAAGGAAGACAGCTCCCTTGGATACCTTTGTTTTGACCACAGTGCCTAGAGCTCATTATTTTAGCCAAATGAATTAAACCAATTGAAACTCAACCCTCTTTAGGACTAAGCACATTCTAAACACCATCACCCAAAGGGGCCCTGATTTGAAATCCGTCAACAAGAGGTGATGTTTGTGTGGAATATTCCATGAGGCAGAAATATTCTAACTACTAATCTTTGTGACTCAAGGTCACTAACAGTTGTTTCCCATTTTTTAAATCCTGTAGAGTGACAGTTACTACATGGTGGTGGAAAACCCCTACATTTTCCTAACCAGATCCCATGTGAGAAAATCCAATGAGTTTCTTATGATCAAGTATCAGGAGAAAGCAAGATGTCATCGTACCACACCTGCCGTTTTCAGTTAAAGCACAGAGACCTTAACAAATTGTTAATATGTTTCTACAGAGCACTTATATGCTCAGCAAAACAGTCATACAGCTTCTCAGAATGCCATGCAATTTCTAACGATCCATTTATGGAAGCTTCACTTGCCCAGTGTAACATGAGCCTCGTCCCTGTGGATTTGCAGGGATGTCTCTTTGAGGCTTGGTTTGGTTTGGATTGGTTTCACCTTAAATGAAGAGTTAAGCATAATCCTACTTCTTGATACATTATCATTATCAGTCCATATAAAATACTTCTCTCACTTTGTTTTATCCCTTTACTCTTTCCCTTCATTCCTCACAGCCCCGGAATCACTAACTACAATGTATTTTATATAATGCTCTGAACTGGTCATATATCCTCATGAAATTTGTGATGTGTGTTTATATACTTTTAATATAATTTTGATCTGTCTCATACTTCTTTCACTTTGACACCTTTTTAAAATATACCTATTCCTGCATGAGTATCTATTTCAAAGCTTCTATTTCAGTCTGTACCCACTACATTTTAATTATACATCTTGTGCAAGTTTTATTGCCTTTTCAACAGAATGCTATTTTCTATATTATTTGTGAGTTTGTTATTACTGGCCTAGAGGAATATTGTTGATTTTTTTTATTAAGGTATCATGGATATATAATCTTATGAAGGTTTCACATGAACAACATTATGGTTACAACATTCACCCATATTATCAATTCCCCTCCACACACCCATTGCAGTCACTGCCCATCAGCACAGTACAATGCTATAGTCACTACTTGTATTCTCTGCTGTACTCTCTTCTCTGAGATGCCCCTACATTATGTGTGCAAATCATATTGCTCCTTAATCCCCTTCTCCCTACCTCCCAACCACCCTCCCCACCTGCTTCCCTTTGGTAACCACTAGTCCTTTCTTGGGGTCTGTGACTCTGCTGCTGTTTTGTTCCTTCAGTTTTTGCTTTGTTGTTATATTCCACAAATGAGGGAAGTCATTTGGTACTTGTCTCTCTCCCCCTGGCTTATTTCACTGAGCAAAAGACCCTCCAGCTCCACCCATGTTGTTGCAAATGGTAGGATTTGTTTTCTTCTCATGGCTGAATAATATTCCATTGTGTACATGTACCACTTCTCCTTTATCCATCCATCTACTGATGGACACTAAGGTTGCTTCCATATTTTGGCGATTGTAAATAGTGCTGCAATAAACATAGGGGTGCATATGTCTTTTCAAATCTGGGAACTTGTTTTCTTTGGGTTAATTCCTAGGAGTGGAATTCCTGGGTCAAATGATATTTCTATTTTTAGTTGGTTGAACTAATTTACATTCCCACCTACAGTGTGGAAGGATTCCCCTATCTCTACATCCTCACCAGCATTTGTTGATTCTTGTCTTTTCAATATTGGCCATCCTAACTGGTGTGAGCTAATACCTCATAGTGTTTTTAATTTGCATTTCCCTGATAATTGGCAGTGTGGAGCATCTTTTCATGTGCCTGTTGGCCATCTGAATTTCTTCTTTGGAGAAGTGTCTGTTCAGATCTTCTGCCTGTTTTTTAATCAGATTATTTACTTTTAGGGTGTTGAGGTGTGTGAGCTCTTTATGTATTTTGGATGTTAACCCCTTATTGGATATCTCATTTAGGAATATATTCTCCCATACTGTAGGATGCCTTTTTGCTCTACTGATGGGGTCCTTTGCTGTACAGAAGATTTTTTAGCTTGATGCAGTCTTATTTGTTCATTTTTGCTTTGGTTTCCTATGCCCAGGGAGATGTGTCCAGGAAAAAGTTGCTCATGTTTATATTCAAGAGATTTTTGCCTCTGTTTTCTTCTAAGAGTTTTATGGTCTCGTGACTTCCATTCAGGTCTTTTAGATAACAATCCAGTTTCATTCTCTTACATGTAGCTGTCCAATTTTGCCAATACCAGTTGAAAAGGCTGTCATTTCCCCATTGTATATCCATGCCTCCTTTATTGTATATTAATTGGCCATATATGTGTGCATTTATATCTGGGCTCTTTATTCTGTTCCATTGATCTATGGGTCTGTTCTTGTGCCAGTACCAAATTGTCTTCATTACTGTGGCTTTGTAGTAGAGCTTGAAGTTAGGGAGTGTAATCCCCCCCACTTTATTTTTCCTTCTCAGGATTTCTTTGGCTATTCGGGGTCTTTTGTGGTTCCATATGAATTTTAGAACTATTTGCTCTAGTTTGTTGAAGAATGCTGTAGGTATTTTGATAGGGATTGCTTTGAATTTGTAGATTGCTTTAGGAAGGATGGCCATTTTGACAATATTAATTCTTCCTATCCCTGAGCATGGAATGTGTTTCCATTTATTGATATCTTCTTTAATTTCTCTCATGATGTCTTGTAGTTTTCAGAGTATAGGTCTTTCACTTCCTTCATTAGGTTTATTCCTAGGTATTTTATTCTTTTTGATGCAATTGTGAATGGAATTGTTTTCCTGATTTCTCTTTCTGCTAGTTCATCATTATTTTATAGGAATGCAATAGATTTCTGTGTCCTGCAACTTTGCTGAATTTAGATATTAGATTTAGTAGTTTTGGATTGGATTCTTTAGGGTTTTTATGTACAATATCATGTCATCTGCAAACAGGGACAGTTTAACTTCTTCCTTGCCAATCTGGATGCCTTTTATTTCTTTGTGTTGTCTTATTGCCATGGCTAAGAAATCCAGAACTATGTTGAATAAAAGTGGGGAGAGTGGCCATCCTTGTCTTGTTCCAGATCTTAGAGAAAAAGCTTTCAGCTTCTCACTGTTAAGTATAATGTTGGCTGTGCGTTTGTCGTATACAGCCTTTATTATGTTGAGGTAGTTTCCCTCTATAACCATTTTATTGAGAGTTTTTATCATGATTGGATGTTGAATTTTGTCAAATGCTTTTTCAGCATCTGTGGAGATGATCATGTGATTTTTGTCCTTCTTTTGTTGATATAGTGTATGATGATGGATTTTCAAATATTGTACCATACTTGCATCCCCATAATAAATCCCACTTGATCATGATGGATAACCTTTTTAATGTATTTTTGAATTTGGTTTGCTAATATTTTGTTGAGGATTGTTGAATCTATGTTCATCAGGGATATTGGTCTGTAATTTTGTGGGAGGGTTTTTTGTGGTGCTTTGCCTGGTTTTGTTAGAGTGATGCTAACCTCATAGAATGAGTTTGGAAGTATTCCCTCCTCTTATACTTTCTGGAAAACATTAGGGAGGATGGGTAATAGGTCTTCTCTCTATGTTTGATCAAATTCAGCAGTGATGCCATCTGGTCCAAGGGTTTTGTTCTTAGGTGGTTTTTTGATTACCAGTTCAATTTCATTGCTGCTAATTGGTCTGTTCAGATTTTCTGTTTCTTCCTGGATCAATCTTGGAAGGTTGTATTTTTCTAGAAAGTTGTCCATTTATTCTAGTTTATCCAATTTGTTAGTATATAATTTTTCATAGTATTCTCTAATAATTCTTTGTATTTCTGTAGTGTCCATAATGATTTTTCCTCTCTCTTTTCTGATTCTGTTTATGTGTGTAGACTCTTTGTTTCTTGATAAGTCTGGCTAGGGGTTTACCTATTTTGTTTATTCTCTGAAAGAACCAGCTCCTGCTTTCATTGATTCTATTGTTTTATTCCTCTAAATTTTATTTATTTCTGCTATGATCCTTATTATGTCCTTCCTTCTACTGACTTTGGACCTCATTTGTTCTTATTTTTCTAGTTTCATTAACTGTGAGTTTAGACTGTTCATTTGGGATTGTTCTTCTTTCTTGAGGTAAGCCTGTATTGCTGTATACTTTCCTCTTAGAACTGCCTTCACTGCGTCCCACAGATTTTGGGGTGTTGAGTTGTTCTTTTCATTTGTCTCTATATATTGTTTGATATCTGTTTTTATTTGTCAGTGATCCATTGATTATTTAGGAGCATGTTGTTAAGCCTCCACATGTTTGTGGGCTTTTTCGTTTTCTTTGCATAATTTATTTCTGGTTTCATACCTTTGTGGTCTGAGAAGCTGCTTGGTACAATTTCAGTTCTTCGGAATTTACTGAGGCTCTTAGTGTGGCCTAGTATATGATCTATTCTGAAAAATGTTCCATGTGCACTTGAGAAGAATGTGTATCCTGCGTCTTTTTGGTGGAGTGTTCTGTAGATGTCTGTTAGGTCCATCTGTTCTAATGTGTTGCTCAGTGTCTCTGTCTCCTTCCTTGTTTTCTGTCTGGTTGATCCATCCTTTGGAGTGAGTGTAGTGTTGAAGTCTCCTAAAATGAATGCATTGTATTCTATTTACTCCTTTAATTCTGTTAGTATTTGTTTCACATATGTCGGTGCTCCTATGTTGGGTACATAGATATTTATAATGGTTACATCCTCTTGTTGGACTGACCCCTTTATCATTATATAATGTTCTTCTTTATTTCTTGTTACTTTCTTTGTTTTGAAGTCTATTTTGCCTGATACAAGTACTGCAACTCCTGCTTTTTTCTCCCTATTATTTGCATGAAATACCATTTCCATCCCTTCACTTTTAATCTGTGTATGTCCTTGGGTTTGAAGTGAATCTCTTGTAGGCAGCATATAGATGGGTCTTATTTCCTTATCTTTTCTGTAACTCTATGTCTTTTTATTGGTGCATTCAGTCCATTTACATTTAGGGTGATTATCGATAGATATGTACTGATTGCCATTGCAGGCTTTAGGTTCATGGTTACCAAAGGTTCAAGTGTAGCTTCTTTACTATCTAACAGTCTGACCTAACTCATTTAGTATGTTATTTCAAGCACAATCTAAAGGTTCTTTTTTTTTCCCTCCCTTTTCTTCCACCTCCATTCTTATATATTAGGTATCATATTCTCTACTCTTCGTGTATCCCTTGATTGACTTTTGGGGGGAGTTGATTTAATTTTGTATTTGCTCAGTAATTAATTGGTCTACTTCCTTTACTGTAGTTTTATTTTCTCTGATGACAGCTATTTAGCCTTAGGAGCACTTCCATTTATAGAACACCTCCAAAATTCACTGTAAAGATGGTTTGTGGGAGGTAAATTCTCTCAACTCTTGCTTACCTAGAAATTATTTAATCCATCATTCAAATTTAAATGGTAATCTTGCCAGATAAAGTATTCTTGGTTCAAGGCCCTTCTGCTTCATTGCATTAAATATATCGTGCCATTCCCTTCTGGCCTGTAAGGTTTCTGCTGAGAAGTCTGATGATAGGCTGAGGGGCTTTCCTTTGTATGTGACCTTTTTTCTCTGTCTGGCTGCTTTAATTCTCTATGCTTGTCCTTGATCTTTGCCATTTCAATTATTATATGTCTTGGTGTTGTCTTCCCTGGGTCCCTTGTGTTTGGAGATCTGTGCACTTCCATTGTCAGAGAGACTTATATCCTTCCCCATATTGGGGAATTTTTCAGCATTTATTTCCTTAAAAAGACTTTCTATGCCTTTTTCTCTCTATTCTTCTTCTGGCACATCTATAATGCAAACATTTCTCCATTTGGATTGGTCACACAATTCTCTTATTATTGTTTCATTCCTAGATATCCATTTTCCTCTCTGTGACTCAGATTTTCTGTATTCCTGTTCTCTAATTTCTATTTCATTTACCATCTCCTCTACCTGATCTAATCTGCTTTTAAATTCCTCCATTTTATGTTTCATTTTGGATACTGTATTTTTCCATTTCTATCTCTTTCTTGAAATTATCCCTGAGGTCTTTAACATTTTTCTTAAGCTCCATAAGCATGTTTATTTTTATTTTGAAATCTTTATCAGGAAGATTGGTGATTTCATTTTCACTTGGCCCTCTTTCTGGTTTCTGGGATTTTGGTTTGTACCAGGTTCTTTTGCCATTTCATATTTGTAATGAATAATATGGAATAATAATTTTGTGTGGGCAGCGCCCTCTAGTGCCAAGCAGCTCTACCCTCTGGAGCTGCTCAGCACCTGGATCAATGGCAGGAGTCACATGCTAGCAGCACTGGTGCCTGCTTGGCAGAAAGAGTTCTTTCCTGCTTCCCAGCTGCAGTGCCTGCTTCCACTGCCAAGGCCAGTGGACTGAGCACACAGGGAGAAGCCTCTGCATTATGCCCCTCTAGCTGCCATAGGCAAGGCCACCCTCTGGCTGGCCTGGGGCAATGGCAGGGGCAGCAGGTTTGCGAACTGGTGCTGGCCAGGAGGAAGGAGTAGCAGGCTGCGTATCACTGTGGAGGGCCTTTGTGCTATGCTGCCAGCCAGGGAGATGGAGTGCATGAATTTCCTGAAAGTTCCTAACCTGCTGTGTTGAGTGCGCTGTGACAGCTTTGTCCACCAGTCCATTCTACTGAGCAACAAGCTCTGTGTAATTCTTGCCCCTTTGGCTCCCCTCTTGCTGCGGAGAAGTCTCTCAAAGTGCCTTTCTTTTGTCCTGGAGCAGGCGGCCATGGGCACCTGTTCTCCACAAACAGCTGAAATCTCAGTCTCTATGAGTATTCCATCTGTCTTTGCTTCCCAACCCCTCTAATCTCCAGAGCACCATATAATGTGGGTTTGTGCCCCCAGAGCAGATCTCCAGGGGTGGGTGTTCACCAGTCCTGGGCTTCTACTCCCTCTCTGCTCCATTTCTCTTCCTCCCACCTGTGAGCTGGGGTAGGGGAAAGTTTGGGTCCTGCCAGATCATGGCTTTGCTACTTTACCCTTTTCTGTGAGGTCTTCTTTTTTCCCCGCAGATGTAAGCAGTCTGTTGCTGTCTTTGGGTCACCCATGATTAGTTGTATTTGCTGTATTTTTGTGTTATATGTGGTTTGGGGCAGAGGTTTCTGCCTCACTTCTCACACCACCATCTTTTTCTGCCAACTCCCATTTTGATTTTTTTTAAGTTGATCTTGTATTCAACAATTTTGTCAAATATTTGTTAGTTCCAATATATTTCCATGTTGAATAGATTGATTTTTATCTTTTTTTTCAGGCCTTATACTTTTCATGGCTTTTGTTTTGTTTTGTTTTAACATTGGCCAGGACCTCTTTTACTAAGTTAAAAAGTAGTATTGAACTATTGAATAAGAAACCACATAAAGGAGCTTTGAGCCCTGTGGATATGCTCACACACCTTGCTGCCTCTCCTGTACAACTATATGTGCAAACCAAAGAGGATATGGCCAGCAGAGTAACATCCTACTGCCAGCCCCTACTGCATTAAACCTTGGAGACACTGTTTAATGGACACGGCCCTGGACATTTTGACACATGGACCAGCGATGGCTGGCCCTTCTGGCACCTTGGCAGAAAGGCCTGGAAGCTGGCCTAATGTGTATTCCTGGAATAACAGCTGAATGGCCCCCAAAGGTCATGGTAGTGTACCCAAAACATCCAGGAGGTAAGAGCATCTTGCAGGGAACTTTTGTTTTATCTTTATGGCCAGTGCATGTATCTCCCATAGCCCTATATATTGACCCATCTGTAGCTCCCACAGAGGAGGTGGGTGAAAGTCTGGTATACTAGACCAGGAAGAGATCCCATTCTTGCCACTGTTTTATCACAAGACCACTCTCTTGCATGTACCCTACCTGATGGACAAGATTTGCCTATGCTGGTATCATTAAAACATCTACCTTATCCCCCTTAAGGTTATTTTCTCCTACAGTCCTTGTGGCCAGGACGTGCCCCCTGGCTGCAGCTGCCGCATGATGATTGCTGTGAACCCTCAGCTACTGCCTGCCTGTGGAATGGATGAACTACAGACTTAATCTGCATGAGACTTTGAACATAGTTGAATACCCCGGCTTGAGGATTGTCATGATTTTATTGCTGTTGCTATTGTTATATCATTAGTCTGGTCACAATGCTCCAGTTTTCTCCCCCAGGGACCATTGCAGAAGAAGGGGAACGAGTAGATTGTAAGGCAAGATTTCTTGAGGGGTGGTCTGTGGGTAAAATTGTATCATTTCCAGAATATCTCGCCTGACTTTTGTGCATTTGCATATCCTCAGGGGTGGGAGAAGTTCATCTCCATGTCAATGGATAATTACCTGGGCAACCAAGGGCGTGTCTGAACCTGGGAGGTTACGGGGAGGAGGCTGGCTTGCTTGCTTGCTTCTTCCGGAGCAGGGGACAGAGACCGGCGCTGGACTGCAGTTTGTAAGCAATAAATAGGTTTTAAACTCTATTTCTCTCTTTGACTGATTTCGGTTTTTTTGAGGTATTTTGCCCTGGGATTTCCTCTCCCCAGACTTACAGGGTCTCAAGGAAAGGGGTCAGGGGCAGTCTGTAGGACTGAGCCCTTTATCTTGTGATAGTGTCAGAAGTGAAGAGTGAATATAGTAGAAGAGAAAAACAGTGTTTTGTTTGAGGTTTTTTTTTTTCCTTTAGGAGATAGGAGAGGGTAAGGAAGGTGCAATTGCCTGACTGCATCATTGTTATCTGCGCCTCACCCCAGCCAGTCACCCTGAAGTTACCCCACTGATTCTTGACAGTCAGTAGGTCTGGGCAGGAGCTGCTGCATCTCTGTTCCACATTATAATAGAACCCACAGTGATCCACATGGGCAACAGACAAAAGAACATAACTCAAAGCTTACCCACTCCATCCCACTGACACCTGAACTTCCTCTACCCCATGCGAGTTTTCCTTCCCATACCAGGTCAAAATCACAGCTACTTCCTAAGGTTTCTCATGGGTTTTCAAATCCCTGTTTTTTCCTCATTTCTGTGGCATCTCTGTCATTACATTAGAAGAAAGATCCAGCACCCCTGATAGTTCACTCTCTTGTCCTGAACCAGAAGTAGTTCTGTTCCTTAGAAGCAATGGTTGAGTATTATTTGACCTATGATTTTGAAACTGTATATTTTATGCATTTTAACTCTGTTTCTACCATCTATTAGCAATTTGTTCTTGGGGAAACTAATTAACTTACTGTAATCTCTGCTCTATTACCCTATATTGTGTAGTAACTTGAGGTCACATGCAAAATCATCTATGAAATGTGTTGAATAAAATTAGTATAAAGTAATTTAGAAGCAGCATAGTGTAGTCATGTATCAATTAAGCTTTTGGTGCTTAACAAACCATCCAAAATCTTAGAGGTTTAAAACAACCGCAATTTATTTAGCTCATGCTTTTGTGGACTAGACTTAGCTGGGAGGTTGTAGAAAGTGGCTATTGTCAGTTAGCACAAAGCAGTAACTGGGCCACATGTCTCATCAACCAGCAGGCTAGCTGGGGCTTACTCCCATGGCAGCAGACCAGGTTCCACAGTGAGAGCAGAAGCATATGGGTCTAGACTTAGAATGGATACAGTGTTGCTTCTGCTGCATACAATTGACCAAAGCAAGTCACAAAACCAGTCCAGACTCAGCAGGTGGAGAAGTGAACTTAAGTTCCTGATGAAATACAAAGTCACATTCCAAGACCCTGGGTACAGACAGAAAAACAATCTGCCCCTGCTGTGCAAGTGGTTAAGAATACAATCTCTGGAGACTGATTGCCTGGGTTTGAATGCTGACTCTGTCATTTTGGACATTACTGTTTCCTCATCTGTTAGATGAGGTAATTATAGCACATAGTTCATAGGGTTGTTGTGAGATTAAATGAGTTAATGCTTACAAAATGCTTATAGGAGTACCTGCCACAGAAAGCCTATCATGTTTTGTTTTGTTTATAAGTTTATCTTCCCCTTGCTTCTTTCTACTTTCTTGCCTGTACTCTTCAGTTCCCTCCTGGAACAGGAGATCAATCCCTATCACCCACCCTCCCATTCCCATCAAAATTCTACCCATCCCTCAAGGCTCTGCTCAAAAGCCTCCTTCCCTCAGCATTCTCCCTTTTTCCTTTTAATTGGTACTCCAACATCACTCTTCAGCGCTTTGATAGCAGTTGTCACATTCTGCCTTGCATGGATTATATATATTTATTCATCCAAAAACAGTAATGAGCTCCTACTATGTTCCAGGCACAGGATAAAGGGTGATGACTAAGATACACAAAATCCCTGGGTTTATTGGACTACAGCAGAGAATGTTATATATACATTTGTCTCTTCTAGATTATACCTTCTCAAGGCAGATATGAAGTCACATTTACTTCAAATTTTTAAATTAAAGTATCTTTAATATACAAGCTTATACTGGTTTCAAGTATACAATACAGTAGTTCAACAGTTACCCACATTATTAATCCTCACCCCCGTTACTGCAGTTACTGTCAACATAGAAAGATGTTACAGAATCATTGGCTATGTTCTCCATCCACACTTCCATCCCCGTGACCAACTTATATTATGATGGAGAATTTTTGTACCTTTTTATCCTCCTCACCCTCCCCCCCCACCCACCATAACCCCTCCTCATGGTAACCACCAGTCATTTCTCAATGTGTACAAGTTTACTGCTATTCTGCTCATTTTGTTTTGTTTTGTTTTTAGAATCCACAAACAAGGGAAATCACATGGTATTTGTATTTCTCCACCTGGCTCATTTTACTTAGCATAATACCCTCTAGGTCTATCCATGTTGTCACAAATGGCAAGATTTCTCTTTTACGGCTGAATAATATTCCATTGTGTATATGTGCCACATCTTTATCCATTCATCTTTTGATGGACACCTTGGTTGCTTCCATAACTTGACTATTGTAAATAAATGTGGCAGTAAACATAGGGGTGCCTATATCTTTTCAAATCAGGGATTTTTAAATTCCTAAAAGAGGAATTACTGAGTTGTATGGTATTTCTTTTTTAGCTTTTTGAGGACCCTCCATACTGCTTTCCACAGGGGCTGCACCAATTTATATTCCCACCAATAGGGTAAGAGGGTTCCCATTTCTCCACATCCTTGCCAACACTTGTTACTTTTTGTCTTTTTGGATAGTGGCCATTCTGACTGGTGTGAGGTGATATCTCATTGTGGTTTTGATTTGCATTTCCTTGATGATTAGTGATGTGGAGCATCTTTTCGTGTGCCCATTGGCCGTCTGTATTTCTCCTTTGGAAAATGTCTGTTCAGTTCTTCCCCCATTTTTTAATTGGGCTATTTGTTTCTTTGGTGTTGCGGTATATGACTCCTTTACATATTTTTGTTGTTAACCCCTTATTGGATGAATCAT